>CM075738.1:8011574-8611574 GCA_037974335.1 Prionace glauca | reverse complement strand
TGCTTTGCCGAGGCAGCGGGAAGTGTAGACAGAATCGATGAATGGGAGATTGGTTTACCTGATGGACTGGGCTTCATTCACAACCCTTTGTAGTTTCTTGTGGTCTTGGGCAGAGCAGGGGCCCATACCAAGCTGTGATACAACCAGAAAGAATACTTTCTATGATGCATCTATAAAAGTTGTTGTCTGTTGTAGTGGACATGCCAAATTTCCTGAGTCTTCTGAGCAAGTTGGTGGGCTTTTTAACTGTAGCGTTGGCATGGGGGGACCAGGACAGGTTGTTGGTGATCCGGACACCTAAAAACCTGAAGTTCTTGACTATTTCTACTTCTCCATTGATGTAGACAGGGGTATGTTCTCCAATGCACTTGCTCAAGTCAATAACTGTCGCCTTCATTATGCTTATAGCTAACAGCTGAAACCGAAGGCTGTTCTGAGCATTTTCTTACTTCGGTGTTAGATATAAGATCCCTCCATCGTATTCCTAGAATCCTTTGAAGATATCTGATACCAAAGGCATTGAGTTTCCTTTCTGGGCTGGTTTTCAGGTTCCAAGTTTCAGAATCTTAGAGGATAATGGCGAACAGATTTGTACTCTAGAACCTTGGCTTTTTTTCCCCATGGGAAGCATGACCGAAAATACATGGACAAATAGGTAAATCCATTAAATAAAAGAGCCTTTTCAATTTTATAATTAGGAGCATGGAGTTCTTAAAGTTTATTTATTTATTAGTGTCACAAGTAGGCTTACATTAACACGGCAATGAAGTTACAGTGAAAATCCCTGAGTCGTCACACTCCGGCCCCTGTTTGGGTGCACTGAGGGAGAATTTAGCATGGCCAATGCACCCTAACCAGCACGTCTTTTGGACTGTGGGAGGAAACCGAGGCACCCGGAGGAAACCCACATGGACACGGGGAGAATGTGCAGACTCCGCACAATGACCCAAGCGGTGAATTGAACCCGTGACCCTGGTGCTGTGAGGCAGCAATGCTAACCACTGCACCGACGGGTCACAGAGTTCTGATTGCCAAAGTACAAAGAAGTGTTTTCTCCTTCTACTTACCTACGTTGCCTCGTTCTTTATGTGAGTGCAGTACTCGATCCCTCTCGTGGTGTTTGTAGCCCTGTGATAATGTGATATCAGTAAAAAGTCTGACAACACCAGGTTTTAGTCCAACCGATTTATTTGATAATTTATTGTGTGATTTATTTGATAATATTATCAAATAAATCGGTTGGACTAAAACCTGGTGTTGTCAGACTTTTTACTGTGTTTACGCCAGTCCAACGCCGGCATACCCACATCATAATGTGATATCACCAGGTTTTAGTCCAACCGATTTATTTGATAATATTCTCACAAGCAAGCAAGCTTTCGAGGGGGCAGCCTCTTCGTCAGGTGAATGGAGAGTTCTGGCCTCAGACAGAGAGCATATAAAGCACAGACAGTTGCTGATTAGAATGCGAATCCTTACACCTAACCTGCTGTTCAAGTCTTAAAGTGGCTGATAATGTGAGTGGAAGGAGCACTGATCACAGTTTAAAGAGATGTGTATTGTCTCCAGACAGTACAGTAAGTGAGGTTTTGCAAACCCAGGCAAGTCACGGGGGTTACAGATAGGGATTTTGGGTTCATGTCGCACTATCTGTAACCCCCGTGACTTGCCTGGGTTTGCAAAACCTCACTTACTGTACTGTCTGGAGACAATACACATCTCTTTAAACTGTGATCAGTGCTCCTTCCACTCACATTATCAGCCACTTTAAGACTTGAACAGCAGGTTAGGTGTAAGGATTCGCATTCTAATCAGCAACTGTCTGTGCTTTATATGCTCTGTCTGTCTGAGGCCAGAACTCTCCATTCACCTGACGAAGAGGGTAACCTCGAAAGCTTGCTTGCTTGTGAGAATATTATCAAATAAATCGGTTGGACTAAAACCTGGTGTTGTCAGACTTTTTACTGTGTTTACGCCAGTCCAACGCCGGCATACCCACATCATAATGTGATATGACAGACTATGTGGTTATCCTGAAGACCTGCGCCCAGGCTGGGTATTTGGAATAATTATGGGACCATATTGTGTGGTCATCGCGAATCTCTCTGGAGGAATTTGTACAGAAGGACCAAAACAGATGAGTTCTCCTCTCCTCCGAGCAAGTTGAAATGATTTCCAGGCAAACATATTTGCATTACAAAGATCCTGTCACAAGCTATTAGGGTCATCCCGAGACCATCAAAACAGATGGAATTCTCCAAGTTTCCTTGAAGATTGATAATCATCTCAATGTATTGAGGGATATTCCTTCCTGCTCTGATACTCACTGTTATCATTTACCACAAAATCAGAGCAATTCTTTCCTCTTCTTTGATTAATTTTTGAAAGAATTGTTCATTTAGGAGAAAAGATCTGAGTGCTTTCAACTGTTGGCGAAATCTAATTATTTTCCACTGGGTAAGATCTCGGAGGGTTGTTTGAACCTTTGCCGTAAGGGTGGAATAAGTTCGGAGGCAGAAATTTCTTCACCAGAATCCTTTTATTTACCAAACTAACAGCAGTACACAGAGCGCTGTCAGTCAGCAGTCTACTTTCAGGAGACCCAGAAGAACTGGCACTCCGGTTAAATACTAGGAAAAGAGTTTGAAAATGTTCTTATTTTGTAGATTCCCTGTGGTGGGTGGAGAGGGAGGGGTGTGTTAGGAGGAGGAGCCTCTTGCAGGATCCCACAGGAATCCACAAGACTTCCCAGGTTCAGATTTGGCATTGCCTTTTCCATCTGACATTCTCTCTTCCACCGGAAAGAAGGTACAGAAATCTGAGGTCACGCACCAACCGACTCAAGAACAGCTTCTTCCCTGCAGCCATCAGACTTTTGAATGGACCTACCTCACATTAAGTTGATCTTTGTCTACACCCTGGCTATGACTGTAACACTACATTCTGCACTCTCTCCTTGCCTTCTCCCCAATGTTTTTGTCTGTTTGGCTTGCAGGAAACAATATTTTTTACTGTATCCCAACACACGTGGCAATAATAGATCAAATCAAATCATAAGTGCTTTATCAAGCCTGCTCTCCCCCTAACTAGGCTTCTGACAGGACCCTGGTAATGTTTGGTTCCTGCTCCATTTCCTGTTTGCCCCCATCAGCAGGAAGAAAGTTTTTAAACATTTAACAGACAGCGTTGGGTTAAAATCAGTTGGGCCACACTTCCTTCAGGTACCCGAAGCTACCATCAAACCTTTTCTTCATTTTCAAGCAGGCCATAACTTGAACTTGCTCTTAAAATCCTTGAGTCTGGAAACTGAAGACTAAGAGGAGGCTTGATAAAGAATGTTTGACTTGATCTGATCTATTATTGTCACACGTATTGGGATACAGTTAAAAATATTGTTTCCTGCAAGCCAAACAGACAAAAACATACTGTTCATTACAGGGGAGAAGGAAAGGAGAGAGTGCAGAATGTAGTACAAAGAACAAAGAACAAAGAACAACACAGCACAGGAAACAGGCCCTTCGGCCCAACGAGCCCACGCCGCCGTCCCATGGTCAGTGACCTATTCATGACTCTAGTCTATGCCTAATGTGTGAGGATCAGGGAGGTCCAATATAGGGACAATTTGTTACCCAATCAATCAGTCTAAAAGCACATTTTTGGGATGTGGGAGGAAACAGGAGCACCCGGAGGAAACCCACGCAACCACGTTACAGTCATAGCTAGGGTGTAGAGAAAGATCAACTTAATGCACAGTAGGTCCATTCAAAAGTCTGATGGCAGCAGGGAAGAAGCTGTTCTTAAGTTGGTTGATGCGTGACCTCAGACTTTTGTACCTTTTTCCCAATGGAAAAAGGTGGAAGAGAGAATGTCCGGGGTGCATGGGGTCCTTGATTATGCTGGTTGCTCTACCAAGGAACAGGAAGTGTAGACAGAGTCAAAGGATGTCTTTAAATTCAGAAGGAGATACAATGGAGTGAACACAGAGAAACTGTTGATGAGTCCTAAATAAGGTGGCACGGTGGTCAGTAATGCTTCCTCACAGTGCCAGGGACCCGGGTTCAATTCCCAGCTTGAGTCACTGTCCATATGGACCTTGTGCATTCTTCCCGTGTCTGTGTGGGTTTCCTCCCTCATCCAAAGATATGCAGGTTAGGTAGATTGTTAAATTAGTGCTCCCAGATGTGTAAATTAGGGGGATTAGCAATGATAAATGTGTGGCATTATGGGGATAGAGCAAGGGAGAGGTCCTGGGCAACTTCCTCTGTCAGAAGAACAGAGTGGAGAATCGATGGGCTGAATGGCAATCCCTGGACTGTAGGGATTCTATTCTATGAAGAGGGAATGAATGTAAGAGAGCTATTAACAACATCAAATCCAGGGTAATTACAAAGACAGCAGAGAGAACATCAACTCACTGGGCAGGGTTTTCCCATCCCGCCTGCCATGGGAATCGTAGTGGGAGGGGGTGGACCATGCAGAGATCCATTGACCCTGGATCCTTATGGCTATGGGGCGAACATGGCTGGAAAAACCTGCCCCATGTTACATGAGGGAATTAGAGGGAAGATCAGGAAGAGATCATGAGGGAAGGAGACTTATGAGAAGTGTAAACGTTCACATGGACCAGTTGGGTCAAATGACCTGCAGTAGAAATAATTCAACTCCAAAATTCCTCGAGAAAATCTCTCTTACTGCAATAATGTAAACAGAAATGGAAACTCAGACACACTGAAGGACAACTGTCTGCGGCTGTGTACGGAGGCAAAGGAAAAGAGGTCATTTATAATCATGCAAATAAAGGCTAGTTAAAGCCAACTGTGCCCAGAGTGATTAATTTTAATTGAATTCATTTGCAAATTCATACATTTTAAATATAACTTACCAGTTCCAAAAATAAGTATTCTGAAGGTGTGTTTATATTTAACACATTACCCATCGACTAATTTTAAACCCTGTTCTTTGGTGTAAAGAGGGGATGAGAATGGATTAGCTGTAACAAGCAACTGTAAGACCTAATCTTTTTCTCCTTCATGCTTGGGACACCATACTCCTTGCAACAGAAATGCGGCAATTTGTTCTTTTCTCCAGCCCAGTAAGAAGTGGCAAAAGTGCTGAGGAAAAAGCTGGCATTGCTTCTCTGAGTCTTGATTCAGTTTGACTCTAATGGTTGTTTGCGGTAAATATTTTATGTCTCCTCCAGGCCAGATAGACCATATTGTAAATTTTACGCAAGAACACTTTGCCAAAAGGAATCTGAATGTACAAATTTACGCAAGGTGAAAGGCTGAGGCTGAATGGGTAACTTTAAATAATCAGACGGGGTGATTCGAGCTCCTCAGGTAATCGCGAGGGGAAATGACTGCGCCAGCCACACGGTTTAGGGACAAGAATATTAAAAACCAGTTCCTTTCTTCCCCTTTCGAGTTTTCTCCCTTCTCCTAAAGGAACTGACCCACGCTGGGTTACAGTTCCTCAGGGGTAAGCTGTTTAACATAGAACATCACAGCACAAACAGGCCCCTCGGCCCTCGAGTTGCGCCGATCACATCAACCCCACCAATCTATAGACCTATCTATAACCCCCAATCCCATTAAACCCCATATACTCATCCAGAAGTCTTTTAAAAGACCCCAGCGAGTTCGCCTCCACCACCGATGACGGCAGCCGATTCCATTCACTCACCACCCTCTGAGTGAAAAACTTACCCCTAACATCACCTCTGTACTTCCCTCCCCGCACCTTAAATCTGTGTCCTCTTGTAGCGACCATTTCAACCTGGGGAAATAGCCTCTGAGAGTCCACCCTATCTATTCCTCTCAACATTTTATAAACTTCTATCAGGTCGCCTTTCAACCTTCGCCTCTCCAGGGAAAAGAGTCCCAGCTCCCTCAACCTATCTTCATAAGGCATGCCTCCCAGTCCATGCAACATCCTTGTAAATCTCCTCTGCACCCTTTCAATAGCTTCTACGTCTTTCCTATAGTGAGGCGACCAGAACTGCGCACAGTACTCCAAATGAGGCCTGACGAGGGTCCTGTAAAGTTGTAGCATTACCTCCCGACTCCTAAACTCAATCCCTCGATTAATGAAGGCCAGAACACCATACGCCTTCTTGACCACCTCCTCCACCTGCGAGGCCGATTTAAGAGTCCTGTGGACCCGGACCCCGAGATCCTTCTGCTCTTCAACGCTACTAAGACTCCTGTCCTTGATAGTGTACTCGTTCATCCCGTTGGTTCTGCCGAAATGGACGACTACACATTTATCCGCGTTGAAGTCCATCTGCCACTTCTCCGCCCATTCCTGCATCCTATCTATGTCCTGCTGCAACTTTTGACATCCTTCCAGACCATCCACAACACCGCCGACCTTTGTGTCATCAGCGAACTTGCTAACCCATCCCTCCACTTCCTCATCCAGGTCATTTATGAAAATGACAAACAGCAAGGGTCCCAGAACAGATCCCTGGGGCACCCCACTGGTGATTGACCTCCATTCCGAAAAAGACCCATCCACAACCACTCTCTGCCTTCTGCAGGCAAGCCAGTTCTGGATCCACAAGGCCAAAGGCCCTTGGATCCCATGCCCTCTCACCTTCTCAAGAAGTCTTGCATGGGGGACCTTATCAAAAGCCTTGCTGAAGTCCATGTACACTACGTCCACGGCACTTCCTTCGTCAATGTGTTCAGTCACATTATCGAAGAACTCAACTAGGCTCATAAGGCACGACCTGCCCTTGACAAATCCATGCTGACTATTCCTGATCATGTCAAACCTCTCCAAATGCTCGTAAATCTTGTCCCTCAGAAGCCTCTCCATCAGCTTACCAACCACTGAGGTCAGACTCACCGGGGGGTAATTTCCCGGGCTATCTCTGTTCCCTAGGGTTCCATAGGTTTGATTAATCTAAAAGAAACCTCATTACACGTTAGCCAACAGAGGCGAAAGGGGTGAAATGGGCTAAAGAAGCAATATGTTCTATTTTGCAAGAGGTTTGGAGTGTAAACAGATGGGACGTGCTTCTGCAGAATACAGGAGACATCTCATTTAAAATATTTCGATTTGATTTATTATTGTCTCATGCATTAGTATACGATAAAAAGTATTGTTTCTTGCGTGCTGTATAAAGCATACCATTCATAGAGAAGGAAAGGAGAGAATGTGGAATGTAATATTACAGTCATAACTAGGGCATAGAGAAAGATCAACTTCATACAAGGTAGGACCATTCAAAAGTCTCATGGCAGGGAAGAATGTTTTTTTGAGACGGCTGGTACGTGACCTCAGACTTATGTTCCTTTTTCCCTGACGGATGAAGGTGGAATGTCCGGGGTGCGTGGGATCCTTAATTATTCTGGCTGCTTACAGGCTGCGCGATTTTATCAAAACAAAACTGCCCGCTCACTACAAGTATTGGATTGCAGAATCATTTTATTCAAAAGTTGGGCTCTTCATCTTGCAAAGGAGAAAGTCCAGTGACGATGTTACAGGAAACAAAGAGAGGTACGTAGAAACAGGATAAACATATGTTAGAGTTCTTGGAAATCAGAGAATCCATACAAAGCCTGTATCGGCAACAATCTTACTCAGGCCTTATTCCTGTAACCCCACTGATGGCCCCCCTGACACTAAAGGGGCAATTCAGCATGGCCAACCCACCTAACCTGCACAACTTTGGGCTGTGGGAGAAAATGGGAGCACCTGGAAGAAACCCACGCAGACATGGGGAGAATGTGTAGACTCCTCACAGACAGTGACCCGAGGCCGGAATCGAATCCGGGTCCCTAGCTGCAGTGCTAACCGCTGCGTCACTATGCCGCCCACAGTTCAAGTTTAAGTTTTGTTTATTCGTGCCACAAATAGGCTGACATTTACACTGCAATGAAGTTACTGCCAAAATCCCCTAGTAGTACGAGAAGATTTTCGCAGTCCGTGGTACTCCTTGCAAGGAGTACTAAGAGATAGGATCTACAAATATTCAGGTGGTTAAGGACTTATTGGGGAGAGTCATGGCTCTATGCGTGGTAGGTCATGTTTAACCAATCTATTGGAGTTTTTTGAGGAGGTTACCAGGAAAGTGGATGAAGGGAAGGTGGTGGATGTTGTCAGTAAGGCCTTTGATAAGGTCCTGCATGGGAGGTTGGTTAGGAAGGTTCAGGTATACATGGAGAGGAAGTAAACTGGATGAGACATTGGCTGAATGGAAGAAGCCAGCGAGTGATAGTGGAGGATTGCTTCTCTGAGTGGAGGCCTGTGACTGAAGGTGTACCACAGGGATCGGTGCTGGGTCCATTGTTGTTTGTCATCTATATCAATGATAATGTGGGAAATTGGATCAGCAAATTTGCTGATGGTATAAGGATTGGAGGTGTAGTGGACAGTGAGGAAGGTTTTCAAAGCTTGCAGAGGGATTTGGACCAACTAGAAAAATGGGCTGAAAAGTGGCAGATGGAGTTTAGTGCAGACAAGTGTGAGGTATTGCACTTTGGAAGGACAAACCAAAGTAGAACATACAAGGTAAATGGTAGGACACAGAAGAGTGCAGTACAACAGAAGGATCTGGGAATACAGATACATAATTCCCTAAAAGAGGCATCACAAGTAGATAGGGTCATAAAGAGTGCTTTTGGTACATTGGCCTTTATGAATCAAAGTATTGAGTATAAGAGTTGGAGTGTTATGGTGAGGTTGTATAAGTCATTGGTGAGGCCGAATTTAGAGTATTGTGTGCAGTTTTGGTCACCTGATTACAGGAAAGATATTAATAAGGTTGAAAGAGCGCAGAGAAGGTTTACAAGGATGTTGCCAGGCCTTGAGAAACTGAGTTACAGAGAGAGATTGAATAGGTTAGGACTTTATTCCCTGGAGTGTAGAAGAATGAGGGGAGATTTGATAGAGATGTATAAGATTTTGATGGGTATAAATAGAGTGAATGCAAGCAGGCTTTTTCCACTGAGGCTAGGGGAGAAAAAAACTAGAGGACATGGGTTAAGGGTGAAGGGGGAAAAGTTTAAAGGGAATATGAGGAGGGGCCTTCTTCACACAGAGAGTGGTGGGAGTGTGGAATGAGATGAAGTGCTAAATGTGGGCTCACTTTTAACATTTAAGAAAAACTTGGACAGGTACATGGATGAGAGGGGTGTGGAGGGATATGGTCCAGGTGCAGGTCAGTGGGACTGGGCAGAAAAAAAATGGTTCGGCACAGCCAAGAAGGGCCAAAAGGCCTGTTTCTGTGCTGTAATGGTCTACGGTTCTAGCAGAATCCCGTAGACGTTACAGTGTGAGCAGATTAAAATATGAAAAATTAAAGTGATTAATAGAATCGATTGGCAAGGGAACCCAGAACAAGTGGAAATTTTATGCACAATTAATCAAAAGAAATGAACCTTGTATTTATATAGCAGTGAGCATCTTTACACTCTGGAGTAATCCCGAGTGCAGTCACTTTTCTAATTGACTCACAGTTAGATTCACAATGCACAATATGAAATTGACCAGATAATCTGTCCAATTGTTCCATTAAAATGGAATCTGAAAACTAAACCTCAAAGTGCAGTGGGAATAGGAAAGAAACCATCAATGTCCATGGAAATATTTAATTTGAGATCATTTTTTGGAGATAAGAATATTTGCAAATGTCAAATTTTCCACTGGGATTTATCCAATCTTCCTGATTCAATCACCATCCTTCACACCACCCCCCCCCCCCACAAACCAAATTGCTTTTTTTTTTGCCATACATACATTTCAAGTTATCTCCTGAAATTTGCCTGTGCAGCTCTTGGCCATTTGAGGGAGCGGGTGTTTAAAATTGCAATATCAAAAACCAAAACTGAGGGCGGCACAGTAATTAGCAGCGCTGCCTCACAATGCCAGGGACCCAGGTACGACTCCCGGTCTCGGGTCACTGTCTGTGTGGAGTCTGCATGTTCTCCCCATGTCTGTGTGGGTTTCCTCCGGATGCTCCGGTTTCCTCCCACAGTCCAAAGATGTGCCGGTTAGGTGGATTGGCCATGTTAAATTGCACCTTAGTGTCCCAAGTTGAGCAATTTAGGCGGATTCACCACGTAAATTGCCCCCTTAGTGTCCAAAGATGTGCAGGTTAGGGGGATTGGCCATGATCAATGTGCAGGTTTGGGGAGTTAGGGTGGGGGTGTGGACCTGGTAAAGTGCTCTTTTTCAGAGGGCCGCTGTAGGCTCAATGGGCCAAATGGCCTCCTTCTGCACTGGAGGGATTCGATTAAACTTATGGTCTAACTTGTGGTCATGCTCCCTTCCTTACTGTATGGAGTTGAAACATGAACAATAGATAGGAAGCACATCAACGCATTGGAGTCGGACCATCAACACTGCCCGCAGAGCATCTTAGTTGTAAAGTGGGAGATGCACCAACTCTCACAAGCAGATGCCACGAACATCATGGCTATGATTATGCACCATCAGCTTCATTGGGTTGGTCATATCATTCATATATCGGATACCAGCTTCCCAAAGCAGGTCTCCTCTTCCCAGTTTTGTCAGGGCAGATCTGCCAGAGGAGGGCAGAGGGCCTGGGTTCAATTCCCGGCTTTGGTCGTTGTCTGTGTGGAGTTTAGACTTTCTCCCTGTGTCTGTGTGCATTTCCTCCAGGTCCTCCCACAGTCTAAAGATGGGTGGGTTAGATGGATTGGCCATGCTAAATTGCCCCTTAGTGTCGGGGGGACTAGCTAGGGTAAATGCATGGGGTTATGCCTCAGGGATCTGTTTTGGGGCCACTGCTGTTTGTAATTTTTATTAATGATCTGGATGAGGGTATAGTTGGGTGGATTAGTAAGTTTGCTGATGACACCAAAGTCGGAGGTGTGGTAGATTGTGAGGAAGGGTGTCATAGTTTGCAGGGTGACTTAGAAAGGTTGCAGAGCTGGGCTGCGAGGGGCGGATGGAGTTTAATGTAGAGAAGTGTGAGGTAATTCATTTCGGTAGGAATAACAGATGTGTTGAGTATAGGGCTAACGGGAGGATTTTGAATAGTGCGGAGGAGCAGAGGGATCTAGGTGTATGTGTACATAGATCCCTGAAAGTTGGGAATCAAGTAGATAAGGTTGTTAAGAAGGCATACGGTGTCTTGGCGTTTATTGGTAGGGGGATTGAATTTAGGAGTCGCAGCGTCATGATGCAACTGTACACAACTCTGGTGCGGCCGCACTTGGAGTTTTGTGTGCAGTTCTGGTCCCCACATTACAGGAAGGATGTGGAGGCTTTGGAGAGGGTGCAGAGGAGGTTTACCAGGATGTTGCCTGGTATGGAGGGGAGATCCTATGAGGAGAGACTGAGAGATTTGGGGTTGTTTTCGCTGGAAAGAAGGCGGCTAAGAGGGGACCTTATTGAAACATATAAGATGATTAGAGGTTTAGACAGGGTAGATAGTGATAGCCTTTTTCCTAGGATGGAGAAAGCTAGCACGAGAGGGCACGACTTTAAATTAAGGGGGGGTAGTTATAGGACTGATGTCAGGGGTAGGTTCTTTACCCAGAGGGTGGTGAGGGACTGGAATGCCCTGCCTGCTGCAGTTGTAAATGTGCCTAGTTTGGGGGCGTTTAAGAGATCTGTGGATAGGTTTATGGATGAAAAGGGATTGATTTAGGCTAGTGGGTTATTGTTTTGTAACTGGTCGGCGCAACATCGTGGGCCGAAGGACCTGTTCTGCGCTGTAATGTTCTATGTTCTATGTTCTATGAAGATAGAATTGTGGTTGGTGCAGACTCGATGGACCAAATGGCCTCCTTCTGCACTGGGAGGGATTCTATGATCAGAACCAATGTTCCAGAAATAGGCTATTTGACCCTTCGTTCCTGTTCTGCCACCTAATTACGTCAGGGCTAATCTGTTTGTAACTTCAACCCCACAGTCCACCCTACCCCCAATAACCTTTCACCCCCCATGTTAATCAAGAATCTATCTAACTTTCTAAAAATAGTCAAAGACTCTGCTTCCACTGCCTTTCGAGGAAGAGAATTCCAGAAACTCGCGACGCTCAGAGAAAACACCCCCATCTGTCTTAAATAAGCAGCCCTTATTTTTAAACAATGGCCCCCAAGCTCCAGATTCTCCCACAAGAACTCTCCAGTCTCAGTTGCCCCGCCCCGGCTCCCAGCGGGATCGGAGAATTTGGCACTCAGCCGAACCTTCATTCACTGCAGGCGAACAGGAGAATCCCAGCCACGGGTGAGGTGGGAGAATTCCGGCCACCCTCACTACATCCATCCCGGTCAATATCCCTCAGGATTTTAAAGGTTTCAATCAAGTAATCTCACCCAATTAAATGTTCTCACCTCCAGTAAAGAGATTAAATTCCACCCAAGGAAACGATCAGTGACCAGACACTTGTTTGGAGAGATATGTTTTAAGGAATCATGTTTGAAAAAAAAGAGAAGGAAGAATGGAGAAGTAAAGGTTTAGGGAAAGAAGTGAAGATATTATTCATTAGACAGCTGAAAACACACCCGCAGTTGGTGGAATGATTGGAAAATTGAGAATACAAAAGAGACAAGCATGAAGTGAAAAGATCTCAAAGCCTTAATGGGCTTTAGGAGATTCCAGAGTTACAGTGCAAGTCCATGGATAGATTTGAAAATGAAGAAAATGTTTAAATTATGGCATTGTTAAGTGGGGAGTAAGTCAGCGAGTACAGGAGTGATGTAAAGTTTAATTTCTCAGTGTCACAAGTAGGCTTACATTAACACTGCAATGAAGTTACTGTGAAAATCCCCTACTTGCCACACTCTGTTCAGGTACACTGACAGAGAACTTAGCATGGTCAATGCACCTAACCAGCATGTCTTGTGGACTGTGGGAGGAAACCGGAGCACCCAGAGGAAGCCCCCATGCAGACACGGGGACAATGTGCAAACTCCCCACAGAGAATGCCACAAGCCGGGAATTAAACCAGGCTCCCTGGCGTTGAGGCAGCAGTGCTAATCACTGTGCTACCGTGCCGTAATCACACAGCCAAACCCACGTCATGATTTTAAAGGTATCAGGTCACCTGCACACAGATTTGAACCCCACTGGAGACCTGATAGGAGCAGGTCTGAACTTTTGGATCATTCGGATAGCTAGAGTACATCCTTTGGAGAGCAAGGTACCCCCCCCAACCCTCCATGGATCTGGTTCATGAACCTTTTAAAGGTGATATGGTGTCAAAGCTTTGACAAAACGTCATCGAGCCTCAAAACATCAGCTCTTTTCTCTCCTGACAGATGCTGCCAGACCTGCTGAGATTTTCCAGCGGTTTCTCTTATGACTGATCATTGTTCAGGATTGGGGCATGTGTGTGACAGAGGGCGAGGTGAGGGGTGTTTCTTGCTTTGTTGCTTAAACTTTCCAAACTTTGACTCTGCCCAACGCATCCAGGGGTGGTGGACCTGTCTCCCAGAGGACCCTGCCCTCCTCCCTCCACCCCCAAAATGAACACCCCAACTTCCAGGGCACTTCACACCAACCTCCCCCCCACCCCCCGCCAATTCCCCAGGACTTGGTTTGAGGAATGCCCGACCTTTGCAGGAGTAAAAATCTAGGCCTTTAATTCTATTTCTCATAAAACATTTGATTATTAGAAATTATGAAAACTGATGCGGGCGTTGCATCAGTGACAAGCAAAATAAGTCTTGCCCTTTGGTAGAATTCGTATTCCCCAAATATACCATGAAAGTGAAAAGGGCATACTTTAATAAAGGTTTGATGAGTCTATCAAAGAGGACAATAGGAGTGGAATTCTACACTCCGCCCCAGTAGAGGTGATAGTAAAATTCCTCGGATGGGTTTCCAGCTGGTTTCCTGCCTTTCCCGACCTCCCTGCTGGGGCGAGTGAGACCGAGGCTGGCCCACCCAACCCACATCCCAATTCAGGGCAATTATTGACCAGCAATTTCCCACCCAACCTCAATTATCAGACTGATGGGAGGCATTCCAGGGAATGAGGGTGGGGGAGGTGAGGAAGCATGGAAATTTTAGGCCTCACATGGAAAGGGGGGATGCGCCTTCATCAGCTACTCTCTTAACCAAAGGACTTTCCGGCACCCCCCCCCCCGTCCTTTCCACCAACACGCCAATCTCCCTCTGTCCAAGGCTCCCCTATACCCCCTCCCCTTGCGCACCTCCACTCTGTGATCCCCAATACTTACTTATGCTCTGAGATTGCAGGAACGAGCTATGGGGAACTGATGACAGACTGTTCCACTTCTAGCTATCCAAAAGTTCAGACCTGCTCCAATCAGGTCTCCACCGGGGTTCAAATCTATGTGCAGGTGACCTGATACTTTGAAAATCATGACATGAGTTTGGCTGTGTGATTACGGCATGGTGGCACAGAAGTCAGCACTGCTGCCTCACAGCGCCAGGGACCCTGGTTCAATTCCCAGCTTGTGTCACAGTTACTGGGGCCTAAAATCGCAGCTGGACAGAGAGTGTTAGAACATAGAACATTACAGCACAAACAGGCCCTTCGGCCCTCAAGTTGCGCCGATCACATCAACCCCACCAATCTATAGACCTATCTATAACCCCCAATCCCATTAAACCCCATATACTCATCCAGAAGTCTTTTAAAAGACCCCAGCGAGTTCGCCTCCACCACCGATGACGGCAGCCGATTCCATTCACTCACCACCCTCTGAGTGAAAAACTTACCCCTAACATCACCTCTGTACTTCCCTCCCCGCACCTTAAATCTGTGTCCTCTCGTAGCGACCATTTCAACCCGGGGAAATAGCCTCTGAGAGTCCACCCTATCTATTCCTCTCAACATTTTATAAACTTCTATCAGGTCGCCTCTCAACCTTCGCCTCTCTAGGGAAAAGAGTCCCAGCTCCCTCAACCTATCTTCATAAGGCATGCCTCCCAGTCCAGGCAACATCCTTGTAAATCTCCTCTGCACCCTTTCAATAGCTTTTACGTCTTTCCTATAGTGAGGCGACCAGAACTGCGCACAGTACTCCAAATGAGGCCTGACGAGGGTCCTGTAAAGTTGCAGCATTACCTCCCGACTCCTAAACTCAATCCCTCGATTAATGAAGGCCAGTACACCATACGCCATGTTGGTGGGGATGTGTTCACCCATTACACTTCAGATAGTGGGAGACCTCGTATGTTGGCTGAACGGATGTAAAGTGAGTTCAGGGCGGCACGGTAGCACAGTGGTTAGCACTGCTGCTTCACAGCTCCAGGGTCCTGGGTTCGATTCCCGGCTCGGGTCACTGCCTGTGTGGAGTTTGCACATTCTCCTCGTGTCTGCGTGGGTTTTCTCCGGGTGCTCCGATTTCCTCCCACAGTCCAAAGATGTGCGGGTTAGGTTCATTGGCTATGCTAAAAAATTGCCCCTTAGTGTCCTGGGATGTGTAGGTTAGAGGGATTAGCAGGTAAATGTGTAGGGATATGGGGATAGGGTCTGGGTGGGATTGTGTTTGGTGCAGACTCGATGGGCCGAAGGGCCTGTTTCTGCACTGTAGGGTTCTATGTTCAATGTTCTAAATGGATACTCAACGAGACCTTGGTGCCCTCGTGCGTCAGTCGCTGCAAGAAAGCGTGCAGTAAAGAAGGCAAATGCTATGTTGGCCTTCATAGCGAGAGGATTTGAGTAGGGATGCTTTGCTGCAATTGTATAGGGTTGGAAGCCAGGCAGAAACACAGAAAATTAAAAGCACCCCACCACCCAAAATATCCTGACCAATGTATCCGTGACTACTATTAAAAATGCTGCGGTACGCATTTGAATTCAGAACGGTAGCACAGTGGGTTAGCACTGCTGCTTCGCAGCTCCAGGGTCCTGGGTTCGATTCCGGGCTCGGGTCACTGTCTGTGTGGAGTTTGCACATTCTCCTCACGTCTGACTGGGTTTCCTCCGGGTGCTCCGGTTTCCTCCCACAGTCCAAAGGTGTGCGGGTTAGGTTCATTGGCCATGCTAAGAAATTACCCCTTAGTGTCCAGGGTAGCGGAGGTTCGAGGGATTAGTGGGTATAATATATAGGGATATGGGGGTCGGGCCTGGGTGGGATTGTGTTCGGTGCAGACTCGATGGGCCGAAGGGCCTCTTTCTGCACTGTAGAGTTCTAGGATTCAGAAGGCAAGCAATGTAAGGTTTATGTGAAATGGTATAGGAATTATTCTGTCATTTGCCCAGACCATCACATTTAGTTGATACCATTTAGATCACATGTATTCATATGGAATAACGTTCCACAAATTACTTCCACATGGACCGATTAGTCTGATGCGTGGAATAATCACACTCATGTGAGGCACTTAGCAGGCTTCAAAGCAAATCCCAGCCTTCAACTATCGAGAATATTCTTCATGTCAGACAGTTCCTTTGGACATCTTTAATTCTAACCAGAAACTGTGGCAATGTTTGTTCAATAGGATAATTAGCCCTGGTACATTGTTAAACAAGCTACCAGACGACAATACAAAGCGAAAGGGTTTTGTTCCAGGCTGGATGAGGCCAGTGCAGTACAAGATGGACAGATTGCGCAGAGCAGGGACCAAGGTCCCCATGGAGTCATTTATTGGCAAAATTGGGAGGATTTGAACTACCAGATGGTCGCAGGAAAGGGGAAAACAACGTACAAGAACGATTGGAAGAGACAGTTAAGACTAGAAGAAGAAACAGTCAGGTACTAGGTAGGTCAGAGGGAGAGAGAATACAGGCCCACCCAGTCAAAGTCCAATTTTTATATATACACACACACACATATATATATATGTGAATGCAAGGTCATAGAAACTCTACAGTGCAGAAGGAGGCCATTTGGCCCATCGAGAATTGACCACCACAATCCCACCTTGGTCCTACCCCCATATCCCTACATATTTACCCGCTAATCCCTCTAACCTACGCAGCTCATGACTCTAAGGGGCAAATTTTAGCACGGCCAATCAACCTAACCTGCACATCTCTGGACTGTGGGAGGAAACCGGAGCACCCGGAGGAAACCCACCCAGACACGAGGAGGATGTGCAAACTCCACACGGACAGTGACCCCAGCTGGGAATCGAATCCAGGTCCCTGGAGGTGTGAAGCAGCAGTGCTAACCACTGTGCTACCATGACGATAGTGGTAAATAAGCCTGCTGCAGATGTTTACATGGGAATACAACGCTGTAGTGATATGGAGAAAAAGGATTGAGCGCTAAATATTCCTGGATATAAGGTGTTCAGGGAAGAAAGGAGGCATCACGGGAAAACATAGAAACATATAAATATCGAAACTAGAAACAGGAGCTGGCCATTCGGCCTTCAAGCCTGCTCCGCCATTCATTTTGATCATGGCTGATCATAAAATTCGATATCCTGATCCCCCTTCCCCCAATATCCCTTAATCCCTTTAGCACCAAGAGGTATATCTAATTTCTTCTTGAAATCACACAATATTTTGGCCTCAACTATATTCTGTGGTCGTGAATCCCACAAGTTCACCATCCTCTGGGTGAAGACATTTCTGCTCACCTCCGTTCTAAAAGGTTTATCCCTTATCTTCAAACAATGATCCCCAGTTCTGGACTTCTCCACCAGTGGGGACCCTCTTTCTGAATCTACCCTGTCTAACCCTGTTAGAATTTTATAAGTTTCTATGAAATCCCTTGTCACCCTTCTAAACTCCAGTGAATATAATCCTAACTGACTTAATCTCTCCTTATATGACAGACCTGCCATCGCAGGAATCAGCCTGGTAAACCTTCGCTGCACTCCCTCTATAGCAAGGACATCCTTCCTCAGAGAAGGACACTAAAACTGCACACAATACCCCAGATGTGACCTCACCAACGCCCCACATGCAGTAAATCATTTCTATGTCAATACTAAAATCCTCTCGCTATGAAAGCCAACATTACATTTGCCTTCTTTACTGCCTGCTGTACCTGCGCACTAACTTTCAGCAACTGATGCACAAGGACACCAAAGTTTCATTGAGTATCCACTTCCCTCAATTTACACCCATTTCAATAATAATCTGTCTTCCTATTATTGCTACCAAAGTGGATAACCTCACATTTATCCACATTATACTGCATCTGCCATGCATATACCCACACACTTGACCTGTCCAAATCATACTGAAGCATCTCTTGCATCCTCCTCATAACTCAACCACCTGTCTAACTTTCTATCATCTGCAAATTTGGAGATTCAGTTCCCTCTTCCAAATCATTGACGTGTAATGTGAACAGTTGGGTCCTAATGCAGAGAGTTGTAGGGGTATGGAACGCGCTACCGAGTAGGGTGGTGGAGGCGGGAACGTTGGACTCATTTAAGGTTCAGTTAGATAGGCACATGAGTGAAACGAAGATGGAGGGTTGTGGTAGGGGTTATTAAATAAGGGTTAGAACCTCGGGAGACACCGGAAAGGCAGGCTTGTGATTAACGTTTTTGTCTTTTATTCCGCAGGTGGAGGTCCACCTCGTTGTCAAACGAGGGGCATGCACATGGTGGGTCGTGCGTGGGCTACTCTTGGAGGTTCCGGGAGTGGCCTAGTACTTCGTGTCGGTTTGTGTGCTTGATCCTGGACCGGTAGACGGGCGCCGCAACAGCTCGGTGACTAGCACTGCTGGCTGTGCAGGCACATGGATTTGGGCCTGTGTCTGTGGGAGTTTGTGCATTCTCCCTGTGGTTGCGTGGGTTTCCTCCGGGCGCTCCGGTTTCCTCCCACACCCCAAAGATGTGCTCTTAGGCTGATTGGTTTTACCAAATTGACACTATTCTCCCCTGAATCTGGTTAAGTCGGGGGTTCTATTCGTAGACACGCAGGGTAGAATAGGTGTAGGGTGATGCGGCGGCGCAGGCTTGTTGGGCCGAAGGGCCTGTTTCCCGTGCTGGGTTGTTCTTTGTATCCCTGTGGAACCTCACTAGTTGCTGACTGTTAATCAGAAAAAGACCCATTTATGCCAACCCTTTGCTTCCTATCTGCTCACCGGCTTTCTGTCCATCTCAAGATATTACCTGCAATTCCATCAGCTGTAACTTTGCACAATACCTTGTTATGTGAGACCTTGTCAAAGAGAATATTGTCTCAGGAGAATACAGCAGTGTTGGGAGAGAGTAGTTGCCTTGAAGAGAACAGAATCTATCTGGATGGAGCCAAGGAGCAATAGAAGCACCATAACACCAGTCAGAGGAAAATGTAGACAAGAATACATTTGATTTTTGTAATGTAAACTGTAGCAGTAAATAGCAAAGAGTTTTTGAGCTGTTGAGGAGGATTTGTGAGATCAGTATATTCTTGACTCAATGAGGAAGGAGATATTGCTGGATGTGATTCCAGGGAATAAGGTTGGTCAATTGAACAGGTGTCAGTCAGGGAACATTTAGGGGCAACGGTGATCATTGACCCGTCGGCTATTTATGGAAAATTACAGGAAGAAATCCAGCGGCCAATTTCCACAGGGTGAGAATGGATGTGCACCAGGTAAATTAAGATTGAAGACTGGCAGAGGAAATTGTAACTCTATATTTATTCCTAATCAAAAAAAGCCAATTAAGCACACATGAGGGACAAACCAGATCCAAGCTGACAGGAGTACACATCCCATCTTGGGCTCGATCAAACAAAATCCAAGCTGACGGGGTGAGACATTGCACCCCCTCCCAGGCTTGATCTATCGCTTCATTTTATCTAAAACACTGAGATGGCTTTGAAAAATTGTATCAGGGTACATAGAACATTACAGCACAAACAGGCCCTTCGGCCCTCGAGTTGCGCCGATCACATCAACCCCACCAATCTATAGACCTATCTATAACCCCCAATCCCATTAAACCCCATATACTCATCCAGAAGTCTTTTAAAAGACCCCAGCGAGTTCGCCTCCACCACCGACGACGGCAGCCGATTCCATTCACTCACCACCCTCTGAGTGAAAAACTTACCCCTAACATCACCTCTGTACTTCCCTCCCCGCACCTTAAATCTGTGTCCTCTCGTAGCGACCATTTCAACCCGGGGAAATAGCCTCTGAGAGTCCACCCTATCTATTCCTCTCAACATTTTATAAACAAGCTTCATTGGCTACCCTGATCCTTACCCTACTTTAACTCAGGGAAACTCCACTATAAGCTTTCCTCAGTCCAGGGATTGCTTTGCAAAACTGTTGGTATTGGCCCCAATAACAATGTGAAAAAAGGAAGTAACAGAATGTTAATACCACAGGAAGGGAGATAGCCCTGAAAATCCTGGTAGGTTCCAGAAGGAGGGCAGCATTGTGGCCCAGTGGTTAGCACTGCTGCCTCACAGCGCCAGGAACTCGGATTCAATTCCCAGCTTGAGTGACTGACTGCTTGGAGTTTGCGTGTTCTCCTCATGTCTGCATGGGTTTCCTTTGGGTGTTCCAGTTTCCTTCCGCATTCCAAAAATTGGCCATGTTAAATTGCCCTTCGTGTCCATAATTATGTAGCTTAGAGAGGTAAATATGTAGTTGATTGCAATCTACAAGAATATAAAAGAACGGGAATAAATCCTTGGAAGCTTTGTTTCTGGTTGGGTGAAGAACAAAATAGGTTTAAAATTTATTTATTAGTGTCACAAATAGGCTTACATGAATACTGCCATGAAGTTCCTGTGAAAATCCCCTCGTCACCACACTCCAGCACTTGTTCGGGTACACAGGGAGAATTTAGCACGACCAATCCACATTTTTCGGACTATGGGAGGAAACCGGAGCACCCGGAGGAAACCAACGCAGAGACAGGGAGAACAGTGGTTAGCACTGCTGCTTCACAGCTTCAGGGGCGGCACGGTAGCACAGTGGTTAGCACTGCTGCTTCACAGCTCCAGGGTCCTGGGTTCGATTCCCGGCTCGGGTCACTGCCTGTGTGGAGTTTGCACATTCTCCTCGTGTCTGCGTGGGTTTTCTCCGGGTGCTCCGGTTTCCTCCCACAGTCCAAAGATGTTCATTGGCTATGCTAAAATTTCCCCTTAGTGTCCTGGGATGTGTAGGTTAGAGGGATTAGCAGGTAAAATGTGTAGGGATATGGGGATAGGGTCTGGGTGGGATTGTGTTCGGTGCAGACTCGATGGGCCGAAGGGCCTGTTTCTGCACTGTAGGGTTCTATGTAGGGTTCTATGGTTCTATGTTAACATGCAGACTCCGTACAGATAGTGACACAAGCCAGGAATCAAACGTGGGTCCTTGCGCTAACCACTGTGCCACCATGCCACCCATGTTAATATTCCATCCTGTGGTTTAAAGTTTAAGCAGCCTACAAAGATAGTGGCTGGAATTTTACTGGTCCACCAGCCACGGGAATCGGAGTGGGTGAGGGGCAGAACCGGGAAAGATCCGTTGACCTCGGGTGGGATTTTATGGTTTCAGGATGAGCGACACCATAAAATCCTACCCAGTGTTTCATTTAGCATTTTTAATCATTTGTTATAGTTAAGTGTCCGAATGCACTTGGGGCAGCAGGCTGGCACAGTGGGCAGCACTGCTGCCTCATGTGCCAGGGACCCAGGTTCAATTCTGGCTTCAGACCACAGACTAGGTGGAGTATGCACATTCTCTCCATGTCTTCATGGGCTTCCTCCAAGAGCTCTGGTTTCCTCCCACCATCCAGAAAATGTGCAGGTTACATTGGTTGGCTATGCTAAACTGACCCTAGTGCCGGGGAGACTAGCAGGGTAAATATACAGGGTTGTGGGAATAGGGCCTAGGTGGGATCGTGGTCAGGGCAAACTCGATGGGCCAAATGGCCTCCTTCTGCACTGTCGGGATTCGATGAACATAAAATCTTGACGTAACTGAGAGCTCAAACTTCTTTTTAACAGTAGTTTAAAGGGAATATTGGGGGGTGAGGGGGGGGGGGGGGGGCAATTCTTCACACAGAGAGTAGTGGGAGTGTGGAATGAGCTGCCAGATGAAGTGGTGAATGCGAGCTCACTTTTAACATTGAAGAAAAACTTGGACAGGTACGTGGATGAAGGGGGGGTGTGGAAGGATACGATCCAGGTGCAGGTCATTGGGACTAGGCAGAAAATGCATCGTTCAAAGCTAATCTTTTTAATCTGTAAAAAGAGAGATTATGTAATTTCGTCTGAGTCTGCAGAGTTCACAGGTAAATGTCCCAATTGAAGAGGCCAAAGTATTCCTTAAACCTGGGGAACATGTGTTACCAATAGGAGCTGTGAATGTTTTACATTAATGTAATTCTCCAGGCTTTCCTAACAAAGACATAACAAAGTGCAAATGGGTGGTAGACGTACCTGTCAGAGCCATAACAATATGTGGGTGACATTTACCTCGGTGAAGCACATAAGTCGATATGCTTACTTTGCCATGTAGATTCGTCAAATCTGAGCCGTAATGAAAATAGCCTTGGCAGTAAAGTAAAGAGGTTGCTCGTGCTGTTTATTTTTCTGATTCATTTGCAGTTTATCGCTAAGTACGCCGATGCAAAGTGCCTACGTGTTACACATTAACCCCTCTACCTCCTCAATTTGTTCACCCTTTTCCTTGCATCTCATTTAGCCTTTTTTCTTCCCACCTCCACTGTTCTCTTTCTCCCAGATAGGCAGGATAGATCTGTCAAAGTATTCTCAGAATAATGTCTCAATGGCACACACTGCGCAACGTGCAAGCTCTGTGGGCTAACTTGGGTCAACGTTCCTCTCAAGGGATCACAGGATACAAATGAACAAGGAAAACCATTCGCTCCTATCCACACCAGAAAACATCCTCCCTATCTCAGTATCCAACTGTTTCTTAAATGATCGAGTACCGTCCCTCCAAATACATTCCACACTCATTGTTAGTCACTCGTTGAAAGCCATTCTAAATTTGTGTTTTTATTGTTTATAAGCCCTTTGACACAATGCTCTATATTTATTGTATCTACCATTCACTACCTTTTCTTAAATTCATTCACGGGATGCGGCTGTCGCTCGTCCTGTAGGACTGATGAATAATATGAGCTTCCTGGGGATTGGTAATTAACTAACCAGGTGGAGTTTGTATACTGAGCCCTGGAGAAAGCAGGCCCCTGAGTGGGTCCGTTATTCCATGTTCCCGGTTGGGACCTGTGTGCGTTCACCACAGGATGTCGCTGGCTGGGCCGACAATTATTGCCCAACCCTATCAGTCTCCGCGCTGTCCTGTGTCGTGAAGGCCGCCATGGAGAATGCTGACCCAAAAGTCAGAATAGCCAAGTTCCGCACACATGAGGACGGTCTCAACAGGGATCTGGGGTTCATGTCGCACTATCTGTAACCCCCGTGACTTGCCTGGGTTTGCAAAACCTCCCTTACTGTACTGTCTGAAGACAATACACATGCGTATGGTATGTTAGCCTTCATAGGAAGGGGTATAGAATATAACAGTTGTATAGAACGTTGGTTAGGCCTCACCTGGAGTACTGCGTCCAGTTCTGGTCGCCGTACTACCGGAAGGATGTAAAGATCTTGGAGAGAGTGCAGAGGAGATTTACCAGGACGCTGCCTGGTATGGAAGGGCTGTCTTACGAGGGAAGATTGAACGCACTTGGGCTGTTTTCCCTTGAGAGATGTCGGCTGAGGGGGGATCTAATAGAGGTTTATAAGATTATGAAGGGGATAGATAGAGTAAATGGTGGTAAGCTTTTTCCGCTATTAGAAATGGATAGAACGAGGTGTCACGGGCTTAGGGTGAGGGGGGCTAGGTATAAGACTAATATTAGAGGGCAGTTTTTCACACAAAGGGTAGTGGGGGTGTGGAATGCACTGCCGAGTAAGGTGGTGGAAGCAGGCACGCTAGGGTTGTTCAAGAGTCACTTGGACAGCCACATGAGCGGTCTACATATAGGGGGATATAGCAGGCCTTACTAAACATTGTAGGCTTGGGATTCAGTTTTAGCCTCAGGGATATAGAGTCTTTTTAATAATGAATTTTTTGTCCACAGGCATTTAAGTCCAGCAAGGGGCATGCGTGCGGCAGGTTGTAGTGGGCTGCTCTTGGATGTTGCTTCGGGAGTTGCCTACTGCTTCATGTCGTTGGTGTGCTTAAACTGGACCATCTCGAGGGCATCATGACAGCTCAGAGACTATCTCTGTTGCTGTGCGGACACATGGATTTGGGCCTGTGTCCGTGGGAGTTTGCACGTTCTCCCCATGGTTGCGTGGGTTTCCTCCGGGTGCTCCGGTTTCCTCCCACATCCCAAAAATGTGCTTTTAGGCTGATTGATTGGGTAACAAATTGTCCCTATACTGGACCTCCCTGATCCTCACACATTAGGCATAGACTAAAATCATGAATAGGTCACTGACCATGGGACGGCGGCGCGGGCTCGTTGGGCCGAAGGGCCTGTTTCCCGTGCTGTGTTGTTCTTTGTCTTTAACCTGTGATCAGTACTCCTTCCACTCACATTGTCGGCCACTTTACCACTTCAACAGCAGGTTAGGTGTAAAGGTTTGCATTCTAATCAGTAATCTGTAAACTGCCTGTGCTTTATATGCTCTGTCTGAGGCCAGAACTCTCCATTCACCTGACGAAGGGGCTAACCTGAAAGCTTGTGCATTTACTATCAAATAAATCAGTTGGATTTAAACCTGGTGTTATCAGACTTTTTACTGTGTTTACCCAGTCCAACACCGGCATATCCACATCAATCTCCACATAGACAGTGACCCAAACTGAGTATTGAACCCATGTCCCTGGGGACTGTGAGGCAACAGTGCTAACCACTGTGCAAAACCAAATAAGGATGGCAGATTATTTCCCTAAAGGGCATGAGTGAACCAGGTGGATTTTTACAAGAAGCAATAATGGTTTCATGGTTATTATCAGACCTTCAATTCCAGATTTTATTGAATTTGGGTTTCACCATCTGCTGTGGTGGGATTTGAACTCGGGTTCCCAGAGCATTACACTGGGGTCTTCTTGATTACAGGTCACAATACCACTACGCCACTGCCTTCCCCTGGACCTTGAAGATGAAGTGCGAGTGAGCAGAAGCTTTCTGAATCCTCTGTGACTTTGGACCCCATTCAGAATGGGTGTACAAACCCAGGAAACTCACATTCTCCAGTCTTTTACACAGCTGGCTGAGCATTGTCAGTGTGCGGCAGAGGGTTTGACAGAGATTTTCATGAAAGCAACTCAGAAACGAAGAACAGGAGAGGAGAAGATGAGAAAATCTGTAAAATAAAGAGATGGATTTTTGGGATAATCCCTAGGACTTGCAATGAGAATCAGTAATTGCCCTTCCTGTAGGACTGATGAATAATATGAGCTTCCTGGGGATTGGTAATTAACTAACCAGGTGGAGTTTGTATACTGAGCCCTGGAGAAAGCAGGCCCCTGAGTGGGTCCGTTATTCCATGTTCCCGGTTGGGACCTGTGTGCGTTCACCACAGGTTGGCAGTTTTTGCTTTACTTTATTAAGCACCATTCCTTTACAGCCAACCCCTGGAGTTATTATAGATTTGAACGACAGGACAGTAAAAGAGGCCTAGCCGAATGCAGTTGTACCATCCACCTGTTGATCCGGCTGCGATTAGCAAACAGCAGAGGTTGAGGATCCGATCTGTGACCCCTCTGCTTTGCCACAGTCACACATCAATTGCCAGCTGCGATGTCAGCAGAGTTAAGTGCAGTCTCTTTAAAAGCTCTGTGGCTAAATTTGACTATTCTGATATCGGAGGCAGTCTGTCAGTTAAAATAGAATTTTTAACTTATACTGTAGCCTTGATCAGGTGTGTCTATTGAGAGCCTGTGTATGTTCAGATAAATTATAGAAGATTCCTCGGGGTAAGTACATTTACATAAATTAGCTCTGCCATCATAAACATGTAAAGTGGGACATAAATTAATTAGTCTACTGAAAGTGCCGCATAGAGAATACAATTGTTTTTTTTTAGGAAGTATGCGTAACTGTGTACACTAGAAATCACTGACTGAAAGATAAAAGTTTACTTATTCTTGGAATATACTTTTTGTAGCAAGTACCAACTACAACGAACAAACAGGACAGGGGAGAGAAATACCCAACATCTCTTTCCTTAGCTTTTGAAGTAATATCTCTTTGTCAATCTGTAGAAACGACACTTTCACAAGAGCTGCTCACACACGGTACAAAGTATTTAAAGAAAATTTAGAGTCAGAGATACACCACATGGAAACAGACCCTTCAGCCCAACTCTTCCATGCCAACCGAACTAAACTAGTCCCATTTGCCTGCACTTGGCCCGTAACCATTCCCATCCACTTACCTGCCAAATGTATTTTAAATATTGTAATTGTACTTGCCTCTATCACCTCTGGTAGCTCATTCCATACACGCACCACCCTCTATCTGAAAAAGTTGCCACTCACGTCCCTTTTAAATCTTTCCCCTCTCGCCTTAACCCTCTAGTTTTGGACTCCCTTACCCAGGGGAAAGGACCTTGACTATTCCCCTTATCTCTACGCCTCATGATTTTATAAACCCCTCATCCTCCTATGCTCCAGAGAAGAAAGTCCCAGCCTCTCCTCACAATTCAAATCTTCCAGTCCCAGTGACATCCCTGTAAATCCTTTCTCGCACCCTTTCCAGTTTATTAACATCGTTCCAAGAACAGGGTGACCAGAATTATACGCAGTCCTCTCAATGTGGCCTTCCCAATGTCTTGTACAGTTGGAATATCACATCTTTGATAAGGTCCCCCATGCAAGACTTCTTGAGAAGGTGAGAGGGCATGGGATCCAAGGGCCTTTGGCCTTGTGGATCCAGAACTGGCTTGCCTGCAGAAGGCAGAGAGTGGTTGTGGATGGGGCTTTTTCTGAATGGAGGTCAGTCACCAGCGGAGTGCCTCAAGGATCTGTTCTGGGACCCTTGTTGTTTGTCATTTTCATAAATGACCTGGATGAGGAAGTGGAGGGATGGGTAAGTAAGTTCGCTGATGACACTAAGGTCGGTGGTGTTGTGGATGGTCTGGAAGGATGGCAAAAGTTGCAGCAGGACATAAATAGGATGCAGGACTGGGCGGAGAAGTGGCAGATGGACTTCAACGCGGATAAATGCGTAGTCGTCCATTTTGGCAGAACCAACGGGATGAACGAGTACACTATCAAGGGCAGAAGTCTGAGTAGTGTTGAAGAGCAGAAGGATCTAGGGGTCCGGGTCCACAGGACTCTTAAATCGGCCTCGCAGGTGGAGGAGATGGTCAAGAAGGCGTATGGTGTACTGGCCTTCATTAATCGAGGGATTGAGTTTAGGAGTCGGGAAGTAATGCTGCAACTTTATAAGACCCTTGTCAGGCCTCATTTAGAGTATTGTGCGCAGTTCTGATCGCCTCACTATAGGAAAGATGTAGAAGCTATTGAGAGAGTACAGAGGAGATTTACAAGGATGTTGCCTGGACTGGGAGGCATGCCTTATGAAGTTAGGTTGAGGAAGCTGGGACTCTTTTCCCTGGAGAAACGAAAGTTGAGAGGCGACCTGATAGAAGTTTACAAAATGTTGAGAGGAATAGATAGGGTGGACTCTCAGAGGCTATTTCCCCGGGTTGAAATGGTTGCTACGAGAGGACACAGATTTAAGGTACAGGGAGGGAAGTTCAGAAGTGATGTTAGGGGTAAGTTTTTCACTCAGAGGGTGCTGAGTGAATGGAATCGGCTGCCGTCAGTGGTTGTGGAGGCGAACTCGCTGAGGTCTTTTAAAAGACTTCTGGATGAGTATATGGGGTTTAATGGGATTGGGGGTTATAGATAGGTCTATAGATTGGTGGGGTTGATGTGATCGGCGCAACTCGTGGGCCGAAGGGCCTGTTTGTGCTGTAGTGTTCTATGTTCTATCCCAACTCCTGTACTCAGTGCTCTGACCAATGTGCCAAATGCTGCTTTCTCCACTGAAATAAAAACACAGAAAGCTAGAAAAACTCAGCAGATCTGAACAGCATCTGTGGAGAGACAAAATTGAATTAATGGCTGGAATTTGCCAATCTCGTACACCCCATCGATGCTACCAGCAAGGATGGAGAGTCCCAATCGCGGGCGAGGTTGGAGAATTCCAGCCAATGTTTTGAGCCCATGTAACTCTCCTTGGAGCTGTCCAGCATCTTCTGTCTTTGTTTTAATTTCAGGTTCCCACCAACCACATTATTTTGCTTTTATTATGTTTTTTTTCCCCAACAATTTCTACCGTGCTGTGGGGCAGCGAGTTCCACAAATTCACCATCCTTTGCACAAAGTAGTTCCTCCTCATCTCAATTATAAATCTACCGTCTCTCTCAACCTATACCTGTGACCTCTTGTCCGAAATTGCCCCATAAAGGGGAACATTCTGGGTGGAATTTTATGAGATTGATTCGGAAAGCGGAATTCTCCAGCCGTGCTGGTCTAAAAGCCAGAAATTCCAACCCGAACGTCAATAGCTTTTCACATTCCCCACAATCCGCCCGCTAAAATTCCAGTGGCGATGAGGATTGGGAGAATTCCGGCCTAAATGTCCAGCCAGTGTGAAAATGGGAGAGTTCCTGATCCATTTTTCGGTGAGTTTTTGCGTCCAATTTTCTGCACTTAGTATTGAAAATATGGGCTAGACTGTTTTGGGCGCCGCACCTGCACAAGGATATTTTGGCCCTGGAGGGAGTGCAGAGGAGGTTCACCAGGCTGATACCGGAGTTGAGGGGATTGAGCTATGAGGAGAGGCTGAATAGATTAGGCTTGTACTCGTTAGAGTTTAGAAGAATGAGGGGAGATCTCATTGAGACGTATAAGATGATGAATGGGATGGATAGGATAGAGGTGGAGAGACTCTTCCCGCTCAGAAAGAACAGTAGGACTAGGGGGCACAGCCTCAAGATAAATGGGAGGCGGTTTAGAACGGAGTTGAGGAGGAACTTCTTCACTCAAAGGGTGGTGAATCTCTGGAATTCTCTGCCCGTTGAAGTGGTGGAGGCTGCCTCGCTAAATATTTTTAAGAAACGGGTTGATGGGTTTTTGATAAGAGAAGGGATTAAGGGTTATGGGGAGAGGGCGGGAAGGTGGAGCTGAGTCACGACAGATCAGCCATGATCTTATTGAATGGCGGGGCAGGCTCGAAGGGCCAGATGGCCTACTCCTGCTCCTATTTCTGATGTTCTGATGTTCTGATGTTCTGATGTTCTGATGTTCTGATGTTCTGATGTTCTGATGTTCTGATGTTCTGATGTTCTGATGTTATGTTCTTATGTTTCTAGCTGCTGCAAGCAGTCGGGTGGATTTAACTTGCCTGTCAGCCTATAAAGAGAACTATTGTGCATGGGCAGCTCTCCGCGTCTGCGCATGCGCAATAGCAACTGTAAAGGGAGTTGTTGCGCATGTGCTGACCTCTGATGCTACACATGCACAATTCCAACAGCAGCGGTCTATCTGACAGATAGAGAGAACACTGTCAGGCACCTGCTGTTGCAGGTAGTCTCTCAAACTTTCCCTCCCACTGCAATCATGGGGGCCCACGGCTGATCATGAGCCCCACGCAGCCTGAGATGCCACCTCCGCCAGACCCCACCACCCAGATCAATCATGCCATCCTCGCCCTTCCCCAATCCAATCACTCGCAGAGCGGGCAGTGGACCCCCTCCCACCCATCGGGCTGCCCTTTCAGGCCCCACCACTGCCCAGTGGGAATTGCCCAGATGCCTGGCCCGACACTTTCCAGGACAAAGCAGCCCGCTTGATTGATACCCCATCCACCACCTTAAACATTCACTCCCTCCAGCGCCAACACACAACAGCAGCTGTGTCCACCATTTACAAGATCCACTGCAGCAACTCAACAAGGTTTCTTTCACAGCGTCTTACAAACCCACAACATTTACCAACTGGAAGGACAAGGGCAGCAAACACATTGGAATTCCACCACCTGGAAGTTCCCCTCCAAGTTATACAACATAGAACCCTACCGTGCAGAAACAGGCCCTTCGGCCATCGAGTCTGCACCGAACACAATCCCACCCAGACCCTATCCCCATATCCCTCCACATTTACCTGCTAATCCCTCTAACCTACACATCCCAGGACACTAAGAGGCAATTTTAGCATAGCCAATGAACCTAACCCGCACATCTTTGGACTGTGGGAGGAAACCGGAGCACCCGGAGAAAACCCACGCAGACACGAGGAGAATGTGCAAACTCCACACAGGCAGTGACCCGAGCCGGGAATCGAACCCAGGACCCTGGAGCTGTGAAGCAGCAGTGCTAACCACTGTGCTACCGTGCCGCCCAACATCCTGACTTATAACTGCATCGCCATCCCTGGGTCAAAATCCTGAAACTCCCTTCTGAATACTGCTGACAGCACCAGAGCGAGAGAGAGAGGGCGCATCTCACCGTGAGGTGACCTTCCTTCAATATTTTAAAATATACACAGCAGCCAGGCCACCAGTGTGAAAGGGGATTAAGTCCTTCCACAGCGCAAGAAAGTAAAGGTAAAGTCATCAGAGTCCCAGCTGACCATGGGCTGCTCTTCCCTTTGAGGGAGAGAGCTGGCTGATGGTGATTCGATCTGAGGATCAGCACCCCTCAGGCGAGGGGAAAAGTTGAGAGAGTGGGACTTTCATGGATAACCTCAGCTCATGTGGGAATTGAAACCATGCTTTGGCATCACTCTGCATCACAAACCAACCAACTAAGCTAAACTGACACCTTAACAATGGCGCCCAGAAATGGGGTTGAGTGCAGGCTGTGGTTGAAACCAGATAGGTGGGCTTCAGCCCCCACCCAAGATGCCTCCTCCAGGCAGTTAGCCTCGAACCATCAGAAATACTTCAGCCCATCTCTGAAAATAGGTCATTACATCCTTTAAAAGACAAAATATTGGCTACCCATAGCTGGGAGGACAGCTTTTTGTCCCACATGCGAACCTTTCCATCTGCCAACTTCAGTGTCCCCATTCCCCGCCCCTCACTGGAGGCAAAGATCCTGCACCTCGTTCCTTGAAACACTTAAATGCTATTCCCTTCCGGATGACATTAAATCGACACTTATAGGTTTGGATTAATATGAAGTGCATTCCATTCATCTTTGTCTCAGTGATCTCTTAGCTGAGAGGTTAAAACATTCACCCCTTGAGAGAGAGACATAGGACAAAACGTTCCCATCCCACTCACCACGGGAATCAGAGCGGGTGAGGGGTGGACCATACAAAGGTCTCTTGGCTTCAGGTGGGATTTTCTGGTCTTGGGGGCGAGCTTGGCTGGAAAATGGGCGGCACGGTAGCACAGTGGTTAGCACTGCTGCTTCACAGCTCCAGGGTCCTGGGTTCGATTCCCGGCTCGGGTCACTGCCTGTGTGGAGTTTGCACATTCTCCTCGTGTCTGCGTGGGTTTTCTCCGGGTGCTCCGGTTTCCTCCCACAGTCCAAAGATGTGCGGGTTAGGTTCATTGGCTATGCTAAAATTGCCCCTTAGTGTCCTGGGATGTGTAGGTTAGAGGGATTAGCAGGTAAAATGTGTAGGGATATGGGGATAGGGTCTGGGTGGGATTGTGTTCGGTGCAGACTCGATGGGCCGAAGGGCCTGTTTCTGCACTGTAGGGGTTCTATGTAAAATCCCGCCAGTGAGCCCACAGTCTTCGGTTAACACTAAGAGTTCTGCTGTCAAAGTCAAGTATCCATTTTGATGGCGTAGGCCAAGCTTATTTTGAATGGGTCTCCTGAAAGAAATAGCATCAAGCTGTAGATGGCTTGCAACTTAATATGAAGCATCTAAGTGTTCTTATGATTTATCATTTGTGACGCTCTTGCCATTAATGGATGAATGAGTTTACGGGACAGATGATGGGGAGGGTAGGGATAGACGGGGAGGGTGGTTGTGTGGGAGTGGCAGGACTGGAGACTGCAAGGTAAGGGAGCCCAAAGACTTCATGCTTGATTACAGAGCATTCCTTTTTTAATCCTTAACCATATAACTTCTGGTCAAAAGTACGCGCATCTTTCCTAGTCTGGGTAACTTGACAGTAAAACGGGCATCAAACAGGGTTGACCCAAGCTCAATTCCAGACACGGGTCACTGTTGACATGGAGTTTGCACATTCTCCCCATGTCTGCGTGGGTTTCCTCCAGGTGCTCCGATATCCTCCCACAGTCCAAAGATGTGTGGATTAGGCGGATTGGCCATGCTAAATTGTCCATTAGGGTCAGGGGGGGCCAGCAGGCTAAATATATGGGGTTATGAGGGGATAGAGCCTGGGTGGGATTGTTGTTGGTGCAGACTCAATGGGCTGAATGGCCTCCTTCTGCACTGTAGGAATTGTATGATTCTAGCCAAATTCAAGTCATTTCACAATATAGATAATTGATCTACTTGTCAGTCAAGTGTGTTGGAATGAGGACGTGTGTGCAGGCAGCTGCCAAGTTAACAGAACACTGACCAAATTCTGAAAGAGGAATTTTGATTTCAAATCAAAAAGGTTTCCCCCTTTTTTGATAAACAAACACCTCTGAAATCTACAAGGCTAAAATTAAACAGACTGGGTCCACCGGAATCCAGACCAGGTCCTCTGTGAATACCCAAAGAGTGAAGTCTGTCACTGGTATACGTGGTGAAGTTCACACAGATTCCCACTCCAGACAGGAAAGGAATGACTAACAGCTGTTCGCTAAAGATAGACACAGTCAAAGCTACAGTGGGCAATCTGACACACACTAACTGTTCAGCAGGTCAGGCAGCATCTGTGGAGAGATCGAGAGAGACCTTACAGACCTGAGGGCATCATGGAGATCTCTATTCATTCATCAGACATGGGTGTGGCTCAAGCATTCATTGCCCATCCTTAATTGCCCTTGAACTGAGCATCTCGCTCAGGCCAGTTCAGAGGGCACTTTAAGAGTTAACCACATTGCTGTGGACTTGAAGTCATGCGCAGCCTAGAATGGGCAAGGATGGCAGATTTCCTTCCCTAGTTTATGTTTATTTATTACTGTCACAAGTATAGAACCAGCATAGAACCCTACAGTGCAGAAACAGGCCCTTCGGCCCATCGAGTCTGCACCGAACACAATCCCACCCAGACCCTATCCCCATATCCCTACACATTTACCTGCTAATCCCTCTAACCTACACATCCCAGGACACTAAGGGGCAATTTTAGCATAGCCAATGAACCTAACCCGCACATCTTTGGACTGTGGGAGGAAACCGGAGCACCCGGAGAAAACCCACGCAGACACGAGGAGAATGTGCAAACTCCACACAGGCAGTGACCCGAGCCGGGAATCTAACCCAGGACCCTGGAGCTGTGAAGCAGCAGTGCTAACCACTGTGCTACCGTGCCGCCCTAAATGTGTAGTCACACATTAGTGAATCAGATGGGTTTTTTTTAAACAACAATCGATAGAAGTTTCATGGTCATTACTAGACTTTCCATTTTATTGAATTCAAAATTTCCCCATCTGCTGTGGTGGGATTCGAACCAGGGCCCCCAAAAGCACTGCCCTGGGTCTCTGGGTTACTGGTCCAGTTGACAATACCAGTACACCCACCAGGCAGGCTGGGAGCATGTCCTTTATCAGTTTAATTCAGTAACAGGCTTTGTTGAAGCTGTCGAACTGAGATACAGAATGAGCATCAAACCTCCATGTTTTCAAAGCACAAACATGGAAATTAGAAATAGGCACAGGCCATTCAGCACTTCGAGCCTGCTTTACCATTTATTTTGGCCATAGCTGATCATCAAATTCAATATCCTGATCACCCCTTCCTCTAAGAGCGAGATCTAATTTCTTCTTGAAATCATAATGTTTTGACTCAACTGCATTCTGTGGGAATGAATTCCACACATTTACCACCCTCCGGGTGAATAAATTTCTCCACACCTCAATCCTAAAAGGTTTACCCCTTATCCTCAAACTATGACCTCTAGTTCTGGACTCCCCCACCATCGGGAACATTCTTTCTGAATCTAACCTGTTTAATCTTGTTAGAATTTTATAAGTTTCTACGAGATCCCCTCTCACTCTTTTAAACTCCAGTGAATATAATCCTAACCGACTCAGTCTCTCCTCATACGACAGACCTGCCATCCCAGGAATCAAAGCAAACTACTGTGGATGCTGGGATCTGCAACTAAGAGAGAAAATGTTGGAAAATCTCAGCAGATCTGTCTGCATCTGTAAGGAGAGAAAAGAACTGATGTTTCCAGTCCAGATGACCCTTTGCCTCTGGATTTTAATTTTCATGTTACTTTAATTTTCATATTATTGAGCCAAACTGGAGTCCTGCATTTCTTGTCCATACCACCATATCGCTGTACCCTCATCTGCCCTCACCTCCAAACCACCCGTACCCCTGAACTGGCATCACCCCTGAACTGCCCACATCCCCAAGCCATCCGTACCTCCAAACTGGCTGCATCCTCCATCCACCCTCACCTCCAAACCAGCCTCATCAGAAATGCCTGTTCTGGGAGTCCTTCTTCATAGAGCAGGATTGTCAGAGGAACCAAGCCAAGCCCACATTTTACATTGCTACCTGCCATACTTTGATAAGGATTCAATTCCACCACTGGGTGACTGCGTGGAGTTTGCATGTTCTCCCCATGTCTGCATGGGTTTCCTCCAGTAGCTCCTGTTCCCTCCCACACTCCAAAAGACATGCTGGTTAGGTGGATTGGTCATGCTAAATTGCACCTTACTATCCCAAGATGTGTGGATTAGATGGACTAGCCATGGTACAATGTGCAGTGTTAAAGATATAGGGTGGGAGGGAGGGTGTAGGTGGGAAAATCAGTGCAGATTTGGTGCTGCATGGCTCCACTCTGCACTGCAGGAATTCCATGGTTCATTCATTAACAGTGAAAAGCTTCAGGATATTTAAGTAGTCCTTCCCTGTGTTAGTGAATGAGTGAGCTCTAGAGAAGTGGATTTAGTTACAGACTGCCAACTGAGCAGAATGGTAGGCGGAAGCTTGGGTAGGGTGAGGCACAGTCAAAGGGTAATGGAGAGGGGAATCAGGAGGTTGGGGATGGAACATCCTGCAATTCCCGCAAAATCCTTGCATTGGACTTCCATGGGGACCCCTAGCACATCTTCCGGAGTATAACCACCTGGAAAACGGGAAGATTTAGGCTAGCATGTTACTTCCTACTCCATGAGCTCTCACCTTGTGGCATACCGTTTGATGTAACGCCTTACAGAGCACGTTTTGGAAATCTAAGTACATCTACAGGTTCCCCTTTATCCACCTTCCTTATTACTTCCACAAAAACCCCTAATAAATTAGTCCAACATCATTTTGTTCCACAAAACATTGTTGATTCTACCTGAATTTTTGTCCTGTTATTGTCTCCTCAATCATAGATTTGAACGTTTTCCCTACCGGCTGTAAGCTGAAAGCCAAGTAACAAAGCAAGAAAAAGAGGGGGCATGTCCCCTCTCTGTCCACCCCCAATCACTGCTCTCCACCTCTCTCCTCTGCAAAATAGCAGCATCACATTTGCAATTTTGGTGCATTTCCAGAATGTGGGGAATTTTGGAAGCTCTAAACCAATGCACCTACTGTCTCTCTGACCCTTTCTGTTAAAACACTTAGGCAAAAACCATCACACCCTGGGCACTTGCTGGCTTTTAGTTCTAATCATTTTCCATCTTCCTTATAGTGCCTGCTTTACATTCATCCAAGGGGCAGCACAGTGATTAGCACTGCTGCCTCACGGTGCCAGGGACCCAGGTTCAATTCCAGTCTTGGGTCACTGTCTATGTGGAGCCTGCACATTCTCCCTGTGTCTGCGTGGGTTTCCTCCGGGTGCTCTGGTTGGCTCTCACAATCCAAAGATATGCGAGATAGGTTGACTGGTTATGCTAAATTGCCCCTTGGTGTCCCAAGATGTGTAGATTAGGGGCAGTAGCAGGGTAAATACATGAATAGGGATTGTTGTTGGTCAGTCTCGATGGGCTGAATGGCCTCCTTCTGCACTGTAAGGATTCTGTGATTCTATAACTCTTACAGATTAGTTTTAAGAAACTTGTGTGATGATTTTCATGTCTTTTGACAGACACAAAATACCTGTTCAATACTTCAACTATTTCCTTTTTTCTTATTATTAATCCCCCGTCTCACCCTCCAAGGCATCAAAACTCATTCTCTTCCTATTTAAATAGAGTCTTACAGCATGGAAACAGGCCCTTCGGCCCAACTTGTCCATGCCACCCTTTTATTGTGGAAAAACCCAACTATCTATTTTTATATTTCTAGCTGGCTTTATCTCATGTTCTAATTTCTTCACCCATTCATTCCTTGCTGCTTTCTAATAAACTATTCAATTTGTCAGAAGTGGTAACCCAAACAGCAGCTTCTTACCTGGACATGGCTGCAACTCTTCAGATTCACTGCCTGAAGAAGCGGGCCACACTTTCAGCCGATTCATCCTGGCCAGTTCCACTCATGAGATTCCCCTCACTGCCTTTCAAAATCAGCGTTGACAACTCGCGGTGACTCAATGTGGCAAATAATTAATTGAAGGATTTATTGAAAAGAAAAACGTACGCACAGGGAGAGTCCAACAACACAACAAGTCCAGGTCTACTCTTAACCACACCCTCAATCCAACTGAAGCCCTGTGACCCCAGGTATGCTCACCCTCACGACTGATTGGCCCAGATTTGCACACACACACTCCATTGGCTCTGGTCCGGTCACATGACCCATGGAGGATTGTCCCTTAAAGCGACCAAGTTCCTCTACCCCCAAATTGTCTACCTATGATAAAATAAAAGAACAGTTAACACACCAAAATAACAACATTTCAGAATCGTCCCAGGGAAAAACAGCTCATTTGATTCGATTTATTATTGTCACATGTATTAGTTTACAGTGAATAGTATTGTTTTTTGCACACGATACTCGTTCATAGAATCCTACAGTGCTGGAGGAGGCCAATGGCCCATTGAGTCTGCACCAACCACAATCCCCTGGGCCCTATAACCGGATGCATTTACCCGAGCTGGCTCCCTGACACTAAGGACCCTATTTTACCATTTTGATTCAAAGTGCTGGGTGGACTTGAAATTGAGAATGTTTCAGGTGTGACTTTTAGACCCGTTCTCAAGCGCACTTTGATTGAAAAATATTAGCGATTCTGAATTACGCTACACGTGCCTGTGGGCGGAACTTAACATGTCCGAAATCCTGCAGCTCCGATCGACGCCTTCTGCACACGCGCAGAAAAAAAGGTAGAATCCAGCTCCCCTGCCATATCCCTCCTAGGCCGGATAATGCCTCCCCCCAGATATTGCCCCACCTCCACAATATGACTGACCCCCCTTATCCCCCCCATCTCCCACGCCACCAGACTGACCACAGGCCCCTCTCCCCCTTCCCACCCTCCCCTTTCCCACCCTCCCCTCACTGATCTCAGGCAGAGTGGCAGCGGACCCCCACTGATCTCAGGCAGAGTGGCAGCGGACCCAACTCCCCCCTGTACCACACCCCCCCCCCCCCCCCTACTGCCCACCACCCACCAATCTCAAGCAGAGAACCATCAGATGCTCAACACTTCCTCCTCACGAACTGGAGCGCCCAAATCGGACTTATGTAGGCCATTCCTGTCTCGCGCCAATTCTGGATGGGCAAACGCGGTGTTAAGGGGGAAAGTGCCGGGAAGGTTGGGTAGGCGGCCCATTAAGTCAATTAAATGAACGCAGAATGGGCACAACTTGATGGTAAAATTAGGCCCAAAGGGTCAATTTAGCATGACCAGTCAACCTCACCCAGACATCTTTGGAGGGTGTGAGGGAAACGGAGCACCTGGATGAAACCCACGCAGACACGGGGAGAATGTGCAAACTCCACAAAGACAGTGACCCAATCCAGCAATTGAACCCGGATCCCTGGCGCTGTGAGGCAGCAGTGTACCACCTCGCCACTGTGCTGTCCCTGATCTCTGCACAACATCTTAAATGTCGATAGTAGTCACGATGTGGGTATGCCGGCGTTGGACTGGCGTAAACACAGTAAAAAGTCTGACAACACCAGGTATATAGATTAAATAGGTTGGACTAAAACCTGGTGTTGTCAGACTTTTTACAACATTTTAAACACTTACTTCCGCAAGCTTATAGATTAGTGTCCACGCGAGTTCCCACTCACGTCTAAATCCCACTTTCCATACTCTGCTTAAGGTGTATTTCCTTTGGAGGAAACCTGCAGCCCTTTTGAAATAATTGGACTGTTTGCAGTTGGTTCCAGTGGTGAAGGTGGATTTTTTTTCTCCCTCTGCATCTCTCGAACTGGGGGCTGGCTGCTTTTCGAAGTTCTCTCTGTGTCACTTAAAACAGTTGAGTGGACACCAGTGGCCTGGCTCCGGAAGGGAAAGCAATTAAAGCTATCAGCGAAATTAGCTGCAGGCTGGTTTTTAGGCTCAGTTGGCGAGCTGACACAACGTATAAAATTCTCCCTCGCTTAACCCGCGGCTCAGTGGAAGTATTGATCCAGTCTGCTGATAGGGATTGTCGATAAATGCAAGCGAAATGGCACCGTTAGCGTTACAGTATAATCAGTCTGTCAATAACACTTTAAAAGCTGCTTCTGCCATCAGTGCTGACGGGCCACACTTCTATCAGTTGAGTGAATCAAATAAATGTCGTGAATTGTTCTTGGAGCTCCCTCTCTGCCTTGCGCCCAGTTGGAAGAGGGTTGAACTGTCTGCAAACTCGGTCTGCAAACAATGAATAAAAATGATAGCTTTCACTGGAGATATACACATGTATCATAATGTTATTACCAGTCGCGCTAAATTAAGTGTTCAGATGTACCACTCCATCATAATGGTTCCTTTGGAATTATATCATTAAATGTGGCAGAGATTAATTTAAAAGCTTCCATTCCCATTTTAAAGGGTTTTTAGGAGACGAGAGGACTTATTCGTTGAATCAGACTTCTTTCACCTTTTCCCCCCCCTCGCACACCAAAGCCAGTATTAGTCCAACATGAAGAACCGTTCTCACATCTGACAGTGACTCAGCCAGCTTATCCAGTTAACCACAGAACCCTACAGTGCAGAAAGAGGCCCTTCAGCCCATCCAGTCTGTACTGACCACAATCCCACCCAGCCCTACCATATCCCGACATATTATATCCACTAATCTCTCTAACCGAAGCATCTCGGGACAATTTTTAGCACAGCCAATCAACCTCACCCACACATCTTTGGACTGTGGGAGGCAACTGGAGCACCCGGAGAAAACCCACACTCGACATGACGACACGAGGTTAGGAATTCTCCTGCCCAGTTGAGTAAATTTTGCAATGACAGGCTTGGTTTTGACAAACTCATGAAGAACACTTCCATGAACGCTTGATCAGCAGCCATTAATCATCCTCAATATTTCTCTGACAGTGGTAACTCCTATCATAGAAATCATAGAACCCTACAGTGCAGAAAGAGGCCATTCAGCCCACCGAGACTGTGCCAACAACAATCTCACATCCCTACATATTATCCACTTATCCCTCTAACCTATGCAACCGGGAAGCTAAGGGGCAATTTTAGCATGGCCAATTAACCTAACCCGCACATCTCTGGACTGTAGGAGGAAACCTGAGCACCCGGAGGAAACCCACATAGACACGAGGAGAATGTGCAAACTCCACACAGACAGTGACCCGAGCCGGGAATCGAACCCGGGTCCCTGGAGCTGTGAAGCAGCAGTGCTAACCACTGTGCTACCGTGCCATCCTATTATGAAGGCTGCCTAAAAGGAACAGGAGGCTATTTGGCTCCTGGGGTCTGTTCCACCCATCATACAATGAGATTATGGCCAATCCATTCCCCGCCCCCCCACATATTCCTTTGTACTTTGATTGTCACAATAATCTATTAACCTCAATGAAAAATTACAATGGACCTGCATCATCTGCCATTTAAAGCAGAGAGACCTCCAACCTTCTATCAGCCTTTGCAAGCAGAGTTACCTGGGCATCAATACCAACCCGCTACAAGGATAGCTACTTCCATGCTGCCATAAGACTTTTGAATGGACTTATCACACATTGGATGGGACTTTACAGCCTCACTCATCCCGAAACTGTAAAATCCCGCCCCGGGTCAATTTTACCGGCCCACTCCAATCCCCATGGTGGACGTGCCAGTAAAATTCCAGTCATCAAGCTGATCTTTCTCCTTACCCTATCTGTAACTGCAACACTATATCCTGCTCCCTCTCCTTCTCCCCTATGTACTCTATGAACCAAACTGTAAAGCGCGCAAGAAACAATACTTTTCACTGCATCCCAATACATGTGACGGTAATAAATCAAATCAAAAGCAATGTATCCTAATTTCATTCCTCAAAGGGCTGCCTCTAATGTTTAAACTCGTCCTACATTCCCTGATCAGGCCTATACTCTCAGTTCCCCTTAATAGCTTAAACATTTCAATAAAATAACACCAGTAATTGTTTAATTTCAGAAATACAACTTTAATTTGTATAATCTCTCCCTGTAATTTTATCTATGGAGCCCAGCGAGCTATCGTTCTGGTAAATCTACACCATATTCTCTCTAAGCCGAATGCACCTCTCTTAGGGTGTGGTACCATACACAGATTACTCCAAGTGTGGTCTAACCAGGAAACTTGGAACATGACTTTTCATTCTTCATCTTCTAGTCCTCGATAGTGACACTGTTAAGTGGGTAAACACTGGTTTCCACTCTGGACCTGGTCTCTGTCCAGAAGCTACCCCCAATGTGGAAAGGGGCAAGGAGGGAAACCCAGCCCGTAAGTGAAAACTTCAATGAGCATTGCTTACTCTCAACTCTGGGGTTGAGAGGGTTGGCTTATGAAGAGAGACTGAGTAGAATGGGACGATACGCATTGAAATTCAGAATAATGAGGGGTGATCTTAGAGAAACATATAAGATTCTGAAGGGAATAGATAGAAGCAGAAAAGTTGTTTCCAGGTCAAGGGAACGTAGCCTCAAAATAAGGGGGAGCAAATTTAGGACTGAGTTGAGGAGGAACTTCTTCACACAAAGGGTTGTGAATCTGTGGAATTCCCTGCCTAGTGAAGCAGTTGAGGCTGCCTCACTGAATGTTTTTAAGGCAAAGATAGATTTTTGAACAGTAAAGGGTTATGGTGAGCGGGCGGGTAAGCGGAGCTGAGTCCACGAAAAGATCAGCCATGATCTTATTGAGTGGCGGAGGAGGCTCGAAGGGCCAGATGGCCTACTCCTACTCCTATTTCTTATGTTCTTATGTTCTTTTCAGCATTTTAAAAGTGGTCTATCATTTTCTGGGTCCAAACTGGGTGACCTCACACCTGCTAATGTCGAAATCCAATTGGTACTGTTTTTCAAGAGTGCTGTTATGAAATCGATTTCTCCCTCTAGTTTTACGCTTCCCCCTGGTTTTATTTTGTTTATCCTATTCCCTGCTCCTGTTTCTGCACTGCTTGCTCTGCAATTGCGAGTTCAGCTTTCAGCCATGTGAGCGGCTCATTATTCTGCTTCACTGTTAAAGCAGAAGGGTGGCATACAGGGACTGACAGCCAACTGCACAAGGATGGAGATCTGACCTCCGTGATTCCTGGGATTTTCTGTACGGCCTTCCTGGCATCTGCCACCGTAAACAATCCTGGAGTGGTGGGGACAAAACAGGCACCACTGCATCTGACATTGCCACGGTGCAAGTGACAAGGCACCATACCTCCATCACTGGCATGGCATTTCGTTAAGTCTGCCCACGTCTGTTGTACAAGGATCAGTTAGCTCTATTTGCTGGCCGATTGGTTCGCAATGCAGATGAATGCCAACATCGCAGGTTCTATTCCCGTACCAGCTGAAGTTATTCAGGAAGGCTCCACTTTCTCAACCTTGCCCGATAGTTCATAAAATCATAAAATCCCTACAGTGCAGAAGGAAGGGCACTCGGCCCATTGAGCCTCCACCAACTCTTTAGCAGGGCATCTTGCCCAGGTCATAACCCATAACCCCATGTATTTACCGCCCAAATCCCTCTAACCCACACATCTTGGGATGCCAAGAAGCAACTTAGCATGGCCAATCCAGCTAACCTGCACATCTTTGGATGCCAAGAGGCAATTTAGCATGGCCAATCCAGCTAACCTGCACATCTTTGGATGCCAAGAGGCAATTTAGCATGGCCAATCCAGCTAACTTGCACATCTTTGGATGCCAAGAGGCAATTTAGCATGGCCAATCCAGCTAACTTGCACATCTTTGGATGCCAAGAGGCAATTTAGCATGGCCAATCCAGCTAACTTGCACATCTTTGGATGCCAAGAGGCAATTTAGCATGGCCAATCCAGCTAACCCGTGCATCTTTGGAGGCTGGGACATACAGTATCAGCCCTGTGTGATTCTGGTTACCTCCATGCTCATCATTCATAGAATCCTACAGTACAGAAGGAGGCCCATCGAGTCCGCACCGATCAGAACCCAATCAGGCCCTATCCCCATAACCCCATGTATTTATCCTAGCTAGTCCCCCTGACACTAAGGGGCAATTTATCATGGCCAATCCACCTAACCCACACATCTTTGGACTGTGGGAGGAAACTGGAGCACCCGGAGGAAACCCATGAAGACACGGGGAGAATGTGCAAACTTGACACAGACAGTAACCCAAGCCTGGAATTGAACCCAGGTCCCCGGCACTGTGAGGCAGCAGTGCTAACCACTGTGCCACAGTGCTACTCCTGGCTACAAGGACCTTAGATGAGATTTTTGTGGGTGGCCAGTTCCCTCTGGAGTAGAGGGTTAAGGTTCAAAATCAATGAACAAACTGGGATTAACTCGAATCAGAGTGGGACATTAAGTGTTCACATGCAAGAGTGAGGCCACACCTGATGTAATGTTTTTGCAGTTTTTGTCTCTGTATCAGAGGAAGGATGTCCTTGCTATAGAGCGAATATAGCGAATGTCTACCCGACTGGTTCCTGGGTTGACAGGTCTGTCATATGAGGAGAGACTAAATCGGTCAGGATTATATTCACTGGAGTTTAGAAGAGTGAGAGGGGATCTCATTGAAATTTGTAAAATTCTAACAGGTTTGGAAAAGATAGATTCAGAAAGAATGTTCCCGATGTTGGGGGAGAGCAAAACTGGAATCATAATTTGAGGATAAGGGGTAAACCTTTTAGGAAAAAGTGAGGAGAAATTTCGTCACCCAGAGAGTGGAATTTACTACCACAGAAAGTAATTGAGGCCAAAATGTGATGTCATTTCAAGAAGTAATTAGATATCACTCTTGGAGCTAAAGAAACCGTGGTCAATTGTCGTAAAAATCCACCTGGTTCACTGATCTCATTTGGGGAAGGAAATCTGCCATCCTTACCCGGTCTGGCCTACATGTGACTCCAGAGCAATGTGGTTGAATCTCAAATGCCCTCTGAAATGGTGGGCAGTTAGGGATGGGCAGTACACGCTGGCCCAGATAGTGATGCCCATATCCTGTCAAATTAATGAATAAATTAAAACTTTGGGGCCAGTTCGTCACTGAGTTGCCCTGATGTAAAACACACTTTCAGGATACATCTTAAAAAAAGGACCCCAATAGCTCTGAGTGGCTGTTCTTTCCACATGCCTGAGGGAGCCGGTGAAAGCCAGAATCTGTCAGCTCCAAGTGACTCCCAACTGATAAGTCACTGGGGAGATTTTAAACTGCGCATCTGCCTGGTTTCCATCCAATATGTTAGGTAAAGGTTTCTCTTCTCCAGTCAAGCTGCGTACCCCGGGCATTCTCTCTTCCCCCTTCTTCCATTGGGAAAGTAATACAATAGTCTGCAGCCAAGAACAGCTTCTTCCCTGCTGCTATTAGACTTTTGCATGGACCTACCTCGCACTAAGTTGATCTTTCTCTACGCCCTAGCTGTGACTGTAACACCACATTCTGCACTCTCTCCTTTCCTTCTCTATGAACACTGTGCTTTGTCGACATCGCGTGCAAGAAACAATATTTTTCGCCGTACTCATACGTGTGACAATAATAAATCAAATCAAAGCCACTTAGGCAAAGAAAACTCAAGGGACACAAGAGGAAACAAAGATAGATACAACACAGGAGAAACCAACAGTATTCTGCTTCTCTCATCACCGTACCCGACGCAATGCAAATCTTTGTCCCAACTCATTCTGAGTCAGCGCCTCGAATGGTAAAGGCCATCTTTCCTTCTCTGTTCTGCTGATTTAATAACTCTTTCTTTTATTCATTGATCTCTAGTAGTATAGCTGTAATTAGGTCCTTCTCTCCCCCTTGCGGCACAGTAGCACAGCTCCAGAGTCCTGGGTTCAATTCCCGGCTCGGGTCACTGTCTGTGGAGTTTGCACATTCTCCTCGTGTCTGCGTGGGTTTCCTCCGTATGCTCCAGTTTCCTCCCACAGTCCAAAGATATGTGGGGTTAGGTTGATTGGCCATGCAAAGAAATTGCCCCTTTGTGTCCAGGGATGCGTAGGTTGGAGGGATTAGTGAGTATAATATGTAGGATATGGGGGGCTAGGGCCTGGGTGGGATTGTGTTCGGTGCAGACTCAATGGGCCAAAGGGCCTCTTTCTGCACTGTAGGGTTTCTATGATTTTATGAGTCTTGCTCTCCTGCTTGACAGAGGGAAGTGGTATGTAGGAGGCAAGGTTATCTCTGTATGTGGAGAACGTGCAAAATGGCTAAAAAATCAGGGGAAATATGGAAGGGTAGGACCTGGTAGTTGAAACACAATAAGTATCATAGAAAATAGAGGCAGAAGTAGGCCTAAAATCCCATTCTGCCATTGATTTTGATCATCTATCCTGTTATGAACGCAGGCCCAGACCACAAAAGCAACAGATCTGCTGTCTGTGTTTTGCACATTGATAATAACACTGCCCCACTGTGATGGGAGTTATGTGCTGAGTTAAATAAAAGTTTATTTTTTCAATAGCCACAGTTACATTGTCATGAGCACTGAGCTTTACTGCACGGTAATGTATTTACATGTTTCCTTGAACTGACAGCGAAATAAAACATTCTAAAAAAGAGGAGGGGATGGTAAATTTCAGATTAACACTTCTGTTTGGAGACAGGCCCATGTGATCCGGTTGCCATGGGGCGAGAAATTCTAACCCGAATTGAGAAGCTCAAACACAGAGTCATTGATGCGTTGGGTGTCAGTTTTGACATTATTTTTCCACAAGATTTCACAAAAAGAGAACAGCTACTATCTGAGAAAAAAAAAGGAAGCTACTGCTGAGGGGAGCTGAGGAATTGTTTTACATTAACAACCACAAGATGCAACTGAGAATTTGGTTTCTATTAAAAAGAAAGGGACAACTAATGGGGCTCTTGGCAATTTAAGGAACTGAGAATCTCCAAGGTGTAGAGGGTCCCTTGCTGGTAATAATTAGATCTTGAGTGGAACATGCCAGGGAGAAGTGAACCTGCTAGAGAGATTTGAGAGGGACCGTGGAATGCTACAAATAGAACATAGAACATAGAACACTACAGCACAAACAGGCCCTTCGGCCCTCGAGTTGCGCCGATCACATCAACCCCACCAATCTATAGACCTATCTATAACCCCCAATCCCATTAAACCCCATATACTCATCCAGAAGTCTTTTAAAAGACCCCAGCGAGTTCGCCTCCACCACCGATGACGGCAGCCGATTCCATTCACTCACCACCCTCTGAGTGAAAAACTTACCCCTAACGTCACCTCTGTACTTCCCTCCCCGCACCTTAAATCTGTGTCCTCTCGTAGCGACCATTTCAACCCGGGGAAATAGCCTCTGAGAGTCCACCCTATCTATTCCTCTCAACATTTTATAAACTTCTATCAGGTCGCCTCTCAACCTTCGCCTCTCGAGGGAAAAGAGTCCCAGCTCCCTCAACCTATCTTCATAAGGCATGCCTCCCAGTCCAGGCAACATCCTTGTAAATCTCCTCTGCACCCCTTTCAATAGCTTCTACGTCTTTCCTATAGTGAGGCGACCAGAACTGCGCACAGTACTCCAAATGAGGCCTGACAAGGGTCCTGTAAAGTTGCAGCATTACCTCCCGACTCCTAAACTCAATCCCTCGATTAATGAAGGCCAGTACACCATACGCCTTCTTGACCACCTCCTCCACCTGCGAGGCCGATTTAAGAGTCCTGTGGACCCGGACCCCGAGATCCTTCTGCTCTTCAACGCTACTAAGACCCCTGCCCTTGATAGTGTACTCGTTCATCCCGTTGGTTCTGCTGAAATGGACGACTACACATTTATCCGCAAAAATGAATACAAAAGTATATTTTTGTTAGTTTGATGCCAATTCATTTATTGAGGTAGGTTGATTTCAGTTAGTTTGTTACAGTAGAAGCCTTCAAACGTGAAATCGAGTCCTTCAAGCCCTCCTGTTGGTCACTGGAAAATATCTCTTTTTAGAAGTTTTCGGTCTGGTGGAAGCACTTGAATTGTAACTATGACTGTCATTTCATATAAATCAAATGTTAATCTTCATGCTGCAAACTTACACCAAAATATAGCACACCAAACACAATAATACACATCAAAATATAACATAACATACTCAATAATGCTGCCATACTGGAGTGGAACACAGAATCAAAGGCACATTCTACTGTATTATAGTCTGTCCAGGTTGGTAATTAATTTTTTTGTTCATTTATGGGACATAGGTGTCAGCATTTATTATGCCAACGTTGGTCTGGAGACAAAAAACATCTCTTTAATCTGTGCTTAATACTCTCTCCCCTCACATTGTCTGTACCTTTAAGACTTGATTGCCTGTAAAGACTCGCATTCCAATCATTATTTTGTAAATTGAGTTTGTGTTTTTATATGCCCTGTTTGTGAACAGAACTCTCCGGATCTGCATGATTCTGAGTGACAATAATTAGCCTTAATTCATTTTAGGCTCAGTTTCAGCCTTGGCTCACTCAGTCTGTGAGAACTCCCACTTACCTGACGAAGGAGCAGCTCTTCGAAAGCTAATGGATTTTGCGACCAAATAAACCTGTTGGACTTTAAGCTGGTGCTGTGAGACTTCTTACTGTGTTTACCCCCAGTCCTGCCTCTTTCAGGCAATTCACTGACTGAGCGAAGGCTCAAACTGAATTAATTCTTGTCACTCAGAATCATGCAGCACAGAAGAGGCCCTTCGGCCCATCGAGCCTGCACCGACACAAGAAAAAACACCTCACCCCCCCACCATGTCCAGCACTTGGCCTGCAGCTTTCAGTGTAACGGTGTGCCAAGTGTTCTTCGAATGCTGTCCTTTCTCCACTCGGTAATCTTCCCAGGTCATCTCAGCAATAAATTACTTTCTCTCTCCATTGTGCCAGCGGTTCGTTTGCGGTTCTGTTTCGGAGTTTTGTGCAAAGCACAACTCCGAAAACATCCTTCCAAGTAAATTTAGCGCTCGCTATTTTTAAAGGCAGATCCATCGTATAATCCGATGGGACTTCACTCATGCCTCGATTTGTCTTGTTCCCATGTGACTGTGTCACTCGTGGGATTTGAGATCAGAGTCGTTCACACAATGTTTTTCAGCTCCTACCCACCTCTCAAGGGATAGCATCTGTAGAGAGTGATTAAAGCTAACTACGTGATATATTCTCCTCAGTTTTGTTTTTTCATTTGTGGGGCATGGGCATCGCTGGCTTGGTCAGCATTTATTGCCCATCCCTAGTTACCCATGGACAGTTCAGAGTCAACCACTTTACTGTGGCTCTGGAGTCACATATAGGCCGACCGGGTAAAGACGGCAGATTTCCTTCCTGAAAGGACATTAGTGAACCAGATTCCGGCAATGATTTCATGATAATCAATAGATTCTTAATTCTAGATTTTTTTTATTGAATTCAAATTTCACAACCTGACGTGGTGGGATTCGAACCAGGGTCCCCAGAACACTAGCTGAGTTTCTGGATTAGTAGTCTAGCAATAATACCACTAGGTCATTGCCTCCATTCTCCACGTGGTTAGATTTTTGTCCTCTTAACACTTTACATCAGGTTTGGAGCAGTTTACATTTCCACAGCTTTCCTCACAATTAAGGAGCCATCTCAAAGAGGAACATTTTGCCTAATGCAAAGGCAACGAAGACTGAGTCATTGACCCAGTTAGATGCGACCAACTCACCCACTTTAACCATATTTACTATCAAGGTCACAATCGACCCTCAGAAACAGGGATGACAGAAGCTGCAATGTGTCTGCTTTAAAACCCAGGTGGAGAAACAGGGGTCTCAGGTACCTGATGAAGGGGCAGCCCTCCGAAAGCTCGTGGCTTGTGCTACCAAATAAACCTGTTGGACTTTAACCTGGTGTTGAGAGACTTCTGACTCAGTTTCAGGCACAGCGCTGCAGTAACTCTTCCGGCCACTGAAGCGCTGTGGCTGGAGAGTTGTCGACCAGTCAGGTTGACTGACAGTTTTCTGCAGGGGGTGGGGGGGGGGGGGGCGGAGCCGCCGTCCAGAGATGGATGGAAGTCCCACCTGTTGCCAATCAATGCTCAATTGTTTGTAATTTTTATTAACGATCTGGATGAGGGGACAGTCGGGTGGATTAGTAAGTTTGCTGATGACACCAAAGTCGGAGGTGTGGTAGATTGTGAGGAAGGGTGTCATAGTTTGCAGGGTGACTTAGAAAGGTTGCAGAGCTGGGCCGAGAGGTGGCGGATGGAGTTTAACGCGGAGAAGCGTGAGGTAATTCATTTCGGTAGGAATAACAGATGTGTCGAGTATAGGGCTAACGGGAGGACTTTGAATAAAACAGCAGTGGCCCCAAAACAGATCCCTGAGGCACACTCAATTGAATTGAGCACACCACTCGTAACCGAATTGAATTCAATTGAGGATTAGCAGGGAGGAGATCCATGCCAACTCTCAGGATGGCAGGCACGGAACGCCAGTAAATTTTGAAAACGAAGACCCTACTTTAGCGAGAAAGGAGTTCAAAAATGTCTCACAGAAATACACCAGGTACAGGTAAGAGGCACTTTTTTAAAATAACAAAAACTTCAAGAGATACACGGTACAAATGATCACCCAGCAAAAACCAGAGACCAAATGTGCAAGATAATCAAGTAAAAAGTCTGACAACACCAGGTTTTAGTCCAACCGATTTATTTGATAATATTCTCACAAGCTTTCGAGGGGGCTGCCTCTTCGTCAGGTGAATGGAGAGTTCTGACGAAGCCTGACGAAGAGGCAGCCCCCTCGAAAGCTTGTGAGAATATTATCAAATAAATCGGTTGGACTAAAACCTGGTGTTGTCAGACTTTTTAGTGTGTTTACGCCAGTCCAACGCCGGCATACCCACATCAAGATAATCAAATCAGAGAATCTGTGCTGTAACTGCACAGAATCATAGAACCCTACAATGCAGAAAGAGGCCCTTCGGCCCATTGAGTCTGCACCGAACACAATCCCACCCAGGCCCTACCCCCATATCCCTACATATTATACCCACTAATCCCTCTAACCTAAGCATCCCTGGACACTAAGGGACAATTTCTTAGCACAGCCAATCAACCTAACCCGCACATCTTTGGACTGTGGGAGGAAACTGGAGTACCCGGAGGAAACTCACGCAGACACGAGGAGAATGTGCAAACTCCACACAGACAGTGACCCGAGCCGGGAATCGAACCCAGGACCCTGGAGCTGTGAAGCAGCAGCGCTAACCACTGTGCCACCGTGCCGCATATTCAGCAGAAACTGGGTTCTGGCTGCACAAACAATCAGGAACCTTAATATATTGAGAAGAAGTTCATCTTATTCGTATGAGCTGGATTCAGAGATGAAAGGAGCCAATAGTATTAACCATTGCCTGAGAGTTTCCCTCCAAGACACTCACCATCTTGACTTGGAATTACAAGGGCCTTTCCTTCACAATCCTGGAACCCACCTCCTCCCTAACAGCACTGTGGATGTACCTAAGCTGCTGTCATCAGACCTTTGAATGGACCTACCTCACACTAAGTTGATCATTCTTTCCACCCCAGCAATGCCTGTCACACTACATTCTGGACACTTTCCTTCCCTTCTCTATGAACGGTATGCTTTGTTTGCATCTTGCACAAGAAACAATACTTCTCACTGTTAAACAGTACATGTGACAATAATAAATCACCTCAAAAACCATATGGACTGCAGCAGTTCAAGAAAGTAGCTCAGCATCACTTTCTTACGGGCAAAATGCTGGACTAACCAGTCTCATCCACATCCCATGCATGAATTAAATAAAAGAGCAATAAGCCCTCTCCCATCATCTGATGAGGAAAAGAATAAGCATGCACACTTTAAACCTGTACAGTTATTCTCAATTTTTGGATCTGTTTGCTGGCTTTCTTGATGTCCAAGTCAAATTAATCATAGAATCCCCACAATGGGGAATGAGGCCATTTGGCCCATCGAGCCTGCACCAACAACAATCCCACCCAAACCCTGTCCCCGTTAGCCCACATATTTACCCTACTAATCCCCCCCCGACAGTTAGGGGCAATTTAGCACCCACGCAGGCACAAGGAGAACGTGCAGACTCCACACAGACAGTGACCCGAGGCTGGAATTGAATCTGGGTCCCTGTGAGGCAGCGGTGTTAACCACTGTGCTGCCCCATGTTAGGAGGTGTAAGCTACCCTATATGCAAGTTTAGTTGCATCCAAGATCTATCTATTGGGTCCTCTTGGTTCGAACGATATATAAAGAACAACAACTCACAAGCAAAACACAGCACGGGAAACAGGCCCTTCAGCCCAACCGCCAAGTTAACATTGTGAGTGTCCTCCTCTGCCTCTGACCTTTGTCTACACCTATTGGGGAAGATTGAGGGGAGACTAATTTAGGGACAATTTTGTCACACCAATCAGCCAATTTGGGGTGTGGGAGGAAACCGGGGCACCCGGAGAAAACCCACGCAATCACGGGGAGAATGCGCAAACTCCCACAGACACCGGCCCAAATCCATTGCATCTGCACAGCAAACGGTGATAGTATGATTTGGTCGAAATAGGATAAAATAAAAGGACTTAACAGAGATTAAAAACTGCTAGCCAATTGATTTAGTGGAAGAGCTTTGAACTCTAATAAAACCCACGGCTCCTCCAAACTGGTAGTTCAGGATCCATCACGTCAAAACTAAAAAAAAATCTCACTGTGAGTATTTATGAGCTACCTGCACTCCACCTAACATCCCAAGTGATGATTTCTTTAACGTTTAAACTCCGCAGTATTTTTACATTTCTAACATAAGCCCTGTCAGTTACATTTTGGAAAAGCGAGTCACAATTTTGATTCCTCTGACAGAAGTTAAACTGCGCTCCATCAATGTCATAGGTCGCATCACCATTTACCGAGGGCCCGGGGGGGGGAGTGATCTCACCATCACGCAGATAACCGACTTGAACTCGGCAGCGCCATTCGCCTGAATGATCAGCTCACAGACTTCCTCCGATCTCGACAGCAGAGCTGGCCATAGCCTGCAGCTCAGTCAGACAGTCAGCTCACATCACCGTCAGCCTGCCACCGCAGTTACTTGATTAAGTCTTTGCTTCGGAACTGGTTGAAAGATCACTGATTCTGTCAATTGCCTGGCAGGACCAATCAGACTGCAGGTCACTGACGAGGCACGTTCTTCTTTTTTTTTAATGGTCCTTTCCACTCAAATTACAGGTTCCACAGACGCAAACAAATTAGTTCCAAGGATTCGACTCAAATATTCCGGTGACTTGAGTATTCAGCAGAGCTGTGTGGAGCAAATGAATGTGAGGAAGGCGCAACTTCAGGAAAAAGGGGAAGATTTCTTGATCGAGCACTCTCCGTTACGAGCTGTTCAACACAGAAACGTAGAGGATAGGAGCAGGAGGCCATTCGGCCCCTCCGAGCCTGCTCCGCCATTCATCGTGATCATGGCTAATTGTCCAACCCAGCAGCCCAATCCTCCTTTCGTCCCATAACCTTTGATCCCATTCGCCCCAAGTGCCACATCTTGCTGCCTCTCGAACACATTCAATGTTTTGGCATCAACTACTTCCTGTGCTAATGAATTCCGCAGGCTCACTGGGTGAAGAAATGTCTCCCCATTCCTTTCCTACCCTGTTAATCTGCAGTTAACCTCTGTACCAATCGCCACTGCTTGGGAGAGGGTGCTGCCAAGATAAGTGAACTGGTCCACTGCCTGTAGTTTCTGCCCTTTGATTGTGAGTATGGGTTCTGTGTACTCATTTTTAATGTTGAGTCCAAAGTCATCACAAGCTGTGGAAAATTTGTCCATACTGATTGCATCTTTGGCTCTGAGCCAGCTTACAGGGCACAGTCATCGGCGAAGAGGAACTCTCTCAGAACGGTCTCCTTCACTTTGGGAATAGCTTGACGTCTCCTCAGGTTGAAGAGCTTCCCATCCACTCTGTACTTGACGCGGATTCCAGCAACACTGTCCTGGAAGGCATCATTCAGCATGGCAGTAAAATCTTGCTGAACAGTGTGGGTGCGAGCACTCAGCCCTGTTTGACACCATTGGTGATTGGGATTGCCTCAGAGGATTCTCTGCCATCCAGTACTCTGGCCATCATGCCAACAGGCGTACCATCTGAATGAAATTGGGTGGACAACTGAATTTTGACACAATCCTCCACAGGCCTTGTCGGCTTACTGTCGAAGGCTTTCGCGAAGTCAACAAAGGTTGTGTAGAGCTCGCGATTCTGCTCCTGACACTTCTCCTGAAGTTGGCGCGTCGCAAAAATCATGTCAATAATCCCGCAATCTTTGCGGAAGCCACACTGTGACTCTGGGAGTAGGCCCAGCTCCAGATGAGCGACCAGATGATATAGCAGGACTCTTGCAAGGATTTTTCCTGTGATGGAGAGCAGTGAGATTCCTCAATGGTTGTCGCATACTTTCAGATTGCCCTTCCTCTCGTAGAGGTGTACGACGGAAGCATCTTTAAGTTGCTGAAGAATGGATCCTTGCTTCCAAAAGGACTGGAACAACGCGGTGAGCTTCTCGATAAGGACAGGACTAGCCCCTGTGTAGATCCCAGAGTGCGCTCCACTAAATGGGAACGTCGAGGAATCAGCCCAGCAACAAAACTGAAGGTCTACAGCACCTGGGTACTTACCACCCTCTTATATGCTTGTGAAACATGGACTGTGTATCGAAGGCATACAAGACAGCTCAATCATTTCCACGTGACTTGTCTTCGCAGAATATTACGCATCCGATGGCAAGACAAAGTACCAGACGCTGAAGTTCTCTCTAGAGCAAGTCTACCATCAGTCCACACACTGCTGATGAGAGCGCAGACCCGGTGGGCAGGTCATGTTATCTGTATGCCAGACAAGCGCGTACCCAAGTCGTTCCTTTTTGGGGAACTCTCTGCTGGAAGACGCTCGCACGGAGGGCAGAAGAAACATTTCAAAAACACACTCAAGGCCTCCCTGAGGTCTCTTGACATTGACACGACCACCTGGGAAACGCTGGCACAAAATCGCCCTACCTGGCACTGCCTCATCCACAAAGGCTGCCAAGCTCTCGAAGCAAGGTGTATCGTGAGCTGCACAAGTCCAGAGCCACCAGCGCAACAACTACAGTGTCTGCACAAGTCTGCCCAATATGTGCCAGGACGTTCCGTGCCCAAATTGGCCCTGATCAGTCATCTTCAGACGCACTTGTAAGCAGTTTTTATTCGATGTTGGGTGCGATTTTCCACCCCTCCACACGGGAGGCAGCGCGACACTCACAGATGGCGGGATCTTGTAATCCCGCCATTGTCAATGGGGCGTCTCCCCTGAACGCACCCCCTCGCTGCCGGGAAACCCCTGGTGAGGCTGCGCCATCGGCGGGACTGTAAAATCCAGCCAGCGTAAATGGCAGCGAGATTTCGGCAATTGCCTCACTGTCCCTTCCCCGTCCACAAAGAGGGAAAGAAGAAACACTGATGCACAAATGATTCCCAAGTAGAAACAAGTCGGGGAGTAGAGAAACTATTAAACTCCCAACACATTTTCCAGCTCTTCTGCCTGTGGGTCCACCTGCAGATATAACACTGATGGCAATCTCTTCCTCTTTTAGGTATTAAATATTAATCGTGTAAAAGACATCTTCAACAAAAATGGGTTACATCCTTCCAGCCTTTGACTGACTGATGAGTTGTACATAATGAACCTTTATTGTCGTGTCCTGTACAATCAAATCTCCCGTTCAGTGAAACCCATCTGTTTACACAACTGCAATCTCTTCTCCGTAGTTACTTCACAGTCACAACGTCTGAGGGTCTCTGTCTTTCTTGGAGAAACACCTGTGAAGGTTGATCGGTGTATAGAATCACAGACTTACGTGATGCAGAAAGAGGCTATTCATCCCATCGCGTCTGTGCGAGCCGAAGAAGAGTCTAATCCCACTTTGCAGCTTTGCAATAGAATCCCTACAGTGCTGGAGGAGGCCATACGGCCCATCGAGTCTGCACCCAGCACAATCCAACCCAGGCCCTATGCCATAACCCTACTTACTTACCCCACTAACTCCGTGACACTAAGTCAATTTAGCACGGCCAATCAACCTAACCCGCACATCTTTGGCATGTGGAAGGAAACAGGAGCACCCGGAGGAAACCCACGCAGACACGGGGAGAATGTGCAAACTCCGCACAGACAGTGAGCTAAGCCGGGAATCGAACCGAGTCCCTGGCACTGTGAGGCAGCAGTGTTACCCAACCAAAGTTAAAGAGAGTGCAGGTCTCAGCTAATAAAGGAAAGTGTCTCAAGAGACCTACATACTTGTCAAGCTACCTTTAGGGATTTGTGGATATTCACTTTCAAGATCACTCTGTTCCTCTACACTTCTCAGCATTGTATCACTTGTCATGTTGCCTTATTTCCCCCTTAAGTAAATCACCTTGCACTTCTCTTATATTGGGGGAATTTCACAGTAACTTCATTGCTGTGTTAATGCAACTTGTGACTAATAAATAAGCTTTAACTTTTCAACTTGAGATGAGAGTCAGTGGTGTAGTGTTATTGTCGCTTGGCTAGTAATCTAGATACTGGGGTAAAGGTCTGGGGACCTGGGTTCAATTCCCAGCTTAGCTCACTGTCTGTGTGGAAATTGCACATGGCAATAAAAATCTTTAATTGAAAGAGGAATCATAGAATGCCCACAGTACAAAAGGAGGCCATTTGGCCCATCGAGCCTGCACCAACAACAATCCAACTTAACCCCATTTATCCTCCTGTCCTCCCGTCACTCAGGGGAAATTTCGCATGGTCAATCAACCTAACCAGCATGTCATATGGATGGTGGGAGGTAACTGGAGCACCCGGAGGAGACCCATGCAGACACCAGGAGAACATGCAAACTCCACACGGACAGGATGGAATTGAACCCAGGTTCCTGGTGCTGTGAGGCAGCAGTGCTAACAACTGTGCCACCATGTCACCCATAATGGTGACCATGAAACCATTGTCAATTGTTGTAAAAACCCATCTGGTTCACTAATGTCCTTTAGGGAAGGAAATCTGCCATCCTTACCTGGTCTGGCCTAAATGTGAATCCACAGCCACAGCAATGTGATTGGTTCTTAAATGACCTCTGAAATGGCTGAGCAAGCCATTCAGTTCAAGGGCATCTAGGTATGGGCAACAAATGCCAGCCCACATCCCATGAATAAGTATATATGTTTTAAATTGTCATTCTTCTGTTGGGACACTAATGCTAAGTGAATTCAACTCAAAGTGCAAGGAACATCAACACAGATTAAGTCAAATGTGGAATTTAACAAAAGGAGACATTAAAATAATCAGACACGCTGATCAAGGCTGGGTGGAGCTCTCTGAGACCCTAGGCCTCCACTGGGATCTCACAGTCAGTGGGAAGAATTCAATGAAGATTCTGGGAGTGGAAAAGATGGCTGTAATTCCTGGTGACGCCAAAATTACGATGGTGAGATTGAACATAAGAACACAAGAAATAGGAGCAGGAGTAGGCCCTTGAGCCCTTCGAGCCTGCCCCGCTATTCACTAAGATCATGGCTGATCTGAATTGGATCAGTTCCACTTTCCCACTTTCTCCCCATAACCCTTAATTCCCTTGTCTATCAGAAACCAATATATTCAGCGAGGGAGCCTCCACACTTCAACGGGCAGAGAATTCCAGAGATTCACCACCCTTTGAGTGAAGAAGTTCCTCCTCAACTCTGTTCTAAACTGCCTCCCCCCCTTATCTTGAGGCTGTGCCCTTTAGTCCTGCTGTCCTTTCTGAGTGGGAAGAATCTCTCTACCTCTACCCTATCCATCCCCCTCATTATCTTCTACGTCTCTATAAGATCCCCCCTCATCCTTCTCAACTCCAACAAGTACAGACCCAGTCTATTTAGTCTCTCTTCGTAGTCCAATCGCCTCATCTCCGGCATCAGCCTAGTGAACCTCCTCTGCACTCCCTCCAAGGCCAATATATCCTTCTGCAAAGTGCGGCGACTGGCCTGGAAAATGAAAGCAGCAGTAAGTTTGTGGTGGAGGGTGCCTCACACACATTGCTTAGTGGATTCCTTCTTGTCATTATGCACAGGGCGACATGGTGGCACAGTGGTTAGCACCACTGTCTCACAGCGCCAGGGACCAGGGTTCCATTCTGGCCTCAGCGGAGTCTGCACTTCCTCCCCGTGTCCATGTAGGTTTCCTCCAGATTGTCTGGTTTAAGAACATAAGAACATAAGAAATAGGAGCAGGAGTAGGCCATCTAGCCCTTCGAGCCTGCCCCGCCATTCAATAAGATCATGGCTGATCTGTCGTGACTCAGCTCCACCTTCCTGCCCTCTCCCCATAACCCTTAATCCCTTCTCTTATCAAAAACCCATCAACCCGTTTCTTAAAAATATTTAGCGAGGCAGCCTCCACCACTTCAACGGGCAGAGAATTCCAGAGATTCACCACCCTTTGAGTGAAGAAGTTCCTCCTCAACTCTGTTCTCAACCGCCCCCCCTTTATCTTGAGGCTGTGCCCCCTAGTCCTACTGTCTTTTTTGAGCGGGAAGAGTCTCTCCACCTCTATCCTATCCATCCCATTCATCATCTTATACATCTCAATGAGATCTCCCCTCATTCTTCTAAACTCTAACGAGTACAAGCCTAGTTTATTCAGCCTCTCCTCATAGCTCAATCCCCTCAACTCCGGAGATGGGTGGGTTAGGTTGACTAGCCATGCTAAAATTGCCCCTTGGTGTCAGGAGGATTAGAAGGGTAAATATGTGGGGTTACGGGGACAGGACCTGGGTGGGATTGTTGTCAGTGCAGAGTCAATGGACTGAATTTCCGGTGCAGAGATACTTTGAACATTTCAATGAACATTTTAATATCATTAGCGGGCCCGGGACTGAGGCCTTTGGGTTCGCTAACCTCCCCCCCCACCCCTCAACTCCCACCCCCAACCCCTGGACCTTGCCTCTCCCCCCCCCAGCTTGGAGTGTTTCACCCCTGGCGGCCCACTCGAGGGATTGGAGGTCACCCAGGAGGTCGGGCGTAAGGGGGGGGGGGGGGTGAGGGTGCTCCCTGGACCAGCGATCAGGGGGGTGGGTGGGGGTGGTGGTGGTTATCCGACTGGCAATACAGGGTTGCTGTGTGCTGGCCAGTAATCGGGAGTCCAGCTGTAGGGCCACTGCACATGCGGTGATCTGGGCACTGACAGAGCGATGCATGCACAGTGTCCTGGTCAGCTCTATGCTGCCAGCCTCTCCAGCAGGAATTGGCCCCAATCATTGCTTCCTATTGTGGTTCACGCTAGTGCACTGCTAGTGCACTCTGCAGTGCACAATGTGTGGGAGATTCATTTTGAAACTCCTGCTGAAAAAATAGTTTGGATTTACTCCAGATTTCACACACATTCAGTACTTGGGAATTTTTTTTGGGAGAATCCCAGTCCTTGTCTGGAGATTTCTTTAATTGCTCACAGTGATCTGTGGGATTGTCTTTAACGCATGTTGATCCTAGTGGCATTTGGGATCCAGTTCTTGATGCAGTGGGACTGGAGGGTGGTTGAGGAGCTGGAGTGGATTTGTCCTTGCTAATGACTCACTGTTGTGCCCAACAGTAAACTTGGCAGTTCTGCATCTACATTCTTATCTTGCACGTTGGCTATCTTCTCTTGTAGCTTTACAAGTTGGTCTCTAGTTTCTGAGAGAGTAGAATGGGTAAGATTAGGTAAATTAGTATGCACTCGCCTGCCAAACACAAGCCCTGCTGGTACCGAACATGAATAGGAACTCCAGTCGAATGCAGACATTTAACCTGATTCTGAACCCATCTTCCGATGTCATCTATATCTTTGGAATCATTTGCTTTCCTTCTATTAGCCCGAACGCGTTGTGCCAGCGAAGACCTCATTCCTAATGGCTCGGCAAACGTTTGTGGCTTTCTTGTCTGGTTCAGATGCCGCTGAATCAAGATTGGCTCGATTTCTCCCGCCATTTGTACCAATGGGATTCTCTGATCTCGCTGCAGTGAATGGAGATTTGGCTGAGCGCCAAGTTCTCCATCTTCACTTGCAATAGTGGAGGATTGTGAACAGCCGGAGAATTCAGACCCATATCTCTGTACACTTTTGAATTCGGATGGTAGATCTGCTGTGTCCCAATTCAATCGGTATTTCTGTGGACATTCTGACGATATCCTTTCACCTGGTGCATGAGTCGCAAAAACCCAGCTCGCAGGTGCAGCAGGTGGTCAGGAAGGCGAATGGGATGCTGGCCTTCATAGCGAGGGGGATTGAATATAAAAGTAGGGAGGTCTTGCTGCAGCTGTATAGGGCATTGGTGAGGCCGCAGCTGGAGTACTGTGTGCAGTTTTGGGCGCCGCACCTGCGCAAGGATATTTTGGCCCTGGAGGGAGCGCAGAGGAGGTTTACTAGGCTGATACCAGAGTTGAGGGGATTGAGCTATGAGGAGAGGCTGAATAAACTAGGCTTGTACTCGTTAGAGTTTAGAAGAATGAGGGGAGATCTCATTGAGACGTATAAGATGATGAATGGGATGGATAGGATAGAAGTGGAGAGACTCTTCCCGCTCAAAAAAGACAGTAGGACTAGGGGGCACAGCCTCAAGATAAAGGGGAGGCGGTTTAGAACAGAGTTGAGGAGGAACTTCTTCACTCAAAGGGTGGTGAATCTCTGGAATTCTCTGCCCGTTGAAGTGGTGGAGGCTGCCTCGCTAAATATTTTTAAGAAGCGGGTTGATGGGTTTTTGATAAGAGAGGGGATTAAGGGTTATGTGGAGAGGGCGGGAAGGTGGAACTGAGCCACGACAGATCAGCCATGATCTTATTGAATGGCGGGACAGGCTCGAAGGCCTACTCCTGCTCCTATTTCTTATGTTCTTATGTTATGTTCCTTCTTCTGTACTCTGCATGGGGTACATGCAGATATACCCATCTGCATCTTCAGTTTCCTCGGGCAAGGCTTGATATCTGTGTACCCTGTGATCTGAAATATCGTCTTCCGCCTCAGTGTGGCTTGCTTTGTTCTGAAACTTTGCTTGTAGTCTTATGGCACTCCACGTAGTTACATTCTCTTACATGAATATTAAAATTTACAGTCGCTCCGCATCTGAAATTAATACATGTTAATGTTGCTTGGGCTAATGATCGGAAACACTGGGGTTGTTTTCCTTGGAGCGCAGGAGAGGGAGGGTGGGACGTGACTGAGATGTATAAAACGTGAGAGGCATGGACAGACAGAAAGAGGCTGTTCCCCTTGGTGAAGGGATCAATGACCAGCGGATGTCGGTTTAAGGTAAAGGGCAGAAGATTCACAGAGGATTTGAGGAAACATTTTTCCACCCAGAGGGTGGTGGCAGTCTGGAATTCAGTGCCTGAAAGGGTGGTGGAGGCAGAGACCCTCACAACATCGAAGAAGTATTTCGATGTGCCCTAGTGATGCCAAGGCTATGGGCCAAGTGCTGAAAAATCATAGGATTCCTGCAGTGCAGAAGGAGGCCATTCGGCCCATCAAGCCTGCACTGACTCCGCGAAAGATCATCTTACCCAGGCCCATTCCCCCAACCCTTTCCCCGTGACCCTGCACATTTACCATGACTCATCCACTTGCCGACACATTAAGGGGCAATTTATCACGGCTAATCCACCCAACCTGCACTTCTTCGTAATTGGGACATTGGGAATAGCTTCCCTGCTCTCCTTTGAAACAGTGGCTGGGACACAATTTTACCAGCCACGCTCCCGCTGCAGAGAACCCGGAGAATTTGGCGGCAGGCCGTTTCCCCACTCACTGCGGCGGGATGGGAAAATCCCACCAACATCCTGGGTGGTAAAATTCCAGCCAGGATCTTTTATCTCCATCCAAGCAGGGGGCGGGGGGGGGGGGGGGGGTGTGGCAGTTTAAAGCCTCCTCCAAAAGACAGTGCCTCTGACAGTGCAGTACTCCAACCGAGTGTCCATCTCAATCTTTGTGCTCCAGCCTTGGGAATGGACCTTGAATCTAGAACCTTGTCGCTTGGGGGCAAGGGTGCGATCCACTGAGACACAGCTAACACATTAGAACATAAAGCCAACTAAAAACAAAAAAAAAAAATTCATATTCCAAACAAAAGCTTCCAGCGCACGGAAAGAGGTCAGCTAAACGTTGTCTGGAGCATTATATCTACTTTCTCCAAGATTGTCGAGACATCCTGGTCCACTCCCTCGGATTAGAATAGTTAGGTGGTTTGCCTTTGACTGTCACAGAGGCAATGGGCTGAAGGGCCATTTACCTATGCTGTGTGCCTCTATGATTCTGTATCTGTGAGTCAGGCTGAAAGATCAATTTTTGTTTGAGTGGCAGTGTAATCTTGAATTTTTCAGTTATCGTGGATCCATATTTATGCTTAAGAAAAAACAATTCACTGTGGGAATGTTGGAATGAGGGTTGAAGTGAAGCGAGTGTGTGTGTGTGTGTGTGTGTATTACAGGTACATGACTCTGTGGTTTGAGCGTGTGAATGTTAATATGGATGGGATTTCTGCATCCACTTTGAGCACCATTTCACTGCTCCTGCACATCAGAATGAGCACCAAAGTTGTGGATCAGCTTCTAAGTGCAAAATCAATGCCAATATTCCATGTGACCGCACATCAGAATAAAACAGGATGTGTGTTTGTGCGAGAGGATGAGAGTGGGCGGAAGGAGATCACTCCACGCTGAAGAATTCTCCAGACATTTCCAAAGCACGTAATAGAGGAGACATTTTGCAAGAGTCAATATTCGCATCCTTTGTTGAAGCATTGGGATTAAAGTGCTGGAAGTCTCTCACGCACTTGAATTGAGATTTGATTTATTATTGTCCCCATGTATTGGCGTACAGTGAAAGGTATTGTTTCATAGAATCACAGCATCCCTACAGTGCAAAAGGAGGCCATTCAGCCCATTGAGTCTACACCGACCACAATCCCATCCAGGCCCTATCCCCGTAACCCCATGCATTCATCCCAGCTGGTCCCCCTCATTCTAAGGGACAATTTAGCATGGCCAATCCACCTAACCTGAACATCTTTGGACTGTGGGAGGGAAGTGGAACACGTGGAGGAAACCCACGCAGACATGGGCAGACTGTGCAGACTCCACACATACAATGATCCAAGCCAGGAACTGAATCAAAGCCCCAGCACTATGAGGCAGCAATGCTAACCACTGTGCCATGCGATACAGACAAAACATACCATTCATAGAGTACATACGGGAGAAGGAATGGAAAGGGTGTAGAATGTAGTGTTACAGTCATAACTAGGGGGTATAGAAAGAACAACTTAGTATCAGGTAGCTCCAATCAAAAGTCTGATGGCAGCAGGGAAGAAGCTGTTCTTGAGTCAGTTGATACGGGGCATCAGACTTTTGTATCTCTTTCCCAAAGGAAGAAGGTGGAAGAGAGAATGTCTGGGATACGTGGGGTCCTTGTCTATGCTGAATGCTTTTCCGAGGCAGCGGGAAGTATAGACGGTGTCAATGGATGGGAGGCTGGTTTGCGTGATGGACTGGACTGCATTCACAACCCCTTGTAGTTTCTTGCGACCTTGGTCAGATCTATCCCAAATGGAAATTTTGAAGTTGGCATTCATTGATCAGATACAGCCAACTCCCAATCTGGGTTAGGTCTGCCAATAGGAACTTGCCAACGAGGGGGGAGAAACAGTTTTACAACTAAAGAATGTAAACAATTTAAAGATAAGTCATCATGTCTGGAAGCAGTTCATATCAGCTTTACTGGACCATACTGGTCGCTGCCAAAAGGACAATGAATGAGAATGAGTTAATGGACAGGTCATGGAGTGCCCATTTGATGAGGTCTTTCTTGCTGGTGGCTGGCAAAGGAGAGGTGGTCATTGTACAAAATGAGTGCAAAGTCTTGTTCAGATTTAATAGGTACCCTTCCCAGAGGGCAGGATTGCAACGTCAACAGACTTGCCGCATGTTACATCCCCAGTCCTATTCTAACTCCATCTATACTTCCCACTGCCTCGGACCATGAAATTCTGTCCAATTTTGTGAATATTATAGGGCCACAGACCTGGAAGGAGATGGCACACTGGAAGGGAACTTTCAACATTACCATTTGCTATACAGGAGGCCTCAACAAAAATACAGTCAAGAATTAGGCCGATTGACCAAGCTAAATTAACCCTACTGTCGGGGGGATGAGCGGGCTAAATGTGAGAGGTTAAGGGGATAGGGGTTGGGGGTGATTGACTCTGCACCGACCACAATGGGCCGAATGGCCTCCTTCTGCACTGTAGGGATTCTCTTCCAACCCTGTTGGCTGGAATCTTATCACCGTTCACACCAGCAGGAAAGATCCCACCCCACTACACTGAACGGAGATTTGGCAGGTCACCAAATTCTCTGACCTTGCTGCAGGGGAACCGTAGCTCATTCCCATCCGTTTTGGCAGCCATCAGTGTGGCCCAGTAAAGCTGATACCAACTGCCTCCAGACGTGATGCCTTAAATTTAAATCGTCTATCTTTAACCAGAAAACTGTTTCTCCTCCGTCTTCGCAAACGGTGGGTCGGATCGTGTTTGATGAGATGAGTGTGTTGACTGTGGATGCTCAATATCGATGCTTGATTGATTAAGCCTGAGCGTAGACTCAGGGAAAAGTGCAGAAAGAGAAGGAAGCCAAAGCTGAAGTATGGAGCAGACATTTGGAAGCATTGAATAAAGCAGGGTAAATGAAATTTAAAAACACACCTACTGTCATATCTGCATAGACCTGATATCTTGGTGAAGCAACAAAACTGTTCCATGTTCACTACGGTCTCCAGCCCAGTGCTCAAACAGCCGATAAGTGTTCATTGATTATCATGTTTCATAGAACATAGAACATTACAGCGCAGAACAGGCCCTTCGGCCCACGATGTTGCGCCGACCAGTTACAAAAACAATGACCCACTAGCCTATACCAATCCCTTTTCATCCATAAACCTATCTACAGATCTCTTAAACGCCCCCAAACTAGATGCATTTACAACTGCAGCAGGCAGGGCGTTCCAATCCCTCAAAGGGTGGTGAATCTCTGGAATTCTCTACCCGTTGAAGTGGTGGAGGCTGCCTCGTTAAATATTTTCAAGACGCGGGTTTCGCCACACTCCCGCCTGTTTCTCGTTCAAGCTGCATTTTACAGTTGGCACACTGAATCTTCGAAGAACTAACACAATCTAGGTCATGATGCAATTGTCATTTGCTGATGTCTGCATAGGCTACAAGTCAGAAGTATATCTGTAAGAGTATACACTTCTTCACTATGTCAAGGCAGAGGTCGATATTCCAGCAATTTACAGCCAGCAGGAATACCTGTCGTAAGAAAGTCAGAACAAAAACCGCTGATTTCGCCCCGAAGCTCTGAGGTCATAGCCAGTCAGCTAACTAATTCCGCACAATCACGTTTTTCCCCATATCTCCAGGTGCTTATTTAAGAAGGGATATGTTTGCTTTGGAGACAGTTCAGAGGAGGTGCACTGGGCTGTCTCCTGGGATGAAGGGGTTGCTTTACGAGGAAAAGTTGAACAAGTTGGGTCTTTACACACTGGGGTTTAATCAGGATGAGGGGTGATCTTATTGAAATATTTGAGAGTCTGAGGGAGCTTGGCAGGGTAGACGCCAAAAGGACGTTTCCTTCATGAGGGGGGGTATGGGGCACAGTTAAAAAGTAAGTGATAATCAGATTGGCCTCTTCCTACACTGGAGGAATTCTATAATTCTATAGCACAGCCTCAAAATAAGGGGAGGGCAGATTTAGATCGGGACAGTTCACAGCGGGACGTGTGAATTTGCATGAATGCCATCCCTTTAACGCATTGGCACCCTTCACCAACTCTTCATAATGAGACGTCACGGTGGCACAGTAGTTACTACTGCTGCCTCAGTGTCAGGGACCTGGATTCAATTTCCGGATTGAATGACTATCTGTGCAGAGTATTTACATTCCCCTTGTGTTTGCGTGGCTTTCCTCTGGGTGCTCCAGTTTCCTCCCACACTCCAAAAGAAATGCTGGTTAGGTGCATTGGCCATGCTAAATTCTCCCTCAGTATACCCGGAGTGTGGTGACTAGAGGATTTTCACAGTAAATTCACTGCAGTGTTAATGTAAGCCTATTTGTGACACTAATAAATAAACTAAACTTGACTGCAAATATATAAGGAAGCTAACACAGCCAGAAGAACATAAGAAATAGGAGCAGGAGTGGGCCATCTAGCCCTTCGAGCCTGCCCCGCCCTTCAATAAGATCATGGCTGATCTGAAGTAGATCAGTTCCACTTTCCCGCTTTCTCCCCATCACCCTTAATTCCCCTGTCTGTCAGAAACCCATCTACCTGTGACTTAAATATACTCAGCCTCCACCACTTCAATGGGCAGAGAATTCCAGAGGTTCACCACCCTTTGAGTGAAGAAGTTCCTCCTCAACCCCGATCTAAATCTGCCCTCCCCTTATTTTGAGGCTGTGCTATAGAATTATAGAATTCCTCCAGTGTCGGAAGAGGCCAATCACCTGCTGAGTCTACACCAACAACAATCTCACCCAGACTCGATCCCCAAAACCCCACGTATTTACCCACTGATCCCTCTGACAATAAAAGGAACAATTTTGCATGGCTAAATCCACCTAACCTGCACCCAACCTCTGGAGTGTGGGAGGAAACTGGAGCACCCGAAGGAAACCCACGCAGACACAAGGAGAATGTGCAAACTCTGCACAGACAGTGACCTGCGGCCAGCATTGAGCCCGGGTCCCTGGCACTGTGAGGCAGCAGTGTGCTAACCACTGTGTCACCGTGCCTCCCTCATGTTGTCCCCCCTGGGTTCAGAGCGGTCACAGGCAACTGCACTGTCATGGACAGTCTGCAGCCATATTCTTAAACCATGGAGGAAAACATCCAGGTGAAACCTTAGCTTTCATGATGAAACCATATTTACTGTAAGGAAGGAGGCTAGGACAGCAATATAAATCTCAAGGACACAAGAAATAGAAGTAGGAGTGAGCCACTTGGCACTTCAAACCTACCCCTCCATTCAATATGATCTTAGTTAAATCAATCCATCACGCAAACCAGCCTCCCATCTGTCTACACTTCCCACTGCCCTGGCAAAGCAGCCAGCATAATGAAGGACCCCCTGTACCTCGGACATTCTGCCTTCCACCTTCTTCTTTCGGAAAAAAGATAGGAAAGTCAGGTCACGTACCGACCGACTCAAGAACAGCTTCTTCCCTGCCGCTGTCAGACTTTTGAATGGATCTACCTCGCATTAAGTTGATCATTTTCTATACCCCAGCTACGACTGTAACACTACATTCTGCACACAGTCTCCTTTCCTTCTCTACGAATGGTATGCTTTGTCTGTACAGTGCGCAAGAAACAACGCTTTTCATACAATACATGTGAAAATGATAAATCAAATCAAAATCAAATCCAATCAAAATCAAATCCAATCAAACCTGCTTTCTTCCCACAGTCCCCCACCTTCGAAGTTCCTCCTCAACTCTGTTCTAAAGGGGAGGCGGTTTAGAACAGAGTTGAGGAGGAACTTCTTCACTCAAAGGGTGGTGAATCTCTGGAATTCTCTGCCCGTTGAAGTGGTGGAGGCTGCCTCGCTAAATATTTTTAAGAAACGGGTTGATGGGTTTTTGATAAGAGAAGGGATTAAGGTTATGGGGAGAGGGCGGGAAGGTGGAGCTGAGTCACGACAGATCAGCCATGATCTTATTGAATGGCGGGGCAGGCTCGAAGGGCCAGATGGCCTACTCCTGCTCCTATTTCTTATGTTCTTATGTTCCTCTGCTTCAGCTTCATTACCCTCTCTTCAGTCAAACATTCACACCAAATGGAAGGCCTGGGGAGGTGATGGCCGAGTGGTATTATCTGTCGACTGTTAGTCCAGGAACTCAACTAATGTTCTGGGAACCTGGGTTCAAATCCCACCACAGCCAATGGTGGAATTTCAATTCAATAAAAAAAAAACCTGCAATCAAGAATCCACTCATGACCTTGAAACCATCGTTCGAATCTAATGCCCTTCAGGGAAGGAAATCTGCTGCCTGGTCTGACCTATTTGTGACTCCAGGGCCACAGCAGTGTGGCTGGCTCTCAACTGCCCTTGGGCAACTCGGGATGGGCAATAAATGCAGCGACACCCGTGTCCCACAATTGAATAAAAAAAAATTACAGGCAAATCAGACAGTTCACACGCAGGGAGATATGAATTGTTGCTACTTCAGTACATCTAATAATACTAAATGTTGGCCGAAAGTCTCTGGCCACTCACGCCGCTGCCAGTGAGGATGGAGAATTTGGCACATGGCCAATCCCAGCAGTGGGTGAGGTCAGAGAATCCTGGGCCTTCATATCAGCAAGTGGCACAAGTGAGTATCCACCGACAATTCTGGAGAACCTGTTTTGGGACACACATAAAGTTAGGGCGGCACGGTAGCACAGTGGTTAGCACTGCTGCTTCACAGCTCCAGGGTCCTGGGTTCGATTCCCGGCTCGGGGTCACTGCCTGTGTGGAGTTTGCACATTCTCCTCGTGTCTGCGTGGGTTTTCTCCGGGTGCTCCGGTTTCCTCCCACAGTCCAAAGATGTGCGGGTTAGGTTCATTGGCTATGCTAAAATTGCCCCTTAGTATCCTGGGATGTGTAGGTTAGAGGGATTAGCAGGTAAAATGTGTAGGGATATGGGGATAGGGTCTGGGTGGGATTGTGTTCGGTGCAGACTCGATGGGCCGAAGGGCCTGTTTCTGCACTGTAGGGTTCTACATCGTGGGGTGGGGTGGGGTGGGGTGGGGTGGGGTGGGGTGGGGTGGAATATTGCTCTTTGTGTGACTTGAAGATGGAAAGACAGAACTGTGCAAGGAACAGGTTGCTGATTCACCACTGAATTCCCAGTTTAAGGAATGAACGAAGGGTGGCGATCTCTCTGAGGAACAATGTATGTTGGAGGCCCTCATTCAGCAACAAAGCTGTAATAAGATCGCATCCCATGACTCAAGGGAGCCTGTGGGCTTCCTGTCTCAGTGCTGTCACTGGTTGTAAAGATCAACTCTGCCTTGGACATCTTCACCTCAGGCTCATTTCATCGGGCTTCAATAGATATCAGTTAGAATAGAATGAATTGTTCCCTCCAGTGCAGGAGGAGGACATTGGGCCCATCGAGTCAGCACCGACCGCAATCCCACAACCCCGCATATTTACTCTGCTAGTCCCCTGACACGAAGGGGCAATTTAGCATGGCCAGTGCACCTAACCTGTACATCTTTGGACTGTTGGAGGAAAGTAGAGTACCAAAGGAAACGCACACAGACAGGGGGAGAAAGTGCAAACTCCATACAGACAGACGGGGAATTGAACCTGGGTTCCTGGCACTGTGAGGCAGCAGGGCGAACGGCTGTGCCACCCTGCTGCCCAAGTGCAGGAAAATGGGATTAGCGCGACCTTAGTGGTAGATAGTCTCGGTGTGGACTCAATGGGCTGAAGGGCCTTCTCCGCACTGTATGATTCCCTGACGAGGAATTTCGGGCTGGAAAATCCTGCCCGAGGTCAACGAAGCTTTGCACGGTTTGTATCGTGCCCGCTTCCCGCGGTGGGTGGGGAGTTCTGGCTGTGCTCGCCCCAAGACTGGGGGTCAACGAACCACCACCTTCTGAAGTGAAATTGGGGATGCGAAATACCCCAGGGACAAATAAAAGAAAAGAAAAAGTGTTGAGAGGGTCAGCTTGGACCAATTACGTTGGGCTGCACTTGTGACATTGACACAGGAATCGAGGAATTTCCACGTCCTGCCTAAATTCAGTGTGCTTCACACCCTGAAGAATTGTACCACTCAATCCATGAACATCACAAGTGCACCCACTGTGCCATTGTCGCATCCCGCGACACATTCCCTATTGTTTTCATCACAAATGCTGGCAGAAGGAAAACAGAGTGTGGTTTCAGAAAGCAGCATCTGTAGTTCACAGCAGCACAAATCCATAACAGTCTGCTGTTCAATACTAATCACTCACTGTTAGAAACCTGGATTCTAGCCACCATCACACTGCATCTGCACCTAACATCAATCTTTGCAGCAAAACAATTGAACTGACTGCGACTTCAAATGATCACATCTGGGCTTGCTCTCTTTACAACAGACGGGAGATTTAATTGAGGCGTACACAGTTACAAAGCGTATTGATGGAGTTGCTGGTAGAGGAACTCCTTCCACTTGCACCAGGGTCGGTAACCAGATGGCAACAATTTAAAACAATTGGCAAAAGAGCAGAGGGAGAGATGAAGAGAACAATTTTTATGTAAAGATCTGGAAAACCCTGCCTGAAAGGGTGGTGGAAGCTGATTCAATTATACAGTTTCAGAAAGGCGTTACTACATAAAATTGGAAGAGTTAAAAAAAAACACGCGTAACGACATAAAACAAAGAACAAAGAACAATCCAGCACGGGAAACAGGCCCTTCGGCCCAACGAGCCTGCGCCGCCACATCACCCTACACCTATTCTACCCTGCATATCTATGAATGGAACCCGACTCAGTCAGATTCAAGGAAGAAATAGTGTCAATTTGGTTAAAAACCGATTCGCCTGAGAGCACATTTTTGGGGTATGGGAGGAAACCGGAGCGCCCGGAGGAAACCCACGCAACCACAGGGAGAATGCACAAACTCCCACAGACACAGGCCCAAATCCATGTGCCTGCACAGCCAGCAGTGCTAGTCACTGAGCTGTTGCGGCGCCCGTCTACCGGTCCAGGATCAAGCACACACACCGACACGAAGTTCTAGGCCACTCCTGGAACTTCCAAGAGCAGCCCACGCACGACCCGCTGTGTGAATGCCCCTCGTTTGACACGAGGTGAACCTCCACCTGTGGAATAAGTCAAAAATATTAATCTTACAGCCTGCCTTTCCGGTGTCTCCCGAGGTTTAACCCTATTTAATATCCCCTACCATATCCCTCCATTCTCGTTTCACTCATGTGCCTATCTAACTGCATCTTAAACGAGTCCAACGTTCCTGCCTCCACCACCCTACTCGGTAGCGCATTCCAGACCCCACAACTCTCTGCGTAAAGAACCTTCTTCTCACCTCCAAATTATACCTCTCCCCCCTCACCCTTAAATGATGACCTCTCGTGTTTGTACCCAGTCTAGGGAGAAGTCTCTCACTATTAACTCTATCCATTCCCTTCATTATCTTATATACTTCTATCATGTCCCCTCTCAATCTCCGCCTTTCCAAGGAGAATAGTCCCAGTTTCTTCAACCTCTCCTCGTAACCCAGTCCCCCCATGTCAGGCAACATCCTGGTAAACCTCCTCTGCACCCTTTCCAGAGACTCCACGTCCTTCCGGTAGTAAGGTAGTAAGGTGACATGTCAAAAGAACAGGAGAATGGGATCATTCTCCTTGCTGCAACTGAACAGGGCACGGGTGAGGCCGCAGCTGGAGTACTGTGGGCAGTTTTGGTCGCCGTACTTGCGGAAGGGTATATTGGCCTTGGAAGGAGTGCAGAGGAGGTTCACTAGGCTGATACCAGAGATGAGGGGGTTGGACTATGAAGAGAGACTAAAGAGACTGGGTCTGTACTCGTTGGAGTTTACAAGGATGAGGGGGGGATCTTAGAGGCTTACAAGATAATGAAGGGGATGGAAACGGTAGAAGTAGTGAGATTCTTCCCACTCAGAGGATAGCAGGACTAGAGGACACGGCTTCAAGATAAGGGGGGCAGTTTAGAACGGAGTTGAGGAGGAACTTCTTCACTCAAAGGGTGGTGAGTCTCTGGAATTCTCTGCCCGTTGAAGTGGTGGAGGCTACCTCGCTAAATATATTTAAGTCAGGGGTAGATAGATTTTTGATAGACAGGGGAATTAAGGGTTATGGGGAGAAAGCAGAAAAGTGGTACTGATCCACTTCAGATCAGCCATGATCTTATTGAATGGCGGGGCAGGCTCGAAGGGCTAGATGGCAGACTCCTGCTCCTATTTGTTATGTTCTTATGTCCAATTAGATAGCTTTTTCAAAGAGCCACCTTCAGTACAATTGATTGATTGGGTTGTATTGGATTGGGTGGCACAGTGGTTAGCATCACTACCCACAGCGCCAGGGACCCATGTTCGATTCCCGGTTTGGGTCACTGTCTGTGTGGAGTCAGCACATTCTCCCCATGTCTGTGTGGGTTTCCTCCGGGTACCCCGATTTCCTCCCACAATCCAAAGATGTGCAAGTTAGGTGGATGGTTCACTAAATTGCCCCTTAGTGTCCCGAGATGTACAGGTTATCGGGGTAAATATGTGGGGGTCGGGCCTGAGTAAGATGTTCTGTTGGAGGGACGGTGTCAGCTCAATGCCCTCCTGCACTGTAGGGATTCTGGAGCTGTAAGATTCTATAATACTACATTTAATGTACATTTCAGAGTAGATGCATTGAACAATGATTTGCTTGATCTTATACGAATAGTTATAACTTAATTAAAACATTATTGCGTTCTTTTCGATGGTTGCATTCCAAACCATTCTCACGTGCTCTTACCCATTATTGGGTTCACCAGCAAGTCATTGATAATCTTTAACCCTTACACACAAACCCAGCACAGTCCCGTAAATCACAGCAACCAGCATTGCTTGCCCACTGAGTCACTCCGACACATTATTTTTGCTGGTTCATAGAGTCATAGAATCCCTATAGTACAGAAGGAGGCCATTCAGCCCATCAATTCTGCACCGACTCCCCATCTTACCCAGTTCCACCCACCACCCCAATGCCCTAACCCTGCGAATTTACCCCACTAATCCCACTAATCTACACTTCTTCGCACACTAACAGTCAATTTAACATTGCCAATCCACCGAACCTGCACACCTTTGGGGTATGGGAGGAAACTAGAGCACCCGGAGGAAACCCACGCAGATACGGGGAGAACGTGCAGACTCCACACTGACAGTCAGCCAAGGCCAGAATTGAACCCGTGTCCCTGGCACTGTGAGGCAGCAGTGCGAACCATTGTGCTACCATGCTGTCCCAATAGAGCAGGAAAAGCAGGAACATTCCTTCAAATAAATGCTGAGGATGGAGAGGAAATGGAAGCAACTTTGAGCTGAATTTGCTTCCATTCATTGCTCCACCCAGCCTCACAAATCCATTCATCTGTTTTTCCCCATTTCTTTGTCAGGGTAAATGTTGCTGTGACCCCAAATGCAGTGGCTGAGAGGCAGATTGAAAAGTAATTTTGACAAAACAGTTGGGTCGGGAAGGATTTGCCATGGGAAAAAACTCCATGGGTCTGATTGGATAGCAATTCCTATCACATACAAGCATTGGCACGATGGGAAGGAGAGAGAGCGAGCAGGGAGAGACAAGAGAGAGAGAGAGCGCGAGCAGGGAGAGACAAGAGAGAGAGAGAGAGAGAGAGCGAGCAGGGAGAGACAAGAGAGAGAGAGAGAGAGAGAGAGAGCGAGCAGGGAGAGACAAGAGAGAGAGAGAGAGAGAGAGAGAGAGTGAGCAGGGAGAGACAAGAGGCAAGAGAGAGAGAGAGAGCGAGCAGGGAGAGACAAGAGAGAGAGAGAGCGAGCAGGGAGAGACAAGAGAGAGAGAGAGAGAGAGAGAGAGCGAGCAGGGAGAGACAAGAGAGAGAGAGAGAGAGAGAGAGAGCGAGCAGGGAGAGACAAGAGAGAGAGAGAGAGAGAGAGAGAGCGAGCGAGCAGGGAGAGACAAGAGAGAGAGAGAGAGAGAGCGAGCAGGGAGAGACAAGAGAGAGAGAGCGAGCGAGCAGGGAGAGACAAGAGAGAGAGAGAGAGCGAGCGAGCAGGGAGAGACAAGAGAGAGAGAGAGCGAGCGAGCAGGGAGAGACAAGAGAGAGAGAGAGCGAGCGAGCAGGGAGAGACAAGAGAGAGAGAGAGAGAGAGCGCGAGCAGGGAGAGACAAGAGAGAGAGAGAGCGAGCAGGGAGAGACGAGAGAGAGAGAGCGAGCAGGGAGAGACAAGAGAGAGAGAGAGAGCGAGCAGGGAGAGACAAGAGAGAGAGAGAGAGCGAGCAGGGAGAGACAAGAGAGAGAGAGCGAGCAGGGAGAGACAAGAGAGAGAGAGAGAGCACGAGCAGGGAGAGACAAGAGAGAGAGAGAGAGCGAGCAGGGAGAGACAAGAGAGAGAGAGCGAGCAGGGAGAGACAAGAGAGAGAGAGAGAGAGCAGGGAGAGACAAGAGAGAGAGAGAGAGCAGGGAGAGACAAGAGAGAGAGAGAGAGCAGGGAGAGACAAGAGAGAGAGAGAGAGAGCAGGGAGAGACAAGAGAGAGAGAGAGCAGGGAGAGACAAGAGAGAGAGAGAGCAGGGAGAGACAAGAGAGAGAGAAAGAGAGAGAGAGAGAGAGCGCGGGCAGGGAGAGACAAGAGAGAGAGAGAGCGAGCTGGGAGAGACGAGAGAGAGAGAGCGCGAGCAGGGAGAGACAAGAGAGAGAGAGAGCGCGAGCGAGCAGGGAGAGACGAGAGAGAGAGAGCGAGCGAGCAGGGAGAGACAAGAGAGAGAGAGAGAAAGAGCGAGCAGGGAGAGACAAGAGAGAGAGAGAGAGAGAGAGCGCGAGCAGGGAGAGACAAGAGAGAGAGAGCGAGAGAGAGCGAGCAGGGAGAGACAAGAGAGAGAGCGCGAGCGAGCGAGCAGGGAGAGACAAGAGAGAGAGAGCGAGCAGGGAGAGACAAGAGAGAGAGAGAGAGCAGGGAGACACAAGAGAGAGAGAGAGAGAGCAGGGAGAGACAAGAGAGAGAGAGAGAGAGAGAGCAGGGAGAGACAAGAGAGAGAGAGAGAGAGAGCAGGGAGAGACAAGAGAGAGAGAGAGAGCGAGCAGGGAGAGACAAGAGAGAGAGAGAGCGCGAGCAGGGAGAGACAAGAGAGAGAGAGAGCGAGCAGGGAGAGACAAGAGAGAGAGAGAGAGCAGGGAGACACAAGAGAGAGAGAGAGCAGGGAGAGACAAGAGAGAGAGAGAGAGAGAGAGAGAGCGAGCAGGGAGAGACAAGAGAGAGAGAGAGAGAGAGCAGGCAGAGACAAGAGAGAGAGAGAGAGAGCGAGCAGGGAGAGACAAGAGAGAGAGAGAGAGAGCGAGCAGGGAGAGACAAGAGAGAGAGAGAGCGAGCAGGGAGAGACGAGAGAGAGAGAGAGAGAGAGAGAGAGAGCAGGGAGAGACGAGAGAGAGAGAGAGAGCGAGCAGGGAGAGACGAGAGAGAGAGAGAGAGCAGGGAGAGACAAGAGAGAGAGAGCGAGCAGGAAGAGACAAGAGAGAGAGAGAGCGTGAGCGAGCGAGCAGGGAGAGACAAGAGAGAGAGAGAGAGCGAGCAGGGAGAGACAAGAGAGAGAGAGAGAGCAGGGAGAGATGAGAGAGAGAGAGAGAGAGAGAGAGCGAGCAGGGAGAGACAAGAGAGAGAGAGAGAGAGCGAGCAGGGAGAGACAAGAGAGAGAGAGAGCGAGCAGGGAGAGACAAGAGAGAGAGAGAGCGCGAGCGAGCGAGCAGGGAGAGACAAGAGAGAGAGAGAGAGAGAGAGCGAGCAGGGAGAGACAAGAGAGAGAGAGAGAGAGCAGGGAGAGACGAGAGAGAGAGAGAGAGAGAGAGAGAGCGAGCAGGGAGAGACAAGAGAGAGAGAGAGAGAGAGCAGGCAGAGAAGAGAGAGAGAGAGAGAGAGCTCGCGAGCAGGGAGAGACGAGAGAGAGAGAGAGAGAGAGAGAGCGCGAGCAGGGAGAGACAAGAGAGAGAGAGAGCGAGCAGGGAGAGACAAGAGAGAGAGAGAGAGAGCGAGCAGGGAGAGACAAGAGAGAGAGAGAGCGCGAGCAGGGAGAGACAAGAGAGAGAGAAAGAGCGCGAGCAGGGAGAGACAAGAGAGAGAGAGCGAAAGAGGGCGAGCAGGGAGAGACAAGAGAGAGAGAGAGAGAGAGCGAGCAGGGAGAGACAAGAGAGAGAGAGAGAGCAGGGAGAGATGAGAGAGAGAGAGAGAGAGAGAGAGAGAGCGAGCAGGGAGAGACAAGAGAGAGAGAGAGAGAGAGCAGGCAGAGACAAGAGAGAGAGAGAGAGAGAGAGAGAGAGAGCGAGCAGGGAGAGACAAGAGAGAGAGAGAGCGAGCAGGGAGAGACGAGAGAGAGAGAGAGAGAGAGAGAGCAGGGAGAGACGAGAGAGAGAGAGAGAGCGAGCAGGGAGAGACGAGAGAGAGAGAGAGAGCAGGGAGAGACAAGAGAGAGAGAGCGAGCAGGAAGAGACAAGAGAGAGAGAGAGAGCGTGAGCGAGCGAGCAGGGAGAGACAAGAGAGAGAGAGAGAGCGAGCAGGGAGAGACAAGAGAGAGAGAGAGAGCAGGGAGAGATGAGAGAGAGAGAGAGAGAGAGAGAGAGAGAGAGAGCAGGGAGAGACAAGAGAGAGAGAGAGAGAGCAGGCAGAGACAAGAGAGAGAGAGAGAGAGAGAGAGCTCGCGAGCAGGGAGAGACAAGAGAGAGAGAGAGCGCGAGCAGGGAGAGACAAGAGAGAGAGAGAGAGAGAGCGAGCAGGGAGAGACAAGAGAGAGAGAGAGCGAGCAGGGAGAGACGAGAGAGAGAGAGAGAGCAGGGAGAGACGAGAGAGAGAGAGAGAGAGAGCGAGCGAGCAGGGAGAGACGAGAGAGAGAGAGAGAGCAGGGAGAGACAAGAGAGAGAGAGAGAGCAGGGAGAGACAAGAGAGAGAGAGAGCGAGCAGGGAGGGCCGAGAGAGAGAGAGAGAAAGAGCGAGCAGGGAGAGACAAGAGAGAGAGAGAGAGAGCGCGAGCAGGGAGAGACAAGAGAGAGAGAGAGAGAGAGCGAGCAGGGAGAGACAAGAGGGAGAGACAAGAGAGAGAGAGAAAGAGCGAGCAGGGAGAGACAAGAGAGAGAGAGAGAGCGCGAGCAGGGAGAGACGAGAGAGAGAGAGAGCGAGCGAGCAGGGAAAGACAAGAGAGAGAGAGAGAGAGCGAGCAGGGAGAGACAAGAGAGAGAGAGAGCGAGCGAGCAGGGAGAGACAAGAGAGAGAGAGAGAGCGCGAGCAGGGAGAGACGAGAGAGAGAGAGAGCGAGCGAGCAGGGAAAGACAAGAGAGAGAGAGAGAGAGAGCGAGCAGGGAGAGACAAGAGAGAGAGAGAGCGAGCGAGCAGGGAGAGACAAGAGAGAGAGAGAGAGCGCGAGCAGGGAGAGACAAGAGAGAGAGAGAGCAGGGAGAGACAAGAGAGAGCGAGCGAGCGAGCAGGGAGAGACAAGAGAGAGAGAGAGAGCGCGAGCAGGGAGAGACGAGAGAGAGAGAGAGCGAGCGAGCAGGGAAAGACAAGAGAGAGAGAGAGAGAGAGCGAGCAGGGAGAGACAAGAGAGAGAGAGAGCGAGCGAGCAGGGAGAGACAAGAGAGAGAGAGAGAGCGCGAGCAGGGAGAGACAAGAGAGAGAGAGAGCAGGGAGAGACAAGAGAGAGCGAGCGAGCGAGCAGGGAGAGACAAGAGAGAGAGAGAGCGCGAGCAGGGAGAGACAAGAGAGAGAGAGAGAGCGAGCGAGCAGGGAGAGACAAGAGAGAGAGAGAGAGCGCGAGCAGGGAGAGACAAGAGAGAGAGAGCGAGCAGGGAGAGACAAGAGAGAGAGAGAGAGAGCGCGAGCAGGGAGAGACAAGAGAGAGAGAGCGAGCAGGGAGAGACAAGAGAGAGAGAGAGAGAGCAGGGAGAGGGAGCAGGAAGAGACAAGAGAGGCAGGGAGCGGGAGCAGGGAGAGGCAGCAGGGAGAGGCAGCAGGGAGAGGCAGCAGGGAGAGGCAGCAGGGAGAGGCAGCAGGGAGAGGCAGCAGGGAGAGGCAGCAGGGAGAGGCAGCAGGGAGAGGCAGCAGGGAGAGACAGCAGGGAGAGGCAGCAGGGAGAGGGAGCAGGGAGAGGGAGCAGGGAGAGGGAGAGGGAGCAGGGAGAGGGAGCAGGGAGCAGAGCGAGAGCGATGGGAAGATAGAATCATAGAATCCCTGCTGCAGAGAAGGAGACAATTTGGCCCATCAAGCCTTCACTGACAACAACACCACCCAGCCCAAGGCAGGAGTGTTCTCTTCCAGTCAGAGAACACTTCAGCAGTCACAGGCATTCAGACTCTGATCTTTGGGTAAGCATTCTCTAAGATGGCCTTCACAACACAGAATCGCTGAGGAGAAACTGATGGCCAAGTTCTGCACACACGTGTGTACGGAACTTGGCTATCAGTTTCTGCTCAGCAATTCTGCGCTGTCTTGTGTGGTGAAGGCTGTCTCAGGGAATCGGGATCTTGGGTTCATGTCACACTATCTGTAACCCTCACGGCTCAGCTGGGCTTGCAAAATCTCACTAACTGTCCTGTCTGGAGACAATACACATCTCTTTAACCTGTGCTTAACACTCTCTCCACTTTTCCGTACCTTTAAAACTCGATTACTTGTAAAGACGCGCATTCCAATCATTATTTTGTAAATTGAGTTTGTGGCTTTAAATGAGCTGTTTGTGAACACAACTCCTCACTCACCTCAAGAGCCTGAGACACCGAAAGCTTGTGCTGGCAAATAAACCTGTTGGACTTTAACCTGGTGTTGTGAGACTTCTTACTGTAGTTAAGAAAGCCCACTATTGCCTCTACTTTCTCAGGAGGCTCAGGAAATTTTTTAATGTCCGCTCCAAATGTCACCAACTTTTACAGGTGCATCGTAGAAAGCATTCTTTCTGGTTGTATCACAGCTTAGTATAGCTCCTGCTCTGCCCAAGACTGCAAAGCTCAGTCCATCATGCAAAGCAGCCTCCCATCCATTAACTCCGTCTAAACTTCCCACTGCCTCGGAAAAGCAGCTTGCATAATGAATCAAGGACCCCTCGCACCCGGATCATACACTCTTCCATCTGGAAAAGAATACAAAAGTCTGAGGGACACGTACCAACCGACTCAAGGACAACTTCTTCCCTGCTGCCATCAGACTGTTGAATGGACCCACCTCGCATTAAGTTGATCTTTCTCTGCACCCTAACTATGACTGTAACACCACATTCTGCACCCTCTCCTTCTTCTTCTCTATGTATGCTAATGCTTTGTCTGTAGAGCGCACAAGAAACAATCCTTTTCACTGTATACCAAGAACAAATCAAAATCAAATCTAAATTGTACATGGAATTAGGGCATCATTCAGGCAAGAAATGGATGTCTAGGTACTGAAATGCCCCTGCGGTGTCATTCTATTCCAGTAGGGCTGATTAAATGTGGCTTATGGGACATTTTGGTCTTACAAACCTGCACTGTTGAGAACAGAGTCCGTCTGCCCCACAGTGAGAGGTGACACTCCAATACTCTATTGAAACTAAATGTCTGATGTCAGGGGGACGAGGGAGGGTAAATGCCTGGGGTTATGGAGATGGGACCTGGGTGGGTCAGTGCGGACTTGATGAATCGAATGGCTTCCTTCTGCATATATCAAGATTCTATGATTTATATATCAATGCAAAAGAAAGTTAACAAAATGCATTAAACATTTGTCATTCAAATTATTTAAATTTATTCAAACACTTTGGCTCTATTCCATGGTTTCTCAGTGAACATCCATGATTTATGATATTTATTACACTTCAGCTTTGTTATCCTCTTTGTTTGAATATACGACTGGAAGAATTGCGATGAAACTGATCTTTATTATGCTCCTCTGTCACATTCACAATGGAGGGCTAGGCTAACCAGGGACACTTCATTCATAAATTGACCTCAAAACATGCCTCTCATTACAAAACACATCGAAACAGAGATCGTCACGTCTCTGTTCCATCCATTGTCCACCCCTTTCCTGCTCCGATTCCATGGCAGGCAAGGCAGTACAATTCCACAGCTCAATTAATCATATTATGCCAGAGATTGATAACTTCTTTTGCTGGCAAAGGGTATAAGGTGTTATGAAAACAAGGTAGACAGAAGGAGCTCGAATAGCGATCAACATGATAGCAGTGAATGGTGGGAATGGGTTTAAGGGGCTGAATGGCCAGTGTTGGTCCTACGTTTCAGTACCATAAAACATAGACTCTCCCTGCAGCACCAAAGGAGGCCATTCAGCCCATCGCATCTCCATCAAACACAATGTCACCCAGACCCCCTCTTTACGTAACCCTACGTAATTCCTTGATACTAAGGGGCAATCTTAGCCAGACCTGTTTCCCATAACACCAAGTATTTATCCCATTATTCCCCCTACCAGTTCAATAGAAACCACACTTTTCTGTTGACAACAAATTCTGACCATTTGTTTATTGACATTGCACCATGCTGGAGGTGCAGCAGGTGGTCAGGAAGGCGAATGGGATGCTGGCTTTCATAGCGAGGGGGATTGAATATAAAAGTAGGGAGGTCTTGCTGCAGCTGTATAGGGCATTGGTGAGGCCACAGCTGGAGTACTGTGTGCAGTTTTGGGCGCCGCACCTGCGCAAGAATATTTTGGCCCTGGAGGGAGTGCAGAGGAGGTTTACTAGGCTGATACCGGAGTTGAGGGGGTTGAGCTATGAGGAGAGGCTGAATAAACTAGGCTTGTACTCGTTAGAGTTTAGAAGAATGAGGGGAGATCTCATTGAGACGTATAAGATGATGAATGGGATGGATAGGATAGAGGTGGAGAGACTCTTCCCGCTCAAAAAAGACAATAGGACTAGGGGGCACAGCCTCAAGATAAAGGGGAGGCGGTTTAGAACAGAGTTGAGGAGGAACTTCTTCACTCAAAGGGTGGTGAATCCCTGGAATTCTCTGCCCGTTGAAGTGGTGGAGGCTGCCTCGCTAAATATTTTTAAGAAACGGGTTGATGGGTTTTTGATAAGAGAAGGGATTAAGGGTTATGGGGAGAGGGCGGGAAGGTGGAACTGGGCAGCGACAGATCAGCCATGATCTTATTGAATGGCGGAGCAGGCTCGAAGGGCTAGATGGCCTACTCCTGCTCCTATTTCTTCTGTTCTTATGTTCTTATGCTGGAAAATGGGTCACGGTGAATTAGCAGCCTAATTCACATCTCCTCTGTGATTCCTTGATACTGACCTGAATTTTCCATTTTGGATGTTTTTGGATCGACCACTGTGTATCCTGGTGATGGGCAATGCATACAACAAGAATCCCCATTGACAGCAGTGAGACCAGAGGGTCCTGCAGCTGAGATAAGAAACTTCAGTGAAAACTGATGGAAGATATGGGCAGGGGGCCTTTTTCTGTTCCCGTTTTCGGGGGTACAGGAATGGCAGTGGGAGGGGTGAACCAAGTCAAAGTCCCAAAATGACTTGTATACCGGGGGGGGGGGGGGGGGGGGGGGTGAATTTCCTCACCCAATTGCCCCCACTTCCCCACCAGTGACATAACAGGAAGATTAGCAATGCAGCCAACAGGCTGTCGGAGACAATACTTTGAAAGAAGATGGTCAAATTCGCTCATGTTGACAACATTAAAGACACAAACATAAAAAAATGCATCATTATCAAGGGAACCACAGAGTGAGGAAAACCTTGATAAAACCAGGTTAAAAAAAAGAAAAAAAAAATCGACCGAAGGGGGCAATGATGGCTGTCCTTGGTGAGCAGATCCCACCTACCCTCCCCTCTCCTCCCTTCCCTACCTTTCTCCTACCCTACCCAAACCTAACCCTATCCTACCAAACCTTAGTCTACCCTACCTGACCCAACTCTGACCCTAACCCCAACTCATCCCAACCCTACCCTACACTATCCTATTCTACACTCCCTATCATATCCTACCCTACCCCGAATACAACCCAGTGCCACCCAACCTTGCCCTACCCTACTTGACACTACCCTACAATACCCTTCCCTACTCTACCCTACCCTTCTAACCCTAATACTAATCCTACCCTACTCTACCCGACCCTATCCTACCCAACCCTAACTCTAACAAACCCCACCCATCCTACCCAACCATACCCTCCTTACCCTATCCTACCCTACACTGCCTACCCAACCTCATCTTACTATACCCTAACCTACCCTACCCAAACCAATCTACCCTTCCTTTCCCTGCCTATTAGACTGCCTCAAAGACTCCTAAAGTGACAAGTAGTTGGAGTTAAATTTTCACTGATATTGAGCAGCATATGAAAAAGAGCTTCCAGTTAATCCCTTTCAGTTGGTCCAGTAGCAGGCACTGCTGTCCTGAGGCAGGGAGTGGAGGAGTCCATCACAGACCATTCTGAGACAAGTGGTTAAGTTGTTGGGTTTGAAACGCGATGGAGTTTTCCCGGGCAAGTTTGAGCCCTGTGCACAGCGAGTGTGGTTGAAGCTGTTCATTCTCTGCAGATACCAGAGTGACTTTTCAGTGGCGTCTGGCCAAATACACGAATAGGATGGGAACAGAGGGATACGGTCCCAGGAAGGGGAGGGGGTTTTAGTTTAGTCGGGCCGAAAGGCCTGTTCTTGTGCTGTAATTTTCATTGTTCATTTGTTCTTTGTTAAAAGACTTTTACTTTTAATTTAGCCCAAAGCAAAACTTAATAATTGAACGAGCAGGTTGAAAACAGTGGTCACAATGACCTGGAGAATCAACTGAATTATTTCCAACTGACCTACATATCGCTCGGCAAGTTCTTGCTGTTAAAAGGTGCTGAAGAGCGTGGTAATCTGTGATCACACAGACGTGGGATTAAAAACTCTCCTGCTTGGAATATAGTGTTCAATTCTAGGCACCAAACTACCCTAACGATGTGGAGGCTCTGGAGAGGGTACAGAAAAGATTCGCCAGGGTGTTGCCTGGTATGGAGGGCATTAGCTACAAGGAGAGGTTGGAGAAACTCAGTTTGCTCTCACTGCAATGATGGACCTTGAGGAGGTGACCTGATAGAAAGCTACAAGATTATGAAGAGGCACGGACGGAGTGAATAGTAAGAAGTTTTTTCCCCCAGGCAGGAAGAGTCAATTACGAGGGGGCGCAGGTTTAAGGTGCGAGAGGCAAGGTTCAAAGGAGGGACATCTTGACAAATTCATGATTAGGATGGGAAGAGAGAGATATGGTTCCCGAAAGGGGAGAGGGATTTCGTTCAGACAGGGCAGCATGGTCGGTACAGGCTTGGAGGGCCGAAGGGCCTGTTCCTGTGCTGTAATTTTCTGTGTTCTGTACTCTTGTTCTATTTCTGCAGACCAAAAATGACCTTTCTTTGGATCAATTGGTCCAGTATTCAAGGCAAGCTGAACTTAGGGAAGTTAACTGGGTGATATGGTTCAGTGCGACTCCAAGGCTTCATATCACTTTGTTGATGGGGTATTCCTACTTTTCCAAGCCAGGTGAAAGGGTGGGAATCCACCCATCGAGTCTGCGCTGAACACAATCCCACCCAGGCCCTACCCCCATATCCCTACATACTATACCCACTAATCCATCTAACCTACACATCCCTGGATACTTGGGGCCAATTTCTTAGCATGGCCAATCAACCTAACCCTCACATCTTTGGACCGTGGGAGGAAACTGGAGCATGCAGAGGAAACCCATGCAGACATGAGGAGAATGTGCAAACCCCACACAGACAGTGATCCGAGCTGGGAAATCAAACCCAGGACCCCAGAGCTGTGAAGTAGCAGTGCCAACCACTGAGCTACCATTGTACCATGGGAGCATCACAGTTTAACCTCAACCTCTTAGCATGCAATGACTACACAAACATTTTCCAACAGGGCATTTCTGATAACTTTTTTCCCTTCTCCCTTACTAGAAAAGCATCCTCCAGCCACCCCTCGAGTTGCCTGACCCGGGCCGTTCAAATTCTCCCCACCCTTCCTTACAATTACCCTTCTCTCTTAAACACCTCCCAGTGATCCACAAAAGTAAAGCCCTCTACCCTACACCAATCCCTCAACCATGCATTCAGCTGCATGATCTCTTCATTCTTGGCCCTGCTGGTACCGGGCAGCAACCCAGAGAGTGCCACCCTGGAGGTCCTACTCTTTAGTTTGGCCCCCAACTCCCTAAATTGCCTACGTACCTCTACCCTACTGCTCCTTCCTATGTCCCCCTCCCCTACATGTACTATGACCTCAGCCTGTGCCCCCTCCCCTTTCAAAATTCCCTCTACCCTGTCCGATACGTCCTTTACCCCTGCACCAGGGAGGCAGACCACCATCCTGGAGTCACGCCTCTGTCCGCAGAACCTCCTGTCGATACCTCTGACCCTGCCATCCCCTACCACTATTACCTTACCGGCCCTCTTCTGTCCCTTTAAGTTAGTCTCCCCCTCCTGCCTATCTTTCTGTGCCCCTGTCGACGAACCTTGGGGGGCCTCTGGGGAGGCCGGGGGACCCTGACTGCTCTTCTTCTTCCTCTTTCCCCTCCTCACAGTCATCCATCCTCCCTTCTCTTCAGCCCTTGAGACTTCCTCCTTCTCATGGTTCCCAGCCATTATCTCCTCGTTCTCCCTGACTAGAAACGCATCCTCCAGCCGCCCCTCGAGTTGCCTGACCCGGGCCCTCAAGCGCTGCAGTTCCAAACATTTACTGCAGATGTGGACCTTGGGGACACGTGACACTACCAGGAACTCCCACATGTGGCACCTGATACAACTTACATTCCTCTCTATATTCCCTGCCATGTCCCAACCTCCTGTAAGCTCCCAAAGGTAGAAATCTGTCACTCACCTTCTCCAAGCCTGCTCTCCCCTAAGCCTATCGAGCCAAAGTCCTTCTCACTCAGTTCCCACTCACTCCGCTGCCCGCTCTCGACGCTGCCCGCTCTATGCTGCTACCCCTATTTTTATACCCCCCGCTCCCCCTTAACGACAATCCCCTGGCCTAACTTCTGTTACGGAAGTAAACTACACTCTAACAAGCCCCGAGAACCAGAAGCACAGGAAACTAACGGTTTTTAATTCAAATCAGTCACTCACCACAGCCACAGCCACCAGGTTCAGTGCTCCGGAGAACAATGAGGAAATAGGACGAGCACTGCTGGCTGTGCGGACACATGGATTTGGGCCTGTGTCTGTGGGAGTTTGCGCATTCTCCCTGTGGTTGCGTGGGTTTCCTCCGGGCGCTCCGGTTTCCTCCCACACCCCAAAGATGTGCTCTCAGGCTAATCGGTTTTTACCAAATTGACACTATTTCTTCCCTGAATCTGACTGAGTAGGGTTCCATTCATAGATACGCAGGGTAGAATAGGTGTAGGGTGATGTGGCGGCGCGGGCTCGTTGGGCCGAAGGGCCTGTTTCCCGTGCTGGGTTGTTCTTTGTTGCAGCTAGACAGAGGGTAACTCTAATTTCTCTATCCTTATCCTAGCTGAGGTCAGCCAGCCCAGGACAGAGAGGGAATTGACTTTGGGATCATCCTGCTCCGAAAAGATCTGGGAGAAGTTACTGAGTAATTTCCATCTTAACCATATCTGCATATGATACGGAGAGGCATAGAGATTTACAGTATGGAAACAGGCCCTTCAGTCCAACATATCCATACTGCCCTTTTTATTAATCACCATATCCCTCTGTATCCATCTTGCCCATGTAACTGTGGAGTGATTTAACTGACTGGAATGATGACAGGACAGTGGTAATATTACTGGACTAGTAATCTAGAGCCTAAGGTCTGGGGACATGGGTTCAAATCCCACCATGGCAACTGGTGGAACCGAAACTCAGTTAATAAATCTGGAATTGAAAGTTAGTTTCAGTAACGGTGACCATTAAACTAGCATCGATTATTGTAACTAATGGCCTGTGGGGAACAAAATCTACCTTATGTATGGTAGACATGTATGGTCTGGCCTACATCTGACTCCAAACCACAGTAATGTGGATTCTTAACCGTCTTCTGCAAAAGACTAGCAAGCCATTCAGTTCAAAGACAAAAATCAGGGAATTAGCGAATCCCATATTCCATGAAAAAATAAAGACAAAAGCGACTATCACGTGTTAGTTTTTTTTTTAAATGGAAGATCACCTCTGTGGATAGATTCAGCAGCATCATACATGTTTCCCCAAAGGTCCAGTCTTTATACACATTTTAAATTATGCCATACGTAGAAATAAAAGCACATAGAATCCCGACAGTGCAGAAGGAAGTCTTTTGAGCCTGCACTGACAGTAATCCCGCCCCAGCCCTATCCCTGTAACTCCACATATTTACCCTACTAATCCCCCTGACATGAAGGGGCAATTGTATATGGCCAATCTGACCTACACCTCTTTGGACTGTGGGATAAACCGGGGCACCTGGAAGAAACCTCCGGGGAGAAATTCCACACAGACAGTGACCCAAGCTGGGAATCGGTCCCGGGTCTCTGGCGCTGTGAGGCAGCAGTGTTAACCACTGTACCACCGTGCCACCCATACTGAAACAGAAGTGCGCCAAACTGGCGGAAAAGAGCATCTTCTTTGACAATGAAAAGGATTATTTTTGTCTTACTGGTGAGCGCTTTTCTCGAAACAACATATGGTGAGCAGAAACTAAGCCCCTTGTCTGCTCTAGCCTCAGGGCTAGGCTGCTTCGCCCTTAATTGCACACCTCCATTTTCCATCCTTGGCTTAATTCCCCGAGTCGGTGAAGAAATGCGAAGACCAACCCACACACTGTGTTGCCTGGCAAACTGTGCGCCACGTCTCCAGCCAAAGCCTCCTGTGCCAAAGTGCCTGGAATGTAAGGCAAACTAATTATTGCTAAGGTGGCAGGTACATACAGGTGAAGCTTGTGGCTTTTCGCTGGTTCAGACTGCAACCATCTCATTGGGTTACAATTAGATAAATATTTCTTTGCAATTGATGCACCAAATATTTAGTAGAAATCAAACCCATGATTTCAGTCCAATGTACGAGGAAACTGGATAGAAACTAGAAGCAGTAGTGCGTTCGAGCTTGCTCCGCCATTCATTTTGATTATGGCTGATCATCAAATTCAATATCTTGATCCCACCTCCCCCCCACCCCAGTATATCCCTTGATCCCTTTAGCCCAAGAGCAATATCTAATTTCTTTTTGAAATCACACAACGTTTTGGCCTCAACTACTTTCCATGGTCGTCAATTCCACACATTCACCACCCTCTGGGTGAAGAAATTTCTCCTCACCTCATGCCTAAAACGTTGCCCCTTATCCTCAAACTATGACCCCTAGTTCTGGATCCCTCCAGCTGGGGGACATTTTTTCTGGATCTCCTCTGTTTAACCTGCTAAATTCTCCCTCAGTGTACCCAAATAGGCACCTTAGTGTGGCAATTCAGGGATTTTCACAGTAACTTCATTAGTGTTAATATAAGCCTAAACATGACACTAATAAATAAACTTCAAACTTTAACCTGTTAGAATTTTATAAGCTTCTATGAGATCCCCTCTCACTTCTCTAACCTCCCGTGGGAACACTCGTAACCAATTTAGTCTCTCTGCAAGTGACAGACCTGCCCTCCCTGGGATCAGTTGGTAACACAGTAAAAAGTCTGACAACACCAGGTTTTAGTCCAACCGATTTATTTGATAATATTCTCACAAGCTTTCGGGGTTAGTCCCTTCGTCAGGTGAATGGAGAGTTCTGGCCTCAGACAGAGCATATAAAGCACAGACAGTTTAGAGATTGCTGATTAGAATGCGAATCCTTACACCTAACCTGCTGTTCAAGTCTTAAAGTGGCTGATAATGTGAGTGGAAGGAGCACTGATCACAGGTTAAAGAGATGTGTATTGTCTCCAGACAGTACAGTAAGTGAGGTTTTGCAAACCCAGGCAAGTCACGGGGGTTACAGATAGTGCGACATGAACCCAAGATCCCTGTTGAGACCGTCCTCATGTGTGCGGAACTTGGCTATCAGTCTCTGTTCAGCGACTCTGCGCTGTCGTGTGTCATGAAGGCCGCCTTGGAGAATGCTTACCCGAAGGTCAGAGGCTGAATGCCCGTGACCGCTGAAGTGTTCGCCAACAGGAAGGGAACAGTCTTGCCTGGTGACTGTCGAGCAATGTTCATTCATCCGTTGTCGTAGCGTCTGCATGGTCTCCCCAATGTACCATGCTTCGGGACATCCTTTCTTGCAACGTATCAGGTCGACAATGTTGGCCGAGTTGCAAGAGTATTTACCGAGTACCTGGTGGATGGTGTTCTCAGCAATCTCTAAACTGTCTGTGCTTTATATGCTCTGTCTGAGGCCAGAACTCTCCATTCACCTGACGAAGGGGCTAACCCCGAAAGCTTGCTTGCTTGTGAGAATATTATCAAATAAATCGGTTGGACTAAAACCTGGTGTTGTCAGACTTTTTACTGTGTTTACGCCAGTCCAACGCCGGCATACCCACATCAGTTGGTAAGCCTTTGCTGTATTGCCCTGATAGCAAGGACACCCTTCCTTAGATAAGGACACCAAAACTGGTGTGGCCTCACCAACGCCTTATACAATTGTAGATCGACGAGGAACAACAAACAGCATGATCGGTCAGTCTGAATTCTGATTCTGGAATCTCAAAGTGAGAGGCAATGGGATCGTGCAGGATTAGGGTTTGTCGGACTATATAAACAGCACCTCCCATGTGTGGCATAATGGTACAGTGATTAGCACTGCTTCCTCACAGCACCAGGGGCTTGGGTTCAATTCCAGCTTTGGGTCACTGTCTGTGTATGTTCTCCCTGTGTCTTCATGGGTTTCCTCTGGGAGCTGTGATTTCGTCCCACAGTCCAAAGTTGTGCTGGTTAGTTGCATTGGCCATGCTAAATTCTCCCTCAGCGTACAGGCGAACAGGCCACGAGGGAACTTTCACAGAACTTCATTGCACTGTTAATGTAAGCCTACTTGTAACATTAACAAAATAAACTTAAAACTGAAACAAAGTGCTTGCGCCAATCTCCCCACTGACAGATCAGTGCATGGGTAGTGGTCCTCCAAGCACTATACTACCAGCCTCACAGTGGGATGAGGCCCCACTTCGCGGTGTGAATCTCTGAGGCGCTCTGATGGATGAAAATAAGTACGCCCTAAAAACGGGCAGGAAGTACAGTTGAGGATTAAGCAGACAATGCATGTTGAGCACTCAATCTTTCCAAGCTTTATTACTGGCATGCAAGGAGAATCTCGCTGTGATGTTCTAACACAGTTCCACAAAACACAATGTCCGTTATTGCACCTTTTAGCCAATGAGGGAGAGCACAGCAGTTAAAGCACCAATAGCCTTTGGTGTGCACTTACAAAAAAAAACAGAATTCACCAACATTTCAATCCTTCGTTTGCATTCTTATCACCTATACACAACTCCACAGAATCCTCGACACTTTTAGCAGACCATGTTCAGAAAACATCCATGTTTTCTTTAACCGCAATCAACACTTGGAACATTCCGTGCTGCAAAGCAGATTTGGACCCTTTCCCTGCTAACGGCTGCTTCCCACTTCCGCAGTACTCCCGTTTTCCCGCCCGCTGGGCCCTTATTTATTTCTTTGGCAGAATCCCAGCCCACTTTGCATCACCCTGGCCATCAAACCTTCATGAGATGAATGGATGATACTGAACAGCCAGGTTTGTCCAGCACCTTGCACAGACTTTCACCATGATCTGTGTGTCAAAGTCCACGGTCATAGAATAGAAACATGACAATGCAGAAGGAGGCCATTCGGCCCATCAAGTCTGCACCAACAACAATCCCGCCCAGGCCCTACCCCCATAACCCCATGCATTTACCCCAGCTAGTCCCCCTGACATTATGGGGCAATTTAGCATGGGCAATCCACCTAACCCACACATCTTTGGGCTGCGAGAGGAAACCAGAGCACCCGGAGGAAACCCACGCAGACATGAGGTGAACGTGCAAAGTCCACACAGACAGTGACCCGAGCCGGGAATCGAACCTGGCTCCCTGGCACGGTGAGGCAGCGGTGCTAACCACCGTACCGCCCAGCTCAGGTCAAAGAACGCCCCATTCTGTTCACAGGACTGTTCCCGAATTTCACACACAGCAAAGATTAGACTGATCATTTCTATCCACACTGTGAATCGGGGTATGGGCAGTCTGTAAGATGTGTAACAATGCTGCAAAGAGTCAGCCTTAAGTGAATTTAACCCATTGTGTGGAGATGTAAAATACCAGAAAATAAACTGTTGATAAGCGTGAGCCGGAGGTCTCTCTTGATTTGTCAATGGCTCCAAAACCAATGATAGCCGCTGGTACCAACGATTCTCTCAGGGTGGGGCAATAAGAGGCCTAAGATTCTGTTGGCGGGGTGAGGGGGGGGGGGGGGGTCGGATACTCTGGCCTGCCTGTGGCGTGTTCCCCCATGGTGCTGGTGGTGGGATTTCCTGGTCCCGTGGCGGTCAACGGGTTTCCCAATGAATCCATCCCACAGGAAACCCACGGCGGGGGATGCACTGTCAGCGGAACCGGAACATCCCGCCGGCATCAACGGCCAGAGAATTCCGGCCTCTTTCTCATTGCTAAATGCTCCGACCAATCTCCTGAACCAAGAACCTTTCGTGTCGTTCAGTTTACTGGTGTCACAAACAGGCTTACATTAACACTGCAATGGGGCGGCACGGTAGCACAGTGGTTAGCACTGCTGCTTCACAGCTCCAGGGTCCTGGGTTCGATTCCTGGCTCGGGTCACTGTCTGTGTGGAGTTTGCACGTTCACCTCATGTCTGCGTGGGTTTTCTCCGGGTGCTCCGGTTTCCTCCCACAGTCCAAAGATGTGCGGGTTAGGTTCATTGGCTATGCTAAAATTGCCCCTTAGTGTCCTGGGATGTGTAGGTTAGAGGGATTAGCAGGTAAATGTGTAGGAATATAGGGATAGGGTCTGGGTGGGATTGTGTTCGGTGCAGACTCGATGGGCTGAAGGGCCTGTTTCTGCACTGTAGGGTTCTATGCTGGTTCTATGCAATGAAGTTACAGTGCAAAATTTCCTAGTCGTCACACTCCAGCACCTGTTCGGGTACACTGAGGGAGAATTTAAACACGGCCAGTGCACCTAACCAGCACATCCTTCTGACTGTAAGGGGAAACCAGAGCACCTGAACGAAACCCACGCAGATATGGAGAGAACGTGCAGATTCCAAATGGACAGTGACCCAAGTTGTGAATCGAATCCAGGTCCCTGGCACTGTGGAGCAGCAGGGCTAACCACCGTGCCACCCTTGTATGTTAATGCCATTGAATTACTTCCATATAGTGTTGTGCTCCGGCTGAGTTTGTTCGCGATCCATGTCTAACTAAAGTCACCAAAGCAATGAACCAACTAGCTTTAAGTCAATGGGATAACTTTTGCCACAAAACAATGGCATTCCACCTGAAGTATTCAAATATAGAGGAACTCACATGATTGAGGGACTCACGAACCAGCTCTCCTGCCTCATGTAGAACCAAGGTGATGTGTTTCCAAGTTTCTGAGCATATTTCCATAAGTCACCTGTACAAGCAGAAGGGAAATAAAATTAACCTGTGACAATCAGCATGAGATTTAAATGAAAAAAAGAGAAAGGAAGGATGGAAGAAGCACAATTAAGCAAGAAAACGTGGGGTGGCGTAGTGGTTAGCACTGCTGCCTCACAGCATCAGCGACCTGGGTTCAATTCCAATCTCAGGTCACTGTCTGTGCGGAGTTTACACATTTTCCCAGTCTGTGCATGCTTCTGGGTGCCCCGGTTTCCTCCCGCAGTCCACGGACGTGCAGGTTAGGTGGATTGGCCATGCTAAATTGCCCCTCGCTCGTCAGGGGAATTAGCAGAGTAAATAGGTGGCGTGACAGGAAAAGGGTGGGATTGTGGTCAGGGCAGGCCAGATGGGCCAAATGGCCTCCTCCTGCACTGTAGATTCTGTGATCATTCTACGACAACCATTCATAGATTCTGCGAAGAAAATTCTTGGAAGAAATCAGTGTTGCTTGCACAAATTGTTGCAGCCTACTGGTACAATTCTTCCCCTTGAACTAAATTAAAATATCGATCGAACTTTTAGCTTTCGGTCGTGTTTCCTCTTGAGGCATTCTTCCTCAATTAATGCTGCTTAACTGAATTACTGTCACAATCAGTTTCTTGTTCCACAGAGTTTTGATACTGATGACTTTTAGTACTTCTGATATTCTTGCTCTTTTTCGCTGCTGATGAACTGCAAAACTTGCCCTGGTGGCTATGAACAATATCAAACCGCACGGCTGATAGAGGATGACAGTTTCTGCTGTTTTCTCACAACCTGAAGCTTCACCAAGAGCAAGAAAATCAGGAAGCATAGCTCTAATTATCCAGTGAGTAAGCCCTGACTGATCACTTTATGCTGAACAGATGTTCAGTGTCAGTTTGGCTGAAGCTAACAATGCAGTTCACATGTATATCATCCCACTGTTTCAATAATGGATCAACTACTTCCAAACTGATTCACGTGGGGCCACCGGAAAGCCAGTAAGATCCCCGTTTGTGCTCAGCTTTACGTACAACGGTAAGCGCAATCAAAAATTTAATCCAGATTTTAATGAAGATTTCAATCTACGCTAAAAAAACGCAACAAATTTGACCGTTGGGATTGAATTTGAACAAATCAGCGACTCTCGAGTTTCCAGTTAAAGGTTACAATTCTGAAGGGGAACAGGGAGAGACCCGAGGGGATATATGTGCACAGATCGTTGGAAGTAGCAGGACACATTAAGAAAGCAGTTAAAAAAGGCACACAGGGTCCCGGGCTTCGTAAATAGATGTATAGAGTACAAAAGCAAGGAAGGGTTGGCATGGTGGCCTAGCGGTTAGCGCTGCAGCGTCACAGCACCAAGGACCTGGGTTCAATTCCTACCTTCGGTCACTGTCTGCGTTGAGTGTGTACGTTCTCCCCATGTCTGTGTGGGTTTCCTCCCACAGTCCAAAGATGTGTAGGTTTGGTGGATTGGCTATGTTAAATTAAGAACATAAGACATAGGAGCAGGAGTCGGCCATCTAGCCCTTCGAGCCTGCCCCGCCATTCAATAAGATCATGGCTGATCTCAAGTGGATCGGTTCCACTTTCCTGCTTTCTCCCCATAACCCTTAATTCCCCTGTCTATCAAAAACCTCTGTACCCGTGACTTAAATATATTTAGCGAGGTAGCCTCCACCACTTCAACAGGCAGGGAATTCCAGAGATTCAACACCCTTTGAGTGAAGAAGTTCCTCCTCAACTCCGATCTAAACTGTCCCCCCCTTATCTTGAGGCTGTGCCCTCCAGTCCTGCTGTCCTTTCTGAGCAGGAAGAATCTCTCTACCTCTACCCTATCCATCCCTTTCATTATCTTATACGTCTCTATAAGATGCCCCCTCATCCTTCTAAATTGCCCCTTAGTGTTCCGAGATGTGTCGTTTAAGAAAAGAACAAAGAACAACACAGCACGGGAAACAGGTCCTTCGGCCCAACGAGCCCGCGCTGCCGTCCCATTATCTCAGTGACCTATTCATGATTTTAGTCTACGCCTAATGTGCGAGGATCAGGGAGGTCCAATATAGGGACAATTTGTTACCCAATCAATCAGCCTAAAAGCACATCTTTGGGATGTGGGAGGAAACAGGAGCACCCGGAGGAAACCCACGCAACCACGGGGAGAACGCGCAAACTCCCACAGACACAGGCCCAAATCCATGTGTCCGCATAGCAACAGAGATAGTCTCTGAGCTGTCAGGTTGCCCTTGAGATGGTCCAGTTTAAGCACACTAACAACATGAAGCAATAGGCAACTCCCGAAGCAACATCCAAGAGCAGCCCACTACAACCTGCCGCATGCATGCCCCTTGCTGGTCAACAAGGTGGACTTAAATGCCTGTGGAGACAAAAAATTCATTAATAAACAGGCAAAGACTGTAACATCCCTGAGGCAAAAACGGAATCCCAAGCCTACAATGTTTAGTAAGGCCTGCTATATCCCCCTATATGTAGACCGCTCATGTGGCTGTCTAAGTGACTCTTAAACAACCCTAGCGTGCCTGCTTCCACCACCTTACTCGGCAGTGCATTCCACACCCCCACTACCCGTTGCGTGAAAAACTGCCCTCTAATATTTGTCTTATACCTAGCCCCCCTCACCCTAAGCCCGTGACCTCTCATTCTATCCATTTCTAATAGCGGAAAAAGCTTACCAACATTTACTCTATCTATCCCCTTCAGAATCTTATAAACCTCTTAGATCCCCCCTCAGCCGACATCTCTCAAGGGAAAACAGCCCAAGTTCGTTCAATCTTTCCTCGTAAGACAGCCCTTCCATACCAGGCAGCATCCTGGTAAATCTCCTCTGCACTCTCTCCAGGATCTCTGCATCCTTCCGGTAGTACGGCGACCAGAACTGGACGCAGTACTAAGTGAGGCCTAACCAACATTCTATACAACTGCAACATCAGACTCCTACTCTTATATTCTATACCCCTTCCTATGAAGGCTAACATACCATACGCTTTCCTCATCACATTCTGCACCTGCACCGACACCTTCAGGGACTTGTGCACTTGCATGAGGGACCTTGTCAAACGCCTTACTGAAATCCATATAGACGACATCAACGGCTTGTCTTCGTCAACCGTTTTTGTCACCTCTTCAAAAAATTCCACTAGATTCGTAAGGCACAACCTCCCTGTAACGAAGCCATGCTGCGTATCCCTGATCAGATTGCAGCGCTCCAGATGTTCATACATCCTATCCTTGAGGATCCTCTCCATTAGCTTGCCTATAACTGAAGTCAAGCTCACAGGCCTATAATTCCCTGGGTTATCCCTCTGACACTTTTTAAACAACGGTAATACATTTGCAATCCGCCAATCCTCTGGGACCTCACCTGTGTCCAAAGAAGAGACAAAGATTTGCGTTAGAGGCCCAGCAATTTCATCCCTCACCTCCCTTAGCAGCCTGGGATAGATGCCATCAGGCCCCGGAGATTTATCCGTCTTTATACTGTCTAAAAGTCCCAACACCTCTTCCCTCGTGATGACTATTTCCCTCAACGGATCCTCAAATTCCTCAAGCACAGCACCAGACATCAGGCCCCTCTCCTGTGTGAATACCGACGCAAAGTATTCATTCAAGATCTCCCCCATTCCCCCAAGCTCCAAGCATAGTTCCCCTCCTCTGTCCCCGAGAGGACCAATCTTCTCTCTAACCATCCTTTTGTTTTTAACATAGGAGTAAAATGCCTTGGGATTTTCCTTAATCCTACCCGCCAAAGCCATTTCGTGGCCCCTTTTTGCCTTTCTGATGCCCCTTTTAAGTTCTCTCTTACATTCTCTGTATTCATCTAACGCTACCTCTGTCCTCAAATGCCTAGATATAATGTACGCCTCCCTCTTCCTCCTGACCAGGTCCTCAATATCCCTAGTTACCCACGGCTCTCTAATCCTACCTTTCCCATCCTTCCTCTTGACCGGCACATGTCTTTCCTGCAAAGATTTTAGTTTTCCCTTGAGAGACTCCCACATACCCAGCATCGACCTGCCATCAAACAGCTTACCCCAGTCCGTATCTTTAAGATCCTGCCTAATCCGGTTGTATCTAGCCCTCCCCCAGTTTAACACCCTCCCCTTAGGACAGGCTTCATCTTTATCCATTAATATCTTAAACCAGACAGAGTTGTGGTCACTGTTAGCCACATGCTCTCCTACTTCAACGTCAACCACCTGCCCAGGCTCATTCCCCAGAACCAAGTCCAGTATAGCCCCCTCACTGGTCGGACTATCCACATACTGCTCCAGGGATCCTTCCATTACACACTGTACAAATTCCTCCCCGGCAGCACCCTCTGATCTCAGCACCTTCCAATCTACCCCGGGGAGATTAAAATCTCCCACTACCACCACCCTATTCTTCCTGCACTTATCTAGAATGTCCCTGCTTATCCCTTCTTCCACAGCCCTCGGGCTGTTGGGCGGTCTGTAGTACACACCCAACATAGTAACATCTCCCTTCCTATTCCTCAACTCCACCCATAGCGACTCGATTCCTATATCCTCTATACCTCCCTCCTTCTGCACTGCTATGATGCAATCCTTAACTAACAACGCCACTCCCCCACCTCTCAGCAACCCACCCCTATCACGCCTGAAACACTTATACCCAGGAACATTCAACTGCCAGTCCTGCCCTTCCTTTAACCAAGTCTCTGTCACCGCCACCACTTCCAACTTCCTTTCGAACATTAATGCCTTCAATTCATCTGTTTTGCCAGTCACACTCCTAGCATTGAAACACATGCACCGAAGACCCTCAGAAACAATCCGATCCTTCTTCTTACCCTCCGGGCTTACCCTATCTCCAATCCCAGTTCCGTCCACCTCCCCACCCCCCCTCCATATTAGTTTAAACCCTGCCGAAACACTCCAGCTAACCTTCCAGCTAAGATATGCATGCCCTTCCCAGTTAACTGTACCCCATCCCTCTTGTATATTTGCCGTTCTTTCATAAAGACTTCCCAGTGGTCTACGAATCTAAAACCCTCTGCCCTACACCAATCCTTCAACCACGCAATTAGTTGCAGTATCTCATTATTTCTAGCCCTGCTAGCCCCAGGCACCGGCAGCAGCCCAGAGAACGCCACCCTGGAGGCCCTACATTTCAGCCTAGCCCCCAACTCCCTGAACTGCCTACGTATGTCCCCCCTGCACTTTGTTCCTACATCCATCTCTCCTATGTGCACTATCACATCAGACTCAGTCCCTCCACCCTTCAAAATTCCCTCTACCCTTTCTGAAACATCCTGTACCCCTGCTCCAGGGAGGCAGACTACCATCCTGGAGTCCCGCTTTTGCCCACAGAACCGCCTGTAAATCCCTTTGACTTTCCCATCCCCCACCACTATCTCACACCCTGCACTCTTCCCTTCCTCCGAGGTATTCTGATCTCCCTCCCTTGCCTTCTCTACCCCAGCTGTCACCCGACCCTTGATATTCCGGGGTAATTCCTCCGAGGCGTTCCTAGTGCCATGACTCCTTTTCTTTTCGCTCTTCCTAACTGTAACCCATCCATCTCTCCTGCTAGGTCCTGGTATCTGCTCAGTGTTACTGTCCCTATCCATTACTTCCTCATTTTCCCTAACTAAAAACATATCCTCCAGCCTCAGTTCCAGCTGCCTCACCCGGGCCCTTAATCGCTGCACCTCTAGACATTTCCCACATATGTGGGCTTTCGGGAGATGTGCTGTCTCCAGAAATGTCCACATATGACAACGAACACAGTGAACACGTGTAACCCTAGACCCTGCCATTATGTTTGCCCCCTTTTAAGGCGTCCTATTAATTCCTGTTACCGAGCCTGCGCTCGCCCAAGCCCAGTGAGCTTAAGCCCTTTTACCTCTCACTCTGCTTCCCGCTTCCCTCCGCTGCCCGCTATCTACCTTGGCCTTCTTTTTAATACTCCCGCGCTCCCTTCCCAGCAGCCCCCGCGCCTGTCTCCCACTACGGAGCGCCAAAATAAACAAAAACCCTCCCGAACTGGAAGCAAGTCAAAATGCAGTAATTATAATGCAGCACACTCCCCAAAAGGCAGCCACTCGTCGAAATCACAGCTCCAGAGAACAGTGAGCTAAAAGTGAGTTAAACACACGGTGCCTGGGTAAGATGCTCTGTCAAAGAGTTGGCGCAGACTCAATGGGCCAAGAGGCTTCCTTTCACACTGTAATTATAATGAACATTTATAAAACTCCAGTTCGGCCTTGGTTGGAGTTTTGCAGCCGTTTCTAGGGATCAAACTTGAGAGAAGATGTGAAGGCATTAGAGAGGACGAAGGAAAGATTTATGAGAATGGCTCGAAGAATTCAGGTCGTCAGTGATGTGCATCGATTGGAGAAACTTGGGTTGGTCTAGTAGGAGAAGTTGGAGGGGAGATTTGACAGATGTGTTCAATATCATAAAAAGGGTTGAAACAGAGATCGAGAGAAATTGTTCTGACTGAAAAAAGGATTCAGAACCAAGAGACAAAAGATTTAAAGTGTTGGAAACAATGATCCAAGCGTAACATTAGAAACATCTGTACTCAGCGAATGGTTAGAATCTGGACTGCAACACCGAAATATTCCATTCTGGCTGTTCGAAGTAAATGGCCAAAGAATTCTGGCCATGTTTTGCATGCACGTATTCAAACTAACAACAGATTTATTGAAGGGGTTGGAGGCTGTACGAAGAAAAAGCTAAAACTAAACATCAGCCAGTGAAACACCCCAATGACGTCACCATCAAATCATGTGATCAGCCCCTAAAGTAAATCATTTAAATATATAACACTCACCTATTTATTGGCGGCACGGTGGCACAGTGGTTTGCACTGCAGCCTCAGGGTTCAATTCTGGCCTTGGGTCACCGTCTGGTGCTGAGTTAGCACCTTTTCCCTGTGTCTACGTGGGTTTCCTATGCGTGCTCCAGTTTGCTGCCACACTCCAAAAGACATGTGGGTTAGGTTGATTACTCATGATAAATAGCCTCAAGTGTGGGGGAGATCAGGAGGATAAAAATAGATGAGGTTGCGGGGATGGAACTGGCTGAGATTGTTGTCGGTGCAGACTCGATGGGCCAAATGGCCTCCTTCTGCCCTGTAGATTCTTTGAATCAATGATTCTAATGCTCTGGGGACAAGGGTTCAAATCCCATCAAGGCAGCTGGTGGAATTTGAATTCAGTTAATAAATCTGGAGTATATGACCGTGACATAAAGAAACAATCTTTAGGGAAGAAACTCTGCAGTCCTTGCTTGGCCTACATGTGACTCTAAAGAACAAAGACAAAGAAAATTACAGCTTCGGCCCCTCCAAGCCTGCACTGACCATGCTGCCCGACTTAACCACAACCCCCTACCCTTCCAGGGACATATCCCTCTATTCCCATCCTTTTCACGTACTTGTCAAGACGCCACTTAAATATCCGCTTCCATATCCGCTTCCACTACCTCCCCTGGCGATGAGTTCCAGGCACCTACTACTCTGTAAAAAATCTGCCTCGCACATCTCCCATAAACATTGCCTCTTGCACCTTCAACCTACGCCCCTTGGTAATTGACTCTTCCACCCTGAAAAAAAGCTTCTGACTGTCCATACCTCTCAATCTTGTAGACTTCTATCAGGTCGCCCCTCAACCTCCATCGCTCCAATGAAAATAAACCAAGTTTCTCCAACCTCTCCTCATAGTTAATGCCCTCCACACCAGGCAACATCCTGGTAAATCTTTTCTGTACCCTCTCCAAAGCCTCCACATCCTTCTGGTAGTGTGGCGACCAGAATTGAACACCATATTTTAAATGCGGCCTGAGGTTCTATAAAGCTGCAGTAGGACTAGGGGGCACAGCCTCAAGATAAAGGGGGGGCGGTTTAGAACGGAGTTGAGGAGGAACTTCTTCACTCAAAGGGTGGTGAATCTCTGGAATTCTCTGCCCGTTGAAGTGGTGGAGGCTGCCTCGCTAAATATTTTTAAGAAACGGGTTGATGGGTTTTTGATAAGAGAAGGGATTAAGGGTTATGGGGAGAGGGCGGGAAGGTGGAGCTGAGTCACGACAGATCAGCCATGATCTTATTGAATGGCGGGGCAGGCTCGAGGGGCCAGATGGCCTACTCCTGCTCCTATTTCTTATGTTCTTATGTTCTTATGATTTGTCAATTTTTAATTTCAATATCCCTGCCTCTAAAGCCAAGTATGCCATATGCCTTCTTGACTATCTTCTCCACTTGCATTGCCACTTTCTGTGTACCTGTGCACCCAGATCCCTTTGCCTATCAATACTCTTAAGGGTTTCAGACCCATAGCAACGTGGTTGACTCTTAGCGTCGCACCGGAATGGCTGAGCAAGACACACAGTTCAAAGGCAATTTGCCAGCAATGCCCAAATCCCATGAAATTTTTAGAAATGCTTCTCTTGAATTCCCTATTGGATTCATGAGTTATTATCTTACTTTTATGGTCCCAGATTTTGATCTCCACACAAATAAAAATATCTTCTCCATATCTACTCGATCAAAGTGTGTCATAAACTTGAAGACCTCTAAGGTCAAATATCAGCCTTCTCTCTTCTGGGGAAAGGTCTCCCAGTCTGTTCAAGCTTTCCTACGACGTAACAGGTTAAATACAAGTTGATGAGAATTTAGCACCATTGCAGTTAGGAGGAGGCCATTCAGCCCATCGAGTCTGCAGTGACCACAATCACACCAAGGCCCTTTTCCTGTAACCCCACATATTTACACTGTTAAGCCCCTTGGCACCATGATTAATTTAGCATGGCCAATTCACCTAACCCACACAGCTTTGGAGCGAGGGAGGAAACCAGAGCACCCAGAGGAAACCCACACAGACATGGAGAGAACGTGCAGACTCCACACAGCCTGAGGCTGGAATTGAACCCAGGTTCCTGGAGCTGGAGACAGCAGTGCTAACTATTGTGCCACTGTGCTACCCCTTCTGGAGACATTGTCTCCTCTTTCTCTTCCATGAGATCCATCTGCACCAGGTAAAAATAAATCTTAAGGGGTGGTGGACATAGCTCAGTCAATCACGAAATCCCTACAGTGCAGGAGGCGGCCATTTTGTCCGTCAAGCCTGCATTGACAACAATTCCACCCATACCCTATCCCCGTAACCTGCTAATCCCCCTGATACTAAGGGGCAATTTATCATTGCCAATCCACCTTAACCAGCGCAACTCTGGAGCTTGGGAGAAAACTTTTTTTGTATGTGTGGAAAAGCGATCAATTCAGTTTTGTGTCGGTATGTGTGGAATCTTGTACTTCAGAGGAAAATGAAAGCCATGCAAACTACATTGAGTTGAAGTATTAGTCACATGTAGACTTTCATTAACACTGCAATGAAGTTACTCTGGAAATTCCCTCGTCGCCACACTCCAGCACCTGTTTAGGCACACTGAGGGAGAATTTAGCACAGCCAATCCATCTAAACAGCACGTCTTTCAAACTGTAGGAGGGAACCTGAGCACCCAGAGGAAATCCACGCAGACATGGGGAGAATGTGCAGAGTCCACACAGACAGTGACCCAAGCTGGGAATCGATTCCAGATTTAGGGCGGCACGGTAGCACAGTGGTTAGCACTGCTGCTTCACAGCTCCAGGGTCCTGGGTTCGATTCCCGGCTCGGGTCACTGCCTGTGTGGAGTTTGCACATTCTCCTCGTGTCTGCGTGGGTTTTCTCCGGGTGCTCCGGTTTCCTCCCACAGTCCAAAGATGTGCGGGTTAGGTTCATTGGCTATGCTAAAATTGCCCCTTAGTGTCCTAGGATGTGTAGGTTAGAGGGATTAGCAGGTAAATGTGTAGGGATATGGGGATAGGGTCTGGGTGGGATTGTGTTCGGTGCAGACTCGATGGGCCGAAGGGCCTGTTTCTGCACTGTAGGGTTCTATGTTCTATCCCTGGTGCTGCAAAGCAACAGTGCTAACCATGGCACCACTGTGCCGCAAACGAGAAGAGTGTGGAAGCAGTACAGGGGTGTGGTTGAATGGAAGCTTGACACATGAGGCAATAAAGAACAGTACAGCACAAAAACAGGACCTTCGGCCCATCAAGCCTGCACCGATCATGTTGTCACTTGGCACTTAACATGTCATTGGCCAAAGGCAACAAAATACTGAATGACATCAATAACGAAAAAAAATGCAAAATATACTGACAAAAGGTTTTGAAAAGAGGCGACAATCTCAGAAAACTGACAAGTTGTCAACAGCCCTGACATATGAAAACAAGATTTGTAACTTAAACACGAGGTTTACACGACATTCTTTCACTTACATTAAAGGAAAAGCCTGAAAAGGGAATCAAGTTGAGGTCACAAAGCTGATCTTACATTTCTGGAAGGTTCGAGAATCAGAGTTGCCAAGAAAGTATCCAATTTTTGTATTAAAGTGACATATTTTGATTTATTTTAAGCACTTCATTTCGCACTGTCTGAATCTGTTGGTTAATGCCCCGGGACAACATAGTTGTAAGAGGAGAAAGTATCTCCAGCTCGAAGCCAAGGATGAGGACCTCAACCTACTATAGGCAGGAACATCCATTGTTGTTGGAGATCCCACCTGTGGTACACAAAAGCATGGATGGCTCCTGTGTCTGAGGGGCTCCGAACAGTGCTGAACATTGTACAATCCTCAGTGAACATCCCTTACGTTGAAGGGAACAGCTGAAGATAGTTAGTCCTACTACACCATACAGAAGAACGAGGAGCAGGAGTAGGTTGTCTGGACCCCTCGAGCCTGCTCTGCCATTCAATAACATCTTTTTGTGGACTCGTCTCCACTTACCCGCCCGCTCATCATAACCCTTAATTCCTTTACTGTTCAAAAAATTATCTATTTTTATCTGTTTTAAAAACATTCAATAAGGTAGCCTCCACTGCTTCACTGGGCAGAGAATTCCACAGATTCACAACCCTTTGGGTGAAGAAGTTCCTCCTCAACTCAGTCCTAAATCTGCTTCCCCTTATTTTGAGGCCATGCCCCCGAATTCTAGTTTCACTCGCCAGTGAAAACAACCTCCCTGCTTCTATCTTCTCTATTCACTTTATAATCTTATATGTTTCTGAGATCTCCCCTAATTCTTCTGAATTCTACTGAGTATAATCCCAATCTATTCAGTCTGTGCTCACAAGCCAACCCTCTCAACTCTGGAATCAATCTAGTGAATCTTCTCTGTACCCCCTCCAGTGCCAGTATATCCTTTCTCAAGTAAGGAGACCAAAACTGGACACAGTACTCCAGGTGTGGCCTCACCAGCACCTTACACAGCTGCAACATAACCTCGCTGTTTGTAAACTCCATCCCTTTAGCAAAAAAGGATAAAACTCCATTTGCCTTCTTAATTATCTGCTGCACCTGCAAACCAACTTTTTGTGATTCATTCACAAGGACACCCGGGTCCCTCTGCACAGCAGCATGCTGCAATTTTTTACCATTTAAATAATAGTCCATTTTGCTATTATTCCTAGCAAAATGGATGGCCTCACATTTACCAACATTGTACTCCATCTGCCAGACCCTTGCCCACTCACTTTGTCCAAAGATGTGCAGGATAGGTTGACTGGCCATACTAAAGTTGCCCCTGAGATCCTGAGATGCAAAAGTTAGAAGAATTAGCAGGTGGATATGGGGGTATAGGGGTAAGGCCTGGGTGGGATTGTGGTTGGTGCAGACTCAATGGGCCAAATGGCCTCTTTCTGCACTGTAGTGTTCCTATGATTTTGTCTATGTCCATGATGTGGAGATGCTGGCATTGGACTAGGGTAAACACAGCAAGAAATCTGCCAACACCAGGTTTAAGTCCAACAGATTTATTTGATAGTAAACTCAAGCTTTCGGGGTTTGCCTCTTCGTCAGGTGAATGGAGAGTTCTGAATGGAGAATGGAGAGTTCTCCATTCACCTGACGAAGGGGCAAACCCCAAAAGCTTGTGCGTTTACTGTCAAATAAATCGGTTGGACTTGAACTTGGTGTTGGCAAACATCTTATTCTATCTGTATCCCTCAGTGTATCAATATCTCATATCCTGAGGAAATCAAGGCAGCGATATCCTGGGGCTGGGATAATTGGTCTCCAATATTCATGATTCTCTTTCTTTCAGATAGGCATGACTCCAACTAGTGGATGTGGGAATTTTCATTAAATTGGTCCCTGGGATAAGGGGGTCATCTGGACTCAAAACGTCAGCTCTTTTCTCTCCTTAACATGAACTGCCAGACCTGAGATTTTCCAGCATTTTCTCATCTGGTATCAGACTCCAGTATCCGCAGTAATTTGCTTTAATCCAGTATTTTATCAAAACTTGTCCAGGCTGACTCGTGGAAGGTAGTATGCGTAATTTACTAGGACAGATAGGCATGCCACACCAGGTCCAGTGTTGGTTGGATGGGAATGGGTGGGGGGGGGGGGGGGGCATGAGGTGGTTGGCTGTTGACTGGGGGAGGGAGATGGTCTGGTAACTCTGGGCAGGATTTTACGGCCTCGTTCCCCCCCTCCCCAAGTAGTAAAATCCTGCCCAAGATCAATGGACCTTTCCATGGTACAATCCTAGACTGCTCCAAGTGGGAAGGTCTTATGAGGAAAGGCTGAGGGACTTGAGGTTATTTTCATTAGAGAGAAGAAGGTTACGAGGTGACCAAATTGAGGCACACAAGATGATCAGAGGATTGGAGAGGGTGGACAGTGAGAGCCTTTTTCCTCGGACGGTGATGGCGAACACAAGTGGACGTAGCTTTAAATTAAGGGGTGGTAGTTATAGGATGGAAGTCAGAGGCAGGTTCTTTACTCAGAGGGTAGTAAGGGTGTGGAACGCCCTGCCTGCAGCAGTTGTGGACTCGCCAACTTTAAGGGTGTTCAAATGGTCAGTGGATAGGCTTATGGATAACAGTGGAATAGTTTAGGTTAGAGGGTCATTAGATTGCTGCGCCGACCAGTGGAACCATCGAGGGCCGAAGGGCCTGTACTGCGCTGTAATGTTCTATGTTCTATGTTCAATTTCCATGATGAATGGAATGGTAAAATTCCAGCCATTATGTTTGTTAGCCAAGTAACAGGTGGCAGTTCTCTTGGCTATGGAGAAGCCACTAGTCGAGTTATATAATTACCTTTCACCTTGCAGAATAAGAAGCAAGGGAATTTCATTGGGATGATGGAGATGGAAATGCGAGTGATACAGTATTAAAAGGGTAAAGGAGAAGCACTTGAACCCCCTGTCGTGATGCACCAGGACTATATGTGAACTCTACCATTCAGGAAGAATTCGAAGCATGTGTTCTCCAGATAAGGCACAAGACTAGCTTTTCCACCACTGCAAACTGTTCAAATGACCTGAAGGCAAGAATATATTGGGAGAACAACAATTACATGGAGCTCTCAAGGTATGAAAAATATTGACGTTCAGTTCAAAATGTAGGTGTCATATCGTTCATATTCTATAAGGAGCACATAAAGAGAAAAGCTACAGTGTGCTCCATGGTAAGACATTCCACAATTCATAATATTTATCAATATATGGTGTTTTGAACTGGATGAATGGCTACACTTGGCTTCTTTTAGGTCTATTAACAATTTGCAACTTGTAGCCTTGGGTTCTGCTACATCATTACCTGTTCAAATGTTCACAAGGCCCTGTGCCTGCGATCTGACTGATTTACTGCAGACCTTAAAACAGGCCGTCAAATCTAACTCCCAATGTCAGGGACGCTCTTAACATACAAAGTGACAGCATAATTATACCCCCGGGGGTACAGACTTTTTCCACAAAACTAAATGCAGATGGATCAAAGCCACTACTTTATCGGATAGAAGGATGCCCAGGGAACTATACAATTTTCGTTAAAATTTCAAACATCCCTTCTGCTAGCCACGCAAGCTACAACATTTGGGTTTTTTTTGGTGTTTAGCTTCAATTGAGGCATTGCTTAAGGTCACAGGAGCAAAACTTAAATAGCTTTTAGGGGTTATTAATTATTAAATATGCTTTTCACATTTGGCTTTGTAATTATGAAGCTCGTCTTTTGGAGCAGAATTATTTAAGTTTCGGTGAAGGAATGTTTTTCCTGCTTCTTTCTTCAAAACTCTGCAGTCCCTCCGCAATGAAATCCAGATTCATCGCACTGCTTTACCTTGGAATTCCATTCTCGTTTGTCTCTTTTAACACCTTTGTTACCTTAATGGGCACAGGAGAAATGCAGAGATGCCAAGGACCTCTACTGACCACAATACTGCCAAGCACAATTATCTGGACCTCACTAAGGAACAAGTCAAAAGCAGGGATTCAATTGTGCAGCATGCTTCAGGGAAATCTCCTCTCAAAATCCTGGGCAAGATGGGTCCGACCAGTCAATGTGAAGATCATTTCAATCCCGAACGCTTTTTATCATCATGTTTTCCAAAGGCGCAGCAACAGAACTCAGCAGTGGGGTGGCACACTCGCACAATAGTAAGCGCTGCTGCCTCACGGCGCCAGGAACCCGGGCTCGATTCCAGATCACTGTCTGTGCTGAGTTTGCATGTTCTCCCCATGTCTGCATGGGTTTCCTCCAGGTGCTCCGGTTTCCTCCCGCAGTCCAAAGATGTGCACTTTAGGTGGATTAGCTATGCTCTTAAAGCAACCTGCAACCCCTTTAAATATCCATATCAAAATGCAGCAAGATTTGGACAAAATCCAGGCTTGGGGCTGACAAATGGCAAATAACATTCACACCATACAAATGCCAGACAATGATCATTTCTAACAAGAGAAGATCTAACTATTGTCCCTTGACATTGACTGGCATTACTATCACTGAATCCCCCACTATCAATATCCTGGGGATTACCATTGATCTGATCTTGAGTTGGACTAGTCATATAAAAACTATGGTTACCACAGCAGGTTAAAGGTTAGAAATCCTGCAGCAAGTAACTCATCTCCCAATTCCCCAAAACCTATCCACAATTTACAGGACACAAGTCAAGAGTGTGATGGAATACTCTCCACTTGCCTGGATAAGTGCAGCTCCAACAACACTCAAGAAACTCAAGCCAACCAGGACAAAAAACAGCCCACTTGATTGCTATCTCATCCACAAACGTTCATTCACTCCCTCCATCAATGAACAATGTATGTGTACCATCTACAAGATGAAATGTAGGAACTCACCAAGGCTCCTTAGACAGCACCCTCTAAACCCACAATCACTACCATCTAGAAGGACAAGTACAGCAGATACCTGGGACCACCAACAACAAGAGATTCCCCTCCAGTCTCTCACCATTCTGACTTGGAAATATATCACCATTCCTTCACTGTCGCTGGGTCAGAATCCTGGAACTCCCTCCCTAACAGCGCTGTGGGTGTAGCTACTCCTGCAGCAGTTGAAGGCAGCAGCTCACCATCACCGTCTCAAGGGTAACCAGGGAAGGGCAATAAATGCTGATTGAGCCAGCGACACCCACATCCTGTGAATGAATTAAAGATAACTAATGAATCTTTGGAATTCTTTAACCCAGAGGCAATAGATGGTCAGTTAATTAGCATATTCAACACTGTGATTGACAGATTATAAGAACATAAGAAATAGGAGCAGGAGTAGGCCATCTGGCCCCTCGAGCCTGCCCCGCCATTCAATAAGATCATGGCTGATCTGTCGCGACTCAGCTCCACCTTCCCGCCCTCTCCCCATAACCCTTAATCCCTTCTCTTATCAAAAACCCATCAACCCGTTTCTTAAAAATATTTAGCGAGGCAGCCTCCATCACTTCAACGGGCAGAGAATTCCAGAGATTCACCACCCTTTGAGTGAAGAAGTTCCTCCTCAACTCTGTTCTAAACCGCCCCCCCTTTATCTTGAGGCTGTGCCCCCTAGTCCTACTGTCTTTTTTGAGCGGGAAGAGTCTCTCCACCTCTATCCTATCCATCCCATTCATCATCTTATACGTCTCAATGAGATCTCCCTGTGTATTAGGAGAAGTGAGGGATCTGGGAATAGGTTTGGGAAATGGAATTGGTGTGTAGGTTCAACAAGTGTTTTATGGAATAGCAGAGCAGGCTTCATAAGCCGCATGGCCCAATCCCTGTTCTAATTTAAATGTCTTTATGCTACCTGTAGAATTTTGTATGTCAATTTTCAGAGTGTGAGATATATGGTGCACTCTGCTGACATTGTGTACACCAGTTGACAGTGTATTGATCAAGTGGGCTGCTCTGTCCTGGGTAGTTTTAAACTCTTGTGTTGTCAGAGTTGCACTCATCCAGGACATTATACCATCAAACTTCTGACTTGAGCTTCGTAGGTGGTGGGAGAGTCAGGAGGTGAGTTAAACAAAAAAAAAATGCTTCGATTGAATCTGCCTCCATCACATTCTCAGGCAATACTACTCACTGCATGAGAAGGATTTTCCTCATGAGGTCATTGCTTCTTTTGCCTCTTACCTGAAACCTGTACCCTCTGATTCTCCATCCTTCCACCAATGGGAACAGTTTCTTCTCCTCTACCCTGTCCAAATCCATCAGAATTTTGAACATCTGTCTCAACCTTCTCACAACACTCCCAAGTTCTTTATTAACCATTCTCTCAATCTGTTCTGCACATGTCCCTCTGCTCCTACATCTATCTCCTCAGGCATTTTGTCCTTTCTTTTATATTGTCTCTTCCCATTCTTTTCAGCAAAACAAATCACTTTGCACTGATCTGCATTAAATTTCATCTGTCCACCCATTCCACCAACCTGTCCTCCACACAGTTCACAATACTTCCAAGCTTTCTGACCGTGAGACTGCATGGTGCCTGGGGTCATTGCAGACGACTCCCAGGGGCCACTTTCTGGGATATCAGTCCATTCTGGTGCATCTGTTCTGTTGGTGGGGCGGGTTATACCCAGGAGCTCAGTGAATCATAGAACCCTACAATGCAGAAAGAGGCCCTTCGGCCCATCAAGTCTGCAGCAAACACAATCCCACCCAGGCCCTACCCCCTACATATTACACCCACTAATCCCTCTAACCTACACATCCCTGGACACACTGAGGAGCAATTCCTTAGCATGGCCAGTCAACCTCACCCGCACATCTTTGGACTAGAACAAAGAACAAAGAACAAAGAACAAAACAGCACGGGAAACAGGCCCTTCGGCCCAACGAGCCCGCGCCGCCGTCCCATGGTCAGTGACCTATTCATGACTCTAGTCTATGCCTAATGTGTGAGGATCAGGGAGGTCCAATATAGGGACAATTTGTTACCCAATCAATCAGCCTAAAAGCACATTTTTGGGATGTGGGAGGAAACCGGAGCACCCGGAGGAAACCCACGCAACCATGGGGAGAACGCACAAACTCCCACGGACACAGGCCCAACTCCATGTGTCCGCACAGTAACAGAGATAACCTCTGTGCTGCCATGATGCCCTCGAGATGGTCAGTGCCTGTGGATAAAAATTTCATTATTAAAGACTCTATACCTCTGAGACTAAACTGACCCCAAGCCTACAATGCTTAATAAGGCCTGCTATATCCCCCTAGATGTAAACTGCTCATGTGGCTGTCCAAGTGACTCTTGAACAACCCTAGCGTGCCTGCTTCCACCACCTCACTCGGCAGTGCATTCCACATCCCCACTACCCTTTGTGTGAAAAACTGCCCTCTAACATTAGTCTTATATCTAGCCCCCCTCACCCTAAGCCCGTGACCCCTCGTTCTATCCATTTCTAATAGCGGAAAAAGCTTATCACCATCTACTCTATCTGTCCCCTTCATAATCTTATAAACCTCTATCAAATCCCCCCTCAGCCGACGTCTCTCAAGGGAAAACAGCCCAAGTGCGTTCAATCTTTCCTCGTAAGACAGCCCTTCCATACCAGGCAACATCCTGGTAAATCTCCTCTGCACTCTCTCCAGGATCTCTACATCCTTCCGGTAGTACGGCGACCAGAACTGGACGCAGTACTCCAGGTGAGGCCTAACCAACGTTCTATACAACTGCAACATCAGACTCCTACTCTTATATTCTATACCCCTTCCTATGAAGGCTAACATGCCATACGCTTTCCTCATCACATTCTGCACCTGCACCGACACCTTCAGGGACTTGTGTACCTGCACCCCCAGGTCTCTCTGCGTATCTATACTCCGGATAGTTCTACCTTTTATCATATAACTCCCTTCCACATTATTCCGGCCAAAGTGCATCACCTCGCATTTCTCCGGATTAAATTCCATTTGCCATCTATCTGCCCAATCTACCAGCCTATCTATGTCCTGTTGCATTGCCAGGCACTGCTCCTCAGTACCCGCCAATCCAACCAACTTAGTGTCATCAGCAAATTTGCTGATCACACCACCTACCCCCTCTTCCAAGTCATTAATGTATACTACAAATAGTAGAGGTCCTAGTACCGAGCCCTGCGGCACCCCACTGGTGACAGACCTCCAATTGGAAAAGGAGCCCTCCACTACTATCCGCTGTCTTCTCCTCCCAAGCCAGTTCTTCACCCATCTACATACCTGGCCTTGTATCCCATGAGCCTTCACCTTTTCTATCAGCCTACCGTGAGGGACCTTGTCAAACGCCTTACTGAAATCCATATAGACAACATCAACGGCTTGTCCTTCGTCAACCGTTTTTGTCACCTCTTCAAAAAATTCCAACAGATTCGTAAGGCACGACCTCCCTGTAACGAAGCCATGCTGCGTATCCCTGATCAGATTGCAGCGCTCCAGATGCTCATACATCCTATCCTTGAGGATCCTCTCCATTATCCTGCCCATAACTGAAGTCAAGCTCACTGGCCTATAGTTCCCTGGGTTATCCCTCTGACCCTTCTTAAACAACGGTACAACATTTGCAATCCGCCAATCCTCTGGGACCTCACCTGTGTCCAAAGAAGAGACAAAGATTTGCGTCAGAGGCCCAGCAATTTCATCCCTCACCTCCCTTAGCAGCCTAGGATAGATGCCATCAGGCCCCGGAGATTTGTCTGTCTTTATAGTGTCTAAAAGTCCCAACACCTCTTCCCTCGTGATGACTATTTCCCTCAACGGATCCTCAAACTTCTCAAGCACAGCAGCAGAGGACTGACCCCTCTCCTGAGTGAATACCGACGCAAAGTATTCATTCAAGATCTCCCCCATTCCCCCAGGCTCCAAGCATAGTTCCCCTCCTCTGTCCCTGAGAGGACCAATGTTCCCTCTAACCATCCTTTTGTTTCTAATATAAGAGTAAAATGCTTTAGGATTTTCCTTAATCCTACCCGCCAAAGCCATTTCGTGGCCCCTTTTTGCCTTTCTGATGCCCCTTTTAAGTTCCCTCCTACATTCTCTGTATTCTTCTAACGCTATCTCTGTCCTCAAATGCCTTGATCTAGTGTACGCTTCCCTCTTTCTCCTGACCAGGTCCTCAATATCCCTAGTTACCCACGGCTCTCTAATCCTACCTTTCCCATCCTTCCTCTTGACCGGCACATGTCTTTCCTGTAAAGATTGTAGTTTTCCCTTGAGAGACTCCCACATACCCAGCGTCGACCTACCGTTAAATAGCGTACCCCAGTCTGTATCTTTAAGATCCTGCCTAATCCGGCTGTATCTAGCCCTCCCCCAATTTAACACCCTCCCCTTAGGACAGGCTTCATCTTTATCCATTAATATCTTGAACCAGACAGAGTTATGGTCACTGTTAGCCACATGCTCTCCTACCTCAATGTCAACCACCTGCCCAGGCTCATTCCCCAGAACCAAGTCAAGTATAGCCCCCTCCCTGGTCGGTCTATCCACGTACTGCTCCAGGGATCCTTCCATTACACACTGTACAAATTCCTCCCCGTCAGCACCCTCTGATCTCAGTACATTCCAATCTACCCTGGGGAGATTAAAATCTCCCACTACCACCACCCTATTCTTCCTGCACTTATCTAGAATGTCCCTGCTTATCCCTTCTTCCACAGCCCTCGGGCTGTTGGGCGGTCTGTAGTAAACACCCAGCAGAGTAACATCACCCTTCCTATTCCTCAACTCCACCCATAGCGACTCGATTCCTACATCCTCCGTACCTCCCTCCCTCTGCACTGCTACGATGCAATCCTTAACTAACAACGCCACTCCCCCACCTCTCAGCGACCCACCCCTATCTCGCCTGAAACACTTATACCCAGGAACATTCAACTGCCAATCCTGCCCTTCCTTTAACCAAGTCTCTGTCACCGCCACCACTTCCAACTTCCTTTCAAACATTAATGCCTTCAGTTCATCTGTTTTGCCAGTCACACTCCTAGCATTGAAACACATGCACTGAAGACCCTCCGAAACAACCCGATCCTTCTTCCTACCCTCCGGGCCTACCCTATCCCCAATCCCAGTTCCGTCTACCTCCCCACCCCCCCTCCATATTAGTTTAAACCCTGCCGATACACACCAGCTAACCTTCCAGCTAAGATATGTATGCCCTTCCCAGTTAACTGTACCCCATCCCTCTTGTATATTTGCCGTTCTTTCATAAAGACTTCCCAGTGGTCTATGAATATAAATCCCTCTGCCCTACACCAATCTTTCAACCAAGCATTTAATTGGATTAGTTCATTATTTCTAGCCCTGCTAGCCCCAGGCACCGGCAGCAGCCCAGAGAACGCCACCCTGGAGGCCCTACATTTCAGCCTGGCCCCCAACTCCCTGAACTGCCTGCGTATGTCCCCCCTGCACTTTGTTCCTACATCCTTCTCTCCTACATGCACTATCACATTCGACTCAGTCCCTCCACCCTTCAAGATTCCCTCTACCCTTTCTGAGATGTCCTGTACCCCAGCTCCAGGGAGGCAGACTACCATCCTGGAGTCCCGCTTTTGCCCACAGAATCGCCTGTCAATCCCCTTGACATTCCCATCCCCCACCACTATCTCACACTGTGGGACTGTGGGAGGAAACCCACGCAGACACAGGAAGAATGTGCAAACTCCACACCGACAGTGACCTGAGCCAGGAATCGAACCTAGGTCCCTGGAGCTGTGAAGCAGCAATGCTAACCGCTGTGCTACCGTGCCGCCCTTATACTGTGAGTATAAGTATGCCTTGCCTTGCTTGACAAATTTATGAGAGAACACTCCCAATTTTGGCTCAGGTCTGTAGATGTTAGGAAGGATTTGCCAGGAATTGGTAAGAGCTCAGGTTGACTGGGCAGACCGTGCCACTGTCAGTTCCGGTGCCTAGGGTAGGCCATCTGATTTAGTTTTATTCGATGTTGACATCATATTTTATTAGCCACTATATATCAACCCAAAGAGAAAATCTGTGACAGGGCAATCATCTGGTGACAATCTTTCCTAACTCATAGATCATTAGCATGAATCTTATCTCTTTGTATCTTTTCTGAAAAATGCTTAGTTTCATTGTCTGCAACTCTTATTCACTGGATGGTACATGATATATAGAACAAAGAACAAAGAACAATCCAGCACGGGAAACAGGCCCTTCGGCCCAACGAGCCCGCGCCGCCACATCACCCTGCACCTATTCTACCCTGCATATCTATGAATGGAACCCTACTCAGTCAGCTTCAGGGAAGAAATAGTGTCAATTTGGTAAAAACCGATTAGCCCGAGAGCACATTTTTGGGGTGTGGGAGGAAACCGGAGCGCCCGGAGGAAACCCACGCAACCACAGGGAGAATGCGCAAACTCCCACAGACACAGGCCCAAATCCATGTGCCTGCACAGCCAGCAGTGCTAGTCACTGAGCTGTTGCGGCGCCCATCTACCGGTCCAGGATCAAGCATACACACCGACACGAAGTCCTAGGCCACTCCTGGAACTTCCAAGAGCAGCCCAGGCACGACCCGCCGTGTGAATGCCCCTCGTTTGACACGAGGTGGACCTCCACCTCGCCTCCATATGGCCAAGTTTGACATGATACTGTGAACCCCGTGTTTGTTTATATTATTCCTTTAATCTATTGAACCATTCCACGCTTTCATTCACCTTCACACTGACTCTCCTGTGGCCAAAATGGTTATTGGACCGAGGCAAACAGGCCGCAGCCTTAGACATCGGGAATACACAGGAAATAAGCCATTCTGAAGCCCATGGACACTGGCTGGTCAAACATACTTGTTTACCTGACAAAGGGGCACCTTAACCCCTTATTTGGGAGGAAGGTTATGTGACCTCCGTGCCTCCAGCACCTACAGGCTGACTACACACCTCAAAAAAATCGGTATGGCAGCACCCGATTGGACTCCACTCATCAGGGCGATCGAGCTCTGATCGTGTGATTGGTAGTGATCGAAAGCCCGCCCTAAAGGGTGCGAAATAATCCAAAAAAAGGTGCTAAGCAACACACAACCGGCAGCTGTGACTCAAGAGACCAACAACCACGAAGGGCGACCCTGGACTATCCAGGAGGAGGAGAAGGAGGAAGAATAGAGCAGACCCAGAAGAGAATCTGAACCAGGCCAGAGACTAGCCCAGGCTGAGGAGACTGCAGATACCAACCCATGGATGCAAGCCAGTATCTGCTGGGGAACTTGTCAGTCATTCACAGTTAAGTAAAAGTCCAGTGTTCAGTCTCAATCTTCTGTAAAAGTAACTACCATAACAAATATTAATTGTGTAAACAAATAAAGATTCACAAGTCGACTCACAATTCTTCATCCACCATATAGGGTAGTGGGGGTGTGGAATGCACTGCCGAGTAAGGTGGTGGAAGCAGGCACGCTAGGGTTGTTCAAGAATCACTTGGACAGCCACATGAGCGGTCTACATATAGGGGGATATAGCAGGCCTTACTAAACATTGTAGGCTTGGGATTCAGTTTTAGCCTCAGGGATATAGAGTCTTTTTAATAATGAATTTTTTATTCACAGGCATTTAAGTCCAGCAAGGGGCATGCGGGCGGCAGGTTGTGGTGGGCTGCTCTTGGATGTTGCTTCGGGAGTTGCCTACTGCTTCATGTCGTTGGTGTGCTTAAACTGGACCATCTCAAGGGCAACATGACAGCTCAGAGACTAACTCTATTGCTGTGCGGACACATGGATTTGGGCCTGTGTCCATGGGAGTTTGCGCGTTCTCCCCCATGGTTGCGTGGGTTTCCTCCGGGTGCTCCGGTTTCCTCCCACATCCCAAAAATGTGCTTTTGGGCTGATTGATTGGGTAACAAATTGTCCCTATATTGGACCTCCCTGATCCTCGCACATTAGGCGTAGACTAAAATCATGAATAGGTCACTGACAATGGGACGGCGGCGCGGGCTCGTTGGGCCGAAGGGCCTGTTTCCCGTGCTGTGTTGTTCTTTGTATATAAGAGTTAAATACACATTGTGTGGCAAGACACAACAATCCCTATTCTGCTTTATCACAGTCTCCCTGATTCTGACACTGCACACCATTGAATGAATAAAGAGAAACATTCATGGGATGTAGGTATCGCTGGCTAAGCCAGCATTTATTGCCCATTCCTACTTGTCCTTGAACCGAGTGGCATTTCACCACATTGTGTCAACCACATTGCTGTGGGTCTGGAGCCAGATTTCCTTCCTTAAAGGGCATGAGTGAATCAACAGTGGTTTCATGGTCATCAGTGGACCTTTAATTCAAATATTTTGTTCATTGAATTCAAATTTTGTCGTCAGCTGTGGTGGCATCTGAACTTGGGTAGCCACAGCATTATCCTGGGTCTCTGGATTACTAATCCAGTGTCAATACCACCATGTCACCCTTTTGAACTGGTGAAATCCATCTTACGCAGGTACACCCAGTGTTAGGAAGGGAGTTCTGAGAAAGAAAACAAACTCTGGGGTGGCACCGTGGCACACTGGTTCGCACTGCCACCTCACATCACCAGGGACTCAGGTTCAATTCCAGGTTGGGTCACTATCTGTGTGAAGCCTGTACGCGCTCCCCATGTCTGCATGGGTTTCTCCCAGGTGCTCCGGTTTCCTCCCACAGTCCGAAAGACAAAATGGTTAGATTCCACTCACAAAACAGGATCTCACCCAGTCCGAGCACAAAGCACAAAGTTCAGTACGTCCACTTGGCAGCACTTATCCCACTTATCTGCACCAAAGCAGGCTTTTGCAACCTTGCAAATGTAGGCTGGATTCTTTGCCCGTTCACAGCCCACTGCCACTCAGAATTTGGCGCTCTGCTCAATCTCTGTTCACTGCGGGGGGGAACCAAAGAATCCCTCTGGCGTGAACAGCCGGAGAATTCCAGCCATGATCCCCACCGATCATCAATTCATGAGTTGTCCACATTATACCACTTCTATGCTCATCAATTCATTGATACAGGTACAAAACTGTTACATCTTTATGAAGAGATAAATGTGCTTCAAATAACCTAAGCCTCGACCATAGAGTCATAAAGGTTCACAGCATGGAAACAGGCCATTCAGCATTACTTGTCCATGCCACCCTTTTTCTTTTTAAACTGCTAAACTAGTCCCAATTGCCCACGTTTGGCCCATATCCCTCTATACTTATCTTACTTATTTAACTGTCTAAATGCTTTCTGAAAGACAAAATCGTACCGGCCTCTACTACTACCTCTGGCAGCTCGTTCCAGACACTAACCCTTCTTTGTGTGAAATAATTACCCCTCTGGACACATTTGTATCTCTCCCCTCTCACCATAAACCTATGCCTTCTAGCGGCACGGTAGCACAGTGGTTAGCACTGCTGCTTCACAGCTCCAGGGTCCTGGGTTCGATTCCCGGCTCGGGTCACTGCCTGTGTGGAGTTTGCACATTCTCCTCGTGTCTGCGTGGGTTTTCTCCGGGTGCTCCGGTTTCCTCCCACAGTCCAAAGATGTGCGGGTTAGGTTCATTGGCTATGCTAAAATTGCCCCTTAGTGTCCTGGGATGTGTAGGTTAGAGGGATTAGCAGGTAAATGTGTAGGGATATGGGGATAGGGTCTGGGTGGGATTGTGTTCGGTGCAGACTCGATGGGCCGAAGGGCCTGTTTCTGCACTGTAGGGTTCTATGGTTCTATGGTTTTAGACTCCTGCACCTTTGGGAAAAGATGTTGACTATCTAGCTGATCTATGTCCCTCATCATTTTACAGACCTCTGTGAGATCAGCTGGATTGTCTGTTTTAGTTTCTCAGTGTGAACTCGCTGAAGTGATACGTACACATTCGAGGACAATTTTTCTGAGCATACATTCCCCTGTAACAGTTCTGGCCTTGCTAAATACTTGCACTTTCACTCCAATCGAATCCACTACCTGACTCGGTGCTGACAAAAATAATTCCCCTGAAAAATTCAAACCAATATTCTTACTGGCCCGTTTTTGCGGAAGTTCCATCATAAGGCCAGTTTGGACCAGTGTTCTTATTTCCCCATTCTTGCTGTTTTTCCTCCTGAGTGCACACCCTGTGCCAATTGCTGCCCCTCCCCATCTCCTGAAGCTGATGGTCCATGTCTGACTGTAGCAAATGGTTTCGCCAGCTGAGTCTTCCTCATATGTTATAGAACCCGAGAACCCTACAGTGCAGAAACAGGCCCTTCGGCCCATCGAGTCTGCACTGAACACAATCCCACCCAGACCCTATCCCCATATCCCTACACATTTACCTGCTAATCCCTCTAACCTACACATCCCAGGACACTAAGGGGCAATTTTAGCATAGCCAATGAACCTAACCCGCACATCTTTGGACTGTGGGAGGAAACCGGAGAAAACCCACGCAGACACGAGGAGAATGTGCAAACTCCACACAGGCAGTGACCCGAGCCAGGAATCGAACCCAGGACCCTGGAGCTGTGAAGCAGCAGTGCTAACCCACTGTGCTACCGTGCCGCCAGGATGGACAGGATGGCCAGAATTCTCTGACTGTTCACACTGGCGGGATTCTCCAGTCCCTCCGGCAGCACATTCCCATCCACGGGTCTCCGGTCAGCGTTGGGTGACATCACTGGGAATTCCCACTGACAGCAACGGGATCTGAGAATCTCACCGCTAACAAACAAGGTTTGTTGTTTGCCTCCTGTTGGCGGCAAACACGTAGCTCGGAGGCCGGAGAGTCTCACCCAGGAAACCCTGACCCAGTCTTTATCCCATCCTTACGCATCTGCTTTTGCATCTCTGGCTCGGGATAAGGATCAGGACTGGGAAACTCTGCCGATTTTTCATCCACACGTCCCAGTTCAAAGCATTGCTTCAGTTAAAACTCATAAGATGGTTACTCAGGTAAGTGAAAGCAGGATGCAAACCAAGCTTAGCATCTTTCCAGTCTGTGTGACTCAGTCCCAGCTTGAAAAGTACATTTAACAACTCAGCTGATTTGATTATTAATCACCTGGCATCACGCAAATCACGTTGCAGCTATACAAAACCTCGGTTAGGCCGCATTTGGAGCATTGTATTGCAGTTGTGAAAGAAAGATATGGAAGCTTTGGAGAGAGCACAAAGAATGTTGCCTGGTCTCAAGGGTCCTGGTTATGAGGAGGGGTTGAATAAACTAGGATTGTTTTCACCAGAAGGATGAAGGCTGAGGGGAGACCTGATGGGGGGTGGGGGCCGCAAAATTATAGACAGGATGGATGGTCAAAGGCTTTTTCCCCAGGGAGAAAGTGTCAATCACAAGATGGGGGGGGGGGCACATGTTCACAGTGAGAGGGGGAAAGTTGAAGGGAGATGTGTGGGGTGGAAGTTTTTCCCCCACACAGAGTGGTTTCATAGAACCCTACAGTGCAGAAAGAGGCCCTTCGAGTCTGCACTGAACACAATCCCACTCAAGCCCTAAACCCAGATATTATACCCACTAATCCCTCGAACCTCCACGACCCTGGACACTGAGGAGCAATTACTTAGCACGGCCAATCAACCTAACCCGCACATCTTTGGACTGTGGGAGGAAACCGAAGCACCCGGTGGAAACCCACGCAGACATGAGGAGAATGTGCTATCTCCACACAGACAGTGACCCGAGCCGGGAATCGAACCCAGGACCCTGGAGCTGTGAAGCAGCAGTGCTAACCCACTGTGCTACCGTGCCGCCCATTGTGTGCTGTATGCATGGAATGCATTGCCAGAGAAGGTGGTGGAAGCAGGCACATTAGCAACATTTAAGAGGCATCTGAATAGGGAGGGAATAGAGAGATATAGTCTGAGTAAAGGAAGAAGGTTTTTTTTAGTTCAGTTCGGGCATCATGATCGGAATATTCTTGGAGGGCGGAAGGGCATGTTCCTGTGATGTACTGTTCTTTGTTCGAGGAGCAGGGATTCCTCCAGATGACACAGCAACATAGGAATTAGGAGTGGGAGTCTGCAATTGGTAAGGTCACATTTGGAATAAGAACATAAGAAATAGGAGCAGGAGTAGGCCATCTAGCCCTTCAAGCCTGCCCCGCCATTCAATAAGATCGTGGCTGATCTGTTGCTGCTCAGTTCCACCTTCCCGCCCTCTCCCCAACCCATAATCCCCTCTCTTATCAAAAACCCATCAACCCGCGTCTTAAAGATATTTAGCGAGGCAGCCTCCACCACTTCAACGGGCAGAGAATTCCAGAGATTCACCACCCTTTGAGTGAAGAAGTTCCTCCTCAACTCCATTCTAAAACACCCCCCCTTTATCTTGAGGCTGTGCCCCCTAGTCCTACTGTCTTTTTTGAGCGGGAAGAGTCTCTCCACCTCTATCCTATCCATCCCATTCATCATCTTATACGTCTCAATGAGATCTCCCCTCATTCTTCTAAACTCTAACGAGTACAAGCCCAGTTTATTCAGCCTCTCCTCATAGCTCAACCCCCTCAACTCTGGTATCAGCCTAGTAAACCTCCTCTGCACTCCCTCCAAGGCCAAAATATCTTTGCGCAGGTGCGGCGCCCAAAACTGCACACAGTACTCCAGCTGCGGCCTCACCAATGCCCTATACAGCTGCAGCAAGACCTCCCTACTTTTATATTCAATCCCCTTCGCTATGAAGGCCAGCATCCCATTTGCCTTCCTGACCACCTGCTGCACCTGCAAGCTGGGTTTTTGCGACTCATGCACAAGGACCCCGAGGTCCCTCTGCACCGTCGCCTGCTGCAGTTTTTCGCCACGTAAGTAATAGTCCTTCCTACCATTCTTCCTACCAAAGTGGACCACCTCACACTTGCCAACATTAAATTCCATTTGCCATTTCCTGGCCCATTTGCCCAGCCTATCTAGATCCTTCTGCAGACTCTCCACACCCTCCGCACAATTTGCCATTCCCCCAATCTTGGTGTCATCAACAAATTTCGACACCCTGCACTCGGTTCCCTCCTCCAGATCATCTATATAAATGGTAAAACGCTGAGGCCCCAGCACCGACCCCTGGGACACTCCACTAGTCACCATCCGCCATTCCGAATAGCACCCGTTGACCCCCACTCTCTGCCTCCTATTTGACAACCAATCCTCTATCCAAGCTAACACCCTAACCCCAACTCCATGTCCCTCGACCTTCTGCAATAACCTCGTGAGGTACTTTGTCAAACGCCTTCTGAAAATCTAGAAAGACCACATCCACTGGCTCTCCTCTATCCACCACCCTAGACACATCCTCATAGAACTCCAGTAAATTTGTCAGACCCGACTTCCCTTTAATGAAACCGTGCTGCGTCTGCTCTATCAAGCAATTCCCTTCAAGATGCCTCGCAATTTCCTCCTTAATGACAGATTCTAACATTTTACCTACCACAGACGTTAAACTAACCAGCCTATAATTCCTTGCCTTTTGCCTGGCACCCTTCTTAAACAACGGCGTAACATTAGCCGTTTTCCAATCATCCGGCACTTCCCTGGAATCCAGCGACGTCTGGAAAATAACCAAGGCATCCACTATCACCTCCGCCATTTCTTTCAGAACCCTTGGATGCATTCCATCCGGTCCTGGGGACTTGTCCACAATCAGCCCCTCCAGTCTGTCGAGCACCGCCTCTCTAGTAACAGTAATGTCATTAAGACCCTCTAGTCCTACCACCTTTCCATCGCTAACACCCGGCAAATTATTCACCTCCTCCTCCGTGAAGACAGAAACAAAAAAGTCATTCAATACCTTAGCCATATCCCCATCCCCTACCACTAGGTCCCCTTTCTCATCCTCTAAAGGACCAACGTTCACCCTAGCCAGCCTCTTCCTTTTTTATATTAAGCGCTAGCCCAGCTTCATAGTTTCTCCTACCCTTCTTTATCAACTTCTTTGTCAATCTTTGTTGACATTTAAACCTCTCCCAATCCTCTTCTCGCCCACTACTCTTAGCTACTCTAAATGCCTCCGCTTTTAATTTTAACACTTCCTTTCACCTCCTTCGTTATCCACGGCTTATTACCTCTCCTCCTACTATCCTTTTTGACCATCGGAATACTGCATACAATTCTGTTCACCCTGTTATACAAACAATGTTAACAAACCCTGATGGGCCCAAAACAGATTTACAAGGATGTTACCAGGACTGGAACTTTTGAATTGTAAGGAGAGCCTGGATATGCTGGGACTTTTTGCCCCAGAGGGGAGGAGGATGAGGGAAGACCTTTTAGAGGTTTATAAAATCATGAGGGGCATAGATAAGGTGAATGGCCAAGGTCTTTTCCCCAGGGTAGGGGAGTCCGAAACTAGAGGGTATAGGGTTAAAGTGGGAGAGAAAGGATTTAAAATGGATCTGAGGGGCGACCTTTTCATACAAGGGGTGGTGGTGCGTGTATGGCAATGAGCTGCCAGAGGAGGTGATAAAGGTGGGTGCAATGACATTTGGACAGGTACATGGATGGGAAAGATTTAGAGGGATATGGGCCAAATGCAGGAAAATGGGGCGAGTTCAGTTGAGAAAATCTTGTCGCCCTGGAAGAGTTGGGCTGAAGGGCCTGTTTCCCTGCTGTTCATCTCAACGATCCAATTCAGCCCTTCGAGCTCGCTCTGCCATTTAAACGCAAGCCGATCTTATCCTGGTCTCAACTCCAATTTGTTGCCTTCTCCGCACAGCCCCTTATCCCGCTTTCGATCAGACACGTTCACCTGGAGCGGATTCGACTGTCATTCCTTCAGTCCTAGTTTGTGGGATCTTGCTATGCACAGATGAGCTGCTGCCTACAGATGGGCAGGGATCAATTTCAATTTGCTGTGAGGTGGTTCTGGGTGTTTTGATGGTGTGACAAAGGTGCTAGTTTCAACAAGGCTGAAACACCACGAACATGGGCGGCACGGTAGCACAGTGGTTAGCACTGCTGCTTCACAGCTCCAGGGTCCTGGGTTCGATTTCCGGCTCGGGTCACTGCCTGTGTGGAGTTTGCACATTCTCCTCGTGTCTGCGTGGGTTTTCTCCGGGTGCTCCGGTTTCCTCCCACAGTCCAAAGATGTGCGGGTTAGGTTCATTGGCTATGCTAAAATTGCCCCTTAGTGTCCTGGGATGTGTAGGTTAGAGGGATTAGCAGGTAAATGTGTCGGGATATGGGGATAGGGTCTGGGTGGGATAGTGATCGGTGCAGACTCGATGGGCCGAAGGGCCTGTTTCTGCACTGTAGGGTTCTATGTAATTACCCGAGGACCCAGCTCGGCAGCAAACACGCAATCTGTTGTAACATTCAAAGCGTGCGTTCAAAGATGTAATTTGCATTTTTTGAAACTGTTGAAAAATACAGCCATTCCGACGTGGAAACTGTAACGGACGTTAGGCAGGTCCAATGGAATCTCAGTCTCAGAGCAAGCTTTTGCAAGATGATTCATGACCCAACAAGCATTACAAATCTGTTTATCCAGCTGCCAGAGCAAATTCTCCATCAAGTACATTTAGCCTAGCTCTGCAGAAACAAAACTGCTATTTCCTGAATTACTGCACCATCCTCTGCCATCTTTAACCCCTCGTGATTTTTCTTCCTTTATTATTCATTTGTGGAACATGTCCAGCGTTTATTGCCCATTCTTAATCGCCCTTGGAGGGCAGTTGAGAGTCAGCCACACTGTTGTGGATCTGGAGTCACGTGTAGGCCAGACCGGGTAAGGATGGCAGATTTCCTTCCCTAGAGCGCTTCTGGCTGACAGCTAAGCATGCTGAGATTTTTGGTCAACTTATAATTAAAACCAGATGCGGGTGGTAAAGTTACTCTGGTCTGGGAGCTGTGATCTGAAGCTTCCTGTGTTAAGGGAAGTTGTTTACATCGACTCAGACATTGTGGCCTCGACTTTTATTGCCATTACGTCTGGTACATGTCATGTGAACCATCTGGGTTTTTCCCAATACTTGACAATGATTTTATCATCATCTGGAATACTTATATGAATTCTTATTCTTAAAATATCTGGAATTCTTAATTCTAGGTATTTTTTTTCTGAATTCAGATTCAACCACCTGCTGTGGTGGGATTCGAACTCGGCTCCCTAGAACATGAATTGAGTTTGTGGATTAACAGTCTAGCAATGTCATTTTGGTTGCATTTCCACTCCTGGGGCAGTTACCTCCCTGCCAGAGACCAGGAGGATCATCCTTTGAGCTTAGAATTATTATTTCTCTCTCACCAAAGACATTGCAGCCCCCATACTTTCTTCACCGAGCAATGGCAAACATAGACTTGCATTGGATTGATCCATGATCGTGCTTAGCAAAATACTGCAATGGCTTTGACGTTATTTTCTGCGGTGTTGCTGACCAGGAAACTCCCAGCTTTAAGTGCCTGCTATCAGGCTTATTGGAAGGATTTACAGGTTGATAATCAACCGGTTTGGCCACATTTTAGACACACCACGTCTTGGACTGGGATTTGAACACAGAGCTTCTGACCCAGAGATAGGGATGCTACCCATTGCACCACAAGACCCATCCCCACACTTTAGAGGGATCAAAGATTTCATTTGATTTATTATTATCATATGTATTAGCATACACGAAAAGTATTGTTTCTTGTGTGTTATACCGCCAAAGCATGCCGTTCATAGAGAAGGAAAGGAGAGAGTGCAGAATGTCGTGTTGCAGTCATAGCTCGGGTGTAGAGAAAGATCAACTTTGTGCGAGGTAGGTCCATTCAAAAGCCTGACAGCAGCAGGGAAGAAGCTGTTCTTAAGTGCTCAGACTTCCTAACAGAAGAAGGTGGAAGGGAGAATGTCCAGGGTATGTGGGGTCCTTAATTATACTGGCAGCTTTTCTGTGGGAAGTATATACAGAGTATGTGGATGAGAGGCTGGTTTACGTGATGGGTTGGGCTTCATTCAGTCATGGGCAGAGCAGGAGCCATATCAAGCTATGATACAACCAGAAAGAATGCTTTTTATAGTGCATCTGTAAAGGTTCATAAATGGATAAAAAAAGGCAATTAATGAACATTCACTGTAACATTACTTTTTGAACTGCAAAAGGTGTAGGAGAATAGGGTCCATTTTCCTAATATGATCTTTGGATACAAATAGGCTAACTGATGAAAATCCTTGCTACAGAGAGATATTGCTAGTATCCATGGGGCCAGACCTGAAGGCTTGGAGACAGAAAATGCAATTTAACAGTCTTAAAAACGTAATGGAGGGGGAACAGCCTGTGGACAGTGAAAGAACGGCTACAACGATTTAACGGCAATAGTGGCTTTAAATTAGCTGTTCTGGCTGACAATTAAGCATGCTGGGATTTTTGGTCAACTTATAATTAAAAGCAGATGCGAGTAGTAAAATTACTCTGGTCTGGGAGCTATGATCTAAGCTTCCTAGGTTCAGGAAAGTGTTTATAACAACTCATTGTGGCCTCAACTTTTATCACCATTATGTGTGGTACATGTCATGTGAAACATAATGGCTACGTTCACAAGTAATTTCATTGTATGTTTGAGCCATGTGATTGGTTTCTGGTTACACAGTTGGCTGGATGACAGAAAATCATTTGGAAGCAACAGAATCATAGAACCCTACAGTGCACAAAGAAGCCCTTCGGCCCATCGAGCCTGCACCGAACACAATCACACCGAGGCCCTACCCCCATATCATACCCACTAATCCCGCTAGCCTACGCATCCCTGGACACTAAGGGGCAATTTATAGTATGGCCAATCAACCTAACCCGCACATCTTTGGACTGTGGGAGGAAACCGGAGTACCCGGAGGAAACCCGTGCAGACGCGAGGGGAATGTGCAAACTCCACACAGACAGTGACCCGAGCCAGGAATCGAACCCAGGACTCTGGAGCTGTGAAACAGCAGTGCTAACCACTGCTACTGTGCTGTCCTGGTGCAAGTGGTGTATTTTGTGGATAAATGTCACTGCAGTCCTTTGTTTGCCAGTGACAACTGTACTGAGACTAACGATAGAAACATAGAATATTACAGCACAGTACAGGCCCCTCAGCCCTCATTGTGCCGAGCTATGTCCAATCCCAAAATCAAGCTACCCCCTCCCTATCATTCTGGAGTGCTCCATGTGCCTATCCAATAACTGCTTGAAAGTTTCTAAAAAGTGTCCGACTCCACTATCACAGCTGGCAGTGCATTCCACACCCTAACCGCTCTCTGACGAAAGAATCTACCTCGAACATCCCTCCTATATCTCCCACCATGAACCTGAAAGTTATGCCCCCTAGTAACAACTACATTCACCCTAAGAAATTGTCTCTGCACATCCACTTTATCGATCCCCCTCGTCATCTTATAAACCTCCATTAAGTCGCCTCTCATTCTCCTCCGCTCCAGAGAGAAAAGCTCCAGCTCTCTCAACCTTTTTTCATAAGACCTACACTCCAAACCAGGCAGCATCCTGGTAAATCTCCTCTGCACTCTCTCCAATGCTTCCACATCCTTCTTATAATGAGATGACCAGAACTGAACACAAGATTCCAAACATGGTCTCACCAACATCCGGTATAGGTGCAGCATAACCCCACGGCTCTTAAAGTCAAACCCCCTGTTAATAAACGTAACACACAAGAAGCCTTCTTCACGGCTCTATCCACTTGAGTGGCAATCTTCAGAGATCTGTGGATATGAACCCCAAGATCTCTCTGTTCCTCCACATTCCTTACAACTCTGCCATTGACCCTGTAATCCGCATTTGTCCTACCAAAATGAATCACTTCACACTTATCAGGGTTAAACTCCATCTGCCACATTTTGGCCCAGCCCTGCATCCTATCAATGTCTCTTTGCAGCCTGCAAGACCCCTCCACCTCATCCACTACTGGTGTCGTCAGCAAATTTACTAACCCACCCTTCAGCTCCCTCTTCCAAGTTATTGATAAAAATCTCAAATAGCAGAGGACCCAACACTGACCCCTGTGGTACACCGCTGGCACTGGCCTCCAGTCTGAAAACTTTCCCTCCACAACCACCCTCTGTCTTCTATGAGACAGCCAATTACTTATCCAATTGGCCAAATTTCCTTCTATCACACACTTCCTTATCTTCTTCATGAGCCTACCATGGCGAACCTTATCAAACGCCTTAAAATCCATGTATACAACATCAACAGCTCTACTTTTGTCTACACACTTAATTACCTCCTCAAAGAATTCAATCAAATTTGTGAGGCAGGATTTAACCCTCATGAAACCATGCTACTATCCCAGACTAAACTGAATCTTTCCAAATGGTCATAAATCCTATCTCTCAGGACCCTTTCCATTAACTTACCGACCACTGAAGTAAGACTAATTGGCCTATAATTACCAGGGTCATTGCTATTTCCTTTCTTGAAAAGAGGAACAACATTTGCGATGCTCCAGTCCTCTGGCACTATCCCTGTGAACAGTGAGGACCCAAAGATTAAAGCTAAATTCTCTACAATCTCATCACTTGCCTCTCAAAGTATCCTAGGATGTATCCCATCTGGCCCAGGGGACTTATCCACCCTCAGGTTTTTCAAAATTACTAATACATCTTCCTTCAGAACATCTACCTCCTCCATCCTATCAGCCTGTATCACACACTCAAAAACATGGCCCCTCTCCTTACTGAATTTTGAAGAAAAGTATTCATTCAACACCTCACTATCTTTACCTGACTCCATGCACAAGTTCCCACTACTATCCTTGACTGGCCCTAACATCACCCTGGTCATTCTTTCATTTCTCACAAAAGAGTAAAAAGCCTTGGGGTTCTCTTTCATCCGACCCACTCACGCTCCCCCCCCCCCCCCAGCTCTCCTAAGCCCTTTCTTGAACTCATTCCAAGCTACTTTGTAACACTCAAGTGACCCAGCTGAACCTTGTTTCTTCAGCCTTACATAGGCTTTCCTTTTTCCTCTTGAAAAGACACTCAACCTCCTTTGTGAACCATCATTCCCTCACTCAGCCATTTCCTCCCTGCCTGCCAGGGACATCGTGGCAAGGACACGCGGTATTGTTTCCTTGAAAAAGCTCCACTTTTCGCTTGTGCCCATACTTGACAGTTTCTGCTCCCATCTTCTGCTCCCTAATTCTTGCCTAATCACATCATAATTACCCCTGCTCCAATTATAAACCTTGCCCTGTCATGTGACCCTCGCCCTCTACATTGCAATAACGAAGGACACCAAATTGTGGGCACTATCTTCAAAGTGCTCTCCCACAAACAAAGGTAACACTTTGCCCAGTTCGTTACCCAGTACCATGTCCAATGTGACCCTACCTATTGTCGGCTTATCCACATATTGTGTCAGGAAACTCTCCGGCACACACTGTACAAAAAGTATCTCATCCGGGCGGCACGGTAGCACAGTGGTTAGCACTGCTGCTTCACAGCTCCAGGGTCCTGGGTTCGATTCCCGGCTCGGGTCACTGCCTGTGTGGAGTTTGCACATTCTCCTCGTGTCTGCGTGGGTTTTCTCCAGCTGCTCCGGTTTCCTCCCACAGTCCAAAGATGTGCGGGTTAGGTTCATTGGCTATGCTAAAATTGCCCCTTAGTGTCTTGGGATGTGTAGGTTAGAGGGATTAGCAGGTAAATGTGTAGGGATATGGGGATAGGGTCTGGGTGGGATTGTGTTCGATGCAGACTCGATGGGCCGAAGGGCCTGTTTCTGCACTGTAGGGTTCTATCTATCTATCATCCAAACTATTCGATGTATAAAGGCTCCAATCAATATTTGGAAAGTTAAAGTCGCCCATGATAAATACCCTGTGACCGCCACACCTATCCATAATCTGCTTTGTCATTTCCTCCTCCGCATCTCTTTTATTATTTGGAGGCCTACAGAAAACTCTTAACAACGTGACCAATCCTTTCCTATTTCTAATGTCAGCCCACATTACCTCAGTCGGCAGGACACCCTCAAAATGCCTTTCAGCAGCTGTTAAACTATCCTTGATTAACAATGTTACTCCTCCACATCTTTTACCGCCTTCCCTCCTCTTACTGAAACATCTATACCTCAGAACTTCCAAAAACCATTCCTGTTCTAGCCACGTCTCCAACAATAACCACAACATCATAGTCCCAAGTACCAATCCACATTCCAAGTTCACCTACCTTATTCCTGTTGCTCCTTGCATTGAAGTAGATACACTTCAATCCACCATCCTATCTGCCTGCACATTCCTAAGACCTTCCTCAGTTCCTCTCCATTCAAATTTATTGGAGGAAAAAAAACCTTCCCAGAAGTCACTGGGACCTACTTCCTGTTTTACACTCCCAGTTTGGGGGGAAAAAAAAAAGCCTCTGAAAAAAGTAAGGTCAAACCCCCTCTGACCTTCAAGCTCTCTACACTAAGTCTCTACTCCAACTGCTCCTCTGGAAGTAATGCGATTGAATTTGCACAGGTAAGCCCCTTTTAAAGGGGAAAAAAAAACCTTCCCAGGTGTCACTGGGGCCTACTTCCTGTTTTACACTCACAGTTTGGAAAAAAAAAGCCTCCCAAAAAAGTAAGGTCAAAATCCCTCTTACCTTCAAACTCTCCACACTGATTCTCCACTCCAACTGCTCTTCTGGAAACAGCATAAGGTATGTGCCCTGTGAGATACTTCTGAGAAGCACTGCGGATATTCCTTGGTCAAAGTGTTTCCTAAACTCAGTAGTATCTATTTTTGGCTGAATAATTAAATGTTCAGTTAGAGTTCAGGTGCAGTTTAGGAGTTAAAGTTCAGTAAATGAGTTGTAATTGTTTAAGCTTCAGTTGGTACCAGCAGTGTTCAAGAAAATATTGAATGAATTAAAGAGTCAATTACTCTACTTGCTTGTCTCATTAAACTGGAATGCTTAAATTAAAAGCCGAATAACAAGTCAGAAATTATGCCAGGAAGACTTGGAAACGTAGAATTTCCTCAGAGTTCCCCTGATGTCCTGAAGTAACTTCAGTGGGGAGGAGCGGCAGAAATCTCAGTGCAAAGACATCATAAGCCAGCGTTACAGTATTTGATTAGGATTTTCACCCATTTCCATTGAATCCCAACAGTGCAGAAGGAGGCCATTCGGTCCATCAAGTCTGCAATCCCACCCAGGCCCTGCTCCTGGAACCCCAGTCCCGCCCGGGCCCTGCTCCTGGAACCCCAGTCCCGCCCGGGCCCTGCTCCTGGAACCCCAGTCCCGCCCGGGCCCTGCTCCTGGAACCCCAGTCCCGCCCGGGCCCTGCTCCTGGAACCCCAGTCCCGCCCGGGCCCTGCTCCTGGAACCCCAGTCCCGCCCGGGCCCTGCTCCTGGAACCCCAGTCCCGCCCGGGCCCTGCTCCTGGAACCCCAGTCCCGCCCGGGCCCTGCTCCTGGAACCCCAGTCCCGCCCGGGCCCTGCTCCTGGAACCCCAGTCCCGCCCGGGCCCTGCTCCTGGAACCCCAGTCCCGCCCGGGCCCTGCTCCTGGAACCCCAGTCCCGCCCGGGCCCTGCTCCTGGAACCCCAGTCCCGCCCGGGCCCTGCTCCTGGAACCCCAGTCCCACCCGGGCCCTGCTCCTGGAACCCCAGTCCCACCCGGGCCCTGCTCCTGGAACCCCAGTCCCACCCGGGCCCTGCTCCTGGAACCCCAGTCCCGCCCGGGCCCCGCTCCTGGAACCCCAGTCCCGCCCGGGCCCCGCTCCTGGAACCCCAGTCCCGCCCGGGCCCCGCTCCTGGAACCCCAGTCCCGCCCGGGCCCCGCTCCTGGAACCCCAGTCCCGCCCGGGCCCCGCTCCTGGAACCCCAGTCCCGCCCGGGCCCCGCTCCTGGAACCCCAGTCCCGCCCGGGCCCTGCTCCTGGAACCCCAGTCCCACCCGGGCCCTGCTCCTGGAACCCCAGTCCCACCCGGGCCCTGCTCCTGGAACCCCAGTCCCACCCGGGCCCTGCTCCTGGAACCCCAGTCCCACCCGGGCCCTGCTCCTGGAACCCCAGTCCCACCCGGGCCCTGCTCCTGGAACCCCAGTCCCACCCGGGCCCTGCTCCTGGAACCCCGGGCCCTGCTCCTGGAACCCCGGGCCCTGCTCCTGGAACCCCAGTCCCACCCGGGCCCTGCTCCTGGAACCCCACATATTTACCCTGCTAATCCCTCCGACACTAGGGTCAATTTTGCATGGCCAATCAAGTGCATCATTGGAGTGTAGGAGGGAACCCACGCAGACTAGGGGAGAATGTGCAAACTGCACACACAGAGGGAGCCAAGGCTAGAATTGAACCCTGGTTCCTGGTGCTGTGCTAACTACTGTGCCACCATGCCACCCTGCCAAAGACTGGGAGAAGTTTGAACTGGAACTATGAGAAACTCAACCTAGTGCTGTTTACGTAACAGTCAACACTCTAATCAGGTCTATCCATGCTAACAATCCCTATAGTGTAAAGGAAGGCCATTCAGCCCATCGAGGCTGTACTGACAACGATCCCACCAACACCCTATCCCCATCACCCCATGTATTTGCCTTGTTAATCTCCCTCACTCTAAGGCAGAATTCAGCATGGCCAATCCAGCGAACCAACACATCTGTGGAGTGTGGGAGGAAACCGGAGCACCCGGAAGAAACCCATGCAGACACAGGGAGAATGTGCAAGCTCCACACAGTCACCCGAGGCCAGAATCGAACCCAGGTCCCTGGTGCTGTGAGGCAGCAATACGAACCATTGTGCCACTGTACCGGCCCACTAACATGTTTCCAGAAGATAGGTTTTTTTAAAAAACTTTCTTCGGCATTCATGAGGTTTTACCATAAATAGGCAGAAGTCAAGACAAGGACTCGGAACATTTGCCTTCGACATTAATGTTATAGTTCACCAATAATCCTTAGTGATTCTGTCAGTCTGCTTTTTTATTGGGGATTGGACATGTGTTAGTGATAAAATTATCTGTGAGGTGAATATGTTTATTCATTTAGGAAAAAAGGACCTGACTTTGGACCTGATATTAGAATTTTAATCTATAAATATTTTCTGTTATTATGGATTACTTTAGAAGTGTTCCAAGAAAGACATGGTGTTATTAACATTCACAGCAATATTTTCGTATTAAGTTCTAGTTTATAACTGTTTTACATGTTTGCTGCAGAGAAACGTAGAAGATAGGAGCAGGAGGAGGCCATTTGGCCCTTTGTGCCTGCTCTGCCATTCATTATGATCAGCTAGCCTGATCCCACCTTCCCATCATAGCCTTTGATCCCCTTTGCCCCAAGCGCGATATCCAGCCGCCTCTTGAATCCATTCGAGTAGCCAACGCTCCCAGTATTGTTCATTTGCTTTAGCAGGGGGCCCCGGTTTCCTCCCACAGTCTGAAAGACGTGCTGGTTAGGTGCATTGGCCATGCTAAGCTTTCCCTCAGTGTACCCAAACAGGCGCAGGAGTGTGGCGACTCGGGGATTTTCACAGTAACTTCACTGCAATGTCAATGTAAGCCTACTTGTGACACTAATAAATTAATTTTAACTGCACACTGACAGTCACCCAAGATCGAAATTGAACCTGGATCCCTGGCACTGTGAGGCAGCAATGCTAACTACTGTGCCACCCAGGATTCTGAGTTACTCATGTCTCCTGAGTAACTTAAATAAATGTTTATTTTCGTCATCTTGTTCTCAGCCACTTTAGGATTAATCCCCTCAATCTTATCCTTCTCTTCCCTAAAGACTGGTGCAAAGTATTTATTAAACACATTCAAAATTTTCTGATCATTGCCTACAAATTGGTGCCCCAATCTGGGACAGCAGGGTGGCACAGTGGTTAGCACTGCTGCCTCACGGCGCCAGGGATCTGGCTTGGGTCACTGTCTGTGTGGAGTTTGCACATTCTCCCTGTGTCTGCGTGGGTTTCCTCCGGGTGCTCCAGTTTCCTCCCACCGTCCAAAGATGTGCAAGTTCGGTGGATTGGCCAGGCTAAATTGCCCCTTAGTGTCAGGGGGAGCAGCAGGTTAAATATGTGCGGTGATGAGGATAGGGCCTTGGTGGGATCGCTGATAGTGTCAACTTGATGGGCTGAATGGCTTCTTTCTGCACTTTCAGGACTCTATGAAACCTCTCCCAAACAGGTCCCAATTCATTTTTACAATTATTTACTCATAAAGCATTTCAATGTTCCTGTTAATTGTATATATTTATTAATACTGATCATTTATTTTCACCTTCCTTATCCCACCTCCTTTGCTGTTTTCCTTGAGATATTTCATGATTACTTTGTAGTCTGTATAAGGCCTCTTCAAGTTGAACCAGTTTCTAAGCTCTTTATTTATCCGTAGCATCTGGAAGTAATAATGTGCTCCTTGCTTTTTAATGAAATAAACTTAACAAAGTGTGCAATCTCCTTTCTAAAGCAGAACATTCTCACAGTGTGTGATATCCTTCCATATCGTGCATCATCTTTCTGCCCTGATTTTTTTATCCATCCATGTGACGTGGCATCGCTGGCTGGGCCAGCATTTATTGCCCATCCCGAGTTGCCCAAGGGCAGTTGAGGGTCACTCACGTTGCTGTGGCTCTGGAGTCACATGTAGGCCAGACCGGGTAAGGACAGCAGATTTCCTTCTCTGAAATGAGAAAACCAGATGGGTTTTTCCGGCAATCGACAATGGTTTCATGGTCATCTGAATTCCAGATTTCTTTTTATTGAATTCAAATTCCACCATCGGCCATGGCGGGATTCGAACACAGGTTCCCAGAACATTAGTTGAGTTTCTCAGTTAACAGTCTAGAGAGAGTACAACTAGGCCATCGCCTCCCCAGATCTTTGAGGTTTTATGCTGACTTTATCCCTTCCTTTTTGGATTTTAACTGTTATTATACTGCGGTCACTCCTCCCAACTTTAGTTCATCCATTCAATCTATTTTCGTATTCTTAGCCAGACGAAAATGTATGTTCACAACATTCTCTGCAAAGCAGAGATCCATAACCTACTGCCAATGCAGTATGCTAATATACAACAGTCGGTGGATTGGGCATGGTAAATTCTCCCTTAGTGTGCCAAGATGTGTGAATTAGATGGATTAGCCATGGGAAATGTGTGGGATTACAAGGATAGGACAGGAGTTAGGGGTTGGACAAGATGCTGATGGGCTGAATGGCCTCTTCTGCATTGTAGGGAGTCTATGATTCTAAGAATGTGTGCTACACCTGACCGAGACTCCTGTACTTCTCTTGGACTACCATAGAAGTTGTATCTGAAATGCTGAACTCAAAAAAAGAAACATAACTTCAATAAGATAATTGCCAAATGCTTGTGCAGATAGATTTTTGAATTTATGATCGAGGCATCGTTGAAACACGTGTCTGATTTCCATTGAGATTCTTGATTAGCAAAGAGGTGAAAAGTTATTGGCAGGAATGAACTGTTGAGACTACAACCAGATCAGCCCTGATCTTATTGAATGGTGAAGCAGGTTTGAGGGGCTGAGTGGCCTACTCCTGTTCCTCTTCATTTGTTCCTATGGTACGGTCTCTCTGGGAATAAAGATCAGGCAGCTTTCAATGATGGGGGACCTTGGTTTCACACCTGGCAGGCGAGTTGAAAATTTACTCTGCAGTGACTTCTTGAAGAAACTCATAGTTATTACTTGTCCATTTCATTGAAATGACCTTTGATGTCTGATATTGCCGGCTCTGAGCATTGTTGCTTCAAAACTATTGCTTTTCTCTGATCGAAGAAGGCATTTGGCCAATTACAGTTGTGAAAATAGTCCGTGAGTCACCGCAAAAAATTGAGTCCAGTGTTTATCTCAAGCCCACTCTTTATTGTTCGTGTTATTATGCCGCTCACTCTCGCAGGATGATTCTGATCTACTTTGTTTGTGGATAAAGTGCCTGTGCTGGATCTGGCCAGAAGCAAAAACTGACACAATCAGTCCTGCCCCTTAGGACAAATCAGGTTGTGCCCTGCTAAACGTCCAAGAATCCATTTCAAATCTCATGGTTTAAACAGGAAGAATAAATAAGAACACAGGAAATAGGAGCACGATTAGGCCATCTCGCCCTTCGAACCTGCCCCGCCATTCAATAAGATCATGGCTGATCTGAAGTGGATCAGTTCCACTTTCCCGCTTCCTCCCCATCACCCTTAATTCCCTTGTCTGTCAGAAACCTATCTACCCGTGACTTAAATATATTTAGCAAGGTAGCCTCCACCACTTCAACGGGCAGAGAATTCCAGAGATTCACCACCCTTTGAGTGAAGAAGTTCCTCCTCAATTCCGATCTAAACTGCACCACCCTTATTTTGAGGCTGTGCCTTTTAGTTCTGTTTTTCTTTCTCAGCGGGAAGAATCTCTCTACCCCTACCCTACCTACTCCGTTCATTATCTTATACGTCTCCATAAGATCCCCCCTCAGCCTTCTAAACTTTAACGAGTGCAGACCCAGTCTATTCAATCTCTCCTCATAAGCTAACTCCCTCTATTAACTATAATAGACAATATAACTATAGAATATAGTTACATTGTGCATGGAGATAAAACCCAACAATGTGATCTCGTTTCATCGTTGATTATAATGCCACACAGCACCAGGTTAAAATCCAACAGGTTTATTTGGAATCATGAGCTTTTGGAGCGTTGCTCCTTCATCAGGTGAGCGGAGAGGTGGGTTCACAAACGTGGCATATAGAGACAAAGGCACAACTGCAAGATAGTGGTTGAAATGCAAGGCTTTACAGGGAATCAAGTCTTTACAGGTACAGACAGTGCAAATGGAGAGAGGGATAATCACAGGTTAAAGAGATATGAATTGTCTCAAGCCAGGAAGTTAGTAGGATTTTGCAAACACAGGCAAAATGATGGGGGTTACATGAAATGTGACATGAAACCTACCTCTCCAGTCACCTGAGGAAGAAGCCACGCTCTGAAAGCTCGCGATTCCAAATAAACCTGTTGGACTTTAACCTGAGACAGCAGCGCTAACCAAAGTACCACCCCATTTCTTACACACCCCATTTATTTCTTGCTGTAATACTTTGTCACAGTGTAACCATTGTTACAAGTGAACTCACACCTCTCCTGTTCCTCTTATCTATCCAAATTGATATTACATGTTAAGTCATGACGATACAAATGATACGCTTAATTAACAGAGCTACATTTTCCTCGTTTCCTGTCTTTTCAAAATGTCAAAAGCCCTTCAAGATTCATGCCCCAGCCTTGATCACCCTGTAGCCATGTCTCTGTAATGGGTATTAGGTCATATATATTGATTTCTAATAGTGTTATCAGTTCATCTATTTTGCTGTGAATGCTGTGTGTAATCAGATAGAGACTTTAATACTGAATTCTTGCTGATTTTAGTGAAATCCATTAGTGAACCCCATCTGGTTCACTAATGTCCTTTAGGGAAGGAAATCTGCCGTCCTTACCTGGTCTGGCCAACATGTGATTCCAGAGGCACAGCAAAGTGGTTGACTCTTAAATGCCCTCTGAAATAGCCTAACAAGCCATTCTATTCAAGGGCCATTTGGATTGGGCAATAAATACTAGTCTTGCCAGTGACACCCACATCCCATTAACAAATCAAAAAAATCTTCCGTCATGTTCTCCCATAGAGTCGTAGAGATTTACAGCTTGAAGCAGGCCCTTCGGCCCACCTTGGCAATGCCATCCTCTTTTTAAACCCCTCAGCTAATCCCAATTGCCCATATTTGGCCGATATCCCTCCACACACATCTTATCCACATAACTATCTAAATGTTTTTTAAAAGACAAAATTGTACCCGCCTCTACTACTACCTCTGGCAGCTTGTTCCAGACACTCACCACCCTCTGTGTGAAGAAATTGCCCCTCTGGACACATTTGTGTCTCTCCCCTCACCTTAAACTTATGCCCTCTAGTTTTAGACTCCCCTACCTTTGGGAAAAGATATTTACTATCTAGCTGATCTGTGCCCCTCATTATTTCATAGAACTCTAAAAGAACACCCCTAAGTCTCCCATGCTCCAGAGAAAAAAAGTCCCAGTCTATCCAGCTTCTCCTTAAACTCAAACCATTTGGTCCCTGTAGCATCCTAATAAATCTTTTCTGCACTCTTTTTTTTCCAGTTTAAAAATATCTTCTCTATAATAGGGTGACCAGAACTGTACACAGTATTCCAAGTGTGGCCTTACCAATGTCTTGTACAATTTCAACAAGACATTTCCCAACTATTTAGCTTAAAGCTCTCTCTACCATCCTTTTCATGCAACTCACTTTGGTCCCAACATTGTTCAGGCGAAGACTGAACAGTACACCTCCCATTCTTCCCAATACTGGTGCCATCAAAATCCATTTCTCCCACATCACTCTTTGAGCACTGCATTCATCCCTCCAATCTTTATCTCCCCACACCAATTAGTAATAAACAGAGATTGCTACCTTTGAGGTTCTGCCTTTTAACTTAACCCTTAGTTGCTCTAAGTGAAACTTCTTTCTTCTTTCTCAATTTGTCAATGGTAACGATATGGACTTCTTTCCTGTTCTACCAATATCAATGAACGATGACAACTGGACCCTCCCCTGCATGTTCCTACCAGGCAAGAATGGAATTCCAGAACCTTGGCACCAGGTAGGCAGCACTGCTTTCTGGAATCTCACTCTCGGCTGCCAGGAATTGACTATACTGGCCGGATTTCTCTGTCTGTTCCTGCCGGCGGGATCTTCTGTTTCCAGTGATGGCGCACCCCAGCCATGGGGTTTCCTGGTGGTATGGGATGGATTCAATGGGAAATCCGAAAGATTCTGCTGCAGGCAAATTATGTGCTGTCTCCCGTCATGTGGAACCCTATGGAGCGGCCAGAGAATCCCAATTCTCTCATTGTCCTTAACTACTAAATTCCCCATTACTCCCCTACGTGAATGGCTTCCTGTAATCGGATGCCGTGGTCACTTTGCTCCTTGTAGTCCAACTTTCGTCCCGATGAGTAACAAAAGACCTGTTGGACAGTCACGAGGGCTCTGGTTCCACATTCTGGGACCCCTTGCCTACGTCCTTCCAGTCGCACCCTCCTGTTCCTGACCACTGACCACATCACAAGACCCTAATCTAAGGGGTGTAACTGTCACCAGGGACAAACATTGTGGGTAACTTTCTCTATTCCTGAAGCATCAGTGTCTGAACCTCAGACTCCAGTCTGAACCTCAGACTCCAGTCTGAACCTCAGACTCCAGTCTGAACCTCAGACTCCAGTCTGAACCTCAGACTCCAGTCTGAACCTCAGACTCCAGTCTGAACCTCAGACTCCAGTCTGAGCTGGAATTCCTCTGCTGTTACATGCTGCAGAGATTGTGCCATCGGTCATACTTCCAACCATGCACTCCTACATATTCCAGCAGAAACACATTACCAGCCCTGCTATCTTTAATATGCATTAGTTAGACTATTCTTTTTAATTAATTTATAACTCGTGGGGCAGCATAGTGTCACTGTAGTGAGCGCTGCTGCCTCACATTGCCAGGGACCCAGGTTCGATTCCCGGTTCGGGTCACTGTCTGTGTAGAGTCTGTACATTCTCCCCATGTCTGCATGGGTTTGCTCCGGGTTCCTCCCACAGTCCAAAAGACATGGTGGTTAGGTTGATTGGCCAATGCTAAATTGACACTATTTTCAGAAGGATTAGCAGGGTAAATATGTGGAGTTATGGGGATAGGGTTAGATTGTTGTTGGTGCAGGCTTGATGGGTTGAATCACCTCTTTCTACAGTGTAAGGATTCTGTGATTCTGTAATAGCATTATTAATACAAGCTTTATTGTTGCTCGCAAACCTTGCTATTAATAAAACAATTACTGATAAATTACCCATGTTTTAAAAGATAAGTGAGATAAATATTCACCATGATACCTTCTAACAATTGTGGAACCTCATGATAATGGTGCATTTAACCTGGCTGTCAGAATAAAATTAAAACTGACAGTACAGTTTTCACAAACACATCCGAGGCCGACACAGTGGTCAGGGACTCGGGTTCGATTCCCACCCTTGGGCTACTCTCTGTGTGCAGAGTTTGCACGTTCTCCCTGTGTCTGCACGGGCTTGTTCCAGTTTCCTCCCACAGTCCAAAAGACGCGCTGGTTAGGTGCATTGGCCGTGCTAAATTCTCCCTCCGTGTACCCGAACAGGCGCCAGAGTGTGGCGACTAGGGAATTTTCACTGCCGTGTTAATGTAAGCATACATGTGACACGAAGCAATAAGTAAAATAAATAAAGGATTGGTGAGGGTTCGGAGTTATTTTGAGTTACGTTCTATGATTTCAGAATTCAGATACGAGAAGTTCTTTGAAGAAGATATCAGGATTCAGAATTAATTGTTGAATTTGTGTCTGAGAGTTGGAATTTTAAACTACTAAACTTGGTTTCATTCGTAAAATGAACATGATGCAGAATGCTAAGGTTTAGGACGTAAAAGAATTTTGTTAAAACAGGGTTAAAAATTGTATCAATATGAAGGCAGGGTGATCCCACTGGAGACAGACACCACAATTCTTCTGCCCATTCCTCATGTACATGACTATGGCAGGCAGCCAAATGCCACCCACAGTGTTTACTGACTATATGCCAGGCTATACAGCGGGTTATCCGTATACAAGGTCAGTACGTAATCCTGCGACCCTCCAGCTCTTAAAGGTAGTCTGTCCCTCGTAACGACCGACTGGAGAAGTCAAAGCTACAGGAAATATATTGTCGGAATTGAGGCTGACGTCCCCTTCGCCTGTCTGGGAGGAGCAGTAGATGACTCTGACCTTGGCTGCCACTGGCCACATCGTTCTGACCCGCAGCATGGCCCCAGGGCAGGTTGAAAGAGTTGGCACAGTTCAGTGTCCACAGTTCGGTTGGCACAGTACAATGTCCACCTCAACATTGAATCTGTGTCATGACAATGGATCATTGCCCCAAATTATTTCTGGACATATTGAAGGAACACATTCATTTGTAAAAAAAAATAAGGACATATAAACAAAAACTGGCTGGGACTTGAGAATAATAAAAGAGACACCAGTAAAGCCGCAGCTGAAAAGGAAACAGGACAAATCCTTGCCAAACCAAGAATCTTCAAACCCAACTGCTCAGCTGCTGGAGCCAGCACTGCTGGAATCACCCAACTTAATGGCTACAACACTTCACCTTCTACTCTTCACAGACAAGCCATAGACTAATTCATATATCCTTTTGACTTTTATTTTTGGACGACCTCTCATTTCTCATCTGTGTTGGGTTTTATTATTTTCTTCTCATGTTTTAGTAAGAAATATTCTCACTCTTTCTTGGGGCGGCATGGTTCTACAGTGGTGAGCACTGCTGCCTCACAGTGCCTGGATCCCAGGTTCAATTAGCCTCTCAGGCTAATCGTTTTTTACCAAATTGATACTATTTCTTCCCTGAATCTGACTGAGTCGGGTTCCATTCATAGATATGCAGGGTAGAATAGGTGTAGGGTGATGTGGCGGCGCGGGTTCGTTGGGCTGAAGGGCCTGTTTCCCGTGCTGGGTTGTTCTTTGTTCTTTGTTCAATTCCGGCCTCTGGCGACTGTGAGGAGTTTTGCATGTTCTCCCCGTGTCTGTGTGGGTTTCCTCCCACAGTCCAAAGAAGTGCAGGTTGGGTCGACTGACCTTGTCAAATTGCCCCTTAGGGTGAGGGGGATTAGCAGGATAAATACATGGGGTTACGGGGATAGGGCCTGGATGGGATTGTTGTTGGTGCAGGCCCAATGGGCCTTTAGGGATTCGATGATTTAGCTCATGAAAGCCTGATTAAATTGGCTCCTTTTAAGACGTAAATACTGGCAAAGGTTTCCACATCCTTCTTAAATTAACCTTGTTACAGCCAACCGATGGGGTTGAATAAAAAAGGGAAGCCAGTTCACCCCTCCCACAAACAATTTGAGGTTACCTCATCCAATAATCAACAAAATGGGGGACCTCACCTGGGAACTGGAGGAATAATAAATGTCACTGAGTTAGTAATCCAAGCAAATTCTCTGAGGATATGGATTTCTCACAGCCCAGAGAATTTAAATTCATTCAATGAACCTCGAATATAAAACTAGTCTTAGTCACAGTGACTGTGAAGCTACCATCGATTGTTGTAAAAACCCATCTGGTTCACTCACGTCTCTTTCGGGAAGGAAATCTGTCGTCCTTACCTGGTCTGACCGACATGTGAGTCCACAGTTTTATGGTTGATTTTTATTTCAAATTTTTACTCCATTCTTCAGGTTACAAACTTAATACACAGGGTAGACAAGGCAGACCCGAACCCACCTCTCTGCTTGCTCCAAAAGCCAAATTCAAATTGAACCTAAATCTTGACCCCTATAGGAGATCCCTACAAGATTCAAACTGACAAGAAAAGGCTTAGCATCTGATCTTGGGTTTGGCCTAATGCTTGATCTGAGCAAAATGTCAAAAAGTGCACCCCTGCCAGGGGAACACGGTTTCACCCTGTTCTCTGCAAGCCATTCATTTTAAGTGCAATTATAGATGGGCAATAAATCCTGTCCCTGGGAGCAAAAGCCACATCCCTTGAAAGAACATTAAGAACAACCTTTTGTTAATTCGTCCCGTCCCATAAACTGCTTTCCAAAGAAATGAAGTAGAGCTATTTCTGGACCACCTCTGTGCCCCCAAAATTTCTCCCAGTGACAGTCAAAGCAGAGACGGTGTCCTATGCACCGACCCAAATACAGCAAGTAACTGAGAGGGGGAATGATAGTGGAGGTACACAGCCCTGTCCCTTCGTTACAGAGATTCAGAGGAGACAGAATAAAGTCCTGGGCACAGTTAGGAGGGACAAAATCAACTCAGGACAAGTTCCAGTACAAACATAGGGTGAGATTTTCCAGCCCTTCCTGCTAGCGGGATCTTCCAGTCCTGCCGAAACTGACCCACCCGCAGTGCATTCACCAGCAGTGGGACAGATGAGCCATGTAACACACCGTAGACTCCAGCAGGACTGGAAAATTCCTCCTCCGCCAGTGATAAACACGCCGTGGGGGAAAGTACGAAATCACAGCTATAGTTTGTGTCTGTTTCTATTGATGCTTTCATAGAATCCGACAATGCAGAAGTAGGCCATTCGGCCCATCAAGTCTGCACCGACCGCAATCCCATCCAGGTTCTCTCCCTATAACTCCATGCATTTACTCTAGCTCGTCCCCCTTAATGCTAAGGGGCAATTTAGCATGGCCAATCCACCGAATCTGCACATCTTGTGGGAGGAAACCCATGCAGGCATGGGGAGAACATGGATTCCCCACACAGACAGTGACCCCAGGAATTGAATTCGAATCCCCGGCACTGTGAGGCAGCAGTGCTAAACCACTGTGTCACTGTGCCACCCCACAATGGGGAGAAAATTTCCTGCGAGGTTTTATTTACAATAACAGGACATTCTGAACTACTTAAAGTGGCTTCTTGTAGAGAGTAGATCAACTGTTCAGAGCAGCATTCGAAATGACCAAAATGGAACTAGGTTCAAGATTATTTTGATGCGGAGCCAAGAGTTCAGTGGGCGTTCCTCCACATAGTTCTCGACACATCAATGCATTTAGTGCTTATTTTCCAGTAAGTATTCATCCTGCACCAACTAGACTCCACATCCTGTAAGCACCAGCTCCAATCCAAAATTATATTGCAATGATCATCATAGATAGGGAGTTTCTGAACTTGGTGCTATCTTCTCCAAATCCAACGTTCCGCACATTATGAAGCGGGCTTGGTGTTGGGGCAGGAATTATTTCCTGAAGTAATCAATGTGCTCAGCTGAAAGATAAATATTGAATTGATTAGATCTGGAACTTCAGGAATCTATATCTTTTGCGGGTTCATAATCTAAGTTAAGGAAGGCAGTAACAATTTACTTGAGTGAAATATTTTCAGAGAAAGAAGATAATGAGTTAAATCTTGTTTGAAATTGTGTAAATGATGCATACTGTTATTATTGTAACAAACCCATCGACCAGATCATTGAATGGCACAGTACAAGCTCCAGAACTTGCAGTTTGATTCACACATAGAACATAGAACCCTACAGTGCAAAAACAGGCCCTTTGAGTCTGCACCGGCCACAATCTCACCCAGGTCCTACCCCCATACATTTAGTTGCTAATCCCTCTAACCTACACATCACAGGACACTAAGGGGCAATTTTTAGCACGGCCAATCAACCTAACCCACACATCTTTGGACTGTGGGAGGAATCCACTTCAACATTTGGATTGCAAACACGGCATCTCATACTAATTGGATTAAAGAGACATTCACTGTCTTCACACCTTCATTAACCATTAAACATGCTGCAGGTTTAGAACATAGAACCCTAGAACATAGAACCCTACAGTGCAGAAACAGGCCCTTCGGCCCATCGAGTCTGCACCGAACACAATCCCACCCAGACCCTATCCCCATATCTCTACACATTTTACCTGCTAATCCCTCTAACCTACACATCCCAGGATACTAAGGGGCAATTTTAGCATAGCCAATGAACCTAACCCGCACATCTTTGGACTGTGGGAGGAAACCGGAGCACCCGGAGAAAACCCATGCAGACACGAGGAGAATGTGCAAACTCCACACAGGCAGTGACCCGAGCCGGGAATCGAACCCAGGACCCTGGAGCTGTGAAGCAGCAGTGCTAACCACTGTGCTACCGTGCCGCCCACAGCAGGTAACAGTGCGGGTACAGAACCACAGAATACTACAGTGCAGGTGAGGCCCTTCGGCCCATTGAGCCTGCACCGATGTATGAAAGGCCCTCACCTGCCTACCTAACCCTACTTGCCAGCACTTGACCCATAGCCTTGAATGTTATGGTGTGCCAAGTACTCATCCAGATATCTTTTAAAGGATGTGAGGTATCCCACCTCCACCACCCTCCCAGGCAGTGCTTTCCAATCCGTCACCACCCTTTGGGTAAAAATCTTTTTCCTCAAATCTTCCCCCTAAACCTTCCAGCCCTCACTTTTAACTTGTGGCCCTTTGTAACTGACCCTTTAAGTAAGGGAAACAGCCTGCTCCTTATCCATCCTGTCCACCCTGCCCCACATAATCTTGAACACGTTGCTCCTCTCTGCTCCAGAGAGAACAACCCAAGCCTACCCAGCCTCTCTTTATAATTTAAATGTTCCATCCCAGGCAGCATCCTGGTGAATTTCCTTTTTAACAATGTGACAAATGGTGAAAAAAATAGACTTTTGTCCTACACTTACTCGGACAGATTTGTAAGAATAGCAAAATAAGAATAAGCATACCATTATTTTACAATTTGGTATTCTGGCAAACTGCCCTGATGAGTCCAAGATGAAAAGTTTTGAGAGCATGTCTTTTTTTTTGGCAACAATACTCATGTTCCGTTCTACCACGAAATGTGATGATTGTTAATGCAGTGCCAATCCGTTACTCCATCCCAAAAACAACTCCAACTATAGTAAATCTCTGGAATTCTCTGCCTGTTGAAGTGGTGGAGGCTACCTCGCTGAATATATTTAAGTCACAGATAGATAGGTTTCTGATAGACAAGGGAATTAAGGGGAGAAAGCAGCAAAGTGGAACTGATCCACTTGAGATCAGCCATGATCTTATTGAATGGCGGGGCAGGCTCGAAGGGCTAGATGGCCGACTCCTGCTCCGATTTCTTATGTTCTTATAGAATTCTGATTCTTTGGTTGGTAAAATGTTCTTTGAGATCTTAAGGATGTCTAATTTTTTTTCGCTTTTTTTCCCTCTACTGTTTGTTTCAGTCCATTTTCTCTCTCTCTGTTAATCCTTTCCACTTTTTATTTGTCTTTTTGTCCCTGATCAGGCAATAATTCTGCCTCCTTCTCAGTCCAGCCCTGCTTTCTGTCTCACTCTCATTGATTAAGGAGCTATGTTGTTGGGCTGATTGTTCACTCAGGTTCCAGTTACCCTCCCCTCGCTACTGTCTGCTCAGACACCCGCCAAGTTCATAGAATCCCTACTGTGCAGAAGGAGGCCATTCGGCCCATCAAGTCTACAATTACCACAATCCCAACCAGGCCTTAGAAATAAGAACATAAGAAATAGGAGCAGGAGTAGGCCATCTGGCCCTTCGAGCCTGCCCCGCCATTCAATAAGATCATAGCTGATCTGTCGTGGCTCAGTTCCACATTCCGGCCCTCTCCCCATAACCCTTAATCCCCTCTCTTATCAAAAACCCATCAACCCTCTTTTTGAAAATATTTAGCGAGGCAGCCTCCACCACTTCAACGGGCAGAAAATTCCAGAGATTCACCACCCTTTGAGTGAAGAAGTTCCTCCTCAACTCCGTTCTAAAACGCCCCCCCTTTCTCTTGAGGCTGTGCCCCCTAGTCCTACTGTCTTTTTTGAGCGGGAAGAGTCTCTCCATCTCTATCCTATCCATCCCATTCATCATCTTATACGTCTCAATGAGATCTCCCCTCATTCTTCTAAACTCCAACGAGTACAAGCCTAGTTCATTCAGCCTCTCCTCATAGCTCAACCCCCTCAACTCCGGTATCAGCCTAGTAAACCTCCTCTGCACTCCCTCCAAGGCCAAAATATCTTTGCGCAGGTGCGGCGCCCAAAACTGCACACAGTACTCCAGCTGCGGCCTCACCAATGCCCTATACAGCTGCAGCAAGACCTCCCTACTTTTATATTCAATCCCCTTCGCTATGAAGGCCAGCATCCCATTCGCCTTCCTGACCACCTGCTGCACCTGCAAGCTGGGTTTTTGCGACTCATGCACAAGGACCCCGAGGTCCCTCTGCACCGTCGCCTGCTGAGATCCCCCCTTCCAGAAGGATTTGGTCCACTACTGATTTCTGATACCTGGAATGAACATTCAATACATCTCTTCTGTATCTTGATGGAGATGTTAACCTGTTTGAAATTATTTGAGTTCGTGTAACGAAGCTGATCTTACCAGATTATGCGTGTGAGAACTGTGACAAAGGGGTTAAAATTCTCTGACAAAAGAGTCACCCAGACTCGCAACATTGGGCAGAATTTTCCAGCTAGGTGCCTCCCTAGACCAGAAATTCCTACCCAAGCTCAATAGACCTTTAAACGGTCTGTCGAATTTTCAGTCTCGATTCACGTGATGAGTGGGTTGGGATGTTTTTGGCTGTTGGCTCGACTCTCTCTCCACAAATGTCGACAGATCTGCTGAGATTTTCCAGTCTTTGTTCCAGATTCCAGCATCCGCAGTAATTTGCTGTTATCTGAGGGTTCAAATCCATATTGGTCAGATAACCCAACCCCTGGCGTCGGGAGCCAGTGTGTAACGGAGCCAGTCTCCATCCTGAATAAATTCAAGGTTCCAGAGAGAAAGCAGGAAAGTGGACTCAGTGAGTGTTAGATCAGCATGATGTTATTGAAGGGTGGAACAAGCTTGAAGGGCTGAATGGTCTCCTCCTATTCCTATTTCTTTTAATCTTATGGTTTTACATAGGGAGAGTTGGCTGCACGAAGGGCATCCGACTGTAAAACCAGTCGCCAAATTCCAAAATGATTGCGGATTTAAGGAGACATCACCCAGCACTATGGTTGCCATGTAACAAGGAATGTCTAAAATGAAAAGGATGGAAGTATCACAAAGCAGGTGATTGCGAATCAGTGTCCTGTATTACACTCCAGGCGATTTTTAAACAGCTCATTTTCTGTTATCCCCAAAAGATAAATTGAGACAGCTGAGTCTTCCAAATCTGATACTTGCTGTGATACCTAAGAGTGGTACAGTGGTTAGCACTGTTGCCTCACAGTGCCAGAGACCCAGGTTCAATCTTGGCCTCAGGTTTGTGTGGAGTTTGCACATTCTCCCCATGTCTGCATGGGTTTCCTCCAGGTGTTCCGGTTTCCTCCCACACTCCAAAGATGTGCTGGTTAGGTTGATTGGCCGTGCTAAATTGACCCGAGTGTCGGGGGAATTAGCAGCGTAAATGAGGATTAATTGCTAAATTGCCCCTGAGTGTCCAAAGATGTCGAGGTGAGGTGGATTGGACATAATTTTTTTAAGTCATTTGTGGGACATGGGCATCGCTGGTTGGCCAAAATTTATTGCCCATCCCTCATTGCCCTTGGAGGGCTGTTGAGAGTCAACCACATTGCTGTGACTCTGGAGTCACATGTAGGTCATTGTCCCTTCGATGTCCAGAAGTGTGCAGGTTAAGTACCACATTAAATTGCCCCAATGGGCAGAAATCTCCCAAACTGCGCGCCACGAGAATCAAAGCGGGCGGGACATGGACCATGTAAACGTCTATTGACCATGGGTGGGTTTTTTTTATTCATGCATGGGACATGGCTATCTTTGAGTTAAGCGTTGTCCATTGTGAGTTGCCCCCGAACTGAGTGGCTTGCTACAGCCATTTCAGAGGGCAGTTGAGAGTCAACCACATTGCTGTGGCTCTGGAGTCACATGTGGGCCAGACCAGGTCAGGACGGCAGATTCCCTTCCCTAAAGGTCATTTTCCGGCAAGGGGGCGAGGAAGGCCGGGAAATCCCATCCCTAGTGTCCAAAGATCCGTAGGTTAGGTGGATCAGCCATAGTAAAAGTACAGGGGTTACGGGGATAGGGCAGCGGGGTGAGCGTGAGTGGAGATGCTCTTTTCGGGAGTCGGTACAGATCCAGTGAGCCGAACAACTTCCACAACTGTAGGGACTCTAAGGTGTTCAGAATTCATTTTATGCCCCCTTGCCCTTGTTGGCGGGCTATGAGTTTCGGAGGAAGGATCGGGAAAAGCAAATTCCCATCCTTGCAGCCTCCCAAAGAGTCCCTTCACTCCTTCGCCCACCTGCAATCAATATCGAGAAAATCAAAGGCAAGAGGCAGCCCCTTCGCTACAAATAAAACCTAACTGCGGCTCCTCTGAATCTAGACATACAATCATCTGCTTTTGCTCAACTATTAAGCTGTGATACAAAAGGCAACGGCATTGTAATACTCGCCTAATAAAGGAGGGCTTCATTGTGAATAGACGCAATCGACTGTACCGAGAGCTCGCTGAACCTTTGACAAACCAGCCCATTGCGGTTTGTTATTGGGAAAGAGAGAACTAGAGGCAGAACTGCTCGTCCTCACTGTGCAACCGTTTGCCAGTTTGACTTCCTTTTCCTTGGGTTCGGATTTGAGAGAGTAAATCCCGTGTACCTTGTTAAATGACAGCTGGTGCCACTGACAAGGAACATTTGATTTCCCTGCGCTTAATGCTCAAGGGTTTTTTAAATTCGGTTCAAGGCAGACAGATGTGAGTTGAATTTGAATATTTTAAGCAAAAAAAAACTTTATTGGTGAAAATGTAGATTACGCGTTCAGGTCATTGGCTGCAACCAAAAAAATAAAGCACACGGCGAACTTAAATAAATAACAAATTTTCCATCCCACTTTTTCCCCCCCTCACAATTCCGCCTGCTGACAAATTTGGTACAGATGGTTGGAACGGTGGAGGAGGCTGTCAGGGCTGATTTACAGTCATGTACATGACAAGAGGTCTGATTGTATCTGAAAACCTTCATAAAGACCACATGGACCCTGACATTTTGTGATGAGCCCTCAAGAAGCCTTGCAGTGGACTGGAGGAAAGGCTCAGCACCCTGAGCTGCCTGGAGGCCCTTGAGCGGCGAGCCACTCAACGGTTCGCAAGGCCGGGCTGGATACACACCGCCTGTGGACTTGCTGCACAACTGCACTCCCAGCTCGCTGTGTGCTGAACTTAAAAGTCGGAGGGGCCTCGACCTTCTTTACCTCCCAATTCAGACTCACCTAAACCCGACAAGCTGACGAAGCCAGGCGTTTAGGTAAGTCTCCCAGTTGCTGCTCAATGAACAAAAAAAAAAGCATACGTAAGAAATTTATAGCCACAATCAATCCGGGGTTACAGCACCAGGCTGATTTTTAAATCGGTGCCATATATTTCGGAGTCAACGTAATAAGTCAAAACTAATGTAAAAGTCAATCGAGCTTTTTCTTTCCTGAGCTGTCTCTTTGTGATTAATTAAAACACAGGGATTGTTAATAATGACTTTATAACCATGTGAATAAAAGCCACCTCAAGTCAACATTTTTCTGTGTTTGCAAACCAGTTTGAATGTAGCCCTGATTTGACATATGAACTTTATAAAATAACACTGAGAGGCACTGCCCATTATTTAAGCTTGTGTTCTTTTGGATGACGTCCTCCTTAGTATTTAAGTCTCCGTAGAATCATAGAATCCCTACAGTACAGAAGGAGGCCATTCGGCCCATCCAGTGTGCATGACAACAATCCAACCCAGGCTCTAACTTGTATCCCCCTGACACTAAGGGGAAAATCCTGCCCAGGTAACCCCACCAATCCACCGAACCTATACACCTTTAAAGTAAAGGTAAAAATATTTATTTATCGGTGTCACAAGTAGGCTTATATTCACACTGCAATGAAGTTACTGTGAAAATCCCCCCACTTGCCACACTCCGGTGCCTGTTCGGGAACACTGAGGGGGAATTTCGGCACGGCCAGTGCATCCTAACTGGCACGTCTTTTGGACACTAAGGGTGGAATTTTACGACATCGCTTGGGCGAGATTGTAAAATCCCACCCAAGTCCAATGGAAATTTCCAAATCTATGAGCCTTGCTTGCCCTAATTCCAGGGCGAGCGAGGCAGTAAAGGTCCAGCCTCAGGGGCAATTCAACATGGCAAATCAACTTAATCTGCATATTTTTGGGGTGCGGGAGGAAACCAGGGCATCTGGGGAGACCCACACAGACACGGGGAGAACGAGCAAACTCCACACACACAATGACCCGAGACCTGAATCGAACCTGGGTCCCCAGCGCTGTGAGGCAGCAGTGCCAACCACTGTGCCACTTAGACTAATAAATAAGATGCCAGTAATTCAATTCTAATCTGTGTGACAGGTTGCTGTCACCCACTGTGTTGCGCTGCACTTGCAAAATGTGTTAAAAGAATAAATGGACTAAAATAAATATTCCATGATAAGAAAATAAATGACTTGAACACGACTTAACAAGCCATTTTTCTCACACCATGGTACTCTGAATAAAACTGGCAAATGCCATAATTTCTCTAAACTTGGGCCTGTTTTAGCCAAGTTCTACAAATAAAAACTTTTAATTCCTCTCGACCAAACAATCGCATTACTCAAGAGGGGCAGTGGAAAAGTGCCATGTATCTGGCTGAACGCGGCTAAGTAATTGCAAATAAAACAGGTTGATAATCGAGGCATTTTTTTTAACCTGGTAAGACTGCTTTTTTTCCTCTCTCAATTTCAACATTTCCGAGGATTGAAGAAACGGCGGGGACGGACAATGAAAGAATATGCAACCCCCCCCCCACTGCAAAGGTCTGCAATTTTGTCCCGAGGATTTTTCTCCCATTGAGAGCTCTCCCTGTTCTAGTCGGGTTTTAAAAGGAAAATTGGGGGTGGAAAAAAAAGGCAACAAAAGTAGTTCCCATGCAAGTTTGACATTGCTTTTTCAAACAAAATGAGGAAAGTGCGGTCCATGCCTTGTGCTAATAACTACATCAAAAGAGTGAACGCTGTATTTATAAAGGTTCTTGTGACTGAAAAGAGAAATAGCTTCCAGGCACAAAGCACATGACTATACCATTTAGGGAAAGGAGAATATCAACTCCATCAGTGCAGCCCCAGGGCCCAACTCCCAGACAATAAATACCTTACACAAAATTTAATTGTTTTCATTTTCAGTTGGGGAGATCGAAGTGGAAAAGCCAGTGAGCACATCACACTCTTGAACATAAACTGCAAAGCCAGAGAGCGAGGGACAACATTCTGGAGGTAAGCCGCTCGCTTCTTGATTCGATTCTTTTTTTTGGGGGGGGGGGGTGGAAAGGGAGCTTATTTCTGAGTGACAACCTGTGCTATGTAAATGAGACAGGCGATATTTTAATATGCAAAGCCTTTTCCGCACACCTGGCAGATGAAAAATCAGCCCATGAGCCGAATTAGGTATTGGGCAAGAGTGTGGCAGTCGCTGTGATGTTTAGAAGGGAGTATTTAGCATTAAATCTATCCGTGCGATCCAAAACTAGACACTCTGCGGTTTAGTTGCTCTCGAGATGTTGGAGATTGTGCAGGAGTCACTAATCACTCTGGTGATGTGAAATAATGAAACCTGATTGTCTTAAGTGCAGCACCACAGTTTAAATAATTCCACTTGTATTCCTGGTTTGAAATCAGGGCATATATGTGTATATACATGAAGCAATGATCATTTGAAGGGTCCAATTCTAAAAGGGTGGAGGGAATGCAGTTTGATACGAAGCAGGTACTCTTTCGACTTGCCAGCAGCTCAGTCCTTGATCTGCTGCTATGTGGATGCTGTGTAGAAATTGCTGTGAAAGTTCAGCATCGCAGTAGCAATACCTGTGTATTAATTTCAACTTATTTTGGTCTGGCACGGTGCTGCCTCACAGTGCAAGGGGACTCGGGTCCAATTCCAGCCTCTGTCTGTACAGAGTCTGCATGTTCTCTCCGTGTCTGCGTGGATTTCTCCAGAGTGCTCCGGTTTCCACCAAAGATGTGCGGATTAGGTGGGTCAGCCATGCTAAATTGCCTCTTAGCATCAGGGGGAATACGTGGGGTTAGGAGGATAGGGCTTGGTGGGATTGCTGTCAGCCCAGGCTGGATGGGCCAAATGGCCTCCTGCACTGTAAGGATTCAGTGATTCATTCTATTTTTAAATATTTTCCTTTTACGTACAAGGGTGCACTGTCACAGTGAGTTATATTGGTTGAGGTGCACCTCTCGTTCTGTCGTTGAGACATATAAAACTTCTCTGAATCTAATTTTGTGTAAGTTGAAGCCAGATGGGATTCGATGGTGTTAATGTCTGCGTTGTGGGAAAGGGCGAAAATGGACAGCAAATGGGGGAAAAATAGTTGATTGACAACCATCCTTTAAACACATTTCAGTATCGAGGAGCAGGCAGTCTATTCCCCGGTAAATTAATGTTTTATATATATTTTGAGGATACAAGAGGAACGCCAATGGATTCCACAAGTGTACAAGGTCTCGTCAAGTATAGGTTGAAAAATTCCATTTTGCTATTTTTGAGTTGATTTAATATTGTCACATGTATTGGGATTCAGCGAAAGTATTGTTTCTTAGAATCCTACAATACAGAAAGAGGCCATTCAGCCCATCGAGTCTGCACCAACTATAATCCTACCCACTCCCTATTCCTGTCACCCCAAGTATTTCCCCTGCGAATCCCCCTGACAATAGGGTCAATTTATCACAGCGAGTCAACCTAACCTGTACGTCTTTGGACTGTGGGAGGAAACTGGAGCACCCAAAAGAAACCCACGCAGACATGGGGAGAATGTGCAAACTCCATACAGTGACCAAAGGCTGGAATTGAACTAGGTTCCCCGGCACTGTGAGGCAGCAGTGCTGTGCCAAAGTGCTGGCTTTCTTGCATGCTATACAGACAAAGCATACCGTTCGTAGAGGAGGAAAAGGAGAGGGTGCAGAATGTAGTGTTGCAGTTATAGCAAGGGTGTCGAAAAAGATCAACTTAATGTGAGGTAGGTCCATTCAAAAGTCTGACAGCAGCAGGGTAGAAGCTGTTCTTGAGTCAGTTGGTACATAACGTCAGGCTTTTGTATCCTTCTCCCAATTGAAAAAGGTGGAAGAGAGAATGTCCAGGGTGTCTGGGGTCCTTAATTATGCTGGCTGCTTTTCCAAGGCAATGGGAAGGGTTTACAGGGTGAATGGACAGGAGACTGGTTTGTGTGATGGACTGGGCTTCGTTCACAACCCTTTGTAGTTTCTGATCACTTAATGCACACTCTTAGTACCTCTCTCAGCCTTCTTCATTCTCATTTACATACCCTCTATCTATTACAGCACCCACTCTCCCTCTCCACCCTCATAGCATAAATCTTCTCTGATTTTCTTTGCTCTTAGTTCTGACAAAGAGTCATCCAGACTCAAGACGTTGGCTCTTTTCTCTTTCCTTCAGACCTGCTGAGATTTTCCAGCAGTTTCTGCTTTTGTTTCACATCCCAGCGTCTGCAGTATTTTGCTTTTATCTTTGTAGTTCCTTGCGGTCTTGGGCAGAACAGGAGCCCATACCAAACTGTGATACAACCAGGAAGAATGCTTTCTATGGTGCATCTGTTGGTTTGTCATTTGTGATTCTGAGTTTGGCAGTTGTGTGTCTCTTGTCAGAACAGCAAGGCCTCGTTATTATTCTGTAGAGGTGAAAGAGATTGTGTCATGTGACTTTTCACTTTGGGTAGAACTGTAAAGTGGATAATATCGATGTTGTCATATATCATACATCTCTCCATTGGAGGGAATGGAAGTGGAAATCCAAAGACATGTATAATAGGCAATTCAAGTGATATCACTAAGTTTTCGCTGGAAAGAAGGCGGCTAAGAGGGGATCTCATTGAAACATATAAGATGATTAGAGGTTTAGACAGGGTAGATAGTGATAGCTTTTTCCTAGGATGGAGAAAGCTAGCACGAGGGGGCACGATTTTAAATTAAGGGGGGGTAGTTTTCGGACAGATGTCAGGGGTAGGTTCTTTACCCAAAGGATGGTGAGGGACTGGAATGCCCTGCCAGCTGCAGTTGTAAATGCACCTAGTTTGGGGGCGTTTAAGAGATCTGTGGATAGGTTTATGGATGAAAAGGGATTGGTTTAGGCTAGTGGGTCATTGTTTTGTAACTGGTCGGCGCAACATCGTGGGCCGAAGGGCCTGTTCTGCGCTGTAATGTTCTATGTTCTATATGTTCTATGTTTTACTCTATTACCTAATGCCAATATTACCCACTACACCACTTGTTGGAATTTTTGCATGCACTAATGGCTGGCATTGGGATTATGAGCAACATTCTACATGTTCCCCTGCTATCTTCTCACTCACGAATATCTTTCGCTGACCAACTGCTGAAGACGAATCTGCAAGTGAGAAACTCTGCCATAAAGATTTGGCAGCATTACGCCTATTTCTTAAATGCAATGCCCCTCTGTATTTAATACTTGAAACCATGGCTGGAATTTTACCATCCTGCCAGCCACAGAAATCGGAGAGGGTGAGGGACGGACCATGGAAAGACCTGTTGACCTTGGGTGAGATTTTATGGTTTCGGGATGAGCGAGGCTGTAAAACCCCACCCGGTGAGTCAACTATTAAAGTGGCCACGCGCCAGTATCATCATGTGAAAAAAATTAGCGCAGCAACTCAGCACGTTGGCACTGTGGTTAGCACTGCAGCCTCACAGCGCCAGGGAGCCGGGTTTTATTCCCAGGTTTGGATCACTGTCTGTGTGGAGTTTGCTCGTTCTCCCCGTGTCTGAGTGGGTTTCCTCCACATGCTCCGGTTTCCTCCCACAATCCACAGATGTGCGGGCTAGGTGAATTGGCCATGCTCAATTGCCCCTTAGTATCAGGGGGACTAGCAGGGTAAATGTATGGGATTACAGGGAGATTGTTGTCCTTGCAATGTCAATGGGCCGAATGGCCTTCTCCTGCACTGTAGGAATTCTATGATTCTAACTTGTGATGCCACAGCAGTGTTATAGAGTTATAGAGGTTTACAGCATGGAAACGGTCCCTTTGGCCCAACTTGTCCATGCCACCCTTTTTTTAAAACCCCTAAGCTAGTCCCAGTTGCCCGCATTTGGCCCATATCCCTCTATACCTAACTTACCCATGTAACTGTCTAAATGCTTTTTAAAAGACAAAATAGTATTGCCTCTGGCAGCCCATTCCAGACACTCACCACTGTCCACTTGGTATGAAATAATTGCCCCTCTGGACACTTTTGTATCTCTCCCCTCTTACCTTAAAACTACGCTCTCTAGTTTTAGACTCCCCTATCTTCGGGAAAAGATATTGATATAGATCTACCTGATCTATGCCCCTCATTATTTTATAAATCTCTATAAGATCACCCCTCAGCCTCCTGCGCTCCAGAGAAAAAATGTCCTAGTCTATCCAGCCTCTCCTTATAACTCAATCCATCAAGTCCCGAAAGCATCCAAGTAAATCTTCTGCACTCTTTCTAGTTTAGTAATATCCTTTCAAAATAGGGTGACCAAAACTGTAGAAGTGTGGCCTTACCAATGTTTTGTACAAGTTCGACAAGACGTCCCAACTCCTGTATTCAATGTTCTGACCAATGAAACCAAGCATGCTGAATGCCTTCTTCACCACTGTGTCCACCTGTGTCTCCACTTTCAAGGAGCTATGAACCTGTACCCCTAGAACTTTGTTCTATAACTCTCCCAAACACCCTACCATTAACTGAGTAAGTCCAGCCCTGCTTCAATCTACCAAAATGCATCGCCTCGCACTTATCTAAATTAAACTCTATCTGCCATTCGTCAGCCCAATTGATCAAGATCCCGTTGCAGTCTGAGATAACCTTCTTCACTGTCCACTTGGTATCATCTGCAAACTTACTAACCAAGCCTCCTATATTCTCATCTAAATCATGAATGTAAATACACATAACAGTGGGCCCAGCACCGATCCCTGAGGCACACCGCTGGTCACAGGTCTCCAGTTTGAAAAACAACCCTCAACAACCACCCTCTAGCTTCTGCTATCAAGCTAATTTTGTATCCATTTAGCCACCTCACCCTGGACCTGTGAGATTTAACTTGATGCAACAACCTACCATGCAGTACCTTATCAAAGGCCTTGCTGAAACGCACGGAGACAACATCAACCGCACTGCCTTCATCGACCTTCTCAATTACCCCTTCAAAAAAAACTCAATCAAATTTGTGAGGCATGATTTTCCATCACAAAGCCATGCTGACTATCCCTGATCAGTCATTGCGTCTCTAAATGCCTGTAGATCCTGTCTCTCAAAATACTTTTCAACAATTTACCCATCTCAGATGTGAGGCTCACTGGCCTGTAGTTCCCAGGCTTTTCCCTGTAGCCCTTTTTAAACAATAGCACAACATTTGCCACTCCCCAATCTTTAGGCACCTCATCTGTGACTATCGCTAATTCAAATATCTCTGTCAGTGCAATTTCCTTCCAAGCCTCCCACATTTCATCAGGTCCCAGGGATTTATCTATCTTGATGCACTTTAAGATTTCCAGCAACCACCTTCGTGTCGGTGTGTGTGCTTGATCCTGGACCGGTAGACGGGCGCCGCAACAGCTCAGTGACTAGCACTGCTGGCTGTGCAGGCACATGGATTTGGGCCTGTGTCTGTGGGAGTTTGCACATTCTCCCTGTGGTTGCGTGGGTTTCCTCCGGGCGCTCCGGTTTCCTCCCACACCCCAAAAATGTGCTCTCAGGCTAATCGGTTTTTTACCAAATTGACACTATTTCTTCCCTGAATCTGACTGAGTAGGGTTCCATTCATAGATATGCAGGGTAGAATAGTTGTAGGGTGATGCGGCGGCGCGGGCTCGTTGGGCCGAAGGGCCTGTTTCCCGTGCTGGATTGTTCTTTGTTCTTTGTTCTCTGTTGTACGTACACTCCTCAAGACATCGCTGTCCATTTCCCCAAGTTCCCTAACATCTATTTATATTATTTATGGTTATAAATGTTATTTATAGTTATACTCGTATCCAGTGAGTATAATTGTCACGAGTTTGTTGACTCAAGCTATTTGGTTAAGTTGGTAACCAGAAACTGCTGGGAGTTTCTGGACACGTTGGTTAGTTGCATTGGTCGTGCTAAATTCTGCCTCCGTGTACCCGAACAGGCACCAGAGTGTGGCAACTAAGGGATTTTCACAGTAACTTCATTGCAGTGTTAATGTAAGCCTACTCGTGACACCGATAAATAAACTTTATTGGGTGGGATAGTGGCACATTGTTGCCTCCCAGCGCCAGGGACCCAGGTTCGATTCCTGCCTCGGATCACTGCCTGTGCGGAGTTTGCGCATTCCCCCCGTGTCTGCGCGTGTTTCCTCCGGGTGCTCCGGTTTCCTTGGCTGTGAAAGCTGAATTCTGAATGCTGCCAGGAAGATTTTGTCAGTGTGCTTTCCAAGCAGTGATGCTGAGGCCATGGGTGGCCTGGTGTTGACTGGGACAGGAAGGGAGACAGGAAGGAGCAAGATACAGCTCTCAGCAGACCGGGAAGGAGAGTGTTACACAGGTTGCCGTACCCATCACAGGCCTTCAGAGAGGAAGCTTCTAACATGAAAATCTCAGAGGAGTGGTGTCCCTGCTACTGGGCGTACCACATAGAGGGCAGTCAGCCAGCGAGTCCATCAGCTGATCTAAACCTCATACCAGGGCATGGCCAGAACAATCACCATCGCCCTTCGCTGTTAGAAGCACTTTCCAGGCTGCCGCACCTAATGAGTGACATCTCCCAGTTTGTAGCACCAGGGAAGTAACTGCAGCTCCTGATTCCCACATTGGGAATAAAGTACGTGCTGAGATGGCACTGGGTTTCAGTTGCACGACATGGAGATGCCGGCGTTGGATAGGGGTAAACGCAGTAAGAGGTCTCACGACACATTTGCACATTCTCCCCGTGTCTGCGTGGGTCTCCTCCGGGTGCTCCGGTTACCTCCCACAGTCCAAAGATGTGCAGGTTAGGTGGATTGGCCGTGCTGAATTGACCCGTAGTGTCAGGGGAATTGATGGGGACATGCCGGCGTTGGACTGGGGTAAACGCAGTAAAAAGTCTGACAACACCAGGTTTAAGTCCAACCGATTTATTTGACCGTAAATTCACTAGCTTTCGAGGTTACCCTCCTCGTCAGGTGAATGGAGGGTTCAGAACCCTCCATTCACCTGACGAGGAGGGTAGCCTCGAAAGCTAGTAAATTTACGGTCAAATAAATCGGTTGGACTTAAACCTGGGGTTGTCGGACTTTTTACAGGGGGAATTAGCAGGGTAAATGAGGGTTACGGGAAGAGCACCTGGCTGGGATTGTGGTCAGTACAGACTTGAAGGGCCGAATGGCCGACTTCTGTGCTGGAGGGATTCAAGGACATATGGCATGCTGAACGAACACTTGCAATGCTTGGAGGAGCTTTGCTATTCTGCCTTCAGCTGATATCCAGACCGTCTGTTGCAAGTTCATCCTGCTAAGCATCTGGGAAGCGAACCGTACAGCCAGTGCGAGACACGGAGAGTCAGCACCGATACACAGTGCAGCCAGAGAGAGACTCGGAGAGTCAGCACCGACACACAGTGCAGCCAGAGAGAGACTCGGGGGGTCAGCACCGACACACAGTGCAGCCGGAGAGAGACTCGGGGGGTCAGCACTGACACACAGTGCAGCCAGAGGGAGACTCGGAGAGTCAGCACCGACACACAGTGCAGCCAGAGGGAGACTCGGGGGGTCAGCACCGACACACAGTGCAGCCAGTGCGAGACTCAGAGAGTCAGCTTCGACACACAGTGCAGCCAGAGGGAGACTCGGGGGGTCAGCACCGACACACAGTGCAGCCAGAGAGAGACTCGGAGAGTCAGCACCGACACACAGTGCAGCCAGAGAGAGACTCGGAGAGTCAGCACCGACACACAGTGCAGCCAGTGCGAGACTCAGAGAGTCAGCTTCGACACACAGTGCAGCCAGAGGGAGACTCGGGGGGTCAGCACCGACACACAGTGCAGCCAGAGGGAGACTCGGAGAGTCAGCACCGACACACAGTGCAGCCAGAGGGAGACTCGGGGGGTCAGCACCGACACATAGTGCAGCCAGAGCGAGACTCAGAGAGTCAGCACCGACACACAGTGCAGCCAGAGGGAGACTCGGGGAGTCAGCACCGACACATAGTGCAGCCAGAGAGAGACTCGGAGAGTCAGCACCGACACACAGTGCAGCCAGAGGGAGACTCGGGGGGTCAGCACCGACACACAGTGCAGCCGGAGAGAGACTCGGAGAGTCAGCACCGACACACAGTGCAGCCAGAGAGAGACTCGGGGGGTCAGCACCGACACACAGTGCAGCCAGAGAGAGACTCGGGGGGTCAGCACCGACACACAGTGCAGCCGGAGAGAGACTCGGAGAGTCAGCACCGACACACAGTGCAGCCAGAGGGAGACTCGGAGAGTCAGCACCGACACACAGTGCAGCCAGAGGGAGACTCGGGGGGTCAGCACCGACACACAGTGCAGCCAGAGGGAGACTCGGAGAGTCAGCACCGACACACAGTGCAGCCAGAGGGAGACTCGGAGAGTCAGCACCGACACACAGTGCAGCCAGAGAGAGACTCGGGGGGTCAGCACCGACACACAGTGCAGCCAGAGAGAGACTCGGAGAGTCAGCACCGACACACAGTGCAGCCAGAGAGAGACTCGGAGAGTCAGCACCGACACACAGTGCAGCCAGAGGGAGACTCGGAGAGTCAGCACCGACACACAGTGCAGCCAGAGAGAGACTCGGGGGGTCAGCACCGACACACAGTGCAGCCAGAGAGAGACTCGGAGAGTCAGCACCGACACACAGTGCAGCCAGAGGGAGACTCGGAGAGTCAGCACCGACACACAGTGCAGCCAGAGAGAGACTCGGAGAGTCAGCACCGACACACAGTGCAGCCAGAGGGAGACTCGGAGAGTCAGCACCGACACACAGTGCAGCAGGAGGGAGACTCGGAGAGTCAGCACCGACACACAGTGCAGCCAGAGAGAGACTCGGAGAGTCAGCACCGACACACAGTGCAGCCAGAGAGAGACTCGGAGAGTCAGCATCGACACACAGTGCAGCCAGAGGGAGACTCGGAGAGTCAGCACCGACACACAGTGCAGCCAGAGAGAGACTCGGAGAGTCAGCACCGACACACAGTGCAGCCAGAGGGAGACTCGGAGAGTCAGCACCGACACACAGTGCAGCCAGAGGGAGACTCGGAGAGTCAGCACCGACACACAGTGCAGCCAGAGAGAGACTCAGGGGGTCAGCACCGACACACAGTGCAGCCAGAGAGAGACTCGGAGAGTCAGCACCGACACACAGTGCAGCCAGAGGGAGACTCGGAGAGTCAGCACCGACACACAGTGCAGCCAGAGAGAGACTCGGAGAGTCAGCACCGACACACAGTGCAGCCAGAGGGAGACTCGGGGGGGTCAGCACCGACACACAGTGCAGCCAGAGAGAGACTCGGGGGGTCAGCACCGACACACAGTGCAGCCAGAGAGAGACTCGGGGGGTCAGCACCGACACACAGTGCAGCCAGAGGGAGACGCGGAGAGTCAGCACCGACACACAGTGCAGCCAGAGAGAACTCAGGGGGTCAGCACCGACACACAGTGCAGCCAGAGAGAGACTCGGAGAGTCAGCACCGACACACAGTGCAGTCAGAGGGAGACTCGGAGAGTCAGCACCGACACACAGTGCAGCCAGAGGGAGACTCGGAGAGTCAGCACCGACACACAGTGCAGCCAGAGGGAGACTCGGAGAGTCAGCACCGACACACAGTGCAGCCAGAGGGAGACTCGGAGAGTCAGCACCGACACACAGTGCAGCCAGAGGGAGACTCGGAGAGTCAGCACCGACACACAGTGCAGCCAGAGAGAGACTCGGAGAGTCAGCACCGACACACAGTGCAGCCAGAGAGAGACTCAGGGGGTCAGCACCGACACACAGTGCAGTCAGAGAGAGACTCGGAGAGTCAGCACCGACACACAGTGCAGCCAGAGGGAGACTCGGGGGGTCAGCACCGACACACAGTGCAGCCAGAGGGAGACTCGGAGAGTCAGCACCGACACACAGTGCAGCCAGAGAGAGACTCGGAGAGTCAGCACCGACACACAGTGCAGCCAGAGGGAGACTCGGAGAGTCAGCACCGACACACAGTGCAGCCAGAGAGAGACTCGGAGAGTCAGCACCGACACACAGTGCAGCCAGAGAGAGACTCAGGGGGTCAGCACTGACACACAGTGCAGCCAGAGAGAGACTCGGGGGGTCAGCACCGACACACAGTGCAGCCAGAGAGAGACTCGGAGAGTCATCACCGACACACAGTGCAGCCAGAGGGAGACTCGGAGAGTCAGCACCGACACACAGTGCAGCCAGAGAGAGACTCGGAGAGTCAGCACCGACACACAGTGCAGCCAGAGGGAGACTCGGGGGGGTCAGCACCGACACACAGTGCAGCCAGAGAGAGACTCGGGGGGTCAGCACCGACACACAGTGCAGCCAGAGGGAGACGCGGAGAGTCAGCACCGACACACAGTGCAGCCGGAGAGAGACTCGGAGAGTCAGCACCGACACACAGTGCAGCCAGAGGGAGACTCGGAGAGTCAGCACCGACACACAGTGCAGCCAGAGGGAGACTCGGAGAGTCAGCACCGACACACAGTGCAGTCAGAGGGAGACTCGGAGAGTCAGCACCGACACACAGTGCAGCCAGAGGGAGACTCGGAGAGTCAGCACCGACACACAGTGCAGTCAGAGGGAGACTCGGAGAGTCAGCACCGACACACAGTGCAGCCAGAGAGAGACTCGGAGAGTCAGCACCGACACACAGTGCAGCCAGAGAGAGACTCAGGGGGTCAGCACCGACACACAGTGCAGTCAGAGAGAGACTCGGAGAGTCAGCACCGACACACAGTGCAGCCAGAGGGAGACTCGGGGGGTCAGCACCGACACACAGTGCAGCCAGAGGGAGACTCGGAGAGTCAGCACCGACACACAGTGCAGCCAGAGGGAGACTCGGAGAGTCAGCACCGACACACAGTGCAGCCAGAGAGAGACTCGGAGAGTCAGCACCGACACACAGTGCAGCCAGAGGGAGACTCGGAGAGTCAGCACCGACACACAGTGCAGCCAGAGAGAGACTCGGGGGGTCAGCACCGACACACAGTGCAGCCAGAGAGAGACTCGGAGAGTCATCACCGACACACAGTGCAGCCAGAGGGAGACTCGGAGAGTCAGCACCGACACACAGTGCAGCCAGAGGGAGACTCAGGGGGTCAGCACCGACACACAGTGCAGCCAGAGAGAGACTCGGAGAGTCAGCACCGACACACAGTGCAGCCAGAGAGAGACTCGGAGAGTCAGCACCAACACACAGTGCAGCCAGAGGGAGACTCGGGGGGTCAGCACCGACACACAGTGCAGCCAGAGAGAAACTCGGAGAGTCATCACCGACACACAGTGCAGCCAGAGAGAGACTCGGAGAGTCAGCACCGACACACAGTGCAGCCAGAGAGAGACTCGGAGAGTCATCACCGACACACAGTGCAGCCAGAGAGAGACTCAGAGAGTCAGCACCGACACACAGTGCAGCCAGAGGGAGACTCGGAGAGTCAGCACCGACACACAGTGCAGCCAGAGAGAGACTCGGAGAGTCAGCACCGACACACAGTGCAGCCAGAGGGAGACTCGGAGAGTCAGCATCGACACACAGTGCAGCCAGAGAGAGACTCGGAGAGTCAGCACCGACACACAGTGCAGCCAGAGAGAGACTCGGAGAGTCATCACCGACACACAGTGCAGCCAGAGAGAGACTCAGAGAGTCAGCATCGACACACAGTGCAGCCAGAGAGAGACTCGGAGAGTCATCACCGACACACAGTGCAGCCAGAGAGAGACTCGGAGAGTCAGCACCGACACACAGTGCAGCCAGAGAGAGACTCGGAGAGTCATCACCGACACACAGTGCAGCCAGAGAGAGACTCGGAGAGTCAGCTTCGACACACAGTGCAGCCAGAGAGAGACTCGGGGGGTCAGCACCGACGCACAGTGCAGCCAGAGGGAGACTCGGAGAGTCAGCATCGACGCACAGTGCAGCCAGAGGGAGACTCGGAGAGTCAGCATCGACACACAGTGCAGTCAGAGAGAGACTCGGAGAGTCAGCACCGACGCACAGTGCAGCCAGAGGGAGACTCGGAGAGTCAGCATCGACGCACAGTGCAGCCAGAGGGAGACTCGGAGAGTCAGCATCGACACACAGTGCAGCCAGAGGGAGACTCGGGGGGTCAGCACCGACACACAGTGCAGCCGGAGAGAGACTCGGAGAGTCATCACCGACACACAGTGCAGCCAGAGAGAGACTCGGAGAGTCAGCACCGACACACAGTGCAGCCTGAGAGAGACTCGGAGAGTCAGCACCGACACACAGTGCAGACAGAGGGAGACTCGGAGAGTCAGCACCGACACACAGTGCAGCCAGAGAGAGACTCGGAGAGTCAGCATCGACACACAGTGCAGCCAGAGAGAGACTCGGAGAGTCATCACCGACACACAGTGCAGCCAGAGAGAGACTCGGAGAGTCAGCACCGACACACAGTGCAGCCAGAGAGAGACTCGGGGGGTCAGCACCGACGCACAGTGCAGCCAGAGGGAGACTCGGAGAGTCAGCATCGACGCACAGTGCAGCCAGAGGGAGACTCGGAGAGTCAGCATCGACACACAGTGCAGTCAGAGAGAGACTCGGAGAGTCAGCACCGACACACAGTGCAGCCAGAGGGAGACTCGGGGGGTCAGCACCGACACACAGTGCAGCCGGAGAGAGACTCGGAGAGTCATCACCGACACACAGTGCAGCCTGAGAGAGACTCGGAGAGTCAGCACCGACACACAGTGCAGACAGAGGGAGACTCGGAGAGTCAGCACCGACACACAGTGCAGCCAGAGAGAGACTCGGAGAGTCAGCACTGACACACAGTGCAGCCAGAGAGAGACTCGGAGAGTCAGCACCGACACACAGTGCAGCCAGAGAGAGACTCGGGGGGGGTCAGCACCGACACACAGTGCAGCCAGAGAGAGACTCGGAGAGTCAGCACCGACACACAGTGCAGCCAGAGAGAGACTCGGAGAGTCAGCACCGACACACAGTGCAGCCAGAGAGAGACTCGGAGAGTCAGCACTGACACACAGTGCAGCCAGAGAGAGACTCGGAGAGTCAGCACCGACACACAGTGCAGCCAGAGAGAGACTCGGAGAGTCAGCACCGACACACAGTGCAGCCAGAGGGAGACTCGGAGAGTCAGCACCGACACACAGTGCAGCCAGAGGGAGACTCGGAGAGTCAGCACCGACACACAGTGCAGTCAGAGGGAGACTCGGAGAGTCAGCACCGACACACAGTGCAGCCAGAGGGAGACTCGGAGAGTCAGCACCGACACACAGTGCAGTCAGAGGGAGACTCGGAGAGTCAGCACCGACACACAGTGCAGCCAGAGAGAGACTCGGAGAGTCAGCACCGACACACAGTGCAGCCAGAGAGAGACTCAGGGGGTCAGCACCGACACACAGTGCAGTCAGAGAGAGACTCGGAGAGTCAGCACCGACACACAGTGCAGCCAGAGGGAGACTCGGGGGGTCAGCACCGACACACAGTGCAGCCAGAGGGAGACTCGGAGAGTCAGCACCGACACACAGTGCAGCCAGAGGGAGACTCGGAGAGTCAGCACCGACACACAGTGCAGCCAGAGAGAGACTCGGAGAGTCAGCACCGACACACAGTGCAGCCAGAGGGAGACTCGGAGAGTCAGCACCGACACACAGTGCAGCCAGAGAGAGACTCGGGGGGTCAGCACCGACACACAGTGCAGCCAGAGAGAGACTCGGAGAGTCATCACCGACACACAGTGCAGCCAGAGGGAGACTCGGAGAGTCAGCACCGACACACAGTGCAGCCAGAGGGAGACTCAGGGGGTCAGCACCGACACACAGTGCAGCCAGAGAGAGACTCGGAGAGTCAGCACCGACACACAGTGCAGCCAGAGAGAGACTCGGAGAGTCAGCACCAACACACAGTGCAGCCAGAGGGAGACTCGGGGGGTCAGCACCGACACACAGTGCAGCCAGAGAGAAACTCGGAGAGTCATCACCGACACACAGTGCAGCCAGAGAGAGACTCGGAGAGTCAGCACCGACACACAGTGCAGCCAGAGAGAGACTCGGAGAGTCATCACCGACACACAGTGCAGCCAGAGAGAGACTCAGAGAGTCAGCACCGACACACAGTGCAGCCAGAGGGAGACTCGGAGAGTCAGCACCGACACACAGTGCAGCCAGAGAGAGACTCGGAGAGTCAGCACCGACACACAGTGCAGCCAGAGGGAGACTCGGAGAGTCAGCATCGACACACAGTGCAGCCAGAGAGAGACTCGGAGAGTCAGCACCGACACACAGTGCAGCCAGAGAGAGACTCGGAGAGTCATCACCGACACACAGTGCAGCCAGAGAGAGACTCAGAGAGTCAGCATCGACACACAGTGCAGCCAGAGAGAGACTCGGAGAGTCATCACCGACACACAGTGCAGCCAGAGAGAGACTCGGAGAGTCAGCACCGACACACAGTGCAGCCAGAGAGAGACTCGGAGAGTCATCACCGACACACAGTGCAGCCAGAGAGAGACTCGGAGAGTCAGCTTCGACACACAGTGCAGCCAGAGAGAGACTCGGGGGGTCAGCACCGACGCACAGTGCAGCCAGAGGGAGACTCGGAGAGTCAGCATCGACGCACAGTGCAGCCAGAGGGAGACTCGGAGAGTCAGCATCGACACACAGTGCAGTCAGAGAGAGACTCGGAGAGTCAGCACCGACGCACAGTGCAGCCAGAGGGAGACTCGGAGAGTCAGCATCGACGCACAGTGCAGCCAGAGGGAGACTCGGAGAGTCAGCATCGACACACAGTGCAGCCAGAGGGAGACTCGGGGGGTCAGCACCGACACACAGTGCAGCCGGAGAGAGACTCGGAGAGTCATCACCGACACACAGTGCAGCCAGAGAGAGACTCGGAGAGTCAGCACCGACACACAGTGCAGCCTGAGAGAGACTCGGAGAGTCAGCACCGACACACAGTGCAGACAGAGGGAGACTCGGAGAGTCAGCACCGACACACAGTGCAGCCAGAGAGAGACTCGGAGAGTCAGCATCGACACACAGTGCAGCCAGAGAGAGACTCGGAGAGTCATCACCGACACACAGTGCAGCCAGAGAGAGACTCGGAGAGTCAGCACCGACACACAGTGCAGCCAGAGAGAGACTCGGGGGGTCAGCACCGACGCACAGTGCAGCCAGAGGGAGACTCGGAGAGTCAGCATCGACGCACAGTGCAGCCAGAGGGAGACTCGGAGAGTCAGCATCGACACACAGTGCAGTCAGAGAGAGACTCGGAGAGTCAGCACCGACACACAGTGCAGCCAGAGGGAGACTCGGGGGGTCAGCACCGACACACAGTGCAGCCGGAGAGAGACTCGGAGAGTCATCACCGACACACAGTGCAGCCTGAGAGAGACTCGGAGAGTCAGCACCGACACACAGTGCAGACAGAGGGAGACTCGGAGAGTCAGCACCGACACACAGTGCAGCCAGAGAGAGACTCGGAGAGTCAGCACTGACACACAGTGCAGCCAGAGAGAGACTCGGAGAGTCAGCACCGACACACAGTGCAGCCAGAGAGAGACTCGGGGGGGTCAGCACCGACACACAGTGCAGCCAGAGAGAGACTCGGAGAGTCAGCACCGACACACAGTGCAGCCAGAGAGAGACTCGGAGAGTCAGCACCGACACACAGTGCAGCCAGAGAGAGACTCGGAGAGTCAGCACTGACACACAGTGCAGCCAGAGAGAGACTCGGAGAGTCAGCACCGACACACAGTGCAGCCAGAGAGAGACTCGGAGAGTCAGCACCGACACACAGTGCAGCCAGAGGGAGACTCAGAGAGTCAGCATCGACACACAGTGCAGCCAGAGAGAGACTCGGAGAGTCAGCACCGACACACAGTGCAGCCAGAGGGAGACTCAGAGAGTCAGCATCGACACACAGTGCAGCCAGAGAGAGACTCGGAGAGTCAGCACCGACACACAGTGCAGCCAGAGAGAGACTCGGAGAGTCAGCACCAACACACAGTCCCGTCCAGACCCTGCCCTCATTTGATTATGAAAATAAACACTAATTCAGCAATTGCAAACCAATATAGCAAATCTCTCGAAAAAAGCAAATCACTGCGGATGCTGGAATCTGAAACCAAAAGAGAAAATGCTGGAAAATCTCAGCAGGTCTGGCAGCAGCTTTAAAGAGAGCGAGGAGATGACGTTTTGAGTCCAGACGACCCTTTGTTAAAGCGTTGACCTGCTGAGATTTTCCAGCATTTTTTTCTTTGGGTAGCAAATCTCCAATTATCTTCCTATCGAATAGTTAACAAAAACCATCCTGAATGACCCTTTTATAATTCTCCTAATACTCTGCGCTTATTGTCTTACCCGAGTGTTTCCAAAAAATGATTTCCCAACTGTTCTAACTTAGGAATGCAAACACTCAGGTGGCCATGGGAACTGCCTTTGAGTGGTTTCAGGCCTGTTAAATCTCTTAGTACTGAGGTATCACCTCAAGAACAGTCAGGTGTCAGGGAACGCAGACATTTATTCAGTCTACTCGTTCTACACTCCAAACATTGAGTGCCCACTCAGGGTGATTTCCAACCAGCTCAGCCCACACCCGAGATCGCCCTGTCCCTTAGAGTCATAGAGGTTTACAGGATCGAAACAGGCCCTTCAGCCCAACTTGTCCACGCTGCCCTTTTTCTTTCAAACCCCTAAACTAATCCCAATTGCCCGCATTTGGCCCATATCCCTCGTCTTACTCATGTAACTGTGTAAACTTACGTGGCGAAAAACTGCAGCAGGCGACGGTGTAGAGGGACCTCGGGGTCCTTGTGCATGAGTCGCAAAAACCCAGCTTGCAGGTGCAGCAGGTGGTCAGGAAGGCGAATGGGATGCTGGCCTTCATAGCGAGGGGGATTGAATATAAAAGTAGGGAGGTCTTGCTGCAGCTGTATAGGGCATTGGTGAGGCCGCAGCTGGAGTACTGTGTGCAGTTTTGGGCGCCGCACCTGCGCAAAGATATTTTGGCCCTGGAGGGAGTGCAGAAGAGGTTTACTAGGCTGATACCAGAGTTGAGGGGATTGAACTATGAGGAGAGGCTGAATAAACTAGGCTTGTACTCGTTAGAGTTTAGAAGAATGAGGGGAGATCTCATTGAGACGTATAAGATGATGAATGGGATGGATAGGATAGAGGTGGAGCGACTCTTCCCGCTCAGAAAAGACAGTAGGACTAGGGGGCACAGCCTCAAGATAAAGGGGGGGGGGCGTTTTAGAACAGAGTTGAGGAGGAACTTCTTCACTCAAAGGGTGGTGAATCTCTGGAATTCTCTGCCCGTTGAAGTGGTGGAGGCTGCCTCGCTAAATATTTTTAAGAAACGGGTTGATGGGTTTTTGATAAGAGAAGGGATTAAGGGTTATGGGGAGAGGGCGGGAAGGTGGAGCTGAGCCACGACAGATCAGCCATGATCTTATTGAATGGCGGGGCAGGCTCGAAGGGCCAGATGGCCTACTCCTGCTCCTATTTCTTATGTTCTTATGTTCTTAAATGCTTTTTAAAAGACTATGCTCCAATGTACATAACAATTGGGCCTGGCTGCAGCCTGCAGCACGCTCAGTGTGAGCTGGCACAATCTGTCCTCGAGAGTGTAGGACTAACAAAGGCTCTGGGGAAGTAAATGATGGAAGGTGGGGGGCTATCCCATGGATGCTTGTGCTACCCTCCAGGGACTCAGGCCCCCTGACAGCTCTCGACAGAAACAGAATGCGGAAGTGAAGAGGATCCCTGGAAGCCCCAGTCAATTTTAAGGGTGGCACAGTGGTTAGCACTGCTGCCTCTTAGCGCCAGGGACCCGGGTTCAATTTCGGCCTTGGGTAACTGTCTATTTGGAGTTTGCACGTGTCTCCGTGGATTTCCTCCAGGTGATCCGGTTTCCTCCCACTGTCCAAAGATGTGGGAATTAGATTGATTGGCCATGCTCAAGCGTGTCAGGGAGACGAGCAAGTGGGGATAAGGGCCTGGGTGGGATTGTTGTTCGGGCAGTCTTGATGGACTGAATGGCCTCTTTCTGCACTGTGGGGATTCTATGATTCTGACATTAGCTTCAAAGCAAAAAAATCCCATCCATCTGAGCTGCCATATTGTTGGACTGCACACCTCCTCAGTCTGGAAGTGAAGGTTATTCCTGGAGGGACTCCCGCCCCCTATAGGGAACAGGATCTCCCTCCTGTTCCCCACCACCACACCTGGTGCTGAAGAAGTGTCTGGGCCACAACAATACTGTGCTGAGTTATTGCAGAATGCAGGGTGCTCCCAATAGCTGCTTATTCTAGGAAAGTCGAAAAACAGTGAGGAAAGGTGAGTGACAGCTTAACAGCGCTGTTACCTTCCCCCATTTCACAGGAAGGCAGAACAAGATACCTGTGAGACAGTGAACAAGTACAGAACACTGCTCTCGATGCGATATTTCTGCTGCTCCCTTGGGGAGACCTCAGATTTTATGCCGAGTTGGAGTTGTTACTTTTATTTAGCAGGACCAAACACCCAGAAAAGAAAAGGATTTATCTCTGGATTAAACCAGGCATTGTATCAGTGCAACCATGTCACATCCCAGCAGTCAAATATATTTTTTTTTAAAAGAAGTAGCCCCAAGTATATCTGAGTAAAATGAGTCTGAAGATTCCACCATCCGCAGTATTTTGCTTATTTTGGCTTTTGGTTATATTGTCTGTACTGCCATGGATTTGTCAAATACTTTTACTTAAAGGGACTTTGCAAAAACTGGTCGGTAATTGTAAACAAAGACTAAAAAAAATTATAAATTTTACAAAAACGCATCCTGCCACAATGTGTCATCGGACTTCAGTGAGATTAACAAGGCACGGTGTTTTTCTCTGTTTCTCGGGAGGAAGGCTGATTTTACCTATGGAAGTACAGTGAAAAATGGGGATTACTCACGGGATTTATACACAGCCTGTTACTCAAATGCTTCATCATCATATCCTCTACTTGACCCATAACTGGTACATATGGAGAGGGAGCAGTGTAGGATTAGATGCTTTGTTTAAATAGTGAGGGCTTACATAAGAAATAGGAGCAGGAGTCGGCCATCTAGCCCTTCGAGCCTGCCCCGCCATTCAACAAGATCATGGCTGATCTGAAGTGGATCAGTTCCACTTTTTCGCCTGCTCCCCATAACCCTTAATTCCCTTGTCTATCAGAAACCTATCTACCCGTGACTGAAATATATTTAGTGAGGCAGCCTCCACCACTTCAACGGGCAGAGAATTCCAGAGGTTCACCACCCTTTCATGGTTTCCTTTCCACTGCAATGAGGAAACTGGGAATAGAGGTGATTGGGAAAGGGGGCATTGGGATTGGGGAGACTAGAAATTATCATAGAATCCCTACAGTGCAGAAGGAGGCCTTTTGGCCCATCAAGTCTGCACCAATCACAATCCCACCTACCCGCTATCCCCATTACACCATGTATTTACCCTGCTAGACCCCCTGGCAATTTAACATAGCCAATCCACCGAATCTATACATCTTTGGAATGTGGAGTACCCGCAGGAAACCCACGCAGACACGGGGAGAATGTGCAAACTCCTCATAGACAGTGACCTGAGGCCAGAATTGAACTCGGGTCCCTGGCACTGAGAGGCAGCATTGCTAACCACTGTGCCACCCACATGGGGAGATTGGGAGTGGGGGTGACTTGGAATAGAAGAGACTGGGAATGGTGAGATTGGGAATAGGAGTGACTATCAATGGGAGGAAGGTAGCAAAGTTGCTAAAGATGCCTAGGGAGGTAGTGGCAGCGTTACAGCTTCACACAGTTCTTTGAATGTGTCACTGAAAATAATGGCCTTGCTCCACCTGGCTCCATTTTCACTCACCAGTGCATTTTAAACCTTACCTTGGTGAATGAGGTCCGTTTAAAATCCACCCCGAGCCATACGCCAGCCTAGTTTTCCTGAAATCCATGGGTGGTAACTTGATCCTGCAGGGAAGGGGGGAGGGATGGGTGGGCTTACTTACATATGTACACAATATGACCCCCATTTCACACGTGGGCACTGCTCTCTGAATCATCTTTTTCCAAAGACAATTCGACATACTGTCAACTCATGATGATGATGTGTTTCATGTCTGCCGCTGTACCAATGCAAACAAATGGTGGAAAGATGAGAGGCCACAGCCAGTTTTCTAAGCCCCAATGTTCAATCCTTATCATATTAATATACCTATTATCATATACCTATTAATGATCTGGATAAGGGTATAGTTGGGTGGATGAGTAAATTTGCTGATGACACCAAAGTTGGAGGTGTGGTAGGTAGTGATGAAGGGTATCATAGTTTGCAGGAAGACTTAGACAGGTTGCAGAGCTGGGCCGAGAGGAGTTTAATGCGGAGAAGTGTGAGGTAATTCACTTTGGTAGGAATAACAGATGTGTCGAGTATAGGGCTAACGGGAGGACTTTGAATAGTGTGGATGAGCAGAGGGATCTAGGTGTATGTGTACATAGATCCCTGAAAATTGGGAGTCAAGTAGATAAGGTTGTTAAGAAGGCATACGGTGTCTTGGCGTTTATTGGTAGGAGGATTGAATTTAGGAGTCGCAGCATCATGTTGCAACTGTACACAACTCTGGTGCGGCCGCACTTGGAGTACTGTGTGCAGTTCTGGTCCCCACATTACAGGAAGGATGTGGAGGCTTTGGAGAAGGTGCAGAGGAGGTTTACCAGGATGTTGCCTGGTATGGAGGGGAGGTCCTATGAGGAGAGGCTGAGGGATTTGGGGTTGTTTTCACTGGAAAGAAGGAGGCTAAGAGTGGATCTTATTGAAACATATAAGATGATTAGAGGTTTAGATAGGGTAGATAGTGATAGCCTTTTTCCTCGGATGGAGAAATCTAGCACGAGGGGGCATGGCTTTAAATTAAGGGGTGGTAGTTATAGGACGGATGTCAGGGGTAGGTTCTTTACCCAGAGGATGGTGAGGGATTGGAATGCCCTGCCAGCTGCAGTTGTAAATGCACCTAGTTTGGGGGCATTTAAGAGATCCGTGGATAGGTTCATGGACAAAAAGGGATTGGTTTAGGCTCGTGGGTCATTGTTTTTGTAACTGGTCGACGCAACATCGTGGGCCGAAGGGACTGTTCTGCGTTGTAATGTTCTATGTTCTATGTTCTATACCTGGTATTCATTACAGTTCCATGGGATGTATATATCCAATAGTTTGATCGTGAATACAGTCTGATAGGAAATCCTCCAATAGTTTGTAAACTACATTTAAGGCTGAGGATTGCAACTAGTTAAAGATTTGGATAAATCTTCTCACTGACCCAAGAATCTCTTCCTGGATTGATGAGACTCGCAGTAAGTCGGTTCTTTAAGGTTAGGCGATATAGTGTTGCTCAGCGAGAATTCTTCTCATTTTATTTCAGTGAAGGGTCTCTTCCTGAGCTGCAAAACTCTATAACACTTTTATCATCCCATCTGCCAATCAGAATGGGCGAGGGGCAGATTATGGAAAGGTCGTTGACCTCGGGCAGGTTTTTCCGGTTTTGAAGCTGTAAAATCCCACCCTATGACATATTGAACAGTTAGTGATGAAGGAGAATAATGATCATATGGTGATGGGCAGTGTGATGTTATTGTACCTTTAAGAGATGTTTTCATAAGAACATAAGAACATAAGAAATAGGAGCAGGAGTAGGCCATCTGGCCCTTCGAGCCTGCCCCGCCATTCAATAAGATCATGGCTGATCTGTCGTGGCTCAGTTCCACAGTTTTTCTTCAGTTTTTTTTTTCATCCTGTACTGGAGCATTGGAACAGCTCATATCTATTTGTTACATTATCGTGGTTGTTTTAATTTTGTTTGTAATTGATAAAAAGTTATTGCTAGTTTATTGCCACTTAAATGGGTAGTTGTTTATTTTTACTGTGGGATCCTTTCTGACTCTGCATTATTAGGAGGAAAATTGGTTGGCAGGTCAGGTCTTTCATCTTCAGCTCTGAGCTGACAGGTTTGCATTTTAGAAGGGACAGCACACTGAAAAGAAGTATTTCTCTCTCTCTCTCCCTGTTTTATTTGGAAATTTTGCTGGTTTGCTGAAAACAAAGCCTTGCGATCCTGAAGGGGAGAATCTGCTGGTTCTTATTGACCAGAGTCTATAAGAACATAACAAATAGGAGCAGGAGTAGGCCATCTAGCCCTTCAAAGAACAAAGAACAAAGAACAATCCAGCACGGGAAACAGGCCCTTCGGCCCAACGAGCCCGCGCCGCCACATCACCCTGCACCTATTCTACCCTGCACATCTATGAATGGAACCCTACTCAGTCAGATTCAGGGAAGAAATAGTGTCAATTTGGTAAAAACCGATTAGCCTGAGAGCACATCTTTGGGGTGTAGGAGGAAACCGGAGCGCCCGGAGGAAACCCACGCAACCACAGGGAGAATGCGCAAACTCCCACAGACACAGGCCCAAATCCATGTGCCTGCACAGCCAGCAGTGCTAGTCACTGAGCTGTTGCGGCGCCCATCTACCGGTCCAGGATCAAGCACACACACCGACACGAAGTTCTAGGCCACTCCTGGAACTTCCAAGAGCAGCCCAGGCACGACCTGCCGTGTGAATGCCCCTCGTTTGACACGAGGTGGACCTCCACCTGTGGAATAAAGTCAAAAATATTAATCTTACAGCCTGCCTTTCCAGTGTCTCCCAAGGTTTAACCCTATTTAATATCCCTACCATATCCCTCCATTCTCGTTTCACTCATGTGCCTATCTCACTGCATCTTAAACGAGTCCAATGTTTCTGCCTCCACCACCCTACTCGGTAGCGCGTTCCAGACCCCTACAACTCTCTGCGTAAAGAACCTTCTTCTCACCTCCAAATTATACCTCTCCCCCCTCACCCTTAAATGATGACCTCTCGTGTTTGTATCTAGTCTAGGGAGCAGTCTCTCACTATTAACTCTATCCATTCCCTTCATTATCTTATATACTTCTATCATGTCCCCTCTCAATCTCCGCCTTTCCAAGGAGAATAGTCCCAGTTTCTTCAACCTCTCCTCGTAACCGAGTCCCCCCATGCCAGGCAACCCCCTGGTAAACCTCCTCTGCACCCTTTCCAGAGACTCCACGTCCTTCCGGTAGTAAGGTGACCAGAACTGGACGCAGTACTCCAAATGCGGTCTAACCAACGTTCTGTACAACTGAAGCATTAGACAGCACCTTCGAGCCTGCCCCGCCATTCAATAAGATCATGGCTGATCTGTCGTGGCTCAGTTCCACATTCCCGCCTTCTCCCCATAACCCTTAATCCCCTCGCTTATCAAAAACCCATCAACCCACGTCTTAAAAATATTTAGCGAGGCAGCCTCCACCACTTCAACGGGCAGGGAAAATTCCAGAGATACACCACCCTTTGAGTGAAGAAGTTCCTCCTCAATTCCATTCAAAACCGCCCCCCCTTTATCTTGAGGCTGTGCCCCCTAGTCCTACTGTCTTTTTTGAGCGGGAAGAGTCTCTCCACCTCTATCCTATCCATCCCATTCATTATCTTATACGTCTCAATGAGATCTCCCCCCATTCTTCGAAACTCTAACGAGTACAAGCTAGTTTATTCAGCCTCTCCTTGTAGCTCATCCCCCTCAACTCCGGTATCAGCCTAGTGTACCTCCTCTGCACTCCCTCCAAGGCCAAAATATCCTTGCGCAGGTGCGGCGACCAAAACTGCACACAGTACTCCAGCTGCGGCCTCACCAATGCCCTATACAGCTGCAGCAAGACCTCCCTACTTTTATATTCAATCCCCTTCGCTATGAAAGCCAGCATCCCATTCGCCTTCCTGACCACCTGCTGAACCTGTGTTTTTGCGACTCATGCACAAGGACCCCCAGGTCCCTCTGCACCGTCGCCTGCTGCAGTTTTTCACCCCGTAAGTAATAGTCCTTCCTACCATTCCTCCTACCAAAGTGGACCACCTCGCACTTGCCAACATTAAATTCCATTTGCCAGTTCCTGGCCTATTCGCCCAGCCTATCTAGATCCTTCTGCAGACTCTCTGAGGTTCTGGGAAGCTGTTCTGACTTCAAGTTACACTGGGTGTGTCAAGAGGACTACTAGAACTTAAAAGACTGAGGGTTTTCAATTCTCCAACCAAAGGACTCATTCCAGTGTCACGCGAGCATTAGATTTTGCTGTTTAAAGTGTTTTACGTATGGAAGGTTTTGGTTTGATAAGAAGATCTTCGGTATATTTGTTAAGGGTTATACATTATCATGGTTATTTTGTTTGTAATTGATAACAGTTAGTGCTCATTTGCTTTCCATACATGTCAACGATATTCTTAATTAAACTTTATTTGATAAAAGCTCCCCAGTGGGTCATTAGAATCATACCTGGTGAAGCCTATCTTGCTTATCCCAGCCAAATTCAAGGTGCAAAACTTATGATCCAGGCTTCCAGAAAACATGTGAGCTTCTGACCTGAACCATGACAGCAAAAAGAGATTATAGATAGAACATAGAAAAACTACAGCACTTCGGCCCACAAGTTGCGCTGATCATATCGCTACCTACCAGGCTTACTTATAACCCTCAGCCCTATTAAGTCCCATGTCCTCATCCAGAAGTCTCTTAAAAGACCCTATCGAATTTGCCTCCACCACCACCACCGACGGCAGCCGATTCCACTCACCCACCACCCTCTGAGTGGAAAAACTTACCCCGACATCTCCTCTGTACCTACTCCCCAGCGTGTTAAACCTGTGTCCTCTTGTAGCGACCATTTCAGCCCTGGGAAATAGCCTCCGAGAATCCACCCGATCTATACCTCTCAACATCTTATACACTTCTATCAGGTCACCTCTCATCCTTCGTCTCTCCAAGGAGAAAAGACTGAGCTCCCTCAACCTGTCCTCATAAGGCATGCCACCCAATCCAGGCAACATCCTTGTAAATCTCCTCTGCACCCTCTCAATAGCTTCCACATCCCTCCTGTAATGAGGTGACCAGAACTGAGCACAGTTCTTCCAAGTGGGGTCTGACTAGGGTCCTATAATAGTATTATTGGTCTCACTATAGCAGACATTATTCTTGATCCTTAAACATGGGAGGTGTCAGGCTTTTCTGTGATCCTACCTCAAGATGGTAGAATCCCTACAGTGCAGAGGAGGCCATTCAGCCCATCGAGTCTGCACCAACAACAGTCCCACCCAGGCCCTCTCCCCGTAACCCCATGTTTTTACCCTGACAATGGACAATTTTGCGTGGTCAATCAACCCACACATCTTTGGACTGCAGCAGAAACTGGAGCACCCATGCAGACATGGGGAGAATGTGCAGACCCTGCACAGACAGTGATCCAACCCAGGAATCGAATCTGCATCCCTGGTGTTGCGAGGCAGCAGTGCTAACTACTGTGCCATTGTGCCGCCCTTGATCAAGTCCTGCCACAAACAACAGGTCAAGGAAATGGAGGCAGCAAGTCTTCGGAAGATGATTACTAGACACTGAGGCACTTCTTGTAATGAAGTGTCATACTATATTCTATTACAAGAGTGATATGTTTCAGATTTAGAACATAGCAATGAATGTTTATGATATTAGCACATGACACTTTAATGCATACAGGTGACACGGTAGCACAGTGGGTTAGCACTGCTGCTTCACAGCTCCAGGGTCCTGGGTTCAATTCCCGGCTCGGGTCACTGTCTGTGTGGAGTTTGCACGTTCTCCTCGTGTCTGCGTGGGTTTCCTCCGGGTGCTCCGGTTTCCGACCACAGTCCAAAGATGTGCCGGTTAGGTTGATTGGCCATGCTGAAATTGCCCCTTAGTGCCCAGGGTAGCGGAGGTTAGAGGGTGGGTATAATTTGGAGGGATATGGGGGTCAGGCCTGGGTGGGATTGTGTTCGGTGCAGACTCAATGGGTCGAAGGGCCTTTTTCTGCTCTGTAGGGTTCTATGATTCTCTGACTTCATTCTTTACAGGGAAGTGTTTTAAAAAAGGGTTATAACAGCAGAGAAAGGGTGAACACAGTAAGGGACTGAATATTTGCCAACTCATTCCACCAAATATCATTTCTTGGCTTCAAAAAGTGCAACAAAAAGGGGATTTAAAAAAGAGACATGATGCAAACGAGAGAAGACCAGAATGTAAGAGACTTTTTCTATTATTGTCACGTGTATTGGTACACAGTGAAAAGTATTGTTTCTTGTGCACTACACTGACAAAACACACTGTCCAGAGAGAGTGTAGAATGTAGTATAACAGTCATAGCGAGGGTGTAGAGAAAGATCAACTTAGTGACAGGTAGATCCATTCAAAAGTCTGATGGCAGCAGAGAAGAAGCTGTTTTTGAGTCGGTTGGTACGTGCCCTCAAACTTTTGTATCTTTTTCCCGATGGAAGAAGGTGGAACAGAGAATGTTTGGGGTGCATGGGGTTCTTGATTATGCTGGCTGCCTTTCTGGGTCAGCAGGAAGTGTAAACAGTTCAATGGATGGGAGGCTGGTTTGCCTGATGGACTGAGCTTGATTCACAATTCTTTGTAGTTTCTTGCAGTCTTTAGTCTGGACTCACACTTAACATTCATATTCTCCATTGCACCTTCACACAATTACCATTGCTCCAAGCCACGTACACAAATCTCACCGCCCCTACGTAGGCAGACAGCTATTCAACCCTGACTGCCATGTCATCCAAATAGATGGCATCGCTCACTTGCAGGGCAAGATAGCATACAAGAGATTAATCGGAGGTGGGTGTAGGGGGAACAGATGCAGCTGCATTTCCTATAATAGCCATTAAGGTGACCATGCTGGTCACTATTCCAATGCCTGTTAGCAAGGTCATGGCCAGTGATGGGGTTGAAACCATTGTAGAGACAAGGCTCATGCAGATTCTAGCTCACTGGAATCAAATATTCTACTGCAGAGGCCTCCAGATGAATATTCCAATGAGGTCACGGATGAATGCTGATGGATTTACTAATGTTTGGTGCAGGGAAACCTGCTAACATTGTCCAGCACCAATCTGACACAAAGTTGTGTTCAGAGTTTTAAGCCTGTGATAGCCACCTCCATTCAAACACATCCAAACCCAACCCAACCATGATGGGAGTGCCTGCTGGCTGATGTCACAGCTTGCATTGCAGCCCCACAGCAATCGGCCAACGTCTGAATGTTCCGAGGGATAGTTCTATCAAGGGATCGCCTGTCCTGGTCCACGCATGCCGACACTACAGTTAAGAAACCCCCACCAACACCTCTTCTTTCTCAGAAGACTATGGAAATTTGGCGTGTCTGCTACGATTGTCACCAACTTGTATAGATGCATCATAGAAAGCATTCTTTCTGGTTGGATCACAGCTTGGTATGGCTGCTGCTCGGCCCAAGACCGCAAGGAACTATAAAGGATATTTTGGCCTTGGAGGGAGTGCAGAGGAGGTTTACTAGGCTGATACCGGAGTTGAGGGGATTGAGCTATGAGGAGAGGCTGAATAAACTAGGCTTGTACTCGTTAGAGTTTAGAAGAATGAGGGGAGATCTCATTGAGACATATAAGATGATGAATGGGATGGATAGGATAGAGGTGGAGAGACTCTTCCCGCTCAAAAAAGACAGTAGGACGAGGGGGCACAGCCTCAAGATAAAGGGGAGGCGGTTTAGAACAGAGTTGAGGAGGAACTTCTTCACTCAAAGGGTGGTGAATCTCTGGAATTCTCTGCCCGTTGAAGTGGTGGAGGCTGCCTCACTAAATATTTTTAAGAAACGGGTTGATGGGTTTTTGATGAGAGGGGATTAAGGGTTATGGGGAGAGGACGGGAAGGTGGAGCTGAGCCACGACAGATCAGCCATGATCTTATTGAATGGCGGGGCAGGCTCGAAGGGCTAGATGGCCTACTCCTGCTCCTATTTCTTATGTTCTTATGTTCTTATGATTGTGAACGAAGCCCAGTCCATCACGCAAACAAGCTTCCCATCCATTGACTCTGTCTACACTTTCCGCTGATATCACAGCTTGCATTGCAACCCCACAGCAACCAGCCAACATCTGAATTTTCCAAGGTCGACACTTCCAAGGCAGCATAGTTAAGGACTCCACACATCCTGAACACCTTCTTCCATTGGGAAAAAGAGACAAAAGTCTGAGGTCACGAACCAACTGACTCAAGAACAGTTTCTTCCCTACTGCTGTCAGACTTTTGAATGGACCTACCTCATATTAAGTTGATCTTTTTCTACACCCTAGCTATTGACTGTAACACTACATTCTGCGCTCTCTCCTTTCCTGCTCTCTGTACAGTATGATTTGTCTGTACAAGAAACAACACTTCTTAATGATCCCAATACATGTGCACATAATACAGAGCCTGCCAGAACACAACATTGTTGTGAAGTACCTGATATGCTTCCTTAACATGGTGTTCCAGGACAGTATTTTTAATAAAGTGAACCCTTCAAACCTGGCGTGTGTCTTTGGAGTGAATCTGACCTGGCCCACAGAAGGATCTACAACGCTGCACACCCTCCCACCAATAAACATGTTTGCTGAGCTAATAAATCAAATCAAAGAAAGCTCAGACAGAAGTCAAGCAAGCTTAGTGAGGTGCATACCCAGACAGTTACCATCATAGAGTGGGTACGGGGGTTTCGCATCCAACATTCTGTCCTTCAAATGATTACCAGGATGACTGATGTTAGCTTATGAGGAGAGATTAAATAGACTGGGTCTGTACTTGTTAGAGTTTAGAAGGTTGAGGGGGATCTTATAGAGACTTACAAGATAGTGAAGGGGCTAGATAGGGTAGAGGTAGAAAGATTCTTTCCACTTAGAAAGAAAAACAGAGGGCACAGCCTCAAAATAAGGTGGGGGGACAGTTTAGATCGGAGTTGAGGAGGAAGTTCTTCACTCAAAGGGTGGTGAATCTCTGGAATTCTCTGCCCATTGAGTGATGGAGGCTACCTCATTGAATATATTTAAGTCACGGGTAGATAGGTTTTTGATAGACAAGGGAATTAAGGGTTCCCTTGTCTATCAAAGAAAGCGGGAAAGTGGAACTGAGCCGCTTCAGATCAGCCGTGATCCTATTGAGTGGCGGGGCAGGCTCGAAGGGCTAGATGGCCTACTCCTGCTCCTATTTCTCATGTTCTTATGTACTGCCTTAAGCCGGCAAAAGTGACTCCCTGGAATACAAACGCACTACCTTCTCTCAGGAAGACAACATTCACCCGGTTCCTCATTTGGCACCCTGGCTGCTTTCTGTCAGTCAGCCCAAAGTGCTGTTGCCATGCTGGGAGTTCCTGCAATGCATCGTGTAGATGGTACATGCAGCTGCTACTGGTCATCAGTCGTGGAGGGAGTGAATGTTTGTAGAAGGGGTAGCAATCAAGTGGACTGCTTTGTCCACTGTATATATATCTTAGTCCATTTCATTTTCTGGTCAATGGTAACCCCCAGGATGTTGACAGTGGGAGATTCAGTGATGGTAATGCTATTGAATGTCAAGGGGAGATGGTTATACGCTCTCTTGTTGGTGATGATCATTGCCTGGCATTTGTGTGGCATGAATGTTATTTACCATTTGTCAGCCGAAGCTTTGATAATTGTCCAGGTTTCGCTGCATTTAGTTTACGTGGACTCATTCGGGTTTGGAATGTTCATTTGAGGTTTTTGAACTTTGAAAACTGGCCGAACAGACACCGAGGTGCTCAGTGACAGAGGGAAGGTGTGAAATGCAAAGTGAGGGAATCACTCAGCGGTGTTGCGGAAGTTGGAGCCAGCTGTTAGCAGGTGCAGGATCTGAGTGTGGTTTGCGGCATGAGTGAGTACTTGGAAAAAAACACTGAATGCTCCATGTGCTGATTCTGCATGGAGGAAATCAGGAAGTTTATTGGATATTGTCTACTAAAACGTCAAGGTTTCTGTACAGCTGATAAGGATGCAACTGAAGCATTGAACTGATGCTAATTCCAATTGGCTGAAAGTGCGCACCAAACTATCGGGCTATTGATGCTTTAACTGGTATGTTCTCTCTTATTGGCTGAAAAGTGCAATAACTGGCACTATTTTGCGGACATGTGTTAAAATATCCCAATGAGATTCACTGTATCTGTTCTCCTTGTGTGTAAGTAATAAAGCTTGGAAACATTGAGTACTCAACGTACATTGTCTGGTTAACCCTCAACAGTGTGTTTGTGCCAAGCTGGTCCTCACACTGCCCTGTGACAAGTTCCTACGTATAATACATTTGCATGCCATGAATACTCATCTTATTGAGATTTTTTGTAATGATATCCTGCCTTCATGATCAGTTAAACGAGAGAATCTCGTGACACCCTATTCATTTACAGATAGCATGCTATGTTTAGCTTTGTGTAGTTGTACCTCCATCCTGCTGTAGGAGCAGGGAATGAAATCAGGGAGCTTGCCCCTTATCTCCATACTCCTCCTCCCACCCCCCGCCCCAATATCCCCTTTTACCCTCCCCATCACTCATAGCTTCAGGTACCCGAAATTGGTACTTTCGCCACAGTGGAGTCAAACTGTCTCGTAAATCTTTAGCAAATCTTGGCTTTTGTACTCTATTCAGAAAACCCATGGAAAGCTAAGCTTTCAGAATGGTACACTTCACAAACTTGGCTCGATCGGACAATTACACGCAGCTTGGTCATTCATAACCACCTAACATAAGAAATAGGAGCAGGAGTAGGCCATCTAGCCCTTCGAGCCTGCCCCGCCATTCAACAAGATCATGGCTGATCTGAAGTGGATCAGTTCCACTTTCCCACTTTTTCTCCCCATAACCCTTAATTCCCCTGTCTATCAGAAACCTATCTACCCGTGACTTAAATATATTCAGCGAGGCAGCCTCCACCACTTCAACGGGCAGAGAATTCCAGAGATTCACCACCCTTTGAGTGAAGAAGTTCCTCCTCAACTCTGATCTAAACTGCCCCCCCCCCCCCCCTTTTCTTGAGGCTGTGCCCTCTAGTTCTGCTATCCTTTCTAAGCAGGAAGAATCTCTCTACCTCTACCCTCTCCATCCCCTTCATTATCTTATACGTCTCTATAAGATCCCCCTCATCCTTCTAAACTCCAATGAGTAGAGACCCAGTCTATTTCGACTCTCTTCATAGTTCAACCCCTCATCTCCGGTATCAGCCTAGTGAACCTCCTCTGCACTCCCTCCAAGGCCAAAATATCCTTGCGCAAGTGCGGCGACCAAAACTGCACACAGTACTCCAGCTGCGACCTCACCAGTGCCCTGTACAGTTGCAGCAAGACCTCCCTGCTTTTATATTCTATCCCCTTCGCTATGAAGGCCAACATTCCATTCCACCTGCAAGTTCCCCTCCAAACCACTCACCATCCTGACTTGGAAATATCTTGTCATTCCTTTGCAGCCGCTGGGTCAAAATCCTGAAACTTCCTCCCTTAACAACGGCACTGTGGTCAACCCGCAGAGCGTGGACCGATTCAAGGCTCAGCATTTCCAACATTTCCCGCCTCTACTGGAGCAGAGACAACCCTCTTCTCCAGCTCCTCCCCCTGCCAACAAAAAGCAATCAGACTTCCTTTTAGCCTCTCACCCCAGTGCTCCCCCAGCAAGAAACCCTGCCTGAGCGCAACATTAAACAGGAAGCTCAAAAATGCCAGCTAAAGATCTGGCCCATAGACAACATCGTCACGGGTCTGGACTGGGGCCTCAGAACAGGTCAGGAGGGAAGGATCTTCAGGGTGGGGGGCAGAGATACTAATGCTCCAGCCACCTCCAGGCTCGTCATAAGGAAGAAAGCAGTAAATGAGTCTGGCAACACTCAAATAGAAGTCCACTGACAGGTAGGCAGGGAAAGGAGGAATTGGGGAATCTGGAACATCCTGCTGAGCTAATGGTTGCTGCTGTTCAGAACAATAGTTGGGAATCAAGTTGGGAATCAAGTAGATAAGGTTGTTAAGAAGGCGTACGGTGTCTTGGCGTTTATTGGTAGGGGGATTGAATTTAGGAGTCGCAGCGTCATGATACAACTGTACACATCTCTGGTGCGGCCGCACTTGGAGTTTTGTGTGCAGTTCTGGTCCCCACATTACAGGAAGGATGTAGAGGCTTTGGAGAGGGTGCAGAGGAGGTTTACCAGGATGTTGCCTGGTATGGAGGGGAGATCCTATGAGGAGAGACTGAGAGATTTGGGGTTGTTTTCGCTGGAAAGAAGGCGGCTAAGAGGGGATCTCATTGAAACATATAAGATGATTAGAGGTTTAGACAGGGTAGATAGTGATAGCCTTTTTCCTAGGATGGAGAAAGCTAGCACGAGGGGGCACGACTTTAAATTAAGGGGGGGTAGTTATAGGACTGATGTCAGGGGTAGGTTCTTTACCCAGAGGGTGGTGAGGGACTGGAATGCCCTGCCAGCTGCAGTTGTAAATGCGCCGAGTTTGGGGGCGTTTAAGAGATCCTTGGATAGGTTTATGGACGAAAAAGGATTGGTTTAGGCTAGTGGGTCATTGTTTTGTAACTGGTCGGCGCAACATCTTGGGCCGAAGGGCCTGTTCTGCGCTGTAATGTTCTATGTTCTATGTTTTATAGCGATTATTACCCATCAATCAGAAAGGTCCACATGCCTGATTGGCTGAATATTAAGCAATCAATGAGCCTGCCCCCCCCCCTAGGGCTCAGGTGATTCCTAATGTCGCCATCCCCAACCCTCTCTCAGGCCTTTGTCAGCAGTTTCCTTGTTGAACTCTGCAACACCAGGAAGGGTGCAGCTTGCGTGGGGACTCAGGGCTGGGAGGGGTGTGTCAATGATGAGAAGTGGGTGTGGATTGGGGTTGGGGACATGGGGAGAGCAATCCAAGGGAGATCAGAAGGTGGGGTTGGGGGGCATGGGGAAGTGAAGTGGGACTGGGTCTGGTACAAAGGAATGGCTGGGAACAGCCAGTCAAAGTAACTGCTTTTTCCTATGTTAGGCGTTTTCAAAAAAGGGGAAAAAAGATGGTTTGCATGCACAGATTCAAGCTAACAACAGCAGATTTATTCTCGGACCTCTTATCTGTAGAGAGTACAAACTGAAACTAAAACAATAGCTTGTACAACACCCTAGTGACGCCACTATCATATCATGTGATCAGCTCTTAAATTAATCTGCGAACACTTAAAGTAAGGAAATGGAAGGGTCTGAAGTGTGGTGTCCATATGTGTGTCCAGAATGATGGCTGGCGGATTCCTCTTGGGGCTTTGAGTTCACTCTTAGCATTTTAATTATCCTCAGTGAGAATGATCTTGGCCAATGTCCTTTACAATGCAGAATAGAGAGCTGAATCTGCAAGTTCAGCAAATACCCACATAATGGTGAGTACAGCATGGGCACTAACACTAATGTCCAATGACGAGTGAATATAAAAACACAACATTGTATCTTCCACAATAAAGAATCTAACTCTCCTCTAACTATCAAGAGCGTGCTAACCATGACGTGTTTCAGTAAGTTTAACTCTCTGACTAAACTAGTCTCAATGTACAAATGAATAAATTGAAATCAATGTAATGTTGGATATTTGCAAGTGAAATTTGAATTTGAAAAGCTCCCTTTATACTCTGGTTGCCACAGTAGCACAGTGGTTAGCACTGCTGCCTCATAGAGCCAAGGATCGGATTCGTTTCCTGCCTTGGGTTGCTGTCTGTGTGGAGTTTGCACCTTCTCCCCGTGTCTGCATGGGTTTCTTCCAGGTGCTCCGGTTTCCCCTCTCGAGGTAGGCAGGTTCGATGGATTGACCATGCTAAATTGACCCTTAGTGTCCCAAGGTGTGCAGATGGTGGATTAGCCATGGGAAATGTGTGTGGGGTTACGGAGATAGAGCCTGGGTAAAGTACTCTGTCAGAGAGTCAGTGCAGACTCGATGGGCCGATGGGCCAAATGGCCATTTCCACACTGGAGCAATTCTATGACACTCTCAATAAGCCTGATGTTAATGAGAACAGAAAGATGTGACTGTGATAAAGAGCGTCCCTATTTGACCAGGGGACTCTTTTATAGCTCATGCCTGCTACATTGTCAGCTGATAGTGGGTTTGGTCACGAAAACATTTTATCCGCCATGTGATCATACATGTTTCCAATGCACTCCGCTGCCACTGTGAACTTCAATTGAAGTTGGGTGGGAACCGGCAAGAGGTGTAAAACATCCTGTTGTGCCATGGGGAATGGGATACCCTGGGTGAAACTCTGCTCCATGTCGGAGTTATCATCTCAAAAGGACGGGTCAGCCTTGTTCTTCAGTCAAGGTGCGACATCTCCTGACCCAAACCCAAAGTCAGCTTCCTCCTTCCCCTTCTCACCTTCCACTTCCGACTCTTCCTGCTCTGTGTGTCCCCCTCTAGCTCGTTCTGTAATTTCCCTAGTTGGAATTCTTTGGTCTCAGCACACCCCGCTACCTCTGCCAGCGAGAACGGCATTTGGCCAAATAGAACATAGAACATTACACCGCAGTACAGGCCCTTCGGCCCTCGATGTTGCGCCGACCAGTGGAACCAATCTAATGACCCTCTAACCTAAACTATTCCAATGTTATCCATATGCCTATCCACTGACCATTTGAACACTCTTAAAGTTGGCGAGTCCACAACTGCTGCAGGCAGGGCATTCCACACCCTTACTACCCTCTGAGTAAAGAACCTACCTTTGACATCCATCCTATAATTACCACCCCTTAATTTAAAGCTATGTCCCCTTGTGTTAGCCATCACCATTCGAGTAAAAGGCACTCAGTGTCCACCCTATCCAATCCTCTGATCATCTTGTGTGCCTCAATCAGGTCACCTCGTAACCTCCTTCTCTCTAATGAAAATAACCTCAAGTCCCTCAGCCTTTCCTCATAAGACCTTCCCACCATACCAGGCAACATCCTGGTAAACCTCCTCTACACCCTTTCCAATGCCTCCACATCTTTCTTATTATGCGGCGACCAGAATTGTATGCAATACTCCAAGTGCGGCCGCACCAGAGTTTTGTACTGTTGTAACATGACCTCACGGCTCCGAAATTCAATCTCTCTACCAATAAAAGCTTACACACCGTACGCCTTCTTAACAACCTTAGCAACCTGGGTGCCAACTTTCAGGGAGTGATGCACATGTACCCCGAGATTTCTCTGCTCATCAACACTACCTAGAGTCCTTCTATGAGCCCGATATTCTGTACTCCTGTTACTCTTACCAAAGTGAATCACCTCACACTTTTCCGTATTAAACTCCATCTGCCACCAATCGGCCCAGCTCTGCAGCTTATCTATGTCCCTCTGCAAACTGTAACATCCATCCTCACTGTCTACAACTCCTCCGACTTTGGTGTCGTCTGCAAATTTACTAATCCATCCTTCTACACCCTCATCCAGGTCATTTATAAAAATGACCAACAGCAGTGGCCCCAAAACAGATCCTGGAGGTACACCACTTGTAACTGAAAATCTCTGTTCGCCGCAGCGGGACTGGAGAACCCCAATCACGGGCGATGTCGGAGAATCCGATCCCCTGGTCTCTCAGCAGGTGCCAGCCTGCGAGGTAGTGAGTGACAGTGATTGCCAGCGGGAGGACAAGGAGATGGGTCCATCCCTCTCCTTCCTCTGCTGCCTTTGGGCATGCCGAATTGGAAAAGAGGAGGAGATATTCAAATAGGGTTGCTAAGGAGGAGAGTTTCACTAAAAGACGTACGCAAAGGTTTACTCATATTGCTGGCTGCCATCAGAGAAAAGGGAAACAGAGGTTTAAGGCAAACTTACATTTGGTACCTGCCACCTAACCATTAATCTCACCCCTTACAAGGAAAACCAAAGAACTTATATTTATACAGCATCTGTAACAGGCTAGAATATCCAAGTCTCGTCACAGGAACATTACGTAACAACGTGTGACATCCAGTCAAGTAGAGAGATATTGAGGGATGGATTTATGCTCGCAGGCCAGTTTATTTAACCATAGGATGTGGCTTGAATGTTACTGACCACTTATCAGCCTGCGAGAGGTCAAAGATAAATTGAAGGTCGTGGGATTGAAGGGGCTTACAGAGATATAGAGGGGTAAAGTCACGTTGGGAATTGAAAACAACCAGGAGAATTTTAAAACCAAAGTCTTTAACCAAAGTTAAAACCAAAGAGTGTGTGCAGTTTTGGTCCCCTTATTTGCAGAAGGATATATTGGCCTTGGTGGGAGCACAGAGAAGGTTCACCAGGCTGATACCAGCGATGAGGGGGTTAGCTTATGAGGTGAGATTGAATAGACTGGGTCTGTACTCATTGGAGTTTAGAAGGCTGAGGGGGGGATCTTATTAGAGACTTACAAGATAATGAAGGGGCTAGATAGGCGAGAGGTAGAGAGATTCTTCCTGCTTTGAAAGGAAAACACAACTAGAGGGCACAGCCTCAAAATAAGGGGGACAGTTTAGAACGGAGTTGAGGAGGAACTTCTTCACTCAAAGGGCAGTGAGTCTCTGGAATTCTCTGCCCATTAAAGTGGTGTTCTTATGTTGTTTGGACAGGCGGGCAAGGGGTGATAGGGGAATGGGACCTGCTGCAAACTAAGACACAGAGACTTCAATGATCTCCAGTTTAGGGAGGGTATACATGGGACGGCAGTCAGGGATGTGCATTGGAATGGTCAAGTCTAGAAATTATGAAGGCATGAAAGAGTTACAGCAGGAGATGAGCAGAGTCAGGTGCAAAGTCGGGCAATAGAACCTGACGTACAGTGTTGGAAATAGGCAATGTTAGTGATGGTATGAAGATGTAGCTTAGAGGTTTACAGCATGGAAACAGGCCCTTCAGCCCAACTTGTCCATGCCACCCTTTTTGTTTAAAACATCTAAGTTAATCCCAATTGCCCGCATTTGGCTCATATCCCTCCATACCCATTGTTCCCATGTAACTATCGAAATGCTTTTTAAAAGACAACATTGTACCCACTTATCAGAGATCAAATGTGACACCAGTGTTTCGATAAGTCCAGCTTCAGTTGCCACGGAACAGGATAGAGTTGGGAGCTATAAAGAACAGAGGTCAGAGCAGGGACCGAAAGCTAAGGAAATTCAGCATATCCAGTACGACTCTCACCAACTTTTACAGATGCACCACTGAAAGCATTCTTTCTGGTTGTATCAAAGCTTGGTATGGCTCCTGTTCTGAATAAGACCACTAGAATCTACAAAGGGTTATTAATGTAACCCAATCCATCACACAACCCTATCCATTGACTCTATCTACATTTCCCTATGCCTCAGAAACGCAGCCAGCATAATTAAGGACCCCACGCACCCCGGACATTCTCTCTTCCATCTTCTGTCAGGAAAAAGATACCAAAGTCTGAGGTCACGTACCAACTGACTCAAGAACAGCTTCTTCCCTACTGCCATCAGACTTTTGAATGGATCGACCTCGCACTAAGTTGATCTTTCTCTACACCCGAGCTATGACTACATTCTGCAGTCTCTCCTTTCCTTCTCTATGAAGGGTACGCTTTGTCTGTACAGCATGCAAGAAACAATACTTCTCACTGTGTACTGATGCATGTGATAACAATCAATCAAATCAATATTTAATGGATGGAAATTTCAGCTCAGCCACTCTTGTCATTTGGATAAGCAGTCTGAGAATTTCACAATAGGGAAGATGAGAGAGTTGATGCAGAGCTAGACCTGGGCTTATCAACATACAAGTGCAAACCATTGCTGTACTTCCGGATGTTGGCATGTCAGGCTCTTGGAGCTTTTATGCAGTTGGTCTGTGGATTTCCCGTCTGAGATTGTTTGTAAGTGTTTCTAAAATGATAAATTTCAAAAAGGGTGGCACGGTGGCTAGCACTGCTGCCTGATAGGACCTGGGTTCGATTCCCAGCTTGGGCCACTGTCTATATGGAGTCTGTCCATTCTCCCCATGTCTGCGTGGGTTTCCTTCGCGTGCTCTGGTTTCCTCCCACAGTGTGAAAGATGTGCTGGTTAGGTGCATTGGCCATGCTAAATCCTCCCTCAGCGCACACCCGAAAAGGTGCAGAGTGTGGCGGCTAGGGGATATGCACAGTAACTTCAGTGCAGTGTTAATACAAGCCTACTTGTAACAGTAATAAATACTTTAAATTTCTTAGAAGGCTGACAGCTAAGGTCACCTCAGAACCTGATTTAGAAGCTTGTGACACTAATAAAAAAAACTTAAAACTGGCACTGAGGGACAGTAGCTTGGTTTAGCTCAGTTGGTTCGATGGCTGGCTCATGCTACAGAGCAATGTCAACAGCACAGGTTCAATTCCCACCTCAGCTGAGGTTATCCATGAAGGGTCTGCCTTCTCAGCCTTGCCCCTTGCCTGAGGTGTAGTGACCCTCAGGTTCAATTGCCACCAGTTAACTCTCCTCCTCAAAGGGGAAAGCAGCCTGTGGTCATCTGGGAATCATGGAGATGATTCCCAGATGAGAAAGTAAGATAAAGACCACATTTGCGCAGTGTAAACGTTGAATATCCCTTTGTGATGCTGTGCATACTCAATTGCCCCGACCAATTCTGTACACCAGTCCTTCCACTTCCTGCCTTGTGTTGAGCTAATATCCAAGCAAATTAACATTTCCGATCCGTCCGACTGCCTGCAATTGCAAGCTGAAGGCTTACAAAAGCATAAAAGTGGTCTTTTTGTGTACTTAACAGTGGACTTCCTTGGGCGATTCTTCTGTTCAGGTGCTGGGTTTTGACTGAAACAAGATATGATGTAAGCGTACAGTAATCATTGGGATGGCATCATTTGAATATGGAAGAATTCTCTCCCAAATGTGTGGCAATAGTTTATACTAAGCTCTATTTTTAGCTGGTGATCTGCTTGTATTACACTATCTGCTTTCATTAGAACGCTTCGGGGCAACAATTTTTGATTTTTTTACGCACCACCTAACTTAAAGGGGCAGCCTCAGTATTAGAACGCCTCTTTAGAATCAGGAGTCAAGACACTTTTATGTTTGATTTTAGCAGAGTTCCTGTTTATTGCAGGCGACAGTTTTGAACTACTTTTTTTTAATTTATCGAGCGGCGATTGATAAGAATCGCTGGGGAAATGCTCCTGAAATGTTTACAGTGCAAGTGAGCTGAGTTCCCGTCTTGTGGGTGCAGCTGTTCAGTCAGGGTGGTGGAGCCACCGTGCCTCCCCAAATCCGTTTGTTCGCCGAGCCGCCTCATTAAGTCCGTTCCCAAGTGATGCCGTCAGGACTTGTTCCTTTAAAGAAAAATATTTTTTTTACTCTCTGAATAATCAAGCGACCCCCACCCCCCGCCCCCTCCACCCAAGAGACTTTAAAGTTAATTGCAGTTTTATTTTCTTCTCGAGCAATTTGATTTTGTAAACGTGGCAAGATGGTCTAATTACACACATCTCAGGAAGCTGTTGGGTGCCTCCAGTCCGATGATAAGGACACCAATACCACCTAATTGGGATCAGTAATAACCTGATGAAGAGATTCGAATCCCACCGAGGTGGATGGTGAAATTTGAATTCAAAACAAAATTCTGGAATTAAAAGTCTAATGATGACCATGAAATCATTGTTGATTGTTGTAAAAATCCATCTCGTTCTCTCGTGTTTTTTAGGGAAAGGGAATCCATCATCCTTACCCGGTCTGGCCTACACGTAGGGAGGGTGATGGCCAAGTGGTATTATCGCTCGACTGTTAATCCAAAAACTCAGTCAATGTGGGATTGAATATAAAAGTAGGGAGGTCTTGCTGCAGCTGTAAAGGGCATTGGTGAGGCCGCAGCTGGAGTACTGTGTGCAGTTTTGGGCGCCGCACCTGCGCAAGGATATTTTGGCCCTGGAGGGAGTGCAGAGGAGGTTTACTAGGCTGATACCGGAGTTGAGGGGGTTGAGCTATGAGGAGAGGCTGAATAAACTAGGCTTGTACTCGTTAGAGTTTAGAAGAATGAGGGGAGATCTCATTGAGACGTATAAGATGATGAATGGGATGGATAGGATAGAGGTGGAGAGACTCTTCCCGCTCAAAAAAGACAGTAGGACTAGGGGGCACAGCCTCAAGATAAAGGGGGGGGGGGGCGTTTTAGAACAGAGTTGAGGAGGAACTTCTTCACTCAAAGGGTGGTGAATCTCTGGAATTCTCTGCCCGTTGAAGTGGTGGAGGCTGCCTCGCTAAATATTTTTAAGAAACGGGTTGATGGGTTTTTTATAAGTGAAGGGATTAAGGGTTGTGGGAGAGGGTGGGAATGTGGAACTGAGCCACGACAGATCAGCCATGATCTTATTGAATGGCGGGGCAGGTTCGAAGGGCTAGATGGCCTACTCCTGCTCCTATTTCTTATGTTCTTATGAATTTGAATTCAGTAAAATAATCGGGAATTAAGAATTCTGCTGACGACCAGGAAACCATTGTTGATTGTTGGAAAAACCCATCTGGTTCACTTAGGGAAAGAAATCTGCTGTCCTCACTCGGTCTGGCCGACATGTGACTCCAGAGCCGCAGTGATGCGTTAGCTCTTAAACGCACCACTGAAAAGGCCGAACAAGCCCCTCTAGCAATAGTAATTAGGGATGGACAAGAAATGCTGGCCCAGCCAATGACGCCTACATTCCCTGAATGAATTTATTTTTAAAGGCAGTACATGGAATGCACTGGAAAGGAGGATGTCTTAATCAGTATTACACACAGTAAAAATACAAAACAATCAAAGGCAGTATAATGGCACAGTGGTTAGCACTGCTGCCTCAGTGCATCAGGGACCCCCGGGTGACTGTGTGGAGTTTGCGCATTCTCCCCATGTCTGTGTGGGTTTCCTCCGGGTGCTCCAGTTTCCTCCCACACTCCAGAGATGTGCAGGTTAAGTTGATAGTTCATGTTAAATTGCCCCTTAGTGTCAGGGGGTTTGGCAGGGTTAAGTATGTGGGGTTACGGGGATAGGGCCTGAGTGCCGGCTCGATGGGTCAAATGGTCTCCTTCTGCACTGTAGGGATTCTATGATTCAAAATGGTTTTGATTTTAATTTGTATATATTCAATGTACTTTCTGTTCATAACATATTACAAAAAAACTTATCTCGGAACTAGGATTGTCTAATCGCATCATTTCACACTTGTCTATTGAAGGGTTATTCATTTATTAGTGTTACAAGTAGGCTGATATTAACACTGCAATGAAGTTATTGTGAAAATCCCCCAGTTGCCACACTCCGGCGCCCGTCGGGTCCACGGAGGGAGCATTTAGCCCCTCGCGTAGACACAGGGAGAATGTGCAGACCCCACACAGACAGTGACCCAAGCAGGAAATCGAGTCCAGGTCCCTGACGCTGTGAGGCAGCAGTGCCACTGTGCTGTACATGATAACAATTCTTCAAGCAAATTGCTGCATTCCCCCCACCCCCAGCCCCAACCTGCCTGCAAGACAGGGTTCGTGGGAATACCATTGCCTCCAATGTCCCCTCCACGGCATCCACTGTTCGGATTACGACGTACGTCAACATTACATCGAACCCTACAGTGCAGAAACAGGCCCTTCGGCCCATTGAGTCTGCACCGAACACAATCCCACACAGACCCTATCCCCATATCCCTACACATTTACCTGCTAATCCCTCTAACCTACACATCCCAGGACACTAAGGGGCAATTTTAGCATAGCCAATGAACCTAACCCGCACATCTTTGGACTGTGGGAGGAAACCGGAGCACCCGGAGAAAACCCACGCAGACACGAGGAGAATGTGCAAACTCCACACAGGCAGTGACCCAAGCTGGGAATCGAACCCAGGACCCTGGAGCTGTGAAGCAGCAGTGCTAACCACTGTGCTACCGTGCCGCCCATTACTTCCTCAAGATGACTGGGTCATCTTGGGTCGGAATGAACTCCAGTGGGGCCAGGAATTGGACTGTCCAGAACCTACTCAAGGGCAACTTGGGGTGGGGAATAAATGTGAACCGTGTGGGTGCAGCTCGTTCTTCGATATCAATCATAAAATAAGACTAATATTAGAGGGCAGTTTTTCACACAAAGGGTAGTGGGGATGTTGAATGCACTGCCGAGTAAGGTGGTGGAAGCAGGCACGCTAGGGTTGTTCAAGAGTCACTTGGACAGCCACATGAGCGGTCTACATATAGGGGGATATAGCAGGCCTTACTAAGCATTGTAGGCTTGGGGTTCAGTTTTAGCCTCAGGGATATAGAGTCTTTTAATAATGAAATTTTTATCCACAGGCACTTACCATCTCGAGGGCATCATGGCAGCACAGAGGCTATCTCTGTTGCTGTGCGGACACATGGAGTTGGGCCTGTGTCCGTGGGAGTTTGTGCGTTCTCCCCGTGGTTGCGTGGGTTTCCTCCGGGTGCTCCGGTTTCCTCCCACATGCCAAAAATGTGCTTTTAGGCTGATTGATTGGGTAACAAATTGTCCCTATATTGGACCTCCCTGATCCTCACACATTAGGCATAGACTAGAGTCATGAATAGGTCACTGACCATGGGACAGCGGCGCGGGCTCGTTGGGCCAAAGGGCCTGTTTCCCGTGCTGTGTTGTTCTTTGTTCTAACTTCAGAGCCAATGTGAAAGTTGCCACGAGCATGTAATAAAATGGAGCCCTTAATTACTCTTGCTGGAATATTTAAAGCTTTGACCTGGCCACACAAAACCCTAAGGAAATAATGGGAGCAAAAAAGCCCTTGTTTTTGTTTTGCCTCCATCGGTATCAGCCTCCACTGGGCGTGATCATTGCTGGGTGTTTTGCTCTCAGCCAGTTCGGCTGCACAGGTTAGAAAATATTTTGAATACAGGCAGCGTACAGCAAACAGTGCTTCCACTCAGCAGCTTGCAGCTTGTGGTGTTCAGATGCCATGGGATGTTCGGGCAATAGTGCCAATAGATTGAGGCTGCGATGGTTATCTGTAGCAAGAACGCTGCAGTCATTAAGAGCTGGAGAAGGAGCCAGTAGTTAAGGTAAGTTTCAGTCGCCAACAGTCCGCAGTTGCAAGTTCAGTATCTTCAGATGTGAGCGTCTTTTGGCTTTGATCAAGCCCAAGATTAGGTGCAATGCCTTTGCATGTCCCTCTTGTGGGGGTGATGTGGAGTTCATAGAATCGTAGAACCCTACAGTGCAGAAAGAGGCCCTTCGGCCCATCGAGTCTGCACTGAACACAATCCCACCCAGGCCCTACCCCCATATCCCTACGTAGTATGCCCACTCATCTCTCTAACCGACGCATCCCTGGACACTAAGGGGCAATTTCTTAGCATGGCCAATCAACCTAATCCGCGCATCTTTGGACTGTGGGAGGAACCCGGAGTACCTGGAGGAAACCCACGCAGACACGAGGAGAATGTGCAAACTCCACACAGACAGTGACCCGAGCCGAGAATCGAACCCAGGACCCTGGAGCTGTGAAGCAGCAGTGCGAGCCACTGTGCTACTGTGCCGACATTGGACTGGGGCGGGCACAGTAAGAAGCCTCATAGCACCAGATTAAAGTCCAACAGGTTTATTTGGTAGTCCAACCTCATTGGGGAGTATGAATTGGATTCAATTTGAATTTGAATTGGTTATTGGAACAAGCAAGGAGATGGTTTGAGGGATTGCCCCATCCACTGTCTGCACATTAGCTTTGTAACTTTAACATTTTTTTTAAAAGACTAAGAGGGAAAAATAGTTATTCTCACCATGGGATCTGGATAGAAGGCTTCAGGTAATCTTTGAAAATCAAAGCTGTTAGCGCAAGGACTTTTATTTAATTTTAATGAAGGTAATTTCACAGGCTATTTTTAACTATTTTCAGTTTGAGTGTGCTTCCTCCCTTATGTTTACCTACATAAATATTGGCCTGGCATGTGGAATTAAAAATATGTGAATACTTCTTGACCGATAGCACTTTATTCAGGAATATTTTAAAATAGTTTATAATGTAACAGGATGCAATTAAATTTCTTTCTCTTTGAGGTCATTCTTCTGCTCTTATCTCTATCACACTGTTATATGCTCATGCAAGTCACATTTCTGAGACCAAAGGCAGGATTTTCCGGCCACACTCACCCCAAAGCTGGCAAATCCCGCACGAGGTCAACAGACATATCTGTGTCCCGTCTGCAACAATTCCCAGATGTTTTAGTAAAAGCAGAAATAGAAAATGTTGGAAAATCCCACACACTGGTCTGACAGCATCTGTGGGGAGAGAATAGAGCCAATGTTTCGAGTCTGGATGACCCTTCATCAGAGCTGCTGAGATTTTCCAGCATTTTCTGTTTTGTTCCAGCAACCGCAGAATTTTGAACAAAGAACAACACAGCACGGGAAACAGGCCCTTCGGCCCAACGAGCCCGCGCCGCCGTCCCATTGTCTCAGTGACCTATTCATGATTTTAGTCTACGCCTAATGTGCGAGGATCAGGGAGGTCCAATATAGGGACAATTTGTTACCCAATCAATCAGCCTAAAAGCACATCTTTGGGATGTGGGAGGAAACCGGAGCACCCGGAGGAAACCCACGCAACCACGGGGAGAACGCGCAAACTCCCACGGACACAGGCCCAAATCCATGTGTCCGCACAGCAATAGGGATAGTCTCTGAGCTGTCATGTTGCCCTCGAGATGGTCCAGTTTAAGCACACTAACGACATGAAGCAGTAGGCAACTCCCGAAGCAACATCCAAGAGCAGCCCACCACAACCTGCCGCATGCATGCCCCTTGCTGGTCAACAAGGTGGACTTAAATGCCTGTGGAGACAAAAAATTCATTATTAAACAGGCAAAGACTGGCTTTTGGCTTTGTTTTAGTTAGAGTTAACTTTTAGATAAGAATACTATTGAGGGGTTTACTTAGGTGCTTGATTTGAGACCACACTGCATCCTGTACATGGATTGGCTACCTCGCTGAGTCTACTACTGATTGGCCAGTTTCTCCTGGGCAGTTGCTATGACGCCGATGAGAGTACCCAAGGTGCCACAGTCGGGCAAGTTCCTCTGTTTAATTCTGAGCATTGATGCAGTAGGATGAGAAGGTCGACTGTTCAGTCACGGTTGTGCCTGTTCGGGAAACGCTGTGATTCCGACTGCCCTCAGCGGCGACGTTAATGAAGTTCAAGTAGCCCATCCTGGTGGACAAGCAGATCGGAGCTATCCCTGACATCACCTCCTGCCACCTTTATTTAATGTGCGTGTGAAGGGCGACTGCAATGGCGAGTTGGATGAGGGAGGGTGAGGGACGAGAGGGATAGAGGGTCCTTCAATACAAGAGGAACAACGACCCGGAAAACCCAGGCGGGACTTTGAACCAAGCCAAAATAGTAGCACAGTGGTTAGCACTGCTGCCTCTCAGCGCCAGGGATCCAGGTTCAATTCCCAGCTTGGATCACTGCCTGTGTGGAGTTTGTACATTCTCCCCGTGTCTGCGTGGGTTTCCTCCGGGTGCTCCGGTTTCCTCCCACAGTCTGAAAGACGTGTTGGTTAGGTGCACTGGCCGTGCCAAATTCTCCCTCAGTGTACCCGAACAGGCGCCTGAGTGTGGCAATTAGAGGATTTTCACAGTCAGTTCATTGCAGTGTTAATGTCAACCTAATAAGTAAACTTTAAAGCAATCTGCTTTTCCCTCAGGCTCCATAGATTCTGCTTGCAGGGTTGGTGGGCCTGTCTCTATACTATAGCCACCTGCTTGCCTTAGTAGTGACGATCCAGCCTTCGCTATTCCCCCCCAACAAACTTATAACCACACAGGTCTTGTTTTAGAACTTTCAGAGAGAACAGTTCATTGATGTTAATTCATTTGGAACAAATGTAAATAATCAAAGTGTTGCTGACGGGGGGTGAGCCCAAACACTTCGACTGTGCATTCTCCAAATCGGAAATGCTCAAGGACTTTCCCTCACGTTGCCAAATAGCACATTATCTGTGTGAAAGCCAGTTCTGAGAAATATTCTCATTACTTTTTAATATTGACATTGAATAAACGAAGAGGCGTTTTTTTAAAATATCCAATTTGAAATTTTTAGTCTAAAGACTCAGTGAGGAATTATCGGCTGCAGAGCAAACTGGAATGTACACAGTTTGAACATTGTTCCTCCCTTCTCTCTTGTTACCATCTTCCTGCAGCCCCTTAAGTGTGACCGAATGGCTTTCAACACGTTTGTGGTGAGTACCAAAGTTGACACTAAAGGTCAACCTTTAGTTTTTTTCAGGACAACCCCCAATGGGTTGAGAATGTAGCCCAATCCCTCACGCAAAACAGCCTCCCATCCACTGACTCTGTCTACACTTCCCACTGCCTCAGCAAAGCAGCCAGCATAATTAAGGGCCCCCACGGCACCCCAGACATTCTCTCCTCCACCTTCTTCCGTCGAGAAAAAGATACAAAAGTCTGAGGTCACGTACCAACCAATTCCAGAACGGCTTATTCCCTGCTGCCATCAGACTTTAAACGGACCTATCACACACTAAATTGACCTTTCTCTGCACCCTAGCTTTGACTGTAACACTACATGCTGCACTCTCTCCTTTCCTACTGTATGAATGGCATGTTTTGTCTGTAGAGCATGCAAGAAACAAGACTTTTCACTGTATGTTCATACATATGACAATAATAAATCAAATACTGTAACAACAAAAGTAAGACTTGGAGTCCCTTCAACCCCATGTTACATTTTCCCATGGAGACTCTTCTTTTGGAGAGTACCTAGAACCAGCATAGAACCCTACAGTGCAGAAACAGGCCCTTCGGCCCATCGAGTCTGCACCGAACACAATCCCACCCAGACCCTATCCCCATATCCCTACACATTTTACCTGCTAATCCCTCTAACCTACACATCCCAGGACACTAAGGGGCAATTTTAGCATAGCCAATGAACCTAACCCGCACATCTTTGGACTGTGGGAGGAAACCGGAGCACCCGGAGAAAACCCACGCAGACACGAGGAGAATGTGCAAACTCCACCTGTTGGAAATGTAATTTTCCAGGAGCTTTGCAAATCAGATTTGTAAGGCAGCATCGCACCACACTCACATATTGCCCCAATGGTTTGAAGGAGAAGCAATTCTTGACAGCATGTATCCTTCCCTAAGATGAGGTGCCATCTAAAGGAGGGTGTCTGAGTATTAGACATCCAGAAGTGCTCTCTTCACACATACACCCAACATCCCAGATGCACCAGCACCCTACATAGGAGCACAATCCTCAGTGGGTTAGTGGCTGCATGCTTTCAATCTGTAAAAGGCTTCTCAAGGAGTGGCACAGTGGGTTAGCACTGCTGCCTCGCAGCGCCAGGGACCCGGGTTCGATTCCAGCCTTGGTCACTGTTTGTGGAGAGTTTGCACATTCTCCCTGTATCTGCGTGGGTTTACTCCGGTTTCCTCCTACAGTCCAAAGATGTGTAGGTTAGGTGGATCGGCCATACTAAATTGTCCCTTGGCGACTGAAGATGTGTAGGTTGGGAATGTGCGGGGTCAATACTTGGGGTTACAGGTTTAGGTGGGAGGCTCTATCAGAAAGTCAGTGCAGATCTGATGGCCTACCTGTGCACTGTAGAGATTCTGAGATCTATCAGAATCAATGCAGAGACACACTCTGTGTTGACGTTGATGGTGAATTAGAAACACAACACTTGGCACAAGGCAGCCGATGTCATGCCACTCCCGTGACTGCACTTGGAGCTGACTCAGCCAGGTGTGGTACACCGCCCCCCCCCCCCCCCTCCCACACACAATGACACTGACATCGGGCAGTTTAAATTCAGGATCCCGAGCTGTATTTATCCAAACACTAATATGGAGGCAGATCACTAGAACGTGACCAGGTCAGACACTTGGCTCTCTGAGACTGAGATCCTTCCTCTTATAGACAACTCAGTGTGTCCTCATGGCCAGACCTGGCCCTTGCAAAGTCCAAGATGATCAGACAACGTGGAACCCCTCAAGGGCATGCATCATTGCGAATGAGGAGTACTGTTCATATACTCGTCACGTACTCATTCCTATCCCATTGCGCCCACCACACAGATTGAGGTGACGAGATTCCAGAGCATGACGCAAAACTGTTTTGGCCTCATAGAATCCCTCCAGCCCAGAAAGAGGCCATTCAGCCCATCGAGTCTGCACTGACTCTGACAGAGCATCCTTCCATCTTCCCTGCCCTATCCCATTGACAGTAAGAAGTCCCACATCACCAGATTAAAGTCCAACAGTTATATCTGGTAGTAAAACCCACAAGCTTTTGGAACTCTGTTCCTTCGTCGGGTGAGTGTCGAACTCTCCGCTCTCCTGACGAAGGAACAGCGCTCCGAAAGCTTGTGGGTTTTATTATCAGATGAACCTGTTGGACTTTAACCTGGTGTTGTGAGACTTCTTACTGTGTTCACCCCAGTCCAACGCCGGCATCTCCACATCATAACTATCCCATTGACCACACGTATGGCGCCGATAGTTAGGGAGCACTGATACCATTGGCGGGGCAGCTGAATAAGATGTGGTGTGTTCGCTGTAGGTGACTAATTAAAACAGCCTGAAGAACTGACACGAAAACACACCATTGCTGCCAGCATGTGGAAAGTCATTTTATTTTTATGTCCACTCGTGCATTTTGCAGAAAATCCGACCACTGTCGCACAGTGGTTAGCGCTGCTGCCTCACGGCGCCAGGGACCTGGGTTCGATTCCCGGCCCGGGTCACTGTGCAGAGTTTGCACATAGAATCCCTCCAGTGCACGACAGACCATTTGGCCCGTCAACAACAATCCCATCCTAACCCCCGTAACCCCATACTTACCCTGCTCGTCCCCCTGACACTAAAGGTCAATTTAGCATGGCCAGTCCGCATAACCCACACATTGTAGGACTGTGGGAGGAAACTGGAGCACGGTGGGGAAACTCACGTAGACCTGGGGAGAACGTGCGAGCTCCGCATAGACAGTCACCTGAGGCCGCAGTCGAACCCGGGTCCCTGGCGCTGTGAGGCAGCAGTGCTAACCACTGTGCCACCGTGCCACCCCAAATTTCCAGCAGCTGCCATTGTGGGACTTGAACCTGCATCCCAAAAGCATAAGGTCTGTGCCTTCGGGTTTCTCGTGCGGTGGCTTTATCACTGCGCTACATCTTCTCCAAACTCATTAATTATACCTGCACCTGCCCAAGCAACGCCACGTTATCGTCATTTCCAAAAGCTTTCTCAGCACTGACTGGACGGGTGTTGGGTTTAACCGTATACCCACAAACCTGTAACATTTGCAATTCTCCAGTCTTCTGTCACCCCCCCTGTATCTCTCGATGACTAAATGATGTCACTCCTCAATACCCTCAGTTGCCTCAGATTCACCCATCTGATCTTGTTGACTTTTGTTTGGGGGAGGGGTGCTTTGAAAGCCATTCGCCAGCCCTTGCCTCCAACCCCCTTGAACCTTCCTACATTGACCTTTGACCTACGGTCACTCTGAGTCTCTATTGGGCGCATTGCTGTCACCGCTCCTGGTGACACTGGGTGAACATGAGGAAGGTCTGGGCCCTGATTAGCCAGCAGCTCTTGCCTTGCAAGGACCTCCACTGCCAGCCTCCTGAATCCCAAGCAAGGTCTGATCGTGGTCATTTGTGGCATGGATGAGTTGGGCTGTAAGGCCTGTTTCCTTGCTGTATATCTCTAAGACTCCATGACCTAATACTGCCAGGCCTCACCCATGCATGGAACTGAGTGGGGCTTCTGCCAATTCTCCAAAGGGTGAACAAGACCACTGCATTTGGGAGGTATGTTCCTCAGTTGCCTCTCTCCCATCCACCCCCAAACTGGGCCAACAGAATCTCGCACTTGATCTCACACTTGCAAACACTAGAGTCTGCGCATCTACAAGGATAGCACAGCGGCGGAATCTGCGCAACGCACAACACTACTACACCGACAGGGATGAAGTGGAAATGGTCGATACCTTTCTAAGTGTCCAGATCACCAAAAATCAGTCTTGGTCCCCCCCCATCTGCTGATGCGGTTGAGAAAGCCCACCAATGCTTCAATTGCTTTGCAATCTTCATCCTTTTACAGGAGCACCGTAGAAAGCATTCTTACTGGTTGTATCACAGCTTGTTTTGGCTCCTGCTCTGCCCAAGATCTCAAGAAATTGCAAAGGATGGTGAACGTAGTCCAGTCTATCACACAAACCAGCCTCCCATCCATTGACTTTGCCTATACTTCCCACTGCCTGGGAAAAGTAGTCAGAATAATCAAGGACCCCACACATTCCAGACACACTCTCTTCCACCTTCTTCCATCGGGAAAAAGATACAAAAGTCTGAGGTCACGTACCAACTGACTCAAGAACAGCTTCTTCCCTGCTGCCTTCAGACTTCTGAATGAGCCTACCTCGCATGAAGTTGAACTTTCTCTACACCTTAGCTATGACCGTAACACTACATCCTGCATCCTGTCCCTTCCTTCTCTGTGAACGGTATGCTTTGTCTGTACAGCGCGCAAAAGTAAGGTCTGAGGTACCTGAAGTTATAATCCGATGGAAAGTATAAAATATCTGACAACTTTGCAAAAACCATGCATTAAAAGTAAAGCGTAGTCTATTCCTACTTGAAACAATACTTTTCACTGAATACTAATACATGTGACAATCAAATCAAATCGCTAAGCATGTGAGGGCCACAGACAGCAGGCACTAGGATGATGCAGATGCCAGCTCGCGGGGTGGTGAGGTGCCAAGTGCAGAGTATCCAGTTACTGGGGCAGTTCCCTTGAGTGTTGACACCATGGGGAATTTCAAACACAGGTCCTGCCTGCTTAATCACCTCTCTCATCTTCAAAAACACTTTCTTAACTGTCATTAAAAATCCATTTTCTTGGTTTCATCTTGCAGGTTTGAGGCAAGCAGTAGGTTGGAAACGAATAAACTTGGGTCAAAGTGAACATTTTTGTGAATATCTTTGAATTTACTTTTTTTTTCAAAATTTCCACCTGCCCAGTAAAATAATCCGCTCCATCTTTCAATAGACCCCACGTTAGAAAACCTTTGCTACTAACTAGAAAATATCCGGAGGTTATCCCTCCTCAGGAACAACAAGACTTGCAAAATTATTCTATTGTTGCTGCTGCAAGTCTCCAAGGACTTAATTAGAAGGCTTTTTCTTCCTTTACGCAGTAGATGGAAAATATTTTCTACACACTTTTTATTTTAGTGGTTTTTTTTCCTCTTGGATAGTTTTTTTCCGAAGGAGACCACATCGTGTCTGCTTCCCACCCGTAGCCTCAAACCAGATGGACACACACGCAGATCTACATACACACGGAGTATTTCTCCATCCAGCTCCCTGCTGTTTGGCCAGGTTAGAGACTTGGTGTTTTCCAGCGGTGGAAAACATCATGAAATTGCATGATCCCTTTTGCAAAACTCTTTCCAGTTTTAGTGGTTAGCACTGGTGCCTCACAGCGTCAGGGACCCGGGTTAGATTCCAGCCTCAGGTGACAGTTTGGAGTTTGTATTTTCTCCCCTTGTCTGCCTGGGTTTCCTCCCACAGTCCAAAAATGTGCAGGTTAGGTGGTTTGGCATGCTAAGTTGTCCCTTAGTGTCCAAAGGTGTGGAGGTTAGTGGGATTGGCCATGCTAAGTTTCCTCTTAGTGTCCAAAGATATGTAGGTTGGATGGATTGGCCATGTTAAGTTACTCTTAGTGTCCAAAGAACATAGAACATTACAGCGCAGAACAGGCCCTTCGGCCCACGATGTTGCGCCGACCAGTTACAAAAACAATGACCCACTAGCCTATACCAATCCCTTTTCGTCCATAAACCTATCTACAGATCTCTTAAACACCCCCAAACTAGACGCATTTACAACTGCAGCAGGCAGGGCATTCCAATCCCTCACCACCCGCTGGGTAAAGAACCTACCCCTGACATCCGTCCTGTAGCTACCCCCCCTTAATTTAAAGCCATGCCCCCTCGTGCTAGCTTTCTCCATCCGAGGAAAAAGGCTATCTCTGTCCACCCTATCTAAACCTCTAATCATCTTATATGTTTCAATAAGATCCCCTCTTAGCCGCCTTCTTTCCAACGAAAACAACCCCAAATCCCTCAGTCTCTCCTCATAGGACCTCCCCACCATACCAGGCAACATCCTAGTAAACCTCCTCTGCACCCTCTCCAAAGCCTCCACATCCTTCCTGTAATGTTGGGACCAGAACTGCACACAGTGCTCCAAGTGCGGCCGTACCAGAGTTGTGTACAGTTGCAACATGACGCTGCGACTCTTAAATTCAATCCCCCTACCAATAAACGCCAAGACACCGTACGCCTTCTTAACAACCTTATCTACTTGATTCCCAACTTTCAGGGATCTATGTACACATACACCTAGATCCCTCTGCTCCTCCACACTATTCAAAGTCCTCCCGTTAGCCCTATACTCAACACATCTGTTGCTCCTACCGAAGTGAATTACCTCACACTTCTCCGCATTAAATTCCATCCGCCACCTCTCGGCCCAGCTCTGCAACCTGTCTAAGTCTCCCTGCAGATGTGTAGGTTAGTGGGATTAGCCATGCTAAGTTATCCCTTAGTGTCCAAAGATGTGTAGGTTAGTGGGATTGGCCATGCTAAGTTATCCCTTAGTGTCCAAAGATGTGTACGTTGGATGGATGGGCCTTGCTCAATTGCCCCTTAATGTTCCAAGGTGTGCAAGTTAGTTGGATTGGCCATGGTAAATGCATGGGGTTACACGGATAGAGTGGAGGATAGGCCAGAATTGAATTTGGAGAGTCGGTGCAGACTTGTTCCACGCAGCAGAATGGGAAAATCCCGCCAATGCAAAAGGCCATACCGGACCAGCCACAATGTTTTGCCCTAAACCGGTGGTAACAAATTCCACAGGTTGACCACTCTCTGGGTATTGTTTTATTTCAGGTTGGGAAAGCTGTGAAGTGTTGCTTTTATCTCAGAAGATGCTCCATTTTTACAAGGGACTTAAAGCCTGTGTTGGGTGAGATTCCCCGAAAGAGGTGTAATTTTACAGGACCTCTCTCAGTAGCACCCAGTTAGGAGTTTGAGAGGGTTTGTGCCAGCAGTTTTAATTTTCCATTGACTTGCCGTGGTTTTTAAATTTCAAACTGAGACAGTGAGGCGAGGAATGAATCTCCATTTATTAACTATCTGGATGAGGGTATAGTTGGGTGGATTAGTAAGTTTGCTGATGACACCAAAGTCGGAGGTGTGGTAGATTGTGAGGAAGGGTGTCATAGTTTGCAGGATGACTTAGAAAGGTTGCAGAGCTGGGCTGTGAGGTGGCGGATGGAGTTTAATGTAGAGAAGTGTGAGGTAATTCATTTCAGTAGGAATAATAGATGTGTTGAGTATAGGGCTAACGGGAGGACTTTGAATAGTGTGGAGGAGCAGAGGGATCTAGGTGTATGTGTACATAGATCCCTGAAAGTTGGGAATCAAGTAGATAAGGTTGTTAAGAAGGCATACGGTGTCTTGGCGTTTATTGGTAGGGGGATTGAATTTAGGAGTCGCAGCGTCACGATGCAACTGTACACAACTCTGGTGCGGCCGCACTTGGAGTTTTGTGTGCAGTTCTGGTCCCCACATTACAGGAAGGATGTGGAGGCTTTGGAGAAGGTGCAGAGGAGGGTTACCAGGATGTTGCCTGGTATGGAGGGGAGATCCTATGAGGAGAGACTGAGAGATTTGGGGTTGTTTTCTCTGGAAAGAAGGCGGCTAAGAGGGGACCTCATTGAAACATATAAGATGATTAGAGGTTTAGACAGGGTAGATAGTGATAGCCTTTTTCCTAGGATGGAGAAAGCTAGCACGAGGGGGCACAACTTTAAATTAAGGGGGGGTAGTTATAGGACGGATGTCAGGGGTAGGTTCTTTACCCAGAGGGTGGTGAGGGACTGGAATGCCCTGCCAGCTGCAGTTGTAAATGCACCTAGTTTGGGGGCGTTTAAGAGATCTGTGAATAGGTTTATGGACGAAAAGGGATTGGTTTAGGCTAGTGGGTCATTGTTTTGTAACTGGTCGGCGCAACACCGTGGGCCGAAGGGCCTGTTCTGCGCTGTAATGTTCTATGTTAACAATGATTTGAACAATCTTTTTGTGAACCTCAGTGGAAAAAAATATCAGGAGTGATGCAAAATCAACTCGACATTCGATATGAAGCTGTCTTGCCCTGGTAGTGACTCATTTCACTCCTAATTGGTCTTAAATTAGACCAAATAATGATTCATTTAATTATTAGATGCACATCGACAAGCTATTAACATATATTACATTAATCATTCCAATGCGCTGGTAAATTAGGATCCCAATGTTTGAGTATCTTTGAATTGAGTGGATCTGTATCAACTGGAGTTTTGGTCCTTTTACACTAGGGGCAAGCACAGTGACACTGTGGTTCGCGCTGCTGCCTCACAGCGCCAGGGATCCAGGTTCAACTCTGGGCTTGAGTTTTCTCCCACGGTCTGAGATGCATCAGCCGTGGCAAATTCTCCCTCAGTGTACCTGAACAGCCGTCGGAGTGTGGCGACTCGGGGATTTTCACAGTAACTTCATTGCAGTGTTAATGTAAGGCTGAGTGAGTGGGCGAGGACCTGACAGATGGAGCACAATGTTAGCAAATGTGAGGTTATCCACTTTGGTAGAAATAATAGTAGGATGGAATATTATTTAAATGGTGAAAAGCTGCAGCATGCAACGGTGCAGAGGGACCGGGGGTCCTTGTGCACGAGTCGCAAAAACCCAGCTTGCAGGTGCAGCAGGTGGTCAGGAAGGCGAATGGGATGCTGGCCTTTATAGCGAGGGGGATTGAATATAAAAGTAGGAAGGTCTTGCTGCAGCTGTATAGGGCATTGGTGAGGTCGCAGCTGGAGTACCATGTGCAGTTTTGGGCGCCGCACTTACGCAAGGATATTTTGGCCTTGCAGGGAGTTCAGAGAAGATCCACTAGGTTGATACCGGAGATGAGGGGGCTAGCCTATAAGGAGAGATTGAATAGACTGGGTCTGTACTCGTTGGAGTTTAGAAGGCTGAGGGGGGATCTTATAGAGACGTATAAGATAATGAAAGGGATAAATAGAGTCGAGGTAGAGAGATTCTTCCCGCTCAGAAAGGACAGCAGAACTGGAGGGCACAGCCTCAAAATAAGGGGGGTGCAGTTTAGAACGGAGTTGAGGAGGAACTTCTTCACTCAAAAGGTGGTGAGTCTCTGGAATTCTCTGCCCATTGAAGTGATGGAGGCTACCTCGCTAAATATATTTAAGTCACGGGTAGTTAGATTTCTGATAGACAAGGGAATTAAGGGTTATGGGGAGAAAGCGGGAAAGTGGAACTGATCCACTTCAGATCAGCCATGATCTTATTGAATGGCGGGGCAGGCTCGAAGGGCTAGATGGCCCACTCCTGCTCCTGTTTCTTATGTACTAATAAATAAACTTTAAACAATTATTGAGAAGGCTGGCAGCTCATGTCCCTGTTTTCCCCTCAGGACCTTTATTTGGAAGCACTAATGCCCGGTTGATTTTTCTGTTGTTTGCTGTCTGTTGCATTTCCCAATTCCACAATTGGTCAATCCTTGATCATTTAGTGTGGTACTAGTACAACACCAGTGGAAGTTGGCATTATTCATTCCAGTATGTTGGACATAATGTTATGACATTATACTTGGCTCTTAGCCTCAATACGAAAATGCATTTAAGGACCAGCTCTTTCAATCTCCCCAAGATACACCATTGGATGTTTCAGAAATGCCTCTGCCCTGACTCCATGGGAATTGCCTGGGAAGTTTAAAGGACAGCCCTTACCAAAAATAGCTCCCATTCAGGACTCAGAGATTTTGGATGCTTCCAATTTACTTACCGTGATAGTTAGCCAGGAATTGTGGGACAAATTCAAACCCAGCCTACCACTTGGATATCAATACAGCTAACCCCGAGTCAATCATACTGAACCTCCCTCACCTCTCCAACTACCCCTGTCCGCCAACTCCCCCCAACACCATCTAACAAGCCCCCACCCTGACTCCCCCTCAAGCCCCTCACAACCGACCTGACCCAATCTCACAACTTCACATCCCCCCCCCACTCCCCGTCCCCCCAATTTAGGGTCCCTCTGACCCTATTTGACCTGATGTCGCAACCCAACTCTCTCCCCGACACTGCAACTCCCTCCCACAATCTTCCATCTACTTCCAGACTCTCCGCATCACCTGCTGACTTGGTCCCTAACCCTCGAAACTCGATCCGACCGCACCAGCTTGCCCAGTCAGCACCCTACCCCCTCACCTACTGACCCTACCCACCCTGTCCCCTCACCTACTGACTTTACCCACCCTACCCTGCACCTACTGACCTTACCCACCCTGTCCCCCTCACCTACTGACCTTACCCACCCTGTCCCCTCACCTACTGACCTTACCGACCATGTCCCCTCACCTACTGACCTTACCCACCCTGTCCCCTCACCTACTGACCTTACCCACCCTGTCCCCCTCACCTACTGACCTTACCCACCCTGTCCCCTCACCTACTGACCTTACCCACCCTGTCCCCTCACCTACTGACCTTACCCACCCTGTCCCCCTCACCTACTGACCCTACCCACCCTGTCCCCCTCACCTACTGACCTTACCCACCCTGTCCCCTCACCTACTGACCTTACCCACCCTGTCCCCTCACCTACTGACCTTACCCACCCTGTCCCCTCACCTACTGACCTTACCCACCCTGTCCCCCTCACCTACTGACCCTACCCACCCTGTCCCCCTCACCTACTGACCTTACCCAGCCTACCCTGCACCTACTGACCTTACCCACCCTGTCCCCCTCACCTACTGACCTTACCCACCCTGTCCCCTCACCTACTGACCTTACCCACCCTGTCCCCCTCACCTACTGACCTTACCCACCCTGTCCCCCTCACCTACTGACCTTACCCACCCTGTCCCCTCACCTACTGACCCTACCCACCCTGTCCCCCTCACCTACTGACCTTACCCACCCTGTCCCCTCACCTACTGACCTTACCCACCCTGTCCCCCTCACCTACTGACCTTACCCACCCTGTCCCCTCACCTACTGACCTTACCCACCCTGTCCCCCTCACCTACTGACCTTACCCACCCTGTCCCCCTCACCTACTGACCTTACCCACCCTGTCCCCTCACCTACTGACCTTACCCACCCTACCCCTCACCTACTGACCTTACCCACCCTGTCCTCTCACCTACTGACCTTACCCACCCTGTCCCCCTCACCTACTGACCTTACCCACCCTGTCCCCTCACCTACTGACCTTACCCACCCTGTCCCCTCACCTACTGACCTTACCCACCCTGTCGCCCTCACCTACTGACCTTACCCACCCTGTCCCCTCACCTACTGACCTTACCCACCCTGTCCCCTCACCTACTCACCTTACCCACCCTACCCCCTCACCTACTGACCTTACCCACCCTGTCCCCTCACCTACTGACCTTACTCACCCTGTCCCCCGCACCTACTGACCTTACCCACCCTGTCCCCTCACCTACTGACCTTACCCACCCTGTCCCCTCACCTACTGACCTTACCCACCCTGTCCCCCTCACCTACTCACCTTACCCACCCTGTCCCCTCACCTACTGACCTTACCCACCCTGTCCCCTCACCTACTGACCTTACCCACCCTGTCCCCCTCACCTACTGACCTTACCCACCCTGTCCCCCTCACCTACTGACCTTACCCACCCTGTCCCCCTCACCTACTGACCTTACCCACCCTGTCCCCTCACGTACTGACCTTACCCACCCTACCCCCTCACCTACTAACCCTACCCACCCTGTCCCCTCACCTACTGACCTTACCCACCCTACCCCGCACCTACTGACCTTACCCACCCTGTCCCCCTCACCTACTGACCTTACCCACCCTACCCCTCACCTACTGACCTTACCCACCCTGTCCTCTCACCTACTGACCTTACCCACCCTGTCCCCCTCACCTACTGACCTTACCCACCCTGTCCCCTCACCTACTGACCTTACCCACCCTGTCCCCTCACCTACTGACCTTACCCACCCTGTCGCCCTCACCTACTGACCTTACCCACCCTGTCCCCTCACCTACTGACCTTACCCACCCTGTCCCCTCACCTACTCACCTTACCCACCCTACCCCCTCACCTACTGACCTTACCCACCCTGTCCCCTCACCTACTGACCTTACTCACCCTGTCCCCCGCACCTACTGACCTTACCCACCCTGTCCCCTCACCTACTGACCTTACCCACCCTGTCCCCTCACCTACTGACCTTACCCACCCTGTCCCCCTCACCTACTCACCTTACCCACCCTGTCCCCTCACCTACTGACCTTACCCACCCTGTCCCCTCACCTACTGACCTTACCCACCCTGTCCCCTCACCAACTGACCTTGCACACCCTGTCCCCCCTCACCTACTGACCTTACCCACCCTGTCCCCTCACCTACTGACCTTACCCACCCTGTCCCCTCACCTACTGACCTTACCCACCCTGTCCCCTCACCTACTGACCTTACCCACCCTGTCGCCCTCACCTACTGACCTTACCCACCCTGTCCCCTCACCTACTGACCTTACCCACCCTGTCCCCTCACCTACTCACCTTACCCACCCTACCCCCTCACCTACTGACCTTACCCACCCTGTCCCCTCACCTACTGACCTTACTCACCCTGTCCCCCGCACCTACTGACCTTACCCACCCTGTCCCCTCACCTACTGACCTTACCCACCCTGTCCCCTCACCTACTGACCTTACCCACCCTGTCCCCCTCACCTACTCACCTTACCCACCCTGTCCCCTCACCTACTGACCTTACCCACCCTGTCCCCTCACCTACTGACCTTACCCACCCTGTCCCCTCACCTACTGACCTTACCCACCCTGTCCCCTCACCTACGGACCTTACCCACCCTGTCCCCTTCACCTACTGACCTTACCCACCCTGTCCCCTCACCTACTGACCTTACCCACCCTGTCCCCTCACCAACTGACCTTGCACACCCTGTCCCCCCTCACCTACTGACCTTACCCACCCTGTCCCCTCACCTACTGACCTTACCCACCCTGTCCCCTCACCTACTGACCTTACCCACCCTGTCCCCTCACCTACTGACCTTACCCACCCTGTCTCCCTCACCTACTGACCTTACCACCCTGTCCCCTCACCTACTGACCCTACCCACCCTGTCCCCTCACCTACTGACCTTACCCACCCTGTCCCCCTCACCTACTGACCTTACCCACCCTGTCCCCTCACCTACTGACCTTACCCACCCTGTCCCCTCACCTACTGACCCTACCCACCCTGTCCCCCTCACCTACTGACCTTACCCACCCTGTCCCCTCACCTACTGACCTTACTCACCCTGTCCCCTCACCTACTGACCTTACCCACCCTGTCCCCCTCACCTACTGACCTTACCCACCCTGTCCCCTCACCTACTGACCTTACTCACCCTGTCCCCTCACCTACTGACCTTACCCACCCTTGTCCCCCTCACCTACTGACCTTACTCACCCTGTCCCCTCACCTACTGACCTTACCCACCCTGTCCCCCTCACCTACTGACCCTACCCACCCTGTCCCCTCACCTACTGACCTTACTCACCCTGTCCCCTCACCTACTGACCTTATCCACCCTGTCCCCCTCACCTACTGACCTTACTCACCCTGTCCCCTCACCTACTGACCTTACCCACCCTGTCCCCCTCACCTACTGACCATACCCACCCTGTCCCCTCACCTACTGACCTTACCCACCCTGTCCCCTCACCTACTCACCTTACCCACCCTGTCCCCCTCACCTACTGACCTTACCCACCCTGTCCCCTCACCTACTGACCTTACCCTCCCTGTTCCCTCACCTACTGACCTTACCCACCCTGTCCCCTCAACTACTGACCTTACCCACCCTGTCCCCTCAACTACTGACCTTACCCACCCTGTCCCCCTCACCTACTGACTTTACCCACCCTGTCCCCTCACCTACTGACCTTACCCACCCTGTCCCCTCAACTACTGACCTTACCCACCCTGTCCCCCTCACCTACTGACCTTACCCACCCTGTCCCCTCACCTACTGACCTTACCCACCCTGTCCCCCTCACCTACTGACCTTACCCACACTGTCCCCCTCACCTACTGACCTTACCCACCCTGTCCCCCTCACCTACTGACTTTACCCACCCTGTCCCCTCACCTACTGACCTTACCCACCCTGTCCCCCTCACCTACTGACCTTACCCACCCTGTCCCCCTCACCTACTGACCTTACCCACCCTGTCCTCTCACCTACTGACCTTACCCACCCTGTCCCCTCACCTACTGACCTTACCCACCCTGTCCTCTCACCTACTGACCTTACCCACCCTGTCCCCTCACCTACTGACCTTACCCACCCTGTCCCCCTCACCTACTGACCTTACCCACCCTGTCCCCTCAACTACTGACCTTACCCACCCTGTCCCCCTCACCTACTGACTTTACCCACCCTGTCCCCTCACCTACTGACCTTACCCACCCTGTCCTCTCACCTACTGACCTTACCCACCCTGTCCCCTCACCTACTGACCTTACCCACCCTGTCCTCTCACCTACTGACCTTACCCACCCTGTCCCCCTCACCTACTGACCTTACCCTCCCTGTTCCCTCACCTACTGACCTTACCCACCCTGTCCCCTCACCTACTGACCTTACCCACCCTGTCCCCTCACCTACTGACCTTACCCACCCTGTCCCCTCACCTACTGACCTTACCCACCCTATCCCCTCACCTACTGACCTTACCCACCCTGTCCCCTCACCTACTGACCTTACCCACCCTGTCCCCTCACCTACTGACCTTACCCACCCTGTCCCCCTCACCTACTGACCTTACCCACCCTGTCCCCTCACCTACTGACCTTACCCACCCTGTCCCCCTCACCTACTGACCTTACCCACCCTGTCCCCTCACCTACTGACCTTACCCTCCCTGTTCCCTCACCTACTGACCTTTCCCACCCTGTCCCCTCACCTACTGACCTTACCCACCCTGTCCCCTCACCTACTGACCTTACCCACCCTGTCCCCCTCACCTACTGACCTTACCCACACTGTCCCCCTCACCTACTGACCTTACCCACCCTGTCCCCTCACCTACTGACCTTACCCACCCTGTCCCCTCACCTACTGACCTTACCCTCCCTGTTCCCTCACCTACTGACCTTACCCACCCTGTCCCCTCACCTACTGACCTTACCCACCCTGTCCCCTCACCTACTGACCTTACCCACCCTGTCCCCTCACCTACTGACTTTACCCACCCTGTCCCCTCACCTACTGACCTTACCCACCCTGTCCCCTCACCTACTGACCTTACCCACCCTGTCCCCCTCACCTACTGACCTTACCCACCCTGTCCCCTCACCTACTGACCTTACCCTCCCTGTTCCCTCACCTCCTGACCTTACCCACCCTGTCCCCTCACTTACTGACCTTACCCACCCTGTCCCCTCACCTACTGACCTTACCCACCCTGTCCCCTCACCTACTGACCTTACCCACCCTATCCCCTCACCTACTGACCTTACCCACCCTGTCCCCTCACCTACTGACCTTACCCACCCTGTCGCCTCACCTACTGACCTTACCCACCCTGTCCCCCTCACCTACTGACCTTACCCACCCTGTTCCCTCACCTACTGACCTTACCCACCCTGTCCCCCTCACCTACTGACCTTACCCACCCTGTCCCCTCACCTACTGACCTTACCCTCCCTGTTCCCTCACCTACTGACCTTACCCACCCTGTCCCCTCACCTACTGACCTTACCCACCCTGTCCCCTCACCTACTGACCTTACCCACCCTGTCCCCCTCACCTACTGACCTTACCCACACTGTCCCCCTCACCTACTGACCTTACCCACCCTGTCCCCCTCACCTACTGACCTTACCCACCCTGTCCCCTCACCTACTGACCTTACCCACACTGTCCCCCTCACCTACTGACCTTACCCACCCTGTCCCCCTCACCTACTGACTTTACCCACCCTGTCCCCTCACCTACTGACCTTACCCACCCTGTCCCCTCAACTACTGACCTTACCCACCCTGTCCCCCTCACCTACTGACTTCACCCACCCTGTCCCCTCACCTACTGACCTTACCCACCCTGTCCCCTCAACTACTGACCTTACCCACCCTGTCCCCCTCACCTACTGACCTTACCCACCCTGTCCCCTCACCTACTGACCTTACCCACCCTGTCCCCCTCACCTACTGACCTTACCCACACTGTCCCCCTCACCTACTGACCTTACCCACCCTGTCCCCCTCACCTACTGACTTTACCCACCCTGTCCCCTCACCTACTGACCTTACCCACCCTGTCCCCCTCACCTACTGACCTTACCCACCCTGTCCCCCTCACCTACTGACCTTACCCACCCTGTCCTCTCACCTACTGACCTTACCCACCCTGTCCCCTCACCTACTGACCTTACCCACCCTGTCCTCTCACCTACTGACCTTACCCACCCTGTCCCCTCACCTACTGACCTTACCCACCCTGTCCCCCTCACCTACTGACCTTACCCACCCTGTCCCCTCAACTACTGACCTTACCCACCCTGTCCCCCTCACCTACTGACTTTACCCACCCTGTCCCCTCACCTACTGACCTTACCCACCCTGTCCCCTCAACTACTGACCTTACCCACCCTGTCCTCTCACCTACTGACCTTACCCACCCTGTCCCCCTCACCTACTGACCTTACCCACCCTGTCCCCTCACCTACTGACCTTACCCACCCTGTCCCCTCACCTACTGACCTTACCCACCCTGTCCCCTCACCTACTGACCTTACCCACCCTATCCCCTCACCTACTGACCTTACCCACCCTGTCCCCTCACCTACTGACCTTACCCACCCTGTCCCCTCACCTACTGACCTTACCCACCCTGTCCCCCTCACCTACTGACCTTACCCACCCTGTCCCCTCACCTACTGACCTTACCCACACTGTCCCCCTCACCTACTGACCTTACCCACCCTGTCCCCTCACCTACTGACCTTACCCACCCTGTCCCCCTCACCTACTGACCTTACCCACACTGTCCCCCTCACCTACTGACCTTACCCACCCTGTCCCCCTCACCTACTGACTTTACCCACCCTGTCCCCTCACCTACTGACCTTACCCACCCTGTCCCCCTCACCTACTGACCTTACCCACCCTGTCCCCCTCACCTACTGACCTTACCCACCCTGTCCTCTCACCTACTGACCTTACCCACCCTGTCCCCTCACCTACTGACCTTACCCACCCTGTCCTCTCACCTACTGACCTTACCCACCCTGTCCCCTCACCTACTGACCTTACCCACCCTGTCCCCCTCACCTACTGACCTTACCCACCCTGTCCCCTCAACTACTGACCTTACCCACCCTGTCCCCCTCACCTACTGACTTTACCCACCCTGTCCCCTCACCTACTGACCTTACCCACCCTGTCCTCTCACCTACTGACCTTACCCACCCTGTCCCCTCACCTACTGACCTTACCCACCCTGTCCTCTCACCTACTGACCTTACCCACCCTGTCCCCCTCACCTACTGACCTTACCCTCCCTGTTCCCTCACCTACTGACCTTACCCACCCTGTCCCCTCACCTACTGACCTTACCCACCCTGTCCCCGCACCTACTGACCTTACCCACCCTGTCCCCTCACCTACTGACCTTACCCACCCTATCCCCTCACCTACTGACCTTACCCACCCTGTCCCCTCACCTACTGACCTTACCCACCCTGTCCCCTCACCTACTGACCTTACCCACCCTGTCCCCCTCACCTACTGACCTTACCCACCCTGTCCCCTCACCTACTGACCTTACCCACCCTGTCCCCCTCACCTACTGACCTTACCCACCCTGTCCCCTCACCTACTGACCTTACCCTCCCTGTTCCCTCACCTACTGACCTTTCCCACCCTGTCCCCTCACCTACTGACCTTACCCACCCTGTCCCCTCACCTACTGACCTTACCCACCCTGTCCCCCTCACCTACTGACCTTACCCACACTGTCCCCCTCACCTACTGACCTTACCCACCCTGTCCCCTCACCTACTGACCTTACCCACCCTGTCCCCTCACCTACTGACCTTACCCTCCCTGTTCCCTCACCTACTGACCTTACCCACCCTGTCCCCTCACCTACTGACCTTACCCACCCTGTCCCCTCACCTACTGACCTTACCCACCCTGTCCCCTCACCTACTGACTTTACCCACCCTGTCCCCTCACCTACTGACCTTACCCACCCTGTCCCCTCACCTACTGACCTTACCCACCCTGTCCCCCTCACCTACTGACCTTACCCACCCTGTCCCCTCACCTACTGACCTTACCCTCCCTGTTCCCTCACCTCCTGACCTTACCCACCCTGTCCCCTCACTTACTGACCTTACCCACCCTGTCCCCTCACCTACTGACCTTACCCACCCTGTCCCCTCACCTACTGACCTTACCCACCCTATCCCCTCACCTACTGACCTTACCCACCCTGTCCCCTCACCTACTGACCTTACCCACCCTGTCGCCTCACCTACTGACCTTACCCACCCTGTCCCCCTCACCTACTGACCTTACCCACCCTGTTCCCTCACCTACTGACCTTACCCACCCTGTCCCCCTCACCTACTGACCTTACCCACCCTGTCCCCTCACCTACTGACCTTACCCTCCCTGTTCCCTCACCTACTGACCTTACCCACCCTGTCCCCTCACCTACTGACCTTACCCACCCTGTCCCCTCACCTACTGACCTTACCCACCCTGTCCCCCTCACCTACTGACCTTACCCACACTGTCCCCCTCACCTACTGACCTTACCCACCCTGTCCCCCTCACCTACTGACCTTACCCACCCTGTCCCCTCACCTACTGACCTTACCCACACTGTCCCCCTCACCTACTGACCTTACCCACCCTGTCCCCCTCACCTACTGACTTTACCCACCCTGTCCCCTCACCTACTGACCTTACCCACCCTGTCCCCTCAACTACTGACCTTACCCACCCTGTCCCCCTCACCTACTGACTTTACCCACCCTGTCCCCTCACCTACTGACCTTACCCACCCTGTCCCCTCAACTACTGACCTTACCCACCCTGTCCCCCTCACCTACTGACCTTACCCACCCTGTCCCCTCACCTACTGACCTTACCCACCCTGTCCCCCTCACCTACTGACCTTACCCACACTGTCCCCCTCACCTACTGACCTTACCCACCCTGTCCCCCTCACCTACTGACTTTACCCACCCTGTCCCCTCACCTACTGACCTTACCCACCCTGTCCCCCTCACCTACTGACCTTACCCACCCTGTCCCCCTCACCTACTGACCTTACCCACCCTGTCCTCTCACCTACTGACCTTACCCACCCTGTCCCCTCACCTACTGACCTTACCCACCCTGTCCTCTCACCTACTGACCTTACCCACCCTGTCCCCTCACCTACTGACCTTACCCACCCTGTCCCCCTCACCTACTGACCTTACCCACCCTGTCCCCTCAACTACTGACCTTACCCACCCTGTCCCCCTCACCTACTGACTTTACCCACCCTGTCCCCTCACCTACTGACCTTACCCACCCTGTCCCCTCAACTACTGACCTTACCCACCCTGTCCTCTCACCTACTGACCTTACCCACCCTGTCCCCCTCACCTACTGACCTTACCCACCCTGTCCCCTCACCTACTGACCTTACCCACCCTGTCCCCTCACCTACTGACCTTACCCACCCTGTCCCCTCACCTACTGACCTTACCCACCCTATCCCCTCACCTACTGACCTTACCCACCCTGTCCCCTCACCTACTGACCTTACCCACCCTGTCCCCTCACCTACTGACCTTACCCACCCTGTCCCCCTCACCTACTGACCTTACCCACCCTATCCCCTCACCTACTGACCTTACCCACACTGTCCCCCTCACCTACTGACCTTACCCACCCTGTCCCCTCACCTACTGACCTTACCCTCCCTGTTCCCTCACCTACTGACCTTACCCACCCTGTCCCCTCACCTACTGACCTTACCCATTCTGACTTCACCCTCCTTGCCCCTTCACTTACCCTCTCACCCACCCTTTCACCTTACTTACTGATCTTACCCACGCTGCCCCTTCACCTTACCTTCTCTCCGTAGCTTTTCAAAGAAAGTTTGGGACATTTAAATCCTTTCCTTACCGGCGGATGACACCCAATGCCTTTAAAAGGGGGCAGGAATACTGATTAAATTCTCACTACTGTTCCCTCCGTGGTTTCCTGCACTGACTGAGATCCGCAGGATCCTCCATCTGCCGTCCCGGAAAATCTCAGGGAGATAAAGGCGAAGTTTACTTTGTTTGTCCAGGGCTGGATCAGTCAAAGACCGAAAGGATGATTCACCCCAACATTTCAAGGAAAGAGTATTTTTACAACTTATCATAGAAACCCTACAGAACATAGAGGCCATTTGACCCATCAAGTCTGCACCGACCACAATCCCATTCAAGTCCTGTCCCCATATCCCTACACATTTACCCGCTAACCTACACATTTCAGGACACTAAGGGACAATTTTAGCACGGCCAATCAACCGAACCCACACATCTTTGGACTGTGGGAGAAAACCCACACAGACACGGTGAGAATGTGTCAACTCCACACAGACAGTGACCCCCGAGCCGGGAATTGAACCCAGGTCCCTGGAGCTGTGAAGCAACAGTGCTAACCACTGTGCTATAATGCCGCTTGCATCATATAACTTATTCTACTCCCCTTTCTGCAGGATCAGTTTGGGTTTCCACGTTGCGGCAAATATTGGCCCAGGATATTTTGATTTGATTTATTATTGTTACATGTATGAAGGTACAGTGAATTTCTTGTACGCTATGCAGACAAAGTATAGCGTACATAGCAGAAAGGCATGCGAAGTGCAGTGTTACAGTCATATCTAGGTGTAGAGAAAGATCAACATAATGCCACGTAACCCCATTCAAAAGTCTGACAACAGCAGCAGAGAAGAAATCATTCTTGAGTCGGTCGGTACGTGACCTCAGACTTCTGTATCTTTTTCCCCGATAGAAGAAGGTGGAAGAGAGAATGTCTGGGGTGCTTGATTCTGCTGGCTGCTTTTCCTAGGCAGTGGGAAGCGCAGACAATTGTGGGGGACATTAAGAGCACAATATTAACACATTGAAACAAAGTCACATTGTGCGAGCTTTCTGTTTCAAACAGCGTTGCAACCAGTTTTCTTTCATTCGATATCCATGGTGAGTGGTCAGGGGTCAGTTGCTATGCCTGTCCCATAATTGAAACACACACACACACACACGTCAATCACGTGTGCTTTAACGAGCTAGAGTTTCCGCCCCAAACAGGCCCCTTCTCTGTCAGAGCTGAGACGCATTTTTCCCAGGAGTTGACCTGACTGGCAGAAGTAAACCATTCAAAGAATCTTTGGCCTGTTTTGCCAGTTTGGCAACATCTTTTGGGAAATTATTTTCAGGTGTGGAGTGTTGCCACATCGCACTCCAGACTGCCCCGAGTGAGATTCCTTCCAGTCACCCGGACTTTATCCTCGGCACACAGGAAAGGAGATCATCCTACAGTTTGGCCCTCCCTGTGGAAAGACTGAGCGGGATTCTCCGGCCTTGTTCGCGTCCCCCCGCCGCCGCTGCCACCGAGAATTTGGCGCTCGGCCAAAACCCCATTTACTGCAGCGGGACTGGAGAATCCCAGCCGCGAGTGAGCTCAGGGGATTCTGGCCATCGTGTAGCTTTATTCAAGAAAGAGGCAAGCAGAGGAGCGCAAGGAAAATCCGATCACTGCAAAGGGGAAAAGAGAGCAAATTGTCGGGATGGTGAACATTAAAGAAGGCTTTATAGTCTTCTGCATGTTAACAGCAAGTTTTCATTAACTACCTATGTCTGTATACATAGAGCTATCTCCAGTTCTTTGCCCAACATCACACTGACCCTAGTTCTGGGTCATGAGTCTTGTTATATTGCAGTGTGGGTGGGACTGTACTCAGTCCCACATTAACCCTGTATGTACCAGACAACTTACACTGCACAAATCATTATTAACTCCTACAATGAGGATATAAGAACAAAAGAACATAAGAAATAGGAGCAGGAGTAGGCCATCTAGCCCTTTGAGCCTGCCCCACCATTCAGTAAGATCGTGGCTGATCTGTCGTGTCTCAGTTCCACATTCCCGCCCTCTCCCCATAACCCTTAATCCCCTTGCCTATCAAAAACCTATCTACCCGCGTCTTAAATATGTTTAGCGAGGCAGCCTCCACCACTTCAACGGGCAGAGAATGCCAGAGATTCACCACCCTTTGCGTAAAGAAGTTCCTCCTTAAATAGCCCCCCCTTTATCTTGCGGCTGTGCCCTCTAGTCCTACTGTCCTTTCTGAGCGGGAAGAGCCTCTCCGCCTCTATCCCTTTCATCCCTTTCATCATCTCATACGTCTCAATGAGATCTCCCTTCATCCTTCTAAACTCTAATGAGTACAAGCCTAGTCTATTCAGCCTCTCCTCATAGTTCAACTCTGATATCAGCCTAGTGAACCTCCTCTGCACTCCCTCCAAGGCCAAAATATCCTTGCGCAAGTGTGGTGATCAAAACTGCACACAGTACTCCAGCTGCGGCCTCACCAGTGCACTGTACAGTTGCAGCAAGACCTCCCTACTTTTATATTCAATCCCCCTCGCTATGAAGGCCAGCATCCCATTCGCCTTCCTGACCACCTGCTGCACCTGCAGACTGGGTTTTTGCGACTCATGCACAAGGACCCCCAGGTCCCTCTGCACCGTAGCATGCTGCAGCTTTTCGCCCTGTAAATATTAGTCCTTCCTACCATTATTCCTACCAAAGTGGATAACCTCATACTTGCCAACATTGTATTCCATCTGCCAGGTCCTCGCCCACTCGCTCAGCCTATCTAGATCCCTCTGCAGCCTTTCCACACCCTCCGCACAATTTGCTGTTCTACCTATCTTTGTGTCATCAGCAAATTTTGACAACCTTACACTCGGCTCCCTCCTCCAGATCATCTATATAAATGGTGAATAGCAGAGGCCCCAGCACCGACCCTTGGGGCACCCCACTAGTCACCATCCGCCAATCTGAATAGCACCCGTTGACACCCACTCTCTGCCTCCTATTTGACAGCCAATCCCCTATCCACGCTAACACCCTACCCCCAACTCCATGCCCCCTTACCTTCTGTAAGGTTATCGGCCAATTGGGACGGTGGTGGAGGGGGTTGGGGGGTGGGGATCGTGGTGCTGAGTAAGGTAATGCTGCTGTTCGTGAGTTTACTTCGTTAGATGAAGAACTATACTGCCACCGGGTTCGATTCCCGGCTTGGGTCACTGTGTGGTGTCTGCGTAGGTTTCCCCCAGGTGTTCCAGTAAAGACGTGCTGGTTAGGTGCACTGGCCATGCTAACTTCTCCCTCAGTGTACCCGAACAGGCGCCGGAGTGTGGCGACTAGAAACTTCACTGCGGTGAAGTTATTGTGACGCGAATAAATAAAACTGAAACCTGCTCAAGGGCATTGTGGCCTTGGTCAGATAACAGGTCTTGGGGTCATTGTGCTGGAGAGTTTTACAGCACAGAAAGAGGCCCTTTGGCCCATCTTGTCTGCGCCGGCCATCAAGCACCTACCTACACTAGGTTCAGGTCAACTCTTAACTTCTATGTCAAAGGTCCAAGTTGTAACTAGAGTTTTACAGAAGAACAGATCTTGCAAATGCCGAAAACCAATATCACTTACAATGCCTTGAGCAAGGTACCGCATGGTGGTTGTTGCATGAAGTTAAATCTCATGGGATCCAGGGTGAGGTAGCCAAAGGGATACAAAATTGCCTTGATGACAGAAGACAGAGGGTGGTTGTAGAGGGTTGTTTTTCAAACTGGAGGCCTGCGACCAGCAGTGTGCCTCAAGGATCAGTGTTGGAGCCCACTGTTCTTTGTCATTTATATTAATGATTTGGATGAAAATTTAGGAGGCATGGTTAGTAAGTTTGCAGATGACACCAAGATTAGTGGCATAAGGGACAACCAAGAAGGTTATCCAGGATTGCAACCGAATCTTGATCAATTGGGCCAGTGGGCGGGTGAAAGTTTAATTTAGATAAATGTGAGATGATGCGTTTTGGGAAGATTGGACTTGCGCTGGCATGTACAAGTTAGACTGAAGGGCCTGTTTTCATGGCGCACACCTCTATTTTCCTCAGAGCTGGCGAATGAATCCATTTTGGGATACTGTTTAGTCAGATTATTTCAGTTTTCACATGTTATTAGATTTACCAAAGTCCAGGTGACTATAACTGACTTACAAGCTCCGACTATGAAGCTACTGGGCTAACTAACCAATTAAGTAAAATTCAGACAGATTTTAGAATGGGCGAACAATCGACTCCATCAGATTACTGCCCATGTGCCGAAAATGACCATTTATCCCATTGGATCTCCTGTCTGGAAGGGATACCACTTGGTGTTCAAGTAGCACATAACCAACTATCCCAAATGCTGCAAGTTAATGCCAAATTTCCAGGGACTTGCCACCATGAATTTATTACGAGAGACTCTCCACTCACCTGACGAAGGGGCAGTGCCCCGAAAGCTTGTGAGGTTTACCACCAACTAAACCTGTTGCACTTTGACCTGGTGTTGTGAGACTTCTTACTGTGTTTACCCCAGTCCAACGCCAGCATCTCCACATCAAGGTTGAAGGAAGTCGTAGAGGAGAGGGAATTGTTGTGAGTGCTGGGGAGCGAGTGATGGTGACAGTCTGGCATTTCATCTTTCAGATATAAACTTACGATTCTCTGCTTTTGAATGCGAGCTGGTAAATGCTCTTTCATCTAACCCAATCTCTGTAGCCTTCTGTTCCTTTCTTGTTCCTGCACCAATCGATATAATCACGGAGTTGGTGGGAGGAACTGGGGGACAGATTGTGGGGGAATTACCCAGTAAGCTTGGTGGACCAGAGAATGGATTCTTGGTGCACCAGCCCAGTACTGGTAAAAAGTCAAAATATTCAGTGGGTTGGGCAGCATGTGTGGAGAGAGAAACAGAGTTAATGTTTCGTTCCAAAGAAGAGTCATCAGGAATTAAAAAGTTAACTCTTTATCTCTCTCCATAGATGCTGCCAGATCCACTTAGTATTTCCGGCACTTTCCGTTTTTATTTCAGTTTTCCAGCATTTGGAGTATTTCACTTTTATCCTGACGAAGTGTTTGCCTGTTCCACCTGACTTCAGAACGTAGAAACGTAGAACAGTACAGCACAGTACAGGCCCTTCGACCCTCGATGTTGTGCCGAGCTATGACCAAACCCAAGATCAAGCTATCCCACTCCCTATCATTCTGGAGTGCTCTGTGTGCCTATCCAATAACTGCTCGAAACTTCCTAAAGTGTCCGACTCCGCTATCACAGCAGGCAGTGCATGCCACACCCCAACCACTCTCTGAGTAAAGAATCTACCTCGGACATCCCTCCTCCCACCATGAACCTTATAGTTATGCCCCCTAGTAACAGCTACACCCACCCGAGGGAATAGTCTCTACACGTCCACTCTATCTATCTCCCTCATCATCTGATAAATCTGTATTACGTCACCTCTCATCCGGCCGCAGCTGGAGTACTGTGTGCAGTTTTGGTCGCCGCACCTGCGCAAGGATATTTTGGCCTTGGAGGGAGTGCAGAGGAGGTTTACTAGGCTGATACCGGAGTTGAGGGGGTTGAGCTATGAGGAGAGGCTGAATAAACTAGGCTTGTACTCGTTAGAGTTTAGAAGAATGAGGGGAGATCTCATTGAGACATATAAGATGATGAATGGGATGGATAGGATAGAGGTGGAGAGACTCTTCCCACTCAGAAAAGACAGTAGGACTAGGGGGCACAGCCTCAAGGTAAAGGGGAGGCGGTTTAGAACGGAGTTGAGGAGGAACTTCTTCACTCAAAGGGTGGTGAATCTCTGGAATTCTCTGCCCGTTGAAGTGGTGGAGGCTGCCTCGCTAAATATTTTTAAGAAACGGGTTGATGGGTTTTTGATAAGAGAGGGATTAAGGGTTATGGGGAGAGGGCGGGAAGGTGGAGCTGAGTCACGACAGATCAGCCATGATCTTATTGAATGGCGGGGCAGGCTCGAGGGGCCAGATGGCCTACTCCTGCTCCTATTTCTTATGTTCTTATGTTCTCTTTCGCTCTAAAGAGAGAAGTCCCAGCTCCCTCAACCTTTCCTCATAAGACCTGCTTCATTCACCTCCCCTTAGGGGCCAGATTTCCCAAATCCTGGAAAATCTGGCTTGCCGTCCTTTATCAATGGCATGCCTGAAACATGAGGCATGCAATCTGTTAAAGATATTGAAATTCAGGAACGGCATCACTGTTCTCACGAGCAGGAGGGTCGATCGTAAATGATTGGTGAATGGTGATCATTCTGTCAAGGTCAGTCTGCCATCACCAAAAACCCTTTAATAATAATAATTCAAGCAAGAACTATACATGTGACTTCCAGCTTGTGAGTCAATACCTGGGGACCGACAGGACATGGGTTGAAACAATGGGTTTTAACCCCTCGCTGCTCATTTCGCATTGGGCAAGCCTCCAGTCACTCGATAAGGGACTTTGTACTCCACGTAGCTCACAGGGGATATCGTTTGGCCATCGTGGACTTTATATACACAGCAAATCTGGAATGTGCTCCCTGAATGGATGGTGGAATGGAAACTTTCTAAAGGGAATTGGATAAATACTTGAAAATTTATAGGGCTACGGGGACAAAGCAAGGCAGTGGAACTAATTGCGCAGAGAACTGCTGAGGGCACAGTGTACCAAATGGTCTCCTCCTGTGCACCAAATTCTTCTGTGCTGTGTGTGTGCTTCTATGATTCATTTCTGTAAAGATTCTCATATTTGTCCGCCTTAACTTTGGCAGAGTTTATCTATTATAAGTTTACTTATTTATTAGTCATTTACATTGACGCTGCAATGAAGTTCCTGTGAACAATCCCCTAGTCGCCACATTCTAGCACCTGTTCGGGGACACTGAGGGAAAATTGAGCATGGCCAGTGCACCTAACCAACACGTCTTTCGGACTGTGGGAGGAAACCGGGGCACCCAGAGGAAACCCACTCAGACACAGGGAGAAGGTATGGACTCCACTCAGACAGTGACCCAAGCTGGGAATCGAATCCAGGTCCCTGGCGCTGTGAGGCAGCAATGCTAACCGTGCCGCTGAAATCTCGTCTTCCCAGAGTTTCCGCGGACGGAGTAACGGTGGGCACCTTGCGAAGAGTAGCGCCACACCATACTGCCTGTACAACCGGTCTACGGAACCCTTGTACAGCCACTCCATTGTACATTTTGAATATTAATTTGCACGTAGCTACGAGAAGCCAAACCCCCCCCCCCCCCCCCCGCAACGTGCGAAGTTCCAAATCTAGTGCACAAATCATTTTAAAAAAATAGGAGAGAGAACAGATTCAGCTCCAGTTTACCCACAGCCGATTCAGGATCACAAATATTCTCTGGACGTAGAAAGACACAGGGACAGCGCACCGCCCTTTGCTCAGATCATGAGTCAATAATCTTCAATAAATCCGCTACAGCTACGGTGAAGCCAAATAGGATAAGGATAACATTATTCTACAGTATTTGCAATCAGCCATCTGCTGTAATATTGTATCGGTTGTTAAAATTACCTTGTTATTATCCTTCTGCAATGAAGCATGGTTTTTGTCTCCAGACAGAGAGAACCACAATGAACATAGCCAGAGAGCACATTATTGTACTCTATTTGCATAAGCATTCTGGAATATCAGATCAATGGCATTAATGTCGGCAGTTTATATTAAGCCACAGAAATTGTTCTATTGTACAGTATGAGTCGGAGGCAGCAGTTCCTTAATTATACTAATTTGGTCAGTGAATGTGTACAGTGTGGAAATAGAAATAAGTTTTAATTTCTTAAACTGTCAAAATTATGATAAATCTCAAGTTTCTCGCATATGTTCGACCGTAATGTAATGTTAATACATCCAGCCCCTATTGATATTTATTCCTAATGAAACCAAACTAATATACTCACTGACTGTGGCTTCAAAAGAACATTTCTAAGTAATGGCAATCAGCTGGAAATTGGAGCCAAATGCTTTTAAAATACAAGAGCTGAAAAGATAATCTTGCAGTAATGGGAAGACAAGTTGCCCTGAGGCTTCCTGCTGTTGTGAGTATCTCCCTGATAATTTGTACTGAAGGGGAAGATTTTAAACAAACTGATGAGAGGAGTTACCAACTGGGCGAATGCAGATATTCCAAACGCACAAATCCGAATAGCAATACCCACTGTAAAATTAACATAGACATAGAACCCTACAGTGCAGAAACAGGCCCTTCGGCCCATCGAGTCTGCACCGAACACAATCCCACCCAGACCCTATCCCCATATCCCTACACATTTACCTGCTAATCCCTCTAACCTACACATCCCAGGATACTAAGGTGCAATTTTTAGCATAGCCAATGAACCTAACCCGCACATCTTTGGACTGTGGGAGGAAACCGGAGCACCCGGAGAAAACCCACTGTAAAATTGGAGTACATTTCTAAACATTCCCGAAGCACAGTCTGCGTCGGTTGTATGGGTTGATTTTTCCAAAGGTCAAAAGAAGCAACTGAGCTGTAAATTCTGCCCTTCGTTGCTTTTCATTCAGGTTTGGTTTTCCCAAATTCAACCCTAGTTAAATATGCAGGCAAACTCCTTGCCCAAATTAAGAAAGCCCATCAATGTCTCTACTTTCTCAGGAGAATAAGGAAATTTGGCATGTCCACGATGACTCACACTGATTTTTACAGATGCACCATAGAAAGCATCCTTTCCGGCTGTATCACAGCTTTGTATGGCTCCTGCTCTGACCAAGACCGCAAAAAACTACAAAGACCCAGTCCACCATGCAAACCAGCCTCTCGTCCATTGAATCTGTTTACACTTCCCACTGTCTCTGAAAAGCAGCCAGTATAATCAAGGACCCCAGGTACCCCAGACATTCTCTCTTCCACCTTTTCCATTGGGAAAAAGATACAAAAGTCTGAGTTCACGCACGAACCGATTCAAGAGCAGCTTCTTCTCTGATGCCATCAGACTTTTAAATGGATCTAACTCGCACTAAATTGATCTTTCTCTGCATTTTAGCCGAGATGGTGACATTGCATTCTGCACTCTCCCCTTTCCTTCCCTATGAATGGTATGCTTTGTCTGTATGGTGCAAGAAACAATACTTCCACATGTATACTAATACATGTTACAATAATAAATCAAATCAAATCAAATCAAACCGTGCCACCCAGAACAGAATATATCATTACTTTATGAAGTGGGTACAATTTTAATTTGGTATGAAGGTGTAAACAGCCAAAAAAAAAAGTTGGAAATGTGGTTAGGAGGTGGCTAATTCAATATCGCTGAACCGCATCACCCACAGTTAAATTGACCCCGCGTTTCTTGTTACGAAAACCTGCCGTCTTTAGAAACGCACTCAAGCTGAATTTCAGTGGAACGCAGCAACAAGCTAAGTTAACCTGAAATGTACAAAGTTACATGACTATACAAATTGCCATCTTATCAGATTGTTGCACTAACGAATAAGGACCATTGACTAAGCATGCTTTTGAGATGTCAAGCTATTTCATACTTCATTCGATAGAAAGTCACCAGACAAATTCCCCACATGCAGTTTCTTGGTTTCCCACAGCATTTCCTGTAATGCTGAATTTTTTAAAACACTTATTCCCAGAATGTGAGTGGCGCTGGCAAGATCGGCATTGCTAATATCCCTGAAGCTGTGAGCGAGTGATTTATTCTCATTCATTCATTGGACATGGGGATCGTTGGCAGGGCCAGCAATTATTGCCCATCCCTAGTTGCCCGAGGGCAGTTGAGAGTCAACCCCATTGCTGTGGCTCTGGGGTCACATGTAGGCCAGACCGGGTAAGGGCGAAAGACTTCCCTCCCCTGAAGGACGTGAGTGAACACAGTAAGAAGTCTCGCAACACCAGCTTAAAGCCCAACAGGTTTATTTGGTAGCAGAAGCCACTAGCTTTCGGGCCTCTGACCCTTCATCAGGTGAGTCGTGAGTCCGATGAAGGGTCAGAGGCCCTGAAAGCTAGTGGTTTCTGCTACCAAATAAACCCGTTGGACTTTAACCTGGTGTTGCGAGACTTCTTACTGTGTTTACCCCAGTCCAACGCCGGCATCTCCACATCAGGACATGAGTGAACCAGGTGGGTTTTTCGACAATGGTTTCATGGTCATCAGTTAGATTCTTAATCCCAGATTTTTTTTATTGAGTTCAAATTCCACCATCTGCCGTGGTGGGATTCGAACCCAGGTCCCCCGAACATTAGCTGAGTTTCTGGATTAATAGTCTAGCGATTAAACCACAGTGTGTTGAAGGTGCTTCTGTAATACTGTTCGATAAGGAATTCCAGGATTGCAGCCCAGTAAAGATGATGGAGCAGGGATTATATGTCTAGGTCATATCTCCAGGGGACCTGGATTCGAATCCCGCCACGGCAGACGATGGGATTTGAATTCAATGAAGAAAATCTGGAATTAAGAATCTACTGATGACCATGAAACCATTGTCAATTGTCAGTAAAACCCATCTGGTTCACGAATGTCCTTCAGGGAAGGAAATCTGCCGTCCTTACTCAGTCTGGCCTACATGTGCCTACAGAGCCACAGCGACGTGGTTGAATCTCAACTGCCCTCCAAGGGCAACTAGGAATGGGCAAAAGGTGCTGTAAAAAGTCTGACAACACCAGGTTTTAGTCCAACCGATTTATTTGATAATATTCTCACAAGCAAGCAAGCTTTCAAGCGTTCTGGCCAGAACTCTCCATTCACCTGACGAAGAGGGTAACCTCGAAAGCTTGCTTGCTTGTGAGAATATTATCAAATAAATCGGTTGGACTAAAACCTGGTGTTGTCAGACTTTTTACTGTGTTTACGCCAGTCCAACGCCGGCATACCCACATCAAAAGGTGCTGGTCAGTCAACGACACCCAAGTTCCACAAATGAAAAAAGTGGATGGGTTCTGAATGAGTTAAAATCCGTGTGAATTAAATTCCTTTTCCCAAACATCTCTTGGCAGCCAGCGCTCCATGTGATGCATGCAAATTTACCAACAGCGATATTGAATTAGCCACCTCTTAACCACATTTCCAACTTTTTTTTTGGCTGTTTACACCTTCATACCAAATTAAAATTGTACCCACTTCATAAAGTAATGATATATTCTGTTCTGGGTGGCATGGTTTGATTTGATTTGATTTGATTTATTATTGTAACATGTATTAGTATACGGTGGAAGTATTGTTTCTTGCACTATACAGACAAAGCATACCATTCATAGGGAAGGAAAGGAGAGAGTGCAGAAATGAAGATGTAACATGATGACTGCCATCAGTTAAACTTTCCTCGAGGAAATAGGTGTGAGTCTCTCCTGCGTACTTCCATTCTGAGAGTATTCCCTGGAACAGGTGTTAACTCTTCTGCATTTTGATGGCTGGAGGCCATGGTTTCGAGTCTTGCTTTGTTTTGTAGTCAAGTGTAAATAACACACTGTGGCAGACAAGAGAGAATTGTATCTCGTCTACTTGCAATAGAATCAGTTACAGATCTCTGTGATTGAACCATCAGACATCGATTTCAAGTTTATACTGCCCTGTGTATCATTTCCTTTTTGACAAATATTTCTCACAGTTTTCAACTATGGGATGGCACAGTGGCACAACGGTTAACACCACTGCCACACAGCACCAGGGACCGGGATTTCAGCCTTGGGTCACTGGAGTTTGCACATTCTCCCCATGTTTGCGTGGGTTTCCTGTGGGTGCTCCAGTTTCCTCCCACGCTCCAAAGACATTGAGGTTAGATGAGATGGGAGTAGTGATAGTGGTGCTCAGTGCCAACATCCTGCAGAGGAGAACTGCCACCCAGTGCTGAAAGAGGATAAATGATCTCCTCTCTTCTGCCAGGGTAACGTCACTCACTTCATCACCCTCAACTCACACACCCATCACAAATCCACAGGGAGTTCACTCACTCCCAGCTCAATGGACACCACCACTCTCACTCTCCCACATACATCTTCATCTCTCCTGTGGGTCATCTCCTCGTCGCCTCACCGTTCGCACTCACCATCCACGCAAGCCAGCCATCCTTACCATATACCCGGGCACATGCCCTGCTTACACTCTTTCCACCTGTCTTCCTGCAGGACAAGCTGGCTCACAACATTAGGGAGCTGTTCGAGGTGGGTGGAGGGATATTAGAACTCAAGATCCTTATTGAGTTTGAAGTCGGAGCCATCCAGCTGGCCGGGGGGGGGGGGGCACAGATTGCTCCTTTGGTGATGGTGAGGTCATAGTGTCACAGACGCCCTTCGGCCCTCCTTGTCCATGCAGCCCTTTTTTTAAAACCCCTAAGCTAATCCCAATTGCCTGCATTTGGCCCATATCCTTCTATACCCATGTAAGATCGAAATGCTTTTGAAAAGTTAAAATTGTACACCCCTCTACTAATACCTCTGGCGGCTTGTTCCATGACGTGGGCATGCCGGCGTTGGACTGGCGTAAACACAGTAAAAAGTCTGACAACACCAGGTTTTAGTCCAACCAATTTATTTTAGCTTGTTCCAGACACTCACCACCCTCTGTGTGAAAAAATTGCCCCTCTGGACACTTTTGTATCTCTCCCCTCTCACCTTAAACCTATGCCCTTGAGTTTTAGACGCCCCTATCTTTGGGAAAAGATATTGACTATCTACCTTGTCGATGCCCCTCATTATTTTATAGACCTCTATAAGGTCACCCCTCAACCTCCTACACTCCAAACAGAAAAGTCCCAGTCTATTCAGCCTCTCCTTATAACTCAATCCATCAAGTCCCGGTAGCATCCTAGTAAATCTTTTCTGCACTCCTTCTAGTTTAATCATAAGAACATAAGAACATAAGAAATAGGAGCAGGAGTAGGCCATCTGGCCCTTCGAGCCTGCCCCGCCATTCAATAAGATCATGGCTGATCTGTCGTGACTCAGCTCCACCTTCCCGCCCTCTCCCCATAACCCTTAATCCCCTCTCTTATCAAAAACCCATCAACCCGTTTCTTAAAAATATTTAGCGAGGCAGCCTCCACCACTTCAACGGGCAGAGAATTCCAGAGATTCACCACCCTTTGAGTGAAGAAGTTCCTCCTCAACTCTGTTCTAAACCGCCCCCCCTTTATCTTGAGGCTGTGCCCCCTAGTCCTACTGTCTTTTTTGAGCGGGAACAGTCTCTCCACCTCTATCCTATCCATCCCATTCATCATCTTATACGTCTCAATGAGATCTCCCCTCATTCTTCTAAACTCTAACGAGTACAAGCCTAGTTTATTCAGCCTCTCCTCATAGCTCAATCCCCTCAACTCCGGTATCAGCCGAGTAAACCTCCTCTGCACTCCCTCCAGGGCCAAAACATCCTTGCGCAGGTGCGGCGCCCAAAACTGCACACAGTACTCCAGCTGCGGCCTCACCAATGCCCTATACAGCTGCAGCAAGACCTCCCTACTTTTATATTCAATCCCCTTCGCTATGAAGGCCAGCATCCCATTCGCCTTCCTGACCACCTGCTGCACCTGCAAGCTGGGTTTTTGCGACTCATGCACAAGGACCCCGAGGTCCCTCTGCACCGTCGCCTGCTGCAGTTTTTCGCCCCGTAAGTAATAGTCCTTCCTACCATTCCTCCTACCAAAGTGGACCACCTCACACTTGCCAACATTAAATTCCATTTGCCATTTCCTGGCCCATTCGCCCAGCCTATCTAGATCCTTCTGCAGACTCTCCACACCCTCCGCACAATTTGCCTTTCCCCCAATCTTGGTGTCATCAGCAAATTTCGACACCCTGCACTCGGTTCCCTCCTCCAGATCATCTATATAAATGGTAAATAGCTGAGGCCCCAGCACCGACCCCTGGGGCACCCCACTAGTCACCAACCGCCAATCCGAATAGCATCCATTGACCCCCACTCTCTGCCTCCTATTTGACAACCAATCCTCTATCCACGCTAACACCCTACCCCCAACTCCATGTCCCCTGACCTTCTGCAATAACCTCTTGTGAGGTACCTTGTCAAACGCCTTCTGAAAATCCAGAAAGACCACATCCACCGGCTCTCCTCCATCCACTGCCCTAGACACATCCTCATAGAACTCCAGTAAATTTGTCAGACACGACTTCCCTTTAATGAAACCGTGTTGCGTCCGCCCTATCAAGCAATTCCCCTCAAGATGCCTCGCTATTTCCTCCTTAATGACGGTTTCTAACATTTTACCTACCACAGACGTTAAACTAACCGGCCTATAATTCCCCGCCTTTTGCCTGGCACCCTTCTTAAACAACGGCGTAACATTAGCCGTTTTCCAATCTTCCGGCACTTCCCCGGAATCCAGCGACGTCTGGAAAATAACCACCAAGGCATCCACTATCACCTCCGCCATTTCTTTCAGAACCCTCGGATGCATTCCATCCGGTCCTGGGGACTTGTCCACAATCAGCCCCTCCAGTCTGTCGAGCACCACCTCTCTAGTAACAGTAATGTCATTAAGACCCTCCATTCCTACCACCTTTCCATCGCTAACACCCGGCAAATTATTCACGTCCTCCTCCGTGAAGACAGAAACAAAGAAGTTATTCAAGACCTTAGCCATATCCCTATCCCCTACCACTAGCTCCCCTTTCTCATCCTCTAAAGGACCAACGTTTATCCTAGCCAGCCTCTTCCTTTTTATATATTTATAAAAACTCTTGCTATCCTTTTTTATATTAAGTGCTAGCCCAGCCTCATAGCTTCTCCTACCCTCCTTTATCAATTTCTTTGTCAATCTTTGTTGACATTTAAACCTTTCCCAATCCTCTTCTCGCCCACTGCTCTTAGCTACTCTAAACTTCTCCGCTTTTAATTTAATACTTTCCTTCACCTCCTTCGTTATCCACGGCTTATTACCTCTCCTCCTACTGTCCTTTTTAACCATCGGAATAAATTTCTGCTGAGCACCAAGAAAGATCTCCTTAAAGATCCTCCACTGCTCCTCAGCAGACCTACCTTCCAACGCGTTCCCCCAGTCCACATTCGCCAATTCTTCTCTCATCCTACCATACTCCCCTCTATTCAAACAAAGGACGCGTGTCTGGGAACCCACTTTCTCCTCCTCCATCTGCACCAGAAACTCCACCATACAATGATCACTCTCTCCAAGAGGATCCTTCACCGCAAGGTCCCTAATTCTACCCGCCTCATTACATAGCACCAGATCCAAGATAGCTCGCTCCCTCGTCGGCTCCAACACACACTGTTCAAGGAAATTATCCCGGCAGCATTCCAAGAACTCCTCCTCGAGCCCACCGTGTCCAACATGGGTCGACCAATCAATATGCAGATTGAAATCTCCCATAACTACTGCCGTCCCATTCCTGCACGCTGCACTTATTTGCGCGTTAACAGCCCGCCCCACCTCCAGATCATTATTCGGGGGCCTATAGACGACACCCACTAGCGTCTTCCTCCCTTTTCTGTTCCTAATCTCCACCCACAACGATTCCACTTTCTGCTCCTTGGCTCCGATATCATCCCTTGCTACCACCTTGATACTATCCTTAATCAGCAGAGCTACTCCACCCCCTCTTTCCTCCTGCCTATCCTTCCTGAACACTTGATAACCCTGTACATTCATCTCCCAGTCCCTGTCACCTTGCAGCCACGTCTCTGTAATGGCCACCAGATCGTATCCATTTGTGTCGATCTGCGCCATCAGCTCATCCATTTTATTCCGAATGCTTCGTGCATTCAGATAAAGCGCTTTCATCCCAGCCTTCACCTGGACCCTACTTGCCGTAACGCCACCAATTGGGACATCCTTTGCCTCTTCCCTTACCTGTACCCTATCCTTAACTTTAGACCTCATAGCGTCACCTACCCTCGCACCCTCCCCCCCCCTAATTAGTTTAAAGCCTTGTCTACAGTCCTCTTTACTCGATTCGCCAGCACTCTGGTCCCAGCATGATTCAGACCAACCCCATCCTGCCCGAACAGGTCCCACCTACCCCAATACTGGTGCCAATGCCCCATAAATTCGAACCCATTCCTCCCACACCAATCCCTGAGCCACCCATTTACTTCCTTTATCCTATCAACCCTACACCCGTCTGCCCTCGGTTCAGGCAGTAGCCCAGAGATAACCACCTTGTCGGTTCTATTTTTTAATTCCATTCCCAGCTTCTCATACTCCCTTCCCAGATCCTCAGTCCGCATTTTGCCTACGTCGCCGGCACCCACATGTACTACAACGACTGGGTTCTCACCCTCCCACTCCAGATTCCTCTGCAGCCCAGATGTGACATCCTGTACCCGAGCACCAGGCAGACAACACACCCTTCTGTGCACTTTGTCATTGTGACAAAGGACAGTGTCAATACCCTTCACCCCACTATCCCCAATCACTACTACGTTCCTTTTCCCCTTCTCTTTGCCTATGTCCTGCTGCATCACTGTACCGTGTGCAGTTTGCTCACCAACCTCTCTTGCCTCGTCCTCTTCCAGACTGGAAGCAAGAACCTCAAACCTGTTATGCAGGTTAAGAGGCTGAGGCCTCCTCTCCTCACCCCCCTTCCTCCTCCCAGCAGCCCCCTTTTGTCCCTGACCCTTAGATTTAGCCAGTCTAGGGGCACCCTCTCTCCCCCTGATGAGCCTCAGTGTCCGTAGCTCAGAGGCCAGCTCATCCACCTTGAGCTGGAGCTCCTCCAGCAACCTGCACTTACTGCAGACATGGTCACTGGGAAGGACCCTGGGGTCCACCAGTTCCCACATCATACAGAATCATATCCTTTGTATAATAGGGTGACCAGAATTGCACACTTTTCCAAGTGTGGCCTAACAAATGTCTTGTACAATTTCAACGAGACGTCCCAACTCCTATATTCAATGTTCTGACTGACGAAACCAACCATGCCAAATGTCTTCTTCACCACTCTGTCCACCTGTGACTCCACTTTCAAACAGCTACGAACATGTACCCCTAGATCTCTTTGTTTTGTAATTCTCCCCAATGCCCTACCATTAACTGAGTAACTCAGTTAAAAGTTACAGCAGGACATAGATAGGATACAGGAATGGGCGGAGAAGTGGCAGATGGACTTCAACGCGGATAAATGTGTAGTCGTCCATTTCGGCAGAACCAACGGGATGAACGAGTACACTATCAAGGGCAGGAGTCTTAGTAGCGTTGAAGAGCAGAAGGATCTCGGGGTCCGGGTCCACAGGACTCTTAAATCGGCCTCGCAGGTGGAGGAGGTGGTCAAGAAGGCGTATGGTGTACTGGCCTTCATTAATCGAGGGATTGAGTTTAGGAGTCGGGAGGTAATGCTGCAACTTTACAGGACCCTTGTCAGGCCTCATTTGGAGTACTGGGCGCAGTTCTGGTCGCCTCACTATAGGAAAGACGTAGAAGCTATTGAAAGGGTGCAGAGGAGATTTACAAGGATGTTGCCTGGACTGGGAGGCATGCCTTATGAAGATAGGTTGAGGGAGCTGGGACTCTTTTCCCTAGAGAGGCGAAGGTTGAGAGGCGACCTGATAGAAGTTTATAAAATGTTGAGAGGAATAGATAGGGTGGACTCTCAGAGGCTATTTCCCTGGGTTGAAATGGTCGCTACGAGAGGACACAGATTTAAGGTGCGGGGAGGGAAGAACAGAGGTGATGTTAGGGGTAAGTTTTTCACTCAGAGGGTGGTGAGTGAATGGAATCGGCTGCCGTCATCGGTGGTGGAGGCGAACTCGCTGGGGTCTTTTAAAAGACTTCTGGATGAGTATATGGGGTTTAATGGGATTGGGGGTTATAGATAGGTCTATAGATTGGTGGGGTTGATGTGATCGGCGCAACTCGAGGGCCGAAGGGCCTGTTTGTGCTATAATGTTCTATGTTCTATGTTCTAACTCCTGCCCTGGTTCAACCTACCAAAATGCATCACCTCACATTTATCTAAATTAAATTCCATCTGCCATTCGTCAGCCCACTGGCCCGATTGATCAAGATCCCGTTGTAATTAACTTTCTTCACTGTCCACTACGCCACCAATCTTGGCAAACTTACTAACCATGCCCCCCCCCCCCCCTATATTCTCATCCAAATCATTAATATAAATGACAAATAACAGTGGGCCCAGCACTGATCCCTGAGGCACACCGCTGGTCACAGGCCTCCAATTTAAAAAAACAAATCTGTCAAGAAGCCAATTTTGTATCCATTTAGCTACCTCACCCTGGATCCCGTGAGATTAAACTTTAAGGTTAGCAGGGATAAAGCAAGTGTGGATCCAGCACTGTAAGGTCCATCAGACAATAATACCATGAACCATGCCTTGTGTTTCCAAGCTCTGCCATGCACTAATGATCACTCCTTTCTGTCGCAGGCATATCTGGAAATTAGCCAGGTCCGCGAAACTACCTCCTACAATAGCTTAGAGGAGGGATTCATGGATTCAGAGATCAAAGAACCATCGCAGTGCACACCAACACTCTCCACCACCAGCACACACTCAGTGGGACTGAATTCGAGAGAGGGGTCTGGGGGTAACAATGTGCTGAGTACCCCTCTCTGATCCACAGCAGGAGGAGGCAGGAATGGCCCAGGGATCCGGCGCTCGGAGGAGAGCTGGAGACCAGGAATCTGCTGATGTCCAATCAGGTGTCGGGCATCTGGACTTGGACCCAGTTGCTGGAGCTCCAAAGGCAAACTCGGGGACATCAGGAAGGGATGTCAGCTACACTCCTCGGACTGAAAGGTGGCACAGAGGAGTCCATCTGCTTTATGTCTGAGGTGATTGTGTTGACAATCCAACGCAACAATGTCCGCACTGGTTGGGTGGCAACTGCAATGGAGATTTCTGCCCTGCACTATTGCAGGACACACACTCCACGGTGCGGGACACGCACGCCACACTCCGGGACACGCACTCCACGGTGCAGGACACGCACGCCACACTCCGGGACACGCACTCCACGGTGCGGGACACGCACGCCACACTCCGGGACACGCACGCCACACTCCGGGACACGCACTCCACGGTGCGGGACACGCACTCCACGGTGCGGGACACGCATTCCACGGTGCGGGACACGCATTCCACGGTGCGGGACACGCACTCCATGCTCCAGGACACGCGCTCCACGGTGCGGGACACGTGCTCCACGCTCCAAGACACGCACTTCACGGTGCAGGACACGCACTCCACGGTGCGGGACACGCACTCCACGCTCCAGGACACGCACTCCACGCTCCAAGACACACACTCCACGGTGCGGGACACGCGCTCCACGGTGCGGGACACGCACTCCACGCTCCAGGACACGCACTCCACGCTCCAAGACACACACTCCACGGTGCGGGACACGCACTCCACGGTGCGGGACACACACTCCACGCTCCAGGACACGCACTCCACGGTGCGGGACACACACTCCACGCTCCAGGACACGCACTCCACGGTGCGGGACACACACTCCACGCTCCAAGACACGCACTCCACGGTGCGGGACACACACTCCACGGTGCGGGACACACACTCCACGCTCCAAGACACGCACTTCACGGTGCGGGACACACACTCCACGGTGCGGGACACACACTCCACGGTGCGGGACACACACTCCACGCTCCAGGACACGCACTTCACGGTGCGGGACATACACTCCACGGTGCGGGACACACACTCCACGCTCCAGGACACGCACTTCACGGTGCGGGACATACACTCCACGGTGCGGGACACGCGCTCCACGCTCCAGGACACGCACTCCACGCTCCAGGACACGCACTCCACGCTCCAGGACACGCACTCCACGCTCCAGGACACGCACTCCACGCTCCAGGACACGCACTCCACGCTCCAGGACACGCACTCCACGCTCCAGGACACGCACTCCACGCTCCAGGACACGCACTCCATGCTCCAGGACACACACTCCACGGTGCGGGACACGCGCTCCACGCTCCAGGACACGCACTCCACGCTCCAGGACACGCACTCCATGCTCCAGGACATGCACTCCACGGTGCGGGACACACGCTCCACGTTCCAGGACACACACTCCACGGTGCGGGACACGCGCTCCACGCTCCAGGACACGCACTCCACGCTCCAGGACATGCACTCCACGGTGCGGGACATGCACTCCACGCTGCAGGACACGCACTCCACGGTGCGGGACACGCGCTCCACGGTGCGGGACACGCACTCCATGCTGCAGGACACGCAGTCCACGGTGCGGGACACGCACTCCACGCTGCAGGACACGCACTCCACGGTGCGGGACACGCACTCCACGCTCCAGGACACACACTCCACGGTGCGGGACACGCACTCCACGCTGCAGGACACGCACTCCACGGTGCGGGACACGCACTCCACGCTCCAGGACACACACTCCACGGTGCGGGACACGCACTCCACGCTGCAGGACACGCACTCCACGGTGCGGGACACGCGCTCCACGGTGCGGGACACGTGCTCCACACTCCGGGACACGCACTCCACGCTGCAGGACACGCAGTCCATGGTGAGGGACACGTGCTCCATACTGTGGGACATACACTCCATGCTGCCCACTTCTAGGCTTTGTGCTCAGATTAGTCTTTGCTGGGATACTTTTCAATCTGCACCTCAGCACAGCCAGGGATTAGGGTTGCTCTCCTCCAGCAATCTGATCATTGCCAACTCTCTAAGAGGAGGCTATAGTTACTTGCCCATTGGGCAATGGTACACCAATACCCTGGTAATGACCAATTTTAGAACTCTGTTGCTCATCATTTAACCCTTGGCGCACTATCAGTGGCACTCAGAAGAATGAATGGTGCTTCGGGGGGCATAATTCCATGATTCCTGATTCAACCTCCCACCATGTCAATCAGCCTCCCATAAGTTAACCTTCGGCCCCTCCTGATCCCAGTCTCCCCCATATCAATCCCCCGGTATCCCCCCCATATGAATCCCCCGGTCCCTCCCCCATATCAATCCCCCGGTATCCCCCCCATATCAATCCCCCGGTATCCCCCCCATATCAATCCCCCGGTGTCCCCCCCATATCAATCCCCCGGTATCCCCCCCCATATCAATCCCCCGGTATCCCCCCCATATCAATCCCCCTGGTATCCCCCCCATATCAATCCCCCGGTATCCCCCATATCAATCCCCCGGTCCCTCCCCCATATCAATCCCCCGGTCCCCCCCATATCAATCCCCCGGTATCCCCCCCATATCAATCCCCTGGTATCCCCCATATCAATCCCCCGGTCCCTCCCCCCATATTAATCCCCCGGTTCCGCACCCCCCCCCCCCCAAAATATCAATTCCCCCCGGTCGTTCCCCCCCCCCCGCGTATTGGTCCCTCCCCCATATCAATCCCCTGTTCTCCCCCCCCCCCACCCCCCCCGATATCAATCCCCCCGGTCCCCCCCCCCATAATATAAATCCCCCCGGCCCCCCCCCTCCATAATATAAATCTCCCCGGTCCCCCCCCCATAATATCGATCCCCCCCGGTCCCCCCCTCCCATGTCAATCCCCCCGGTCTATCCCGAGTCAATCCCTTGATTTCACCCGACTCGGCACCTTCGTCCCCCTCAAGTCTGCCCATGCCCCCATCCCAGACTTCCCCGATCAGGCCCGGGCTCCTCCTGATAGACTGAAGTCTTCGCTGGCCCCTCTCCCCCATCAGCGTGTCCCCCTGTAGCCCTGAGTCAAAGCCTGGTCATCCCCGAGTCAAAGCAGCGCCCTCGAAACCAAGCCGATGGCCTCGGGTCAGCTCCTTTAACACCCGGAACTGCACCGTGAGTGCTGCATCCACCCTCCCAAGCTTCCCTCGGAGGGGTGCACACCATCTGAAGCCAGTCATGAGTTGCTGTCTGAACGTTAGCCACCGTGATTGGATTTGCAGTGGGGTCGAGGGGTTGATTCTGGCAACTAGGCCCAATAATGGAATGCAATTATGTTATAATGAGGTTCCACCGAACAGTGGGGAACATGGTCCAGACTGAATGGAGGGGAGGGAACATGGCCCAGACTGAATGGAGGGGAAGGGAACATGGCCCAGACTGAATGGAGGGAAGGGAACATGGCCCAGACTGAATGGAGGGAAGGGAACATGGCCCAGACTGAATGGAGGGGAGGGAACATGGTCCAGACTGAATGGAGGGGAGGGAACATGGCCCAGACTGAATGGAGGGAAGGGAACATGGCCCAGACTGAATGGAGGGAAGGGAACATGGCCCAGACTGAATGGAGGGGAGGGAACATGGCCCAGACTGAATGGAGGGGAGGGAACATGGCCCAGACTGAATGGAGGGGAAGAAACATGGTCCAGACTGAATGGAGGGAACGGAACATGGCCCAGACTGAATGGAGGGGAGGGAACATGGCCCAGACTGAATGGAGGGGAGGGAACATGGCCCAGACTGAATGGAGGGGAGGGAACATGGCCCAGACTGAATGGAGGGAAGGGAACATGGCCCAGACTGAATGGAGGGAAGGGAACATGGCCCAGACTGAATGGAGGGGAAGGGAACATGGCCCAGACTGAATGGAGGGGAAGGAACATGGCCCAGACTGAATGGAGGGAAGGGAACATGGCCCAGACTGAATGGAGGGAAGGGAACATGGCCCAGACTGAATGGAGGGGAAGGGAACATGGCCCAGACTGAATGGAGGGGAAGGAACATGGCCCAGACTGAATGGGAAGGGAACATGGCCCAGACTGAATGGAGGGAAGGGAACATGGCCCAGACTGAATGGAGGGGAAGGAACATGGCCCAGACTGAATGGGAAGGGAACATGGCCCAGACTGAATGGAGGGAAGGGAACATGGCACAGACTGAATGGAGGGGAAGGAACATGGTCCAGACTGAATGGAGGGAACGGAACATGGTCCAGACTGAATGGAGGGGAGGGAACATGGCCCAGACTGAATGGAGGGAACGGAACATGGCCCAGACTGAATGGAGGGGAGGGAACATGGCCCAGACTGAATGGAGGGGAGGGAACATGGCCCAGACTGAATGGAGGGAACGGAACATGGCCCAGACTGAATGGAGGGGAGGGAACATGGCCCAGACTGAATGGAGGGGAGGGAACATGGCCCAGACTGAATGGAGGGAACGGAACATGGCCCAGACTGAATGGAGGGGAGGGAACATGGCCCAGACTGAATGGAGGGAAAGGAACATGGCCCAGACTGAATGGAGGGGAGGGAACATGGCCCAGACTGAATGGAGGGGAGGGAACATGGCCCAGACTGAATGGAGGGGAAGGAACATGGCCCAGACTGAATGGGAAGGGAACATGGCCCAGACTGAATGGAGGGAAGGGAACATGGCACAGACTGAATGGAGGGGAAGGAACATGGTCCAGACTGAATGGAGGGAACGGAACATGGTCCAGACTGAATGGAGGGGAGGGAACATGGCCCAGACTGAATGGAGGGGAGGGAACATGGCCCAGACTGAATGGAGGGAAAGGAACATGGCCCAGACTGAATGGAGGGAAGGGAACATGGTCCAGACTGAATGGAGGGAACGGAACATGGTCCAGACTGAATGGAGGGGAGGGAACATGGCCCAGACTGAATGGAGGGGAGGGAACATGGCCCAGACTGAATGGAGGGGAGGGAACATGACCCAGACTGAATGGAGGGTAGGGAACATGGCCCAGACTGAATGGAGGGGAGGGAACATGGCCCAGACTGAATGGAGGGAAAGGAACATGGCCCAGACTGAATGGAGGGAAGGGAACATGGCCCAGACTGAATGGAGGGGAGGGAACATGGCCCAGACTGAATGGAGGGAAGGGAACATGGTCCAGACTGAATGGAGGGGAGGGAACATGGCCCAGACTGAATGGAGGAATGGGAACATGGCCCAGACTGAATGGAGGGAAGGGAACATGGTCCAGACTGAATGGAGGGGAGGGAACATGGCCCAGACTGAATGGAGGGAAGGGAACATGGTCCAGACTGAATGGAGGGGAGGGAACATGGCCCAGACTGAATGGAGGGGAGGGAACATGGCCCAGACTGAATGGAGGGAAAGGAACATGGCCCAGACTGAATGGAGGGAAGGGAACATGGCCCAGACTGAATGGAGGGGAGGGAACATGGCCCAGACTGAATGGAGGGGAGGGAACATGGCCCAGACTGAATGGAGGGGAGGGAACGCTCATGGAAAACCTTTCCGCTGGCATAAAATGGCCTTCTTGTGATATTTTCTGCTCCTGTAGCTAAGCCCTCCCAACACTAACGTGAGGAGAAAATCCCAGCCCCTGAGTAATAAGTTGTGGAAAGCAGTCGGTCCCAGGGGTTATTTGCCTCGTTGAGCTCAGTTGGATTGAATGACTTTGGGCAGGATTCTCCAGGGAATTTTGGCTGGAGTGAAACATCCCCCCCTCACTTATTGGAGGGACCCATCACATTCCCCGCCCCCACCACATCTCCCACCCCAACCCGGAGGGTCCCACCATATCTCCCGCCCCCAACCCGGAGGGTCCCACCACATCTCCCGCCCCCCACCCGGAGGGTCCCACCACATCTCCCGCCCCCACCCGGAGGGTCCCACCACATCTCCCGCCCCCCACCCGGAGGGTCCCACCACATCTCCCGCCCCCCACCCGGAGGGTCCCACCACATCTCCCACCCCCACCCGGAGGGTCCCACCACATCTCCCGCCCCCCACCCGGAGGGTCCCACCACATCTCCCACCCCCACCCGGAGGGTCCCACCACATCTCCCACCCCCACCCGGAGGGTCCCACCACATCTCCCACCCCCACCCGGAGGGTCCCACCATATCTCCCACCCCCCCCTGGAGTGTCCCACCACATCTCCCACCCCCAACCCGGAGGGTCCCACCACATCTCCCACCCCCACCCGGAGGGTCCCACCATATCTCCCACCCCCCCCTGGAGTGTCCCACCACATCTCCCACCCCCAACCCGGAGGGTCCCACCACATCTCCCGCCCCCAACCCGGAGGGTCCCACCACATCTCCCGCCCCCACCCGGAGGGTCCCACCACATCTCCCGTCCCCACCCGGAGGGTCCCACCACATCTCCCACCCCCACCCGGAGGGTCCCACCACATCTCCCGCCCCCAACCCGGAGGGTCCCACCACATCTCCCGCCCCCACCCGGAGGGTCCCACCACATCTCCCACCCCCACCCGGAGGGTCCCACCACATCTCCCACCCCCCACCCGGAGGGTCCCACCACATCTCCCACCCCCACCCGGAGGGTCCCACCACATCTCCCGCCCCCAACCCGGAGGGTCCCACCACATCTCCCTCCCCCCACCCGGCGGGTCCCACCACATCCCCTCCCACCCCCACCCGGCGGGTCCCACCACATCCCCTCCCACCCCCACCCGGAGGGTCCCACCACATCTCCCACCCTCAACCCGGAGGGTCCCACCATATCCCCTCCCACCACAGCGAGGCTGGAAAATCCCAGCCTCAGACTGAGGGTGTAAATTTAACTCGGGTTCCTGAGTGACTAACATGAAGAAGAGACATTTGGCTGAAGCATCTAAAGAATGTGTATGATGGTAAACTGTGAACAAAAACCTTCACTTCAACGTGTCCTAAGAAAGTATATTTCTAATAAATGAGGGTAATGACTCTTAGCAGTCTAGAGGATCAGAAGGACCTTGGGGTCCGGGTCCACAGGACTCTTAAATCAGCCTCGCAGGGAGAGGATGTGGTCAAGAAGGCGTATGGTGTCCTGGCCTTCATCAATCGAGGGATTGAATTAGGAGTCGGGAGATAAAGCTGCAGCTTTATAAGACCCTAGTCAGACCCCACTTGGAGTACTGTGCACAGTTCTGGTCGCCTCATTACAAGAAGGATGTAGAAGCTATTGAAAGGGTGCAGAGGAGATTTCCAAGGATGTTGCCTGGATTGGATGGCATGCCTTATGAGGATAGGTTGAGGGAGCTCGGTCTTTTCTCCCTGGAGAGACAAAGAATGAGAGGTGACCTGATAGAGGTGTATAAGATGTTGAGAGGTATGGATCGAGTGGATTCTCAGAGGCTATTTCCCAGGGCTGAAATGGTCGTTACGAGAGGACACAGGTTTAACACGCTGGGGAGTAGGTACAGAGGTGATGTCAGGGGTAAGTTTTTCACTCAGAGGGAGGTGGGTGAGTGGAATCGGCTGCCGTCGGTGGTGGTGGAGGCGAACTCGCTGGGGTCTTTTAAGAGACGTCTGGATGAGTACATGGGATTTAATGGGATTGAGGGTTATAGATAGGCCTGGTAGGTGGGGATATGATCGGCGCAACTTGTGGGCCGAAGGGCCTGTTTTAGTGCTGTCGAGTTCTATGTTTTTATGTTTCTATGATTTGCCCGAGTAGTTTATTGTAAAAAGTATCAGCATAATTCGACTTATCAGTATGTGAGAGTGTTGTTGAACTTCTTGTCTTTATAGAGAGTTGTATTTGAGTGGATTAACTCAATGTTTCCACATTTTTAGGTTCTGGACCATATCCGCAGACGGATCAACAGATTCCGCTGCTGATCCAATGTGTCTGTACGTGCGGGAGCTGAAACACGTCACCGTGGGAGCGTAAAGCTGGTATATTTCCGTTGAAGTAAGATGTCCAAAGAGGAAGTGGCCTGCAAGGTTAACACGTCTTATAAACACAAGGAACGCAAGCCAAAGAAGCCTCACTATATCCCAAGACCATGGGGAAAACCATACAACTACAAATGCTTTCAGTGCCCTTTTACCTGCATGGAGAAGTCCCACCTCTACAACCACATGAAGTACAGCCTGTGTAAGAACTCGCTCTCGTTGCTAATTGAGTCAGACTGGCCGTACAAGAAGAGCAACGGCCTGAGTTCGGACCTGCGCCTGCTGCAAACCACTGCGGAGCGCGCTGGAACCGGGAAAACCAGTGACGCGCCGGGAAGCGGCAACACCAATTCTGCCGCCAGAGTCACCGACAGGTGGGACGCCTGTCGCGCCAGCGTTGAGCTCAGCGCGGGTGTGACCGTCTTGGAAGGCTCCGGTCGACAGGCCCGCTCCCCGAGGGAGAAGCCACCCCAAGCAGGGGCAGCCGAGGGCTGCGGGAAAGCGCCGGGGCCGAGATGCTCGCCCGACCCACCTCCCTCCAGGAGCAAGCCGGGCAAAAAGACCGAGGCCGATTTCGTGCCAGCCGACGTGCTCTCCTTGAAGGATTCGGTCATGAGGAGTAAGATTGCGCCGGCTGAAGCACTGGAGGCGAAGGTGAAACATTATAAGCTTCCGAAGAGCTGTGTGAGCAGTAGTGGCATCCTCATGGAACAGTGGAAGCTGGTCACATCTGGCCAGCGGGGAGACGCAGCTGATGTTTCTCCACCGTGCACAAGTGCGAATGTGATTCCGTGCTACCCGCCACCAGCCTACCAGGAGCCGCAAGGATTAAATCTCTCCATGCTTGGGGTCAAGTACCCAATGAACCACAATCTGTTCTCTTGCCTGAGCCCTGGGCTCAGTTCGAATGCAGCACCACCACCTGCTCCTCTGGCGCATCTGCCTTTCCTGGCCTCATCTGCTCAGCTCGTTCACCCTCGCTCTGAACACTTTCAATCCGCGCGCCTCCCGGAAAGATCCCCAGCCCCACCGAGGTTCTTCTACCCCCTGTTGTTCGAGCACGCGTTCAGCTCGCTGGAGAACGGGACGACGGCAGTCAGGGAAGACCGTCCGTCGACAAATCCGCCACCTCCGGACATCCTTCCGTCCAGATCTCCCGACGTCCACAATAAAACCCATCTGCGTAAAGTGCCCGCCCTGAGGCCTCAGCTCAGCCACTGCTCTGGTCAGGTGGAAGTGTTCTTGGCCGATTCCAATCACAAGTCCTTCCTGTCGCACGGCAAGCAAGAGAAACACTCGACGCACTCCGGTGAAAACGCCGCAGTGTCTCACAAGAATAAGCTGGTCTTCAAGTCACCGACAGAGGCTTGTAAAAACTCGAGGGATACCAAAGATGCGAGCATTAAATCTCAAGCACTAAAAAGGCAAGGGGAGTGGGTGCCAGTTTCGTCGGCGGCAAGTACTACTTTCGTTAGCTTTGTGGAAAATATAACCCAGTCAGCAGCAATGGAAACCAAGGCAAACTCAAGCAAATCAAAGCTGTTATTTGCTCCTCTTACAGCAGAAAGGTTAAAGCGATCAAACAGGTCAGTTGGCAATTTAAACAAGCTAATCCGATCTCCATCCTAGCAACGTCAAGGTTTCATTTTACCTGAACGGGGTTATGTTCCTTCCTGCTCAATACACACGTGTATTCTATTGCTCGTCAGGATCGTGATTTAAGAACTGAGTTTAAAAAAGAGATTAGAGAACCAGCGTTTCATCAGCAAGTAGCAGGAGGAGGCCATGCAGCCCTTCGAGCCTACCCTACCATTCAATCTGATCACGGTTCATCCTCTACTTCCAACACTATTTTCCTTCACTCTGCCTGTGTCCCTTGGGATGGGATTTTCCAGCCACGCTCATCCCAAAACTGGAAAATTCCATTTGAGGTCAATGGATCTTTCCATGGTTCCCCCACCCCACTGCAATTCCCATGGCGGACAGAATGGGTAAAATCCCCCCGTTGATGTTTTTTAGAAACCTAAGAGTCTCTGTCTTGGGCACACCCAGTGACTAAGCTTCCATCGTCGTCTGGGGTAGGGAGTCAAAGAACAAAGAACAAAGAACAACCCAGCACGGGAAACAGGCCCTTCGGCCCAACGAGCCCGCGCCGCCACATCACCCTACACCTATTCTACCCTGTGTGTCTATGAATGGAACCCTACTCAGTCAGATTCAGGGAAGAAATAGTGTCAATTTGGTAAAAACCGATTAGTCTGAGAGCACATTTTTGGGGTGTGGGAGGAAACCGGAGCGCCCGGAGGAAACCCACGCAACCACGGGGAGAATGCGCAAACTCCCACAGACACAGGCCCAAATCCATGTGCCTGCACAGCCAGCAGTACTAGTCACTGAGCTGTTGCGGCGCCCATCTACCGGTCCAGGATCAAGCACACACACCGACATGAAGTACTAGGCCACTCCTGGAACTTCCAAGAGCAGCCCAGGCACGACCCGCCGTGTGAATGCCCCTCGTTTGACACGAGGTGGACCTCCACCTGTGGAATAAAGTCAAAAATATTAATCTTACAGCCTGCCTTTCCGGTGTCTCCCGAGGTTTAACCCTATTTAATATCCCCTACCATATCCCTCCATTCTCGTTTCACTCATGTGCCTATCTAACTGCATCTTAAACGAGTCCAACGTTCCTGCCTCCACCACCCTACTCGATAGCGCATTCCAGACTCCCACAACTCTCTGCGTAAAGAACCTTCTTCTGACCTCCAAATTATACCTCTCCCCCCTCACCCTTAAATGATGACCTCTCGTGTTCGTACCCAGTCTAGGGAGCAGTCTCTCACTATTAACTCTATCTATTCCCTTCATTATCTTATATACTTCTATCATGTCCCCTCTCAATCTCCGCCTTTCCAAGGAGAATAGTCCCAGTTTCTTCAACCTCTCCTCGTAACCCAGTCCCCCCATGCCAGGCAACCAAAGAGTCCCAAAGATTTGCCACCCTCTGATTGAAGAAATAGCTCCAGATCTCAGTCCTAATTGTCTGCCCCTTATTCTAAGACTGCCCTCTCAGCCCCTGGTTTTAGTCCTTTACCAACCCACTCCCCCCCCGCCATCAGCCAGGGGAAATCCTTCTACATCAACCACATCAAGCCCTTTAAGAATTTTATACGTTTGAATGAAATCACCTCTCATTCTTCTAAACCTCAGAGGAACGGCACGTGGCACAGTGCCAGGGACCCGGGCTCAATTCCAGCCTCAGGTGACGGTTTGCGTGGAGTTTGCACATTCTCCCTGTGTCTGCGTGGGTTTTCTCCGGGTGCTCTGGTTTCCTTCCCCAGTCCAAAGGTATGCAGGTAGGTGGATAGGCCATGCTAAATTGACCCTTAGTATCAGGGAGATGTCAGGGAGATTAGCTGGGTGAATATGTGGAGTTATAGGGATAGGTCCTGGGTGAGATTAGGGTTGGTGCAGGCTGGATGGGCTGAATGGCCTCGTTCTGCACTAAGCAGATTCTAAGCAGGATGGAAAAAATGGCCTCGTTCTGCACTAAGCAGATTCTAAGCAGGATGGAAAAAAAAGCCCACTTTTTAATCTTTCCTGATGGGACAATCCATCCTGAATTAGTTTGGTGAGCCTTTGTCACACTCCCTCTTCGGTAAGTATATTTTCCCTTCGATAAAGAGACCAAAGCTACACTTAGTAGTCGAGGTGCAGTTTCACCAAGGTTCTATGTAATTGCAGTAAGACATCCTTACTCCAATACTCAAATCCTCCCGTAATAAAAGCCAATATACCATTCCCCTTCCCAACTGCTGGCTGTACTCTTTCTAGTTTAATAATATCGTTTCTGTAATAGGGTGATCAGAGTTGTACACAGTATTCCAAGTGTGGCCTTACCAATGTCTTGTACAACTTCAACAAGACGTCCCAATAGCTGTCATGAGATTGAATAAGTCGATAAACTCTCAATAAAGAAAAGTTCGGTGTCTTGCTTTCAGTTTCACAAGCTGGCCTGCTTTGAATGAACATCTGGTCCTTCAGAACTCCCTCCCATGTTAACTGCATGATAGCTTGCAGAGATCCGTGGGCAAGGACATCCGAGTCTTTTTGAAGTTCAACATTTCCCAATCTCTCAGCATTTAGGAAATATTTTTGTTTTCTGTACCAACGTGGACAACCCCACATTTCTCCAAATTGCATTCTGTCTGCAACTTGTTTCTCACTCGTTTAGCCTCTCCAGGTCTTCTTGAAGTATCTTTGCAACCTTCACACCACTCACACTTGCACCTAGTTCTGTGTCAGAAAATAACACAAGTGAAAGTTCTTATTTCTGCTCTGTCAAAGTCAGAAATAGTGGAGGCAAGTGGAAATGCAATCCACCTGAAGAATAATTGGAATATAAGGCAAACTTAATCACCGTGGGGTTCCCTTAGAGGGATAGGTGGAGCATAGTTGAATAGGATTATGACTTAGGGAGCACGGTAACAAGGCAGAATGTATTTGGGGAGGGAGTTCTGAAGGACCAGATGTTCATTCGAAGCAGGCCAGCTTGTGAAACTGAAAGCAAGACACCGAACTTTTCTTTATTGAGCGTTTATCGACTTATTCAATCTCATGACAGCTATTGGGACGTCTTGTTGAAGTTGTACAAGTCATTGGTAAGGCCACACTTGGAATAGTGTGTACAACTCTGGTCACCCTATTACAGAAACGATATTATTAAACTAGAAAGAGTACAGAAAAGATTTACTAGGATGCTACCGGGACTTGATGGTTTGAGTTATGAGGAGAGGTTGAATAGACTGGGACTTTTTTCTCTGAAGCTTAGAAGGCTAAGGGGTGACCTTATGGAGATCTATAAAATAATGAGGGGCATGGACAAGATAGATAGTCAATATCTTTTCCCAAAGGTAGGGGAGTCTAAAACTAGAGGGCACAGGTTTAAGGTGACAGGGGAGAGATACAAAATTGTCCAGAGGGGCAAATTTTTAACACAGAAGGTGGTGAGTGGCTGGAACAAGGTAGTAGTTAGAGGCAGGTACAATTTTATCTTTTAAAAAGTATTTAGATAGTTCCATGGGTATGATGGGTTTCGAGGAATGTGGGCCAAACACGGGCAATTGGGATTAGTTTAGCGGTTTATATGGACAAATTGGGCCGAAGGGCCTGTTTCCATCTGTAAACCTCTCTGACTCAAGGATAGGATGTATGAGCATCTGGAGTGCTGCAATCTGATCAAGGATACGCAGCATGGCTTCGTTACAGGGAGGTCGTGCCTTACGAATCTATTGGAATTTTTTGAAGAGGTGACAAAAACGGTTGACGAAGGACAAGCCGTTGATGTTGTCTATATGGATTTCAGTAAGGCGTTTGACAAGGTCCCTCACGGTAGGCTGATAGAAAAGGTGAAGGCTCATGGGATACAAGGCCAGGTATATAGATGGGTGGAGAACTGGCTTGGGAGGAGGAGACAGCGGTAGTAGTGGAAGGCTCCTTTTCCAATTGGAGGTCTGTCACCAGTGGGGTGCCGCAGGGCTCGGTACTAGGACCTCTACTATTTGTAGTATATATTAATGACTTGGAAGAGCGGGTAGGTGGTGTGATCAGCAAATTTGCTGATGACACTAAGATGGTTGGATTGGCGAGTACTGAGGAGCAGTGCCTGGCAATGCAACAGGACATAGACAGGCTGGTAGATTGGGCAGATAGATGGCAAATGGAATTTAATCCGGAGAAACGCGAGGTGATGCACTTTGGCCGGAATAATGTGGAGGGGAGTTATATGATAAAAGGTAGAACTATCCGGAGTATAGATACGCAGAGAGACCTGGGGGTGCAGGTACACAAGTCCCTGAAGGTGTCGGGTGCAGGTGCAAGAATGTGATGAGGAAAGCGTATGGCATGTTAGCCTTCATAGGAAGGGGTATAGAATATAAGAGTAGGAGTCTGATGTTGCAGTTGTATAGAACGTTGGTTAGGCCTCACCTGGAATACTGCGTCCAGTTCTGGTCGCCCGTACTACCGGAAGGATGTAGAGATCCTGGAGAGAGTGCAGAGGAGATTTACCAGGATGTTGCCTGGTATGGAAGGGCTGTCTTACGAGAAAGATTGAACGCACTTGGGCTGTTTTCCCTTGAGAGACGTCGGCTGAGGGGGGATCTAATAGAGGTTTATAAGATTATGAAGGGGATAGATAGAGTAAATGGTGTAAGCTTTTTCCGCTATTAGAAATGGATAGAACGAGCTTAGGGTGAGGGGGGCTAGATATAAGACTAATATTAGAGGGCAGTTTTTCACACAAAGGGGTAGTGGGGATGTGGAATGCACTGCCGAGTAAGGTGGTGGAAGCAGGCACGCTAGGGTTGTTCAAGAGTCACTTGGACAGCCACATGAGCGGTCTACATATAGGGGGATATAGCAGGCCTTACTAAACATTGTCGGGCTTTGGGGTTCAGTTTTAGCCTCAGGGATATAGAGCCTTTTAATAATGAATTTTTTATCCACAGGATTTAAGTCCAGCAAGGGGCATGCGGGCGGCAGGTTGTGGTGGGCTGCTCTTGGATATTGCATCGGGAGTTGCCTACTGCTTCATGTCGTTGGTGTGCATAAACTGGACCATCTCGAGGGCATCATGACAGCTCAGAGGCTATCTCTGTTGCTGTGCGGACACATGGATTTGGGCCCGTGTCCGTGGGAGTTTGTGCGTTCTCCCCGTGGTTGCGTGGGTTTCCTCCGGGTGCTCCAGTTTCCTCCCACATCCCAAAAATGTGCTTTTAGGCTGATTGATTGGGTAACAAATTGTCCCTATATTGGACCTCCCTGATCCTCACACATTAGGCATAGACTAAAATCATGAATAGGTCACTGACCATGGGACGGCGGCGCGGGCTCGTTGGGCCGAAGGGCCTGTTTCCCGTCCTGTGTTGTTCTTTGTTCTTTGTTCTTTGACTCTGTCCCCCATTTATATTTGCTCAAAGTCAAAAAAATCCATATCACCTATTAACAAAGTAATTGATTAACACACAGGTGAGGTCCAAGAAGACTGGAGGGTAGCAAATGTGGTCCCGTTGTTCAAAAAAGGTAGTAGGGATAACCCTGGAAATTATAGACCGGTGAGTTTGACGTCGGTGGTAGGGAAGTTAATGGAAAAAATACTTAGGGGTAGGATGTATGAGCATTTGGAGCATTGCGATCTGATTAGGGATACGCAACATGGCTTTGTTAGAGGGAGGTCTTGCCTTACGAATCTGGTGGAATTCTTTGAGGAGGTGACAAAAACAGTTGACGATGGGAGAACCGTTGATGTCATCTGTATGGATTTCAGTAAGGCGTTTGACAAAGTCCCTCACGGTAGGGTGGTAGAAAAGGTTAAGGCGCATGGGATATGAGGCCAGGTAGCTAGGTGGATTGAGAACTGGCTGGGAAATAGGAGACAGAGGGTAGCTGTGGAGGGGACCTTGTCGGGCTGGAGGCCAGTGACCAGTGGTGTGCCGCAGGGCTCAGTACTGGGACCTCTCCTCTTTGTAGTCTACATAAATGACTTGGAAGAGGGCGTAGGTGGTGTGATTAGCAAGTTTGCTGATGACACCAAGATGGCAGGGTTGGCGGGTACAGAACTGGATTGTCAGGTGATACAACAGGATATAGATAGGTTGGTGCAGTGGGCAGATAGGTGGCAGATGGCATTTAATCCTGACAAATGCGAGGTGATGCATTTTGGACAGAATAATGCAGAGAGGAACTATGTGATTAAAGGGAGGCCGATTAGGAGTATAGACATAGAGAGGGACCTGGGAGTGCAGGTTCACAAATCCATGAAGGTTGCGTCACAAGTGGAGAAGGTTGTTAGGAAGGCTTATGGGATGTTGGCCTTTATAGGAAGGGGCATAGAGTATAAAAGCTGCCGTCTAATGCTTCAGTTGTACAGAACGTTGGTTAGACCGCATTTGGAGTACTGCGTCCAGTTCTGGTCACCTTACTACCGGAAGGACGTGGAGTCTCTGGAAAGGGTGCAGAGGAGGTTTACCAGGATGTTGCCTGGCATGGGGGGACTGGGTTACGAGGAGAGGTTGAAGAAACTGGGACTATTTTCCTTGGAAAGACCGAGATTGAGAGGGGACATGATAGAAGTACATAAGATAATGAAGGGAATGGATAGAGTTAATAGTGAGAGACTGCTCCCTAGACTGGGTACAAACACGAGAGGTCATCATTTAAGGGTGAGGGGGGAGAGAATTTGGAGGTGAGAAGAAGGTTCTTTACGCTGAGAGTTGTAGGGGTCTGGAACGCGCTACCGAGTAGGGTGGTGGAGACAGGAACGTTGGACTCGTTTAAGATGCAGTTAGATAGGCACATGAGTGAAACGAGAATGGAGGAATATGGTAGGGGCTATTAAATAGGGTTAAACCTCAGGAGACACCGGAAAGGCAGGCTGTAAGATTAATATTATTGTCTTTATTCCACAGGTGGAGGTCCACCTCGTGTCAAACGAGGGGCATTCACACGGCGGGTCGTGCGTGGGCTGCTCTTGGAAGTTCCAGGAGTGGCCTAGTACTTCATGTCGATGTGTGTGCTTGATCCTGGACCGGTAGATGGGCGCCGCAACAGCTCAGTGACTAGCACTGCTGGCTGTGCAGGCACATGGATTTGGGCCTGTGTCTGTGGGAGTTTGCGCATTCTCCCTGTGGTTGCGTGGGTTTCCTCCGGGCACTCCGGTTTCCTCCCACACCCCAAAAATGTGCTCTCAGGCTAATCGGTTTTTACCAAATTGACACTATTTCTTCCCTGAATCTGACTGAGTAGGGTTCCATTCATAGATATGCAGGGTAGAATAGGTGTAGGGTGATGTGGCGGTGCGGGCTCGTTGGGCCGAAGGGCCTGTTTCCCGTGCTGGGTTGTTCTTTGTTCTTTGTATTAACACACATAACAAAAATATAATTGACGTGAGACCAAGACAAGTCATTCCAAAAATGGAGCAGATAGTCTGGCAAATGAAAAGCAGAATAATCGTGAAATTTACAAAGAAAATAAAATGTATGAAAGGTGACTGTTTAAAGTTTATTTATTCGTCTCAAGTATATTGACACTGCAATGATGTTACTATGAAAATCCCCTAATCGCCACACTCCAGTGCCCTTTTTGGGTACACTGAGGGAGAATTTAGCATGACCAATGCTCCCTATCCAGTACATCTTTGAAACTGTGGGAGGAAATCAGATCACCCAGAGGGAACCCACACAGACATGGGGAGAACATGTAGAGTCCACACAGACAGTGACCCAAGCCAGGAATCGAACCCGGGCCCCTTCCACTTTGAAGCAATCACTGTGCCAGTGACAATTATTCAGTTGTGAATTAGCCTTTAACTTTGACTTGGTAACTTGGAATTTGTTAGTTCAGCAGATGTTAATTCTTTAAGATGATTATATCTGAATAAATATCTTTAAATTGTGGTCGGTGCAGACTCAATGAGCCGAAGGGCCTTTTTCTGCACGGTAGGGTTCTATGATTCTAAATAGAAACAATTAATAAAACTCACCTTGAATGCGTATATGCTGATGTGTTCAATATAAGATTGGCTGATGAAATTGGAGATGTTTACGGAAGAAAAGCTGAAATAAATAAAAAGGAGAAATAGTTAATCCTTCCCATATTACACCGACAGCCAAATGTATCAGGAATGATATAGTTGCTTGTGCAGTAGGAGAGCAATTTGATTTGACTTCTTCCAACCATTGAATGAGTGGTGGCCGTGAATATACTTCCAAAACAACCCCCATGATTACACTCGAGGACATGTATATTTCTAAACCTGATCCTAGTCAATGGGAATGTATATAACGCTGTGATAATTTGCTACGGTGAACTCTGGTGGCACAGTGCCAGGGACCTGGGTTCGACCCCCGGCTTGGGTCAGTGTCTGTGTAGAGTTTGCACATTCTCCCCGTGTCTGCGTGGGCTTCCCCCAAGTGCTCCAGTTTCCTCCCACAGTCCGAAAGACATGCTGGTTGGGTACATTGGCCGTGCTAAATCCTCCCTCAGTCTACCCGAGCAGGCGCCAGAGTGTGGCAACTCGGGGATTTTCACAAGTACCTCTATTGCAGTGTTAATGTGAGCCTACTCGTGACACGAATAAATAAGCTTTAAACTTTATGAAACTTGTTATGCGATAGCATCTTCCTTCTCTCCCCTGATCAAACGAAGACATTTTTTTTCTGTGACGTAAGACAGCAAACTGTACCAGGAAGAAAATTAGATTCAGAGACAATGGGGTAGATGTTTGCCTTCACCAGTCATCTAGTAATCACTTGCTTTACATGTGTATCATCACTTCAGTCACTCTGGTAGAAAATAAGCCACGTGGATCGATGTGGCAACCCTACGCGTGGAAAATGGTCAACAAAATGTCTTGTGGGGCCACCCTCAGAACCCAACCCTGGGCCAAAGGTTACACACCACTGATCCTGATTTTAATTCCATTGGACTCAATTATTGCAGGAAATATAACTTAATTTTTTTTCAAGGAAAGCTGCATAATTTTGCATTACAAGTGCAAAAAACACGCTGTAAAAAAATCTATCTGCATTCATATAGCGCCGTTTCTCACAGTACCTCAAAGCGGTTAAGTCAATTAAATCCTTTCAAAGTGTCATCAATATTACAATACGAGCAACAAAAACAGGAATTGCTTAGCAGGTCTGGCAGTACTGGTGGAGAGAGAAACAGAATTAATGGGCATGATTTTCCACCACTACAAACCCCAAAGCATTTCTCCCAACCAGATCTTACAGTCCCACCATTGTCAGCGCGCTTTCCCATTGGTCGCATCCTCCAATGCCGGGAAGCCGTGGCAGGAGGTCACCATCAGCGGGACTGGAAGATCTGCTGGCAGGAGCGACTGGAAAATTTCCGCCAACGTCTCAAGTCCAAAGTAGATCTTAGAATCATCGAATCCTACAGTGCAGAAGGAGGCCATTCGGCCCATCAAGTCTGCAACGACCCACAACCCCAACTAGGCCTGATCCCCACAACTCATGCGTTTACCCAAACTAGTCACCCTGATACTAAGGGGGAATTTAATCTCCTTTGAAACAGTTGCATAGAAAGCAGCAATGAGAGTCTTCCCATGCTTTTTATATTCCAATTTTTTGTGAAACCATAACTGATTCATTTCTTCACAACAGAGGCCAGAATTTTACTGCCCCACCCTCCATTGGAATTGGAGCAGGTGAGGGGCAGACAGTGGGAATGCCCTTTGACCTCGTAGGAATTTTCAGGATGAGCAAGGGACATTTTGGGACAAGCGAGACCTTTACAATCCTGCCCGTAATATCAATGGGAATAAAGTTCAACATTGTCAGGAGCACAAAATAGGCGATGGAAGATCGAATATTTCCACTATATAGTTTGCCTAAAAAGGGAAAATTAAAACAGAACTGGTGGACACTCTGCCAGTTCATGGTGTCCATGATGTGGGTATGCCGGCGTTGGACTGGCGTAAACACAGTAAAAAGTCTGACAACACCAGGTTTTAGTCCAACCTATTTATTTGATAATATTCTCACAAGCTTTCGAGGGGACTGCCCCTTCGTCAGGTGAATGGAGAGTTCTGGCCTCAGACAGAGCATATAAAGCACAGACAGTTTAGAGATTACTGATTTGAATGCGAATCCTTACACCTAACCTGCTGTTCAAGTCTTAAAGTGGCTGATAATGTGAGTGGAAGGAGCACTGATCACAGGTTAAAGAGATGTGTATTGTCTCCAGACAGTACAGTAAGTGAGGTTTTGCAAACCCAGGCAAGTCACGGGGGTTACAGATAGTGCGACATGAACCCAAGATCCCTGTTGAGACCGTCCTCATGTGTGCGGAACTTGGCTATCAGTCTCTGTTCAGCGACTGCGCTGTCGTGTGTCATGAAAGCCGCCTTGGAGAATGTTTTCCCGAAGGTCAGAGGCTGAATGCCCGTGACCGCTGAAGTGTTCGCCAACAGGAAGGGAACAGTCTTGCCTGGTGACTGTCGAGCGATGTTCATTCATCCGTTGTCGTAGCGTCTGCATGGTCTCCCCAATGTACCATGCTTCGGGACATCCTTTCTTGCAACGTATCAGGTAGACAATGTTGGCCGAGTTGCAAGAGTATTGACCATGTACCTGGTGGATGGTATTCTCACGTGTGATGATGGTATCCATGTCGATGATCCGGCATGTCTTGCAGAGGTTGCTGTCCTACCTCTTTCAATGCACCTCCTTGGAAAGAATGTCAAAGCATTCACTTCCAGTGTCATCTGAAAATGCCAAAACTGGCAACATTTTGAAGCCAGGCCCTGCTCCCCAAGTTCTACTCTGACCCACCCAGATACTGCCAATGATACGTGACCGTCATTGAGAATTTCACAGGGACACTGGTGAAATATCATTTTGAAATGATGCACTGTTTAATCTGAAGTAACAACATGGCTATCCCCTGTGCAAGCACTTGTCTTACAACACAAATATGACTCTTCACAATAAGTGTAAAAACGAAAGACATACAGCTAAATTTATGAAGATGTTTTGTAGAAATTTGAAGTTCATTTATTAGTGTCACAAGTTTACATTAACGCTGCAATGAAGTTACTGTGAAAATCCCCTGGTTGTCACATTCTAGCACTATTTGGGAGAATTTAGCACGGCCAATATACCTAATGAGCACGCCATTCAGACTGCAGGGGGAAACCCACACAGACACGGGGAGAATGTGCAGGTGCCCCACAGACAGTGACCCAGGTCAGAATTGAACAGAGGTCCCTGATGCTAAAGAGGCAGCGCTGCTAACCACCATGCTGGCTTTTAAGTACACAGTGCACCTAAAATACTTCATGGTCATCTTAAGTACTAGTGGGTTTTACCATAAACTGAATTATGCTCCTGAAGAAAATATTGATAAATAATAAAAGACGGTGCCCATTGCTGACATTTCTACTTGGCCAAAGGTTACATTTCTTGTGCATGACTCCCGTTCGATTCCCGGCTCGGGTCACTGCCTGTGTGGAGTTCGCACATTCTCCTCGTGTCTGCGTGGGTTTTCTCCGGGTGCTCCGGTTTCCTCCCACAGTCCTAAGATGTGCGGGTTAGGTTCATTGGCTATGCTAAAATTGCCCCTTAGTGTCCTGGGATGTGTAGGTTAGAGGGATTAGCAGGTAAATGTGTAGGGATATGGGGATAGGGTCTGGGTGGGATTGTGTTCGGTGCAGACTCGATGGGCCGAAGGGCCTGTTTCTGCACTGTAGGGGTTCTATGGTATGACTCAAATTCCGACCTTTCTTTCCAGTTCACAACCCCGCATTGAGAGTTTCTCTTCACTTCACCATTGGAGCACTGAGTCTGACAGAGCAGCCCAAGAAGACCACAGGAAGAGCCCAGAGTTTGGCCGCTCGTCCCCACCTGGGTCTTCGCCAGGAAGTAACAGCACCTCCAAACCTGGCACAATGCCTCACTGCCTTCAGAAAGGAGCAGGGAAGAATGGCTCCGCAGTGCTTATCGAGGATCTCTGTAAAGTGATACATGAATATCGGGATGTGGAAGAGCAGCTTTGCCTCGTGGACAATGGAGACACACCTGGGCAGAAACAGCTGAGAGGTCAGCTCACAAAGATCAGACAGGAACTGCTCCATATCCGACAGGCGTTGGAAAAGTCCAACAAACAGAGCGAAGGACCTTTAGACCTCTCTGTCAAAAAGTCGCTTGATGGGATTGAGAAGTCCCACAAGCACGACACCTCAGAAGAAATGTTTGAAAACTGTGCCCGGCAGAACAGGGGGTCAGACGAACTGGAGCTCATGGAAAGTAAGTCTAAAGAAAGCGTGATCGGTAAAGTCTGTGTGCCACAAACCTGTCCCGCAGACTCTGAGGACAAATCGTTAGATTTGTGCGTTAAAATACACAAGTTTGAGAGACCCAGGACTTGTTTTGACATCAGCACAGGTACGACGAGCAAGGCGGACCTCACTGAACTGCCCAGGAGCATTTCAACAGAGAGAAGCTTCGTGAACAGAACAACAAAATGCGAAGCAGATTCCAGCGTGCCCCTCGGCATTGACGGGAAGTACAGTTCACCGACTGGTCACCTGCTCGCAGTGGGAGAGGGCGGCAAAGCCAGGTGCGAGGCCTTGAAAAGGCCACTACTTGGTCATCGCCAGGACGAGGGCGAGAAACTGTGCACGCTGAACCCTCCAGTCGCAGAGAGGTTCGGATCCATAAAACACAGCAGGATCATTTGAATGCAGTGATGTGGGAAAGAAGGCACTGTGAATTGGTTCACGTTCAGACATATGGGCCCAGTTAACATGCAGCAACTGGAACTGATCTGTACAATATCTGAACTGAATTGCAAATATTGGTGAAGTTGCCATTCTATTTAAAAACAAAAGAGTGGAGTCCGATTTGACAATTGAAGTAACAGCTCTTATATACTGCATGACTGGATATGTCCCATCCATCCCATACCTCATCGACAATGTGTAGTCTGTGTGTTCGTGTTTACAATGACTTGCTCTGACCTTCAGCACGACTATATTTCTGATCTACTCATCTCTGAGAAACTTAATTCCAGTTTTGCTCTGATAATTATGCCCGTGTTGCTAAGCCATGTATTTCCGTGAACATTACAGGATAGAAACTGTGACGCCTCCTGTGCGTTTTCAGGGTCCAAAATTAGCACCGCCAATTCAGGAGCAAAAGCACCAGTAGGAGTCCCCCCCCCCCAACTCACACGGCCCACCTGTAATAAACACAGACATCATTTAAATATTGTCATCAGGCTCCTTGAACTGGACCAGAGTCCAATTCCAAACTGAAGGCCCAGTGTCCCCTTGAAGTAGGATGCGGCACAGTGGTTAGCACTGCTGCCTCCCAGTGCCAGGGATCCTCAGGTTCGAGTCTCAGCTCAGGTCACTGTCTGTGTGGAGTTTGCACATTCTCCTCCTGTCGACATGGGTTTCCTCCAGGTGCTCCGGTTTCTTCCCAAAATGTGCAGGTTCGGTCGATTGTCCCTAAGTATCAGGGGATTGGTAGGGTAAATAAGGGGAGTTCCAGGAATAGGGCCTGGGTGGGATTGTGGTTGGTGCAGACTCGATGGGCCAAATGGCCTCCTCCTGCACTGCAGGGATTCTATAATATAATACTTCCTTACCCTGGCTTGTATACCACGGCAGAAACAGATAGAACACTTTTATTTATTCTTACAGGGGATGTGAGCAACGCTGGCATTTTATTGTCCAAACTTAATTGAACTGAGGGGCAGGTTAAGAGTCAGCTGCAAGAGTCACGTGTAAACCAGACTGCGTCAGGATGGCTGATTTCCTTCCCTAAAGGATTTTATTGAACCAGATGGTTTTTATGACAATCGGCAATGGTTTCATGGTCATTATTAGACTTCTAATTTAATTGAATTCAAATTTCACTATCGGCCATGTGGATTCGAACCTCGGTCCCCAGAGCAGAGCTCTGGGATTACCTCTGTATCAGCTATGGATATTAATTAATGAGATCCTCCTCTTCATTCAGTGGTTGGTTGTTTTAGGTTTCTGACATGCATTGGGCCAGGATTATGGCCCAAAGCATCCCGGAATTATGTTTGGCTGTTAAATAGTTTTGAGGAAAGCTCCAACAGTCTCACTGAGTTTGCCAGTACTTCCTGTACCTACCATCGTCCACAATCCTCATTCAGAGCTACCAAAGCGAACCAACCTTTTCAGAGACACAGGCTATCATGTAAATCCATCAGGAATGAAAACTAATAACCCATACCCATCCCCATAAACCCCCAGTCAGTCCATCCCCACTTTTCCTCCAATCCATCCCAACATCCCCATCCTGCCATATCCATATACCTCACCATTCCCATCCCCTAATCCTCAAATCCCTCCCAATCCCCCCACCCTCATATTCTCCACCATCCCCAATCCTCCCGTCTCCCCATATCTCCGCACCCAAATCACCCATCCCCCCATTCCCCATTCATCATTCCCTTCCATTCCCCATTTCCTTCCAAAGAACAAAGGAAAATTACAGCACAGGAACAGGCCCTTCGGCCCTCCAAGCCTGCACCAACTGTGCTGCCCATCTGAACTAAAACCACTGACCATTATGGGGACCGTATCCCTCTATTCCCATCCTGTTCGTGTACTTGTCAAGATGCCCCTTAAAAGTCACTAAAGTATCTGCTCCCACTACCTCCCCAGCAACGAGTTCCAGACACCCACCACCCTCTGTGTAAAAAAAACTTGCTTCCTATATCTGCTTTAAACCTTGCCCCTCGCACTTTAAACCTGTGCCCCCTAGTAATTGACTCTTCCACCCTGGGAAAAAGCTTCTGACTATCCACTCTGTCCATGATCCTCATAATCTTATCGACTTCTATCACCTCCGTAGTTCCAGGGAGAACAAACCAAGTTTACCTACTCTCTCTCACAACTAATGTCCTCCACACCAGGCAACATCCTGGTAAATCTTTTCTGTACCTTCTCCAAAGCCTCCATAGCTTTCTGGTAATGTGGCCACCAGAATTGAATACTATATTCCAAGAAAGAACAAAAATTCCATTCACCATTCCCCACCCTCCATTCCTCATCCCCCACCTACCACCTCCCTCCCTCCATTCTCCTATATTTCCCCTCCATCCCCATCCCCCCTCCATATTCCATCCTCCTTCATTCCCTCCCCTCCATTTCTCTCTATTCCCCATTCCCCCTCCATTCCCTTATATTTCCCTTCCATCCCCATCCCCCTCCAGACTCCATCCTCCCTCCATTCCCTATCCCTCCATTCCCCATCCCCTACACTCTCCAGCCTCCTGCACCCCACAACCTGACCAAAGCATATCTCCCCCCAATCCCCCAAATCTCATCATTCCACCCCTCCCCCCCACACACACACACACACAAAGCAGGCCCATCCCCCTCCATATTCCATCCTCCTCCATATTCCATCCTCCTTCATTCCCTATCCCTCCATTTCTCTCCATTCCCCATTCCCCCTCCATTCCCTTATATTTCCCTTCCATCCCCATCCCCCTCCATACTCCATCCTCCCTCCATTCCCCATCCCTCCATTCCCCATCCCCTACACTCTCCCGCCTCCTGCACCCCCCAACCTCCTGCACCCCCCAACCTGACCAAAGCATATCTCCCCCCAATCCCCCAAATCTCATCATTCCACCCCACACTCCCCACCCACCCACCCACCCCCACACACACACACACACACACACACACACACACACAAAGCAGGCCAATGTCACCAGCACTGGCAGGTGGACTATTTCACTTGAATTGATCCGTGAGATGAATCTGGGCCTTTTTGTGATCACGTGATCGAGTGAGTAGTCCAGGAAGATGCCCATTTTGCACACCAACGTGCACGCAGAGCACTGTCTCCCCTTTGCAGCTGTACACATTGGAATGATAGTATTACAAACAAAGAACAACACAGCACAGGAGACAGGTCCTTCGGCCCTACAAGGCCGCGGCGCCATTTTAACACTCGGTGAGTGCCTCATTCCGATCCTTCTTCTACCCATGACTTTTGTCTACACCTCCTGGACTCCACAATAAAGGGGGTGCAAATTTAGAGAATTCTAAGTGTGCCAGATGAAGGGAGGTCTAATTTAGGGACCATTTGTTAACACCAATCAGCCTAAAAGCACGTTTTTGGGGTGTGGGAGGAAACCGGAGCGCCCGGAGAAAACCTCCCTCTAACATCTGAATTATACCTCTCCCCTTTCACCCTAAGCCCCTGGCCCCTTGTGATTTTCCAAGTCTCCAGTATTTAATGCATGTTAAGGGATGTGAAGAGGGTGGATATCTGTCAGTGGGGGCAGAGACACCCCCACAGCAACATCAGCCATTTCGGCACCCCATCAGTTTGTTCTGAGATCAACCTTGACCTTCCGTGTGGGCAATCCAAAACAAACTTCCACAGAAGGTTACCGTGGGCCAGCGGTAACGAAGCCACACTGCCCCTAGCGGGTGGGGAGGGGAGCCTGATGAAGTGTTATCTGTCTCCAATGGACCTTGTCTGGACCTTTCCATACGATGTGGAGATGCTGGCGTTGGATTGGGGTAAACACAGTAAGAAGTCTCACAACACCAGGTTAAAGATCCAACAGACTTATTTGTAGCAAATGCCACGAGCTTTTGGTTCCAAAAGCGAATGGTGTTTGCTCCAAATAAACCTGTTGGACTTTAACCTGGTGTTGTGAGACTTCTTACTTGTCTTTCCATTAGAAGCAGAGAAGTGTTCATTTTGTTTCTAACCGCTACCTTTGGTGTATGTTACAAAGAACGGCACAGCACGGGAACAGGCTGTGCCGATCATAGTACCCTAATTAAACTAAAGCAAAAAAAACCTTCTGCCCTTCCTGGGTCTGTATCCCTCCCTATTCATGTACTCATCCAAATGCCTCTTAAATGCTGCTAATGTGCCTGCTACCACCAGCTCCTCTGTCAGCGCGTTCCAGACACCCACCACCCTCTGCGTGAAAAACTTCCTCTGCACACCTCCCTCAAACTTTCCCCCTCTCACCTTGTACCTGTGCCACCTTGTGATTACAGTGAGAAGTCTCACAACACCAGCTTAAAGTCCAACCAGTTTATTTGATAGTAAACCCACAAGCTTTCGGGGTTTGCCCCTTCGTCATTCACCTGACCAAGGGGCAAACCCCAAAAGCTTGTGGGTTTGCTATCAAATAAACTGGTTGACCTTTAATCTGGCGTTGAGAGATTTACTGTGTTTACCCCAGTCCAACACCGGCATCTCCGTATCATGACCACTTTGTAATTGACACCTCCGCCCAGGGAAAAAGCCTCTGACTATCCACCCTCTTTATGCTTCTCGTAGTTTTGGTAGCACAGTGAGTTAGCACTGCTGCTTCACAGCTCCAGGGTCCTGGGTTCGATTCCCGGCTCGGGTCACTGCCTGTGTGGAGTTTGCACATTCTCCTCGTGTCTGCGTGGGTTTTCTCCGGGTGCTCCGGTTTCCTCCCACAGTCCAAAGATGTGCAGGTTAGGTTCATTGGCTATGCTAAAATTGCCCCTTAGTATCCTGGGATGTGTAGGTTAGAGGGATTAGCAGGTAAATGTGTAGGGATATGGGGATAGGGTCTGGGTGGGATTGTGTTCGGTGCAGACTCGATGGGCCGAAGGGCCTGTTTCTGCACTGTAGGGTTCTATGTTCTATGTTTTGTCGACCTCCATCAGGTCCTCTCTCAGTCTCTGTCTTTCCAGTGAAAACAATCCTAGTTTATTCCACCTCTCCTCATAGTCAACACCCTCGAGACCAGGTAACATCCAGGTGAACGTTTTTTGTACTGTCTCCAAAGCTTCCACATCCAAGTGTTGCCACTTTTAGAAAATTTATTGCCAATAATAAGTTCATTTCTTAAACGGGATACATGACATCAAGGCAATAGTAACATTATCGCTAGACTATTAATCCACAAACTCATGTTTTGGGGATCCTAGTTTGAATCCTACCACAGTAGATGGTGGGTTTTGAATTCAGTAAAAAATATCTGGAATTAAGAGTTGACTGATGACCATGAAACCATTGTCGATTGTTGGAAAAACCCATCTGGTTCACTAATGTCCTTTAGGGAAAGAAATAAAAGAACAAAAGAAATTGTGGCACAGGGATAGGCCCTTTGGCCTCCAAGCCTGCACCAACACTGCCCGTCTGAACGAAAGCCCCCTACCCTTTGGGCGCTGATATCCCTCTATTCCCATCCTATTCATGTATTTGTCAAGTTGCCTCTTAAAAGTCACTCTTGTATCTGCTTCCACTACTTCCCCTGGCAGCAAGTTCCAGGCACCCACCACCTTTTGTGTAAAAAACTTGCCTCGTACATCTCCTTTAAACCTTGCTCCCCGCACCTTAAACCTGTGCTCCCTAGTAATTGACTCTTTCACCCCGGGAAAAAGCTTCTGACTGTATCCACTCTGTCCATGCCTCTCATAATCTTGTGGACTTCTATCAGGTCTCCCCTCAACTTCTGTCGCTCCAGTGAGAACAAACCAAGTTCCTCCAACCTCTCCTCATAGCTAATGCCCTCCATACCAGGCAACATCCTGGTAAATCTTTTCTATACCCTCCCCACAGCCTCCATATCCTTCTCATAGTGTGGCGACCAGCATTGAACACCATATTCCAAGTGCACCCTAACTAAGGTTCTATAAAGTTACTTGCCATTAAACTCAATGCCCCATCCTTACCCGGTCTGGCCCACATGTAACTCCAGAGCTACAGCAATGCAGTTGACTCTCAATTGCCCTCCAAGGGCAACTGGGGATGGGCAACGAATGCTGGCCAGCATCTTCTCAGCTGCCCAGTGATAATTAGGCAATTATGTGAATATAAAAGCCATTCCCTGTCTAACTCTCAAAGTCGAGTAGGAACAAAATGAGGACTGGAGAAAATCCCGACAGGACCAACATGTCTGAGCGAGTCTGTTAAGTTTATTTTATAGATGTTGTATTTTATAATGCTTGTGAACTTCATTCACCTATTTTCTAATTGTGGAAAAATGGCTCTAATCGTAGGCAAAATTCCTCCCCTCTTTGCCCACTGGTGCAGAACTGGAACTTAAATTATTTATTCCCGCAATGAAAATTTATCATTTTGATATCGCAAATGCTACATAAAAACACTCCTGCGATATCATAATGAATATTTAAAGCTGAACGTATTACAGGGACACGGGTTCGAGCTCCACTATACAAATCATTAGGATATATCTCACGTAAAGTATGACACTTTGGAAATCAAAAAGGCACTTTAAGATTAAGTTGTATAAAAGGTTAATGTAATAACTATTTATTCATGTCGAGTGTATTAAACTTGATGATGATAGGTTGATTTCGGTAGATTAAGCATGCTGTGGGCATTTGCCACATAAGAATCTCAAATCATTTTCACATTGTTGATCAGTAGCAGTTGTTCCGTGAGTCTTTTTAATGCATAGTTACTTCTTACTTTTGTGATTTTAGCACTGATAAATAAATTTGAGAAATGATGGTTAACAGTGCTTTCATCTGTGTATTTATACTACTTTTTATTCAGGGGAACTCCCTGGTGGGAAGCTCAGGGGATGCACACTCTCATTCCATATGGACACACACAAGGATGGACACGCACATGTATGGACAGACACACGCGCATATACACACACAAACAGACATACACACACATGTACGGACGGACACACATGCATACACACACAAACAGACAACTCACACACATATGGACGGACACATAGACACACACGCACATAGACACACAGACACATACAAACACACACAATGGGCACATATGGGACAGACAATGAATAAACACACACAGCCAAACACACAGACGCACATGCACACACACAGACACACACAAAGAGACACACAAACACGGACACAGACATGGGCACACATGCACAAAAAGACACACACACACAGATGCACACAGACAAACAGTCACGCACAAAGTGACACACAGACACTAATGTACACACATGGACACACATGCAAACACAGACGCGGACACACAAACACACAGACAGACGTACAAACACACACACAAAAGGATGTTCAGAAAAAGGGCTCGAAATGCTCCAAATTTGATGATGCAGAAATGTTGTTGCATTTTGGCAGCTATGCCGAGTGTCTGGCTCTGCCCCTGATTTTACTCATCCATATTTAATTCAGGTTGATTGAGATCTTTCCACCTGCAGGAGGGGAAGGGGAAATGCAGCCTCAGAACTTTGGCGAGGGCAGATGGGTCAATCGTCTGCTCTTCTTTAGATGCCCGAGCAAGCGGATTCCGGAATGGCAAAGGATGCCACCGAGTGTCACCCGGGAAGCTGCCCCTTGCCGACGAATTGGGGTGACGGTTAAGGAGTTAGCAGATGATTCGAAGGGTGTTTGATAGTGAGGAAGGCGGCTGGAGGACGATATTAATGTGGCAGAAAAGTAGAAAGTGGAATTCAATCCAGAGAAATTGGCGACGGTGCATTTAGGCAGGGCACACAGGCACGGGAGTACACAAAGGTAGGAGAAACATAGAGAGGTGAAGGGACCTTGGAAAGCACAATCACAGATCCCTGAAGTTAGCAGCACAAACAGCTAAAATGATGGGCAAATCACACGGGGTGTTTTACTTCATTTATTAAATTTTTTAATTTTAATATTGTCACATGTATTGGGATGCAGTGAAAAGTATTGTTTCCTGCGCGCTGTACAGACAAAGCATACCATTCATAGAGAAGGAAAGGATGAGAGCAGAACGTAGTGTTACAGTCAAAGCCAGGGTGTAAAGAAAGATCAACTTAATGTGAGGTGGGTCCATTCGAAAGTCTGATGGCAGCAGGGAAGAAGCTGTTCTGGAGCCGGTTGGTCAGTGATCTCAGACTTTTGCATCTTTTTCCCGAAGGAAGAAGGTGGAAGAGAGAATGTCCAGGGTGCGTCATGTCCTTAATTATGCTAGCCGCTTTTCCGAGGCAGTGGGAAGTATAGGCAGGGTCACTGTCTGTGTGGAGTCTGCACGTTCTCCCAGTGTCTGTGTGGGTTTCCTCCAGTTGCTCCAGTTTGCTCCCACACTCCAAAGATGTGCGGGTTGGGTGGATTGGCCATGGTTAATGCACAGGGTTTCAGGATGGAGGGGAGGATCTGGGTGGGATGCTCTTTCGGGGAGTTGGTGCAGACGCGATGGGCTGAATGGCCTCTTTCTGCATTGTAAGGAGTCTGTGGAATGTGCAACAGTCCGTCAACATTCACAATGTCATCAGTTTGCAGCGGTTCATTATATCTGGCAGACTGAGCAGCTCACTCCAGGAGCCCAATCACCTTGACGTCTTGGGCAGTGACACCAATGAGGAAGCTCCAAGTTCTTGTCAATAAGCACAGAGAGGTCATCTCTCCACCTGAACTCCAGTGGAAGTTACATGTAGGTTGGAACAGGTCAAACTGCACACTTTACCATAACCCCAAACAGATGTTGAAAAGCATCAACATCTGTTCTATCTTCATACAGCCGAGAAGGGAACCCTTTCGACAGAGAGCATCAAACTGCAGCAAATGCAAAACAGGACAAAGCTTGACCAGGTAAGGTGGCTGGTTGGTAAAATCCATCAGTGATTGATAAACACTCAATCTAAAAGCAATCCTTAGAGCCTTGCATCAACAGAGCTATGATCTTCAGAATGGATTGGTCTCATGAACAACAATGTTCTTTTATTCATTCAAGTTAAATTTTATTACTCAGAAGTAGGCTTACATTAACACTGCAGTTCGGTTACTGTGAAAATCCCCTAGTCACAACACTCTGGCGCCTGTTCCAGTACACTGAGGGAGAATTTAGCATAGCCAATGCACCTAACTAGCACATCTTTCGCACTGTAAAAGGAATGAGGAAACCCACACAGACATTTTATTATTAATGATCTGGATGAGGGTATGGTTGGGTGGATTAGTAAATTTGCTAATAACACCAAAGTCAGAGGTGTGGTAGATTGTGAGGAAGGGTGTCATAGTTTGCAGGGAGACTTAGACAGGTTGCAGCGCTGGGCCGAGAGGTGGCGGATGGAATTTAATGCGGAGAAGTGTGAGGTAATTCACTTTGGTAGGAATAACAGATGTGTTGAGTATAGGGCTAACGGGAGGACTTTGAATAGTGTGGATGAGCAGAGGGATCTAGGTGTATGTGTACATAGATCCCTGAAAGTTGGGAGTCAAGTAGATAAGGTTGTTAAGAAGGCGTACGGTGTCTTGGCGTTTATTGGTAGGGGGATTGAATTTAGGAGTCACAGCATCATGTTGCAACTGTACACAACTCTGGTGCGGCCACACTTGGAGTACTGTGTGCAGTTCTGGTCCCCACATTACAGGAACGATGGGGAGGCTTTGGAGATGGTGCAGAGGATGTTGCCTGGTATGGAGGGGAGGTCCTATGAGGAGAGGCTGAGGGATTTGGGGTTGTTTTCGCTGGAAAGAAGGAGGCTAAGAGGGGATCTTATTGAAACATATAAGATGATTAGAGGTTTAGATAGGGTGGATAGTAATAGCCTTTTTCCTCGGATGGAGAAAGCTAGCACAAGGGGGCATGGCTTTAAATTAAGGGGGGGTAGTTATAGGACTGATGTCAGGGGTAGGTTCTTTACCCAGAGGGTGGTGAGGGACTGGAATGCCCAGCCTGCTGCAGTTGTAAATGTGCCTAGTTTGGGGGCGTTTAAGAGATCTGTGGATAGGTTTATGGACGAAAAGGGATTGGTTTAGGTTAGTGGGTCATTGTTTTGTAACTGGTCGGCACAACATCGTGGGCCGAAGGGCCTGTTCTGCGCTGTAATGTTCTATGTTTTCTATGTTCTATGAGGAGAATGTGCAAACTCCGCACAGACAGTGACCTGAGCTGGGAATCAAACCCGGGTGCTTAGCGCTGTGAGGCAGCAGTGCGAACCGCTGTGCCACCGTGCTGTGAGAAAGGCATCGTCTAGCCAGCATTTATTGCCTGTCCCTAGTTTCCCTTGAGAAAATGATGGTGAGCTGCCTTTTCAGAGGACAGTTGAGAGTCAACCACATTGCTGTGGCTCTGGAGCCACAGGTAGGCCAGACCAGGTAAGGACAGCAGATTTCCTTCCCTACTCTGCCTGATCAGCAATACCTCTACTGCCGTCTTGACTCATTCCTGGGATGGAGAGCTTATCTCACAGAGAAAGGTTGGAGTTTAGAAGAATAAAGAGGTGATCTTACTAAACATAAGATGCTGAGGGGATTTGAGAGGGGGTGCATACAGGGAGGATGTTTCCTCTTATGGGAGGGACTAGAAGGTGGGAAATGATTCTGGATATGTCAGCATCATGGCAGTGTGCTCCAAACATTCATTAATTATATTTTTCAGGCAAATATTTGAGGCCTGAGATATATAGATCTGTGTCAGTAACAAAGGCAAAACACAAGGCAACTGAGTTTACAAATTCTGGGGAAACATCTGTCCGCACTTAAAGCAGAATGTCAGTGTTTATAGAAATTTGGGTGATTTATTGAAGGAACCGTGTGATTTAGCCTGCAATTGGGTGGACTCTGAGGTGCTGACATATAAAAAATGATCAATACACATTACAATATGGCAAAATAACAGGGGTTCTTCGCTCCAGAAGGAGACTTTATGGTTCCTAATCCATCAAAAACATTCCAGTCAATAGCTTCAGACAGACTGTTGTTCTAGAGTTTAGCACAAACTGTTGTAACACATAACAGATTCGACCAAGTACAATGCTTCAGGACCATGGCGACACTCAGCTTGTCCCTCACATGTACCTTGTTGCATTTTCCTCCACTGACGATAAAAAGAAATTTTTAAGATATGAAGTATTTGTGATTATTTTATGCTCTGCTACTTTTTTTTACTAATTCCTAACATGCAGTTTGATTTCCACTACCCTGCAGTGTGATTTCCAATGTCCTGCAGTGTGATTTCCACTATTGTATAGTGAGATTTCCACTATCCTGCAGTGTGATTTCCACTATCCTGCAGTGTGATTTCCACTGTTCTGCAGTGTGATTTCCACTGTCCTGCAGTGTGATTTCCACTATTGTATAGTGAGATTTCCACTATCCTGCAGTGTGATTTCCACTGTTCTGCAGTGTGATTTCCACTGTCCGCAGTGTGATTTCCACTATTGTACAGTGAGATTTCCACTATCCTGCAGTGTGATTTCCACTGTCCTGCAGTGAGATTTCCACTATCCTGCAGTGTGATTTCCACTGTCCTGCAGTGTGATTTCCACTATCCTGCAATGTGATTTCCACTACCCTGCAGCGTGATTTCCACTATTCTGCAGTGTGATTTCCACTATTCTGCAGTGTGATTTCCACTACCCTGCAGTGTGATTTCCACTATCCTAGAGTGTGATTTCCACTACCCTGCAATGTGATTTCCACTGTTCTGCAGTGTGATTTCCACTGTCCTGCAGTGTGATTTCCACTGTCCTGTAGTGTGATTTCCACTATCCTGTAGTGTGATTTCCACTACCCTGCAGTGTGATTTCCACTGTTTTGCAGCATGATTTCCACTACCCTGCAGTGTGATTTCCACTATCCTGTAGTGTGATTTCCACTATCCTAGAGTGTGATTTCCACTACCCTGCAATGTGATTTCCACTACCCTGCAGTGTGATTTCCACTGCCCTGCAGTGTGATTTCCACTGTCCTGCAGTGTGATTTCCACTGTTTTGCAGCATGATTTCCACTACCCTGCAGTGTGATTTCCACTGCCCTGCAGTGTGATTTCCACTGTTTTGCAGCATGATTTCCACTACCCTGCAGTGTGATTTCCACTGCCCTGCAGTGTGATTTCCACTGTTTTGCAGCATGATTTCCACTGCCCTGCAGAGTGATTTCCACTGTTTTGCAGCATGATTTCCACTACCCTGCAGTGTGATTTCCACTATCCTAGAGTGTGATTTCCACTACCCTGCAATGTGATTTCCACTACCCTGCAGTGTGATTTCCACTGCCCTGCAGTGTGATTTCCACTGTTTTGCAGCATGATTTCCACTGCCCTGCAGTGTGATTTCCACTACCCTGCAATGTGATTTCCACTACCCTGCAGTGTGATTTCCACTGACCTGCAGTGTGATTTCCACTGTTTTGCAGCATGATTTCCACTACCCTGCAGTGTGACCCAAGCCAAGAATTGAACCTGGGTCCCTGGCACTGTGCTGCTGCCCTATGGTGGGCAGGATGGGAAAATCCCACCTCTTGGGCCAGTGATCGAGGCTGTGGTGCTGTGAGTGGGACCAGAGAAATGAATAAGAAGATGACTGTTTGGCATGTGGTCATGCAAATGGAAATTTGGTATGTCAGCTACGACTCTCACCAATGTTTACAGATGCACCATAAAAGCATTATCTCTGGTTGTATCACAGCTTGGTATGGCTCCTGCTCTGACCAAGACCACAATGTACTACGAAAGGTTGCGAATGTAGCCCAATCCATCACTCAAACGAGCCTCCCATCCATTGACTCTGTCTACGCTTCCCGCTGCCTCGGAAAAGCAGCCGGCATAATTAAGGGCCCCACGGTACCCCGGACATTCTCTCTTCCACCTTCTTCAGTCGGGAAAAAGATACAAAAGTCTGAGATCACGTACCAACCGACTCAGGAACAGCTTCTTCCCTGAAGCTGTCAGAAGCTTTGAATGGACCTACCTTGCGTTAAGTTGATCTTTCTCTACACTCTAGCTATGACTGTAACACTACATTCTGCACTCTCTCCTTTCCTTCTCTATGAACGGTATGTTTCGTCTGTATAGCGCGCAAGAAGCAATACTTTTCATTGTATGTTAATACATGTGACAATAATAAATCAAATTAAATCAAAACATGCCCAAGATATTGGAAAACTGTTTTTGAAATCTAAGTTAGCTTAAAGCAGGATAAACAACTGGTGATTAACAACCAGTCTTAAATCGATCTGATCTGATTATTTAATCGACACCCAACTGAGTAGACATTGCTTTTTAAAATATTCTGATTCAAACTCAAGGTCAAATGTTTCAGAGAAAGCCCAAACTCAAAAAGTTCAAACTGTTACCTCACCATTTAATTACACATGTGGAAATATTTCAAATATTTGGATAGTTATCTCTCTTGACTAATCGAACCGTATGATCAGATTTGGAGCAGGACGGACTAAGGAATTGTCAACAGTCAGTAATAATTGCATTTTTATTAACATGTGTGCGATAAGGATTATGATAGTCGCAGCTGGCTCTTATAAATGCTGAATTTGAAACTTTCCCAGTGCTTATGAGATACCAAGGAAAATACAGCTCTGACGAAGGGTCACCCAGACTGGAAACATTGGCTCTATTCTCTCTCGATGTGGAGATGCCGGTGTTGGACTGGGGTAAACACAGTAAGAAGTCTCACAACACCAGGTTAGAGAGTCCATGCTAAATTGCCCCTTAGAGTCAGGGGCACTAGCGAGGGTAAATGCAAGGAGTTATGGGAATAGGACATGTGTGGGACTGGTGTCAGTGCAGACTTGATGGGCCGAATGGCCTCTTCTGCACTGTCGAATTCTGTGATTCTATGTCTCGGGGCCTTCAACTTAATCTGAAAAGCCCCAGTTGTGCCCTGTGAAATATTATACATCTGTTTCTTGATACTGGGTGTGGGGCTGGGCGAGTGGCAATTGTAGACAGAGCTGATATTTTACCCACCTCCCCCCATCTTACTCCCACCCTCCCTCCCAAATACTGCCGTGTGTAATACCAGGAAGCAAAGGGGCAGATGCCTGATACCCTGCCTGGAGCACCTGCCCCCGGCCTCCTGTCACCGAACCAAGTCGTATTCTAGCACATGAGACATTCTTGGTGCAACAAGGGAAACTTTTACGTCTCCGAATCCCCTTTTTGTTCAAGGTGCTCTGTTATTTTGCTGTTGTTCTTCCTCTCCTGCAGATGGCAGGCTCATCTCAGCTGCTGGTTGCCAACTAAAGTTCGATCTGAACTGAATGCAGTCCTCGCTCTCCTGGTAATACAGCTCTCCAAGGGATCTGCAACCCATTGGAGATAAAACTGGCCTTACATTGCTGGCTGGAATCCTCAACGTTTGCCAAGTTAAAGCCAAATGCTGTCTTGAAGGGGGTTACCTAATGGTATATTACATATGTAGTGGAGTGTGCAAGGAAGGCATATGTCCCTCAGGAACGTTTTATGCTACTAAGCTACAAATGTTTTACAGAGCCATAGAGGCCTACAGCACAGGAAAGACCCTACAGCCCTCCATCATTTAAAATTTTTGAGGGAGAGGGGGACAAACAGCTAATAACTTAAAAAGTAAAGTTAAAGTTTATTTACTAGTCTCACAAGTAGACTTACATTCACACTGCAATGTGAAAATCCCCTAGCCGCCACACTCCGGTGCCTGTTCGAGGGAGAATTTAGCACGGCCAACCCACCTAACCAGCACATCTTTGGACTGTGGAGGGAAACCGGAGCACCCGGAGGAAACCCACGCAAACACGGGGAGAATGTGCATACTCTACACACGCAGTGAGCCAAGCCGCGACTTGAACCTGGATCCCTGGTGCTGTGAGACAGCAGTGCTAACCACTGTGCCATGGTGCCACCCCCCCAAAAAAAAGGCAAGGAGCTAGTTTTTAAATATGGATATTAAGGCTGGATTGTCCTTTGTAATTTGTGCCAGAAAGTAGCAAAAAACAATGTTAAAATGAACCTTTTGAGATCTGAGTGTAACTGACCATGATGAACTGAAATGAAAATCACCCAACCCAAATATGTCCTGATAAAACTACTTCATCTTGATGGCAAGATTCATTAGCTTTCCCATTCTCTGAAGTTTGGTAGATATCAGAGCTCTTGGGGAAATTGTCATCATTTCTATAAGCTTTCCAGAGGTGTCAAATATTTTTGAGAACAGTTACCATACACAGGGAACACAGCATTATCAAGGACCCCACGCATCCTGACACGCTGGGGTGAAGCTTACCGATCCACCGTCATGGGAATTGTAGTGGACGAAGGGTGGACCATGGAATGATCCATTGGCCTCGAATGGGATTTCCAAGTTTCAGGATGAGCGCAGCCGGAAAATCCCACCCACTCTCTTCCATCTTCAATCGGGTAAAAGATACAAAAGCCCAGAACACGTAGCAACCAACTCAGAAACAGCTTCTTCCCTGCTGCCATCGGATTCACTCACCTGACGAAGGAGCAGCGCTCCGAAAGTTCGTGATTCCAAATGAACCTGTTGGGCTTTAACCTGGTGTTGAGAGATTTCTTACTGTGCCCACCCCAGTCCAATGCTGGCATCTCATCATCAGAATGGACCTACATTGTATTAAGTTGATCTCTCTCTGCACCCTATCTATGACTGTAACACCACATTCCGCATTCTCTCCTTTCCTGCTCTATGAATGGTATGTTTTGTCTGTATAGCGCGGAAGAAACAATACTTTTCACTGTATCCCAATACATGTGACAATAATAAATCAAATCGTAGAATCTCTACAGTGAAGAAGGAGGCCATTCAGCCCATCAAGTCTGCACTGACAACAATCCCACACAGCCCCTACCCCCTTATTTATCCTGCTAATCTCCCTGACATCCCCGTAACACTGAGGAACAATTTAGCCTATCAATCTAACCCGCACATTTTTTGGACTGTGGGAGGAATCCGGAGCACCCGGAGGAAACCCACGCAGACACAGGAATAACATGCAAACTCCACATAGACACTGACAGAAGCTGGAAATCGAACCCAGGTCCCTGTAGCCGTGAGACAGCAGTGCCAACCAATGTGCCATCGTGACACCTAGATTTGTGGCTGAATATCATTAAACGCAATGTTCACTTTGCTCCCTCTCTGTCGCTAGCTGATCTTCACATAAATTGTTCGTCAATGCCCCATGCTGCCAAGTTCCTCAGGAAGATGTCTGAAAAACTTCTGTCCATTTTGTTAACAGCTTCCTTGCAATCGATAAAGCCTTGGTGTCTGACCATTTTTATTCTAATGTACACATTCTCAGCAACTAAAATTTGTCACTCAGTTGAAAACATCTGTTGTACCATCAGCTATTGGACTGCAGAAAAATGTGGCATCTTTTTGTTTCCTTTCTAATGTTCTCCATTCGATCTGTCGTTTCGACAACTCGATTAATTAATGTTCCACGAGGCGCAGAAACAGGCTGTTTGTTCTGGTCTGTCGTGACGTGGATACACATCTCCTTAACCTATGCTTAATGCTATCTCCACTCACATTGTCTTCACCTTGAAGACTCGATTAGCTGTAATTCTAATCAGTATTCTGTAAACTGTGTGCACCTTTTATCTGCTCTGTTTGTAACCAGAACTCTCCACTCACCTGACGGAGGGGCAAACCCCGAAAGCTAGTGGGTTTACTATCAAATAAACTTGTTGGACTTTAACCCGGTGTTGTGAGACTTCTTACTGATCTGTCCTGGCATTCATGCTCGATATGTGCCTATTCCAAATAGAATCCAGCATAGAACCCTACAGTGCAGAAACAGGTCCTTCGGCCCATCGAGTCTGCGCCGAACACAATCCCACCCAGACCCTATCCCCATATCCCTACACATTTACCTGCTAATCCCTCTAACCTACACAACCCAGGACACTAAGGGGCAATTTTAGCATAGCCAATGAACCTAACCCGCACATCTTTGGACTGTGGGAGGAAACCGGAGCACCCGGAGAAAACCCACGCAGACACGAGGAGAATGTGCAAACTCCACACAGACAGTGTCCCGAGCCGGGAATCGAACCCAGGACCCTGGAGCTGTGAAGCAGCAGTGCTAACTACTGTGCTACCGTGCCGCCCCTTACAGACTATCATCATATCCTTCTCGTCCTTTCTCCCTCATGTATCTATCTGTCTTTTCCTTAAAGGCATCAACACTATGCGGTACGGTTATTCCATATGATAGAAAGTTCCACATCCTTTCTAAGGGAAGAGCTTTATCCTGAATTCCACACTGGAGTTATCTGTCAACTTTGGCCTGGATTCCCCACAGCTGGAAACACCAGGTGAGATTTCCAGCCACAAGTTCCTGCCAGCGGGAGGGTAGCTAGTGGTGGGATTCTCCGGTTCCGCCACTGCCGATGGGAATTCCCGTTGATGTCACTCTGTGCCAGTGGGAAACCCGCAGGCCGGGCTGCGTTGCCGGCGGGACTGGAGAATAGCACTGGCGTGAACTGCTGAAAAATTCCAGTCATTATCTCTGCATCTGCCCCATTCAAAATATAGAAAAGAATCTACAGAAATCCGACAGTACAGAAAGAGGCCATTCGGCCCATCGAGTCTGCACCGAGACCCAGGCCCTACCCCCATATCCCTCCATATTTACCCACTAATCCCTCTAACCTAAGCATCTCAGGACACTAAGGCCTATTTTAGCATGGCCAATGAACCAATGTGCGGGTTAGGTTGATTGGCCAAGCTAAAATTGCCCTTAGTAATTTTAAACATCCTTAGAATTATAATTCAATATAAATTGATCCTTTTTCCAGCACTCGAATGTCAGCTCTTGCTTGGTTGGATTCAATGAAACCAGGGGCAGGAGAAGGCCATTCAGCCCTTCAAGCTTGTTCCTTATGACCAGGCTAATTATCAAATTCAATATCCTGGTTCCCCCCACCACCCTCGTCCCATATCCCTCGATCCCTTTAGCCCCAAGAGCTCTATCTAATTTCCTCTTGATAGAAACATCAAGATTCTGGGTTCAAGTCCCATTTGAGTTGACATTCCAGCGCAGTACTGTGGGAGTGCTGCACTGTCAGAGATTCCGGCGGGATTTCTCCATCCCGCCCACCACGGGAATCATAGTGGGCGGAGGTGGTGGGGCGGGGGGGAGTGGACAGCGCAAAGGTCCATTGACCTCGGGTGGGGTTCTCCGGTTTTGGGGGCGAGTGTGGCCAGAGAATCCCACCCTCTATCTTTCAGTTGAGACATTAAACCCAGACTCCATCTGCCTCTCGGTTGGAGGTAAAATAACCGATGGCACAATTTCGAAGAGGAGAGGAGCTCTCCCCCTGTGTCCAGGTCAATATTTATTCCTCAATCAACATGATTATCTGGTTATCATTGCACTATTGTTGTGGGAGCTTGCTGTGCACAAATTGGCTGCTGTGTTCACGTCGTTGCAACAGTGAGTGGAGTTCGATAAGTGTTTCACTGGCACTTTGTGACCCAATGGTCATGAGATGTGCGGTAAAAATCCATGACTTTCTTTTTTCTTCAAGGTGACATCTAACAATGGCGTATAATGGCCAGGAAGGTAATTAGGACTCTAACCCGGCTCTCATCACCCCCTCATCAGCTGACTCAATTCCAGATCAGGGCGGGGTATACCATCCAAGTATCCAATTTCTGCAGGAAAGGAGGATTAGTACGGAATGGGGAATGTGACTGTCCGCCTAACGGCCATTTAGACAATTCCTTTGGTCACCTTACACTCTCCACCAGTTGACTCCCATTCCCCTCCTTGTCCGATTGCCTGTTCATGCCTTTGGACCCTCATCACTCCCTTCCCCCGTTCACAAAGACGTCTTGTCACAGGCCTATGATTTAGCGATGCTGACTTCCATTGGGAATGGTGGGAAGAGGTTGCTTCTTCTCTGGGTTAGGAATAGGAAACCCTCTTGCTTGGCTGGAAGTGGCCTGGATGGGGGAGGTGAGCAGCCGTGGGATCGACCCAAAATCCTGCATCCAAAGACACAAACGGGGTGAATGGCCTCCCCCGATCAATCGGGCTAAGTAGCAATGTGGGCGTTGCATTAAAGGGCCTCTCAAACCAAGGGATTTGTGAAACAGGGGCGATGTCAGGTTGGGAAATGTGCCACTTGCCAAAGTAGGTCAGACTGTGACAGTTGTACATGATAAAGCGATGGGTACCAGTCAGATTGTGGAGCCAATACATAGTATGGGAATGCTTTGAGACAAGGTGAGGGAGGCGCAACTTTAGGAGAAAAATTCAGCTAGCTTGAACACATAAGAGTTTTAGATCTGTTCTTTGAGCAAATCTTTACTCTCAATCTTTTGAACCCAAACTATAAAAAAGGGGGCTAGATGGTTTCCAGCCACTTGAAGCAGTGGGTGGAGATTAAATCCCTAACCAGCTAAGCTCTAGCAGCACAGTGAGCTACTGCGCACGTGCAGACCCCTGTGGCTGCACATGCAGATTTGCAGTAGCAGAGGCCGAACAGAGAGAGAGAGATCTGTCAGGCCTCTGCTGTTGCAGCCAGCCTCAAAGAAACCACTCCCTCTTCCCATCATAGCTATCGTGGAGCCCACGGACAAGCATAAGCCTAACACCACCCAGAAATATAGCCCCCAAGCCCTCCCCTGCTGCGCAGACTGATCGTGACCCCCCCCCCCCAACAATCCCCTGCAGAATGATGGCAGGTCCCCCTACACTCCCCATACTGATTGTGATGCAGAGTGGCAGCGAACTCTCCCCCCACCCAACTTCACATGGCCCCAGCCTGGCCCCTTTTGGGCACTGCCCCCATAGGCCAACCCCGCCCTGATGGGCAGCACCAAGGTAATTTGTGGGCAATGTTAAGGTGCCAGGCTGGCTGTGCTAATGTGCAAGGCTGGCAATGACCAAGGGGCACACCCCGTCTTGCCCTCAAACTCTGTGGGCTGCCTCAATAGGCTCCAGTTGTATGGTGAGAACACACAACTATTTCTCAATCATAGGAGCAAGTGTTTTCCTGACTGGAGAGAATCTCTCCCAGTGACACCATACAGGCAGGTGAGCCTTTCCCCCCTGGATGCTTTTCCCAGTCCAAATGTATTTACTTTTTAACAAACGCCAATCAAACTAGGTTTTCTTGAGTTCAAAGAAAGGGTAGGCTTATTTAAATCCATAAAATCCCCACAATGCAGAAGGAGGCCATTTGGTCCATCAAGTTTCCACCACCCCTCCGAAAGAGGCCCACTCGCTGCCTCTGTCATAACCCTGTGCATTGATCCTGACCCACGTTCACGTCTTTTTGACATTACCAATTTACCAATCCACCAAACAAGCACATCTTTGGATTGTGGGAGGAAACCCACGCAGACAAGGGGAGAACATGCAAACTCCACACACACACTCAGTTACCCGAGGCCAGGAATCGAAGGCGGACCCGGGTCCCTGGCGCTGTGAGGCAGCTCTGTAGAGAATCTGATGAATTTAGTGGGCCTTCTGAACAGAGCATTGGTCATCTCCCATTTGCTCCAAAGGCCCGGATCGTTTACTGTCCGTGGGGATTGCACAGGAAGTTTAAACTCCCACTGGGCAATTCCATTATGAAGGAGTATAATATCAAGGGTAAGACTCTTAGCAGTGTAGAGGATCAGAAGGACCTTGGGGTCCGGGTCCACAGGACTCTTAAATCGGCCTCGCAGGTGGAGGAGGTGGTCAAGAAGGCGTATGGTGTTCTGGTCTTCATTAATCGAGGGATTGAGTTTAGGAGTCGGGAGGTAATGCTGCAGCTTTATAAGACCCTTGTCAGACCCCACTTGGAGTACTGTGCGCAGTTCTGGTCGCCTCATTACAAGAAGGATGTAGAAGCTATTGAGAGGGTGCAGAGGAGATTTACAAGGATGTTGCCTGGATTGGGAGGCATGCCTTATGAGGATAGGTTGAGGGAGCTCAGTCTCTTCTCCCTGGAGAGACAAAGGGTGAGAGGTGACCTGATAGAGGTTTATAAGATGTTGAGAGGTTTCGATCGGGTGGATTCTCGGAGGTTATTTCCCAGGGCCGAAACGGTCACTACGAGAGGACACAGGTTTAAGGTGCTGGGGAGCAGGTACAGAGGTGATGTTAGGGGTAAGTTTTTCACTCAGAGGGTGGTGGGTGAGTGGAATCGGCTGCCGTCGGTGGTGGTGGAGGTGAACTCGCTGGGGTCTTTTAAGAGACTTCTGGATGAGTACATGGGATTTAATGGGATTGAGGGTTATAGATGGGGCTGGTAGGTAGGGATATGATCGGCACAAGTTGTGGGCCGAAGGGCCTGTTTGTGCTGTAATGTTCTATGTTCCGAAGGACCCTCTGAAACATTCTCCCAATACAGTTAGCTGCATAACTACCCAGGAAATGTTTGGCAGATTTGAGGTGATTGTCCCTTTAAGGATCTAGCGGCAGGGTAAAAGTCACATGACCTGGGGAACCAATCAGGCAGAAGAATGGGGGCATCATCACCCTGTTTGAGCTGTGGTTTCTGTTGGAGAACCTTTGCATGAAGTTCCCGGTAGACATGAGGCTGCAAGCCTCTGTATTATAGTCATTTGTCAATTAATAATGCTCCAGTTGTTATTCAACTAACTGGTGAACAGGAATTAAAATCTAGTCCAACATCCAGGTGATTATACAACTGACTATTCACACTGAACCCCTCCAACTCAACCCCAGGGCCCTTGACTCCCACCTGACACTCCTATCTCCCCACCCTCCCATGACCTTTTGTCTCCTCCCTGACCTAACCTATTACACCACCCCCCCTCCACCCCACGGCAAAAACCCTTTAACTCCCTCCCCCTCAACCTGAACTGATCTTGACCAGATTCCCCCCCCCCCGACCCGCTGAGTCCCCCACAATTCTCCAACCTGACCTCACCACCTTATCCACCGACTACCCTACCCCTTACTCACTGACTGACTCTATCCCTCACCCATGTGCCCCCATTACCCACCATACTGCGCCCCCCCTTGCCACACTCGCTTTCTCTCTGCAGCTTTTCAAAGAAACTTGGAACATGGCCACCAATGCCATTACAATGAGGTGTGCTTTCTGGGTGAATTCTCTCCACTGCTCCCGCCGAGGTTTCCTGCACTGATGGATAGTGGATCCTGCAGGATCTTTCATTGGAAAAAGGCCCGGGAAAATCTGAAGAAGGTACGTGAGTATTCTTTTGTCCGTTGACGGTTGGAAACGGGAGCTGGGATTCTTACCCATCCCGCCCGCCACTGGAATTTTAGCCTGGGTCCCCAGAACATGCGGGGAGGGAAGTACAGAGGTGATGTTAGGGGTAAGTTTTTCACTCAGAGGGTGGTGAGTGAATGGAATCGGCTGCCGTCATCGGTGGTGGAGGTGAACTCGCTGGGGTCTTTTAAAAGACTTCTGGATGAGTATATGGGGTTTAATGGGATTGGGGGTTATAGATAGGTCTATAGATAGGTGGGGTTGATGTGATCGGCGCAACTCGAGGGCCGAAGGGCCTGTTTGTGCTGTAATGTTCTATGTTCTATGAGCAGTGGCGTAGCGACAGGGGGAGCAGGGGAAGCGAACACTTCCCCTGAGTTTCTGGATTAAGAGTCCAGTGATTAAGAGTCCACGAGGCCTTTACCTCCTCTAAATCCTGCAATGGTAGGATTGGAACCTGGGTCCCCAGAACATTATTCTGGATCTCTGGATTGCTAGTGCAGTGACAATATCACTATTGCCAGCACCTCCCCTTAACATTAATGTAAAATAATGAAGGAAAGAGTGGGAAGAGATGTTGAGAGCAATTTCCTTATACAGTAGATTATCAGAGCAGGCAATGCTTTGTTACAAACCTTCGTTGATGCAGCAGATATTTCGGGGGAAAGGTGAATAAGTATTTGAAGGGGAGGCTAATACAGGGCTATGGAGAGCAATAGAATTAGTCTAGGCTGTAACTAACCGTGAACCTGTACAAGTACAAAGGGTTCAATGGTGTCCTTGTTTGCCCCAAACTGCTATGGTTCCCAAAAGGAAAATATAATGATGCATGAAATGTTGTTTATGAAATGTTGAGAGGAATAGATAGGGTGGACTCTCAGAGGCTGTTTCCCCGGGTTGAAATGGTCGCTACGAGAGGACACAGGTTTAAGGTGCGGGGAGGGAAGTACAGAGGTGATGTTAGGGGTAAGTTTTTCACTCAGAGGGTGGTGAGTGAATGGAATCGGCTGCCGTCATCGGTGGTGGAGGCGAATTCGCTGGGGTCTTTTAAAAGACTTCTGGATGAGTATATGGGGTTTAATGGGATTGGGGGTTATAGATAGGTCTATAGATTGGTGGGGTTGATGTGATCGGCGCAACCCGAGGGCCGAAGGGCCTGTTTGTGCTGTAATGTTCTATGTTCTATGAGCAGTGGCGTAGCGACAGGGGGAGCAGGGGAAGCGAACACTTCCCCTGAGCACCTTCTTTTCATCAGGGCGTTCCCCACGGGCCCCTCAGATCTCTTCCCGAGATCTGGAGTCCGTGCACTGCAACTGTGAGATGCGGTACGGACGCGGGGACTTCACGGAAGCAAGGAAGGCGCGCGATCGCCCAAGAGGGCACGCGATCACGAGGATAATCGCAGAGGCCGCGAAGGACATAAATGTGCAGCCACCGCAACGAGCGGGCAACTCGAGACCAAGCATCCCTCGCCGGCGGACATCACCAGCCCAGACTGGGTGAGTAAATAGATTTGGTGATTATCACTTGAAGAATTTAAACCACTACAGAGTCCAATAATTTAAATAATCCGGCCTATTTATGTACATGGCAAAGATCAAGAACGAGAGTATGACATCGCAGGAAATGGTTTAGTGAAAATATTTGGCGCTTAAGTTGTAGTTTTAGTCACTATACTTCATACCTTTCTCATTGCTTCGTTTTGTTTTCATTTTACGTTTAAAATGTAAAATAACCAAATAACACACGTGTTTTTATTATGTTTTGATGTTTAAATACAAAGTAAAAATGTATAATGAATTTTAAATTATTTGGTATGCGTCTTGGCACCTTTTTCATGTGTTTGCTCCCCCTAACTTTAGAACTTGGCGACGCCCCTGTGCATGAGTGAAAATGATAAGACAATTACAACGAGGTAGCAGTATTAGCCAGGGTGGCACAGTGGGTAGCACTGCTACCTCACAGCGCGAGGGACCCGGGTTCGATTCCCAGCTCTGGCTCACTGCCTGTATGGTGTTTGCATGTCTCCCTGTGTCTGTGTGGGTTTGCTCCGCTTTCCTCCCACAGTCTGAAAGACGTGCTGGTTAAGGTGCTAATTTCTCCCTCCGTGTACCCGAACAGGAGTGTGGCAAATAGGGGATTTTCACAGCAACTTCATTGCGGTGTTAATATAAGCCTGCTTGTGACAATAATAAATAAACTTTAAGGATATTTGAAATTCATTCAATAATTGTGCATCGCCTGGCAGAGACTCGTAATAAAATGTTACTTATCATGAAATGTTAGCCAGCACGTCAAGGTGTAACTAGAGATTCAGAATATCAGGAACCGCCCAAACAGTTGTATCTATATTAGAGATTTTGTAATTTATCAAGGGAGTTTATTATAGCAGAGTTAGTTGCAAAAACTCTGCAACGAAGAGCACAGTGGTTAACACTGCTGCTTCACAGCTCCAGGGTCCTGAGTTCGATTCCCGGCTCGGGTCACTGTCTGTGTGGAGTTTGCACATTCTCCTCGTGTCTGCGTGGGTTTTCTCCGGGTGCTCCGGTTTCCTCCCACAGTCCAAAGATGTGCGGGTTAGGTTCATTGGCTATGCTAAAATTGCCCCTTAGTGTCCTGGGATGTGTAGGTTAGAGGGATTAGCAGGTAATTGTGTAGGGATATGGGGATAGGGTCTGGGTGGGATTGTGTTCGGTGCAGACTCGATGGGCCGAAGGGCCTGTTTCTGCACTGTAGGGTTCTAAGTTAAGTTCTAACGAAATTAAAGTACCGCGGATGCTGGAAATCTGAAATAAGAACAGTAAATGCTGGAAAAACTCAGCCAACCTGGCAGCATCTGTAAAGAGAAAGACAGGCTCTGGCCATTCACTCCCTGCTTCCGGCTGCCAGCAGGAACGGAGAATTTGGCCCATCTCCATTCACTGCAGCGGGACTGGAGAATCCCAGCTGTCAGTGAGGTTGAAGAATCCAGCCCACGGTTAACGTTTCAAGTCCTTAGGGCTTGGACTCAAAACATCTCTCCACAGATGCTGTCCGACCTGCTGAGTATCTGCAAAATTTTCTGTTTTTATCTACAATGAAAGACACAGCACCGGACCCTTTATACAAAGCAATTTGCTCTGTCGGGCATTACTAATATATCATCCTGGAGTACATTTTTATTGCAGTTGTCAATGGACTTGAAACACACGGGTAATTTGCCCAATGCTGCATGGCTGTCACAGTGACAGCACAGTGGTTATCACTACTGCCTCACAGCACCAGGGAGCTGGGTTTGATTCTGGCCTTGGGTGACTGTACGTGTGAAGTTGGTACGTTCTCCCTGTGTCTGTGTGGATTTTCTCTGGGTGTTCTGGTTTCCTCCCACAGCCCAAAGATGTGCAGGTTAGGCTGACTGGCCATAATACGTTGACCCTTAGTGCCGGGGGGACTAGCAATAAATGTGTGGGGTTACAGGGATAAGACCCGGGTGGAATTGTTGGTGTAGGCTCAATGGGCTGAATGGCCTCTTTCTTCACTGTAGTGATTCCCTCCTGTATGCCTGTGAAACGTGGACTGTGTATCGAAGGCATGCAAGACAGCTCAATCATTTCCACGTGACTTGTCTTCACAGAATATTATGCATCCGATGGCAAGACAAAGTACCAGACACTGAAGTTCTCTCTGGAGCAAGTCTACCATCAGTCCACACACTGCTGATGAGAGTGCAGACCCGGTGGGCAGGTCATGTTATCCGTATGCCAGACAAGCGCGTACCCAAGTCGTTCCTTTTTGGGGAACTCTCTGCTGGAAGACGCTCGCGTGGAGGGCAGAAGAAACATTTCAAAGACACACTCGAGGCCTCCCTGAGGTCGCTTGACATTGACACGACCACCTGGGAAACGCTGGCACAAAACCGCCCTACCTGGCACTGTCTCATCCACAAAGGCTGCCAAGCTCTCGAAGCAAGGTGTATCGCTCAAGAACAACTTAAGCGCGAGCTACACAAGTCCAGAGCCACCATTCCAACAACTACAGTGTCTGCACAAGTCTGCCCAATATGTGCCAGGACGTTCCGTGCCCGAATTGGCCCTGATCAGTCATCTTCGGACACACTGCAACCAGACTCAAAATTTCTAATGGTGTTGAGGTCCTCATTGATGATGGACGAACAGCAACAACAATCCTATGGGATATTTCATCAGTAGGCTAGTGAAACACTAAAGGAATTGAATCAGGGAGGGAATCGAGGGTTATGGGGATAAGGCAGGAAATTGGACAAGAGAATCAGATCAGATTATATCAGATCAGTCATAATCTCATTGACTGGTGGAGCAGACCCGATGGGCTGAATGGTCTTGTGGAAACACACAAGCTGACAATTCAGGAGCTTGAAGACTGTGTTAAAGGCTATTTCCTAATGCAACTTGGTATATTTGGCCCATTGCAAGTGGCCTTTGAGATACCAAACCTGAAACAAGGGAGAGAGGGGGCTTCCTAACATAGACAGTGGGGAGCAGTGGTACAGGAGAGGACAGGGGATTATTTTAATGAACCGGCACGGTAGCACAGTGGTTAGCACTGCTGCTTCACAGCTCCAGGGTCCTGGGTTCGATTCCCGGCTCGGGTCACTGCCTGTGTGGAGTTTGCACATTCTCCTCGTGTCTGCGTGGGTTTTCTCCGGGTGCTCCGGTTTCCTCCCACAGTCCAAAGATGTGCGGGTTAGGTTCATTGGTTATGCTAAAATTGCCCCTTAGTATCCTGGGATGTGTAGGTTAGAGGGATTAGCAGGTAAAATGTGTAGGGATATGGGGATAGGGTCTGGGTGGGATTGTGTTCGGTGCAGGCTCGATGGGCCGAAGGGCCTGTTTCTGCACTGTAGGGTTCTATGTTCTATGTTCCTCTGCACCATCCTTAAGACCCCAACATCTTTCTGAAAGTGTAGTGTCCAGAGTTGGCCTTGATAATCCAGCCTGGGTGGAACTAATGTTTTACAAACATCGGCTGGGATTCTCTGGTCTCGTTCACCCTGCCAGTAAGAAGAAAGAATTTGGCACTCAGCCAAAACTCCATTCACTGCTCCGGACGAGGTCAGAGAATTCCAGCCATTGAGCATAATGGGTGGCACAGTGGTTGGCACAGCTGCCTCACAGCACCAGGGCTCCGGGTTCAGTTCCGGCCACGGGTGACTATCTGTGCGGAGTCTGCACATTCTCCAAATGGGTTTCCTCCGGGTGCTCCGGTTTCCCCCCGAGTCCAAAGATGTGTGGGTTAGGTTGATTGGCCATGCTAAATTGCTCCTGAGCATCAATGGGACTAGTTAGGGTAAATGCATGGGGTTATGGGGATAGGGCCTGGATGGGATTGTGCCCAGTGCAGACTTGATGGGCCGAAAGGCCTCCTTCTGCACTGTAGGGATTCTATGAACTTTCTTCCCTTTGCCCATCATGCCTCTATTTATAAAGTCAAGGATGCTGGGGGATTGAATTTAGGAGTCGCAGCGTCATGATGCAACTGTACACAACTCTGGTGCGGCCGCACTTGGAGTTTTGTGTGCAGTTCTGGTCCCCACATTACAGGAAGGATGTGGAGGCTTTGGAGAGGGTGCAGAGGAGGTTTACCAGGATGTTGCCTGGTATGGAGGGGAGATCCTATGAGGAGAGATTGAGAGATTTGGGGTTGTTTTCGCTGGAAAGAAGGCGGCTAAGAGGGGATCTCATTGAAACATATAAGATGATTAGAGGTTTAGACAGGGTAGATAGTGATAGCCTTTTTCCTAGGATGGAGAAAGCTAGCACGAGGGGGCACGATTTTAAATTAAGGGGGGGTAGTTATAGGACGGATGTCAGGGGTAGGTTCTTTACCCAGAGGGTGGTGAGGGATTGGAATGCCCTGCCAGCTGCAGTTGTAAATGCACCTAGTTTGGGGGCGTTTAAGAGATCTGTGGATAGGTTTATGGATGAAAAGGGATTGGTTTAGGCTAGTGGGTCATTGTTTTGTAACTGGTCGGCGCAACATCGTGGGCCGAAGGGCCTGTTCTGCGCTGTAATGTTCTATGTTCTATGTAAATCTATCTAAGGCTCAGTGAAGAGGGAAACCGGCGCCCTCACTTCATTGCTAATGTCTTGTTAATTACATTAAGCTTCGATGTGTCATGTCAATGGCGTTGTTAAGGCAAGAGAAACAGGTGATGGTTATTTATTGTTGTTGAGCACGTATAAATAGGGCTTAGCTGGGACAGTGCGGTGAGAGGGAGGAGAGCCGTGGGGTTGAACAAATCAATAAACTTGCCCAATAAGGAAAAGCTTGGGGTGTGGGCCATACTCGCCCCAAAACTGGAACGTCCTGCCCAAGGTCAACAGACCTTTGCATGGTCCTATCCCTTCTGGTACAATTCCCGTGACAGGTGGGATGGGAAAATTCCACTCTTAAGCCAGAATTTTATCAGCACGCCAATTCCCCGGCGGACGTGCTGGTAAAATTCCACCCTTAGTTTTGGTTCCGCCTCCAGCTTGCATCCCATTGAAGAGGCATCACACTCACTCACTTGAAGTGCACTTGTTCACATTCTAATCAGCAACTGTCTGTGCTTTATATGCTCTGTCTGTCTGAGGTCAGAACTCTCCATTCACCTGACGAAGAGGGTAACCTCGAAAGCTTGTGAGAATATTATCAAATAAATCGGTTGGACTAAAACCTGGTGTTGTCAGACTTTTTACTGTGTTTATGCCAGTCCAACGCCGGCATACCCACATCTTGTCCACAAAAGCAGGGAAGAGAGAGTTTAGCACCTCAGTCGATCATTAATAAAATCCAAGATCCCGGAGCCGGGAAACTGAAAGACGCAGCTTCTGAACAATGAGGCATTAAGAACAGTATCGTCTGGTTTTAAAGTCAGGATAATTGTGTATTTAACTGTTAACACTGCTCCCAAAATCTTCTGTAGAGGAGCAAAAAGTAAAATCTCTCAAAGCAAATTTTCTTAATTCACATTTTTATTTTTGTAGAGGTTGAAACATAGGATGGAAGAGAAGAATATCACATTGTCAGCTGCCCTGTATATGATGTGATTATTATTCGATAAATATCCCATAGATAGACTTACAGCATCCTTGACTTTATAAATAGAGGCATGATGGACAAAGGGAAGAAAATTCATAGAATCCCTACAGTGCAGAAGGAGGCCTTTCGGCCCATCAAGTCTGCACTGGCCACAATCCCATCCAGGCTGTATCCCCATGCATTTATCCTAGCTCGTCCCCCTGACGCTAAGGAGAAATTTAGCATTGCCAATCAACCCACTTCACATTCTCACAATAAGACTAGACCACCTGTTGCTGCTAAGCCACTTTCTTAACAGCTTTTGTGAATGGCACCAGACTTCTTTTACTGACCTTTAGCTTGGAAAGCCATTCATTCCAGACTTTGCATCACTGTGGTAAGATTTATTGATTCTGTAATATCCATGTGTGTTTTCAGTTTTTGCAGTAATTCCGCATAATCTCTTTGAAAAGGGCAGATTTCATTTCTCATTTCAGTCATTGGATTTTACTGTTGATCAGATGGTCGTTGAAAGCATTTCACTGCTTCATAAATACTTTTGCTTGCCAAATTTCAAATATTTTATTCTGAGCTTGGTATGTTGTATTTGAAAGCTAAAGTTCACGCACAGCATTTTCACCATCTGTTTTACGCAGGTTCAGCTTTTGTAACTCTAAGAGGTCATTTAGCTTAGACCTCACTGTTGCTGGGAGGCGTTGACTATCCCCATTGGACTTCAGAAGAATTAGGGAGGGCTCTTATAGAAACATATAAGATTATGAAGGGAATAGGTAAGATAGAAGCTGGGGGGTTGTTTCCATTGGCAGGTGAAACTAGAACTAGGGGGCATGGCCTCAAAATAAGGGGAAGCAGATTTAGGACTGAGTTGAGGAACTTAAGAACGTAAGAAATAGGAGCAGGAGTCGGCCATCTAGCCCTTCGAGCCTGCCCCGCCATTCAATAAGATCATGGCTGATCTGAAGTGGATCAGTTCCACTTTCCTGCTTTCTCCCCATAACCCTTAATTCCCTTGCCTACCAAAAACCTATCTACCTGTGACTTAAATATATTTAGCAAGGTAGCCTCCACCACTTCAACAGGCAGAGAATTCCAGAGATTCACCACCCTTTGAGTGAAGAAGTTCCTCCTCAACTCCGTTCTAAACTGCATCCTCCCCCCTTATCTCGAGGCTGTTCCCTCTAGTCCTGCTATCCTTTCTCAGCGGGAAGAATCTCTCTACCTCTATGCTATCCATCCCTTTCATTATCTTATACATCTCTATCCCCCCTCATCCTTCTAAACTCCAACGAGTACAGACCCAGTCTATTTAGTCTCTCTTCATAGTCCAACCCCCTCATCTCCAGTATCAGCCTAGTGAACCTCCTCTGCACTCCCTCCAAGGCCAAAATATCCTTGCGCAAGTGTGGGGACCAAACTTGCACACAGTACTCCAGCTGCAGCCTCACCAGTGCCCCATACAGTTGCAGCAAGACCTCCCTGCCTTTATATTCTATCTTCTTCACACAAAGGGTTGTGAATCTGTGGAATTTCCTTCCCAGTGAAGCAGATGAGGCTATCTAGTTGAATGTTCTTAAAGCAAGGATAGATACGTTTTTAAACAATGAAAGAATTAAGGGTAATGGTGAGCGGGCGGGTAAGTGGAGCTGAGTCCACGAGAAGATCAGCCATGATCGTATTGAATGGCGGAGCAGGCTCGAGGGGCCAGATGGCTGACTCCTGTTCCTAGTTCTTATGTTCTTATATCACAAAGGCTTCATGAATGTAACTTCAATATATATCCACCCTGCATACCAGATAGAATCTAGTCACTGCAGGCTTGTACTGAGTTACACTCAGCAAGAGGTGGGATGGTAGTGGAAATGTTATACAGACAGAGTACCTCAAATCCAGCCACTCAAAAACCAGTGACGTTCGAAAACAGGGCATTTCTGTGGTAGAGAGCTTTACTGCTGTCATAGTCAGAGTCATACAGTGCAGAAAAGGCCCTTCAGCCCATCGATTCTGCACCAACAGTAACTACCACTAAAGGCGCGCTCATCCCATTTTCCTGCACTTGTCCCATGTCCTTGAATATTACGATATTTCAAGTGCTCATCCAAATATTTTTTAAAGGTTGTAAGGTTTCCTGCATCAGCCTTCTCTGCTCTAAAGAAAGCAATCCAAGCCTATCTAGTCTCTCTTTATAATACGCCATCCCAGGCAACATCCTGGTGAATCTCCCTTTAGTGCTATCACATCTTTCCTAAGTACTCCAGCTGTGACCTAACCAATGGGCTGTACAAGTCCTGATGTGGGTATGCCGGCGTTGGACTGGCGTAAACACCATAATATTCTCACATAATATTATCAAATAAATCGGTTGGACTAAAACCTGGTGTTGTCAGACTTTTTACTGTACAAGTCCAACATGATTTATTTCCTCTTATACCCCAAGTGTCTAACCTGCCTTCTGTTGGAGCCACTGTGCAGTTTTTTTTCTCTGTTTGAAAACTGCTTGTCCCCCACATTGTCCGCAAACAAGATTTGATTGAAAAGTATAGTTCCTTGCACACTATACAAAATTTACCGTTCATAGATAAGGAAAGCAGAGAGTGCAGGATGTAATGTTACAGTCCGAGAGAAAGATCAACTCAGTGCAAGGTAGGTCCATTCAAAAGTCTGATGGCAGCAGGGAAGAAGCCGTTCTTGAGTCAGTTAGTACATGATGGCAGACTTTTGTATCTTTTTCCTATAAAGGAAGAAAATGGAAGAGAGAACGTCCGGAGTGTGTGGGGTCCTTAATTACGCTGGCTGCTTTTCCAAGGCAGTAGGAAATGTAGACTGTATCAATGGATAGGAGGCTGGTTTGAGTGACGGACTGGGCTTAATTCACAATTCTTTTAGTCTCTTGCAGTCTTGGGCAGAGCAGGAGCCACACCAAGCTGTGATACACCCAGAAAGAATGCTTTCTACGGTGCATCTGTAACAGTTGGTTGGAATTGGAGCGGACATGCCAAATTCCCTTTGCATCCTGAGAAAGTAGAGGCTTTGGCAGGCTTTCTTAATGATAGTGTCAGCACTACCCCTGCAGTTTGCTTCAGTCTTTCTGATGAAAAGGAGATGGAGTGACCAAGTTATTTTGTTAGATCTGTCTCTATGATTCCTGCTATTGCAACGGTCTTTGAGTGTTTTTTTTTCTTAAACGCATGTTCATATTTGTTCTTCCCTTATGGGTAATAGCTGGGGACAGTGGGGTGGTTGTAGAATTCCCAGCCCGATTATCAATCCATTGCACTCTCATGATCTCGCCTTCATGGCCAGCAGGTCCCCAGTGTGGGATCAGAACCCAGAGCCTCGAGACAGCACCACGACCACAAGATCTGCTCGTGTGATTTAGTGATCGCGACTGGTAGGCAAACAGGTAGATCTCTGGTCAAGAAATATCAGATTGCACTTTTCAACATCTTATCACTGCTTGGAAAGAATGGGTGAATCAGAGAACCTGACAGCAGAGAAGGAGGTCCTTCAGCCTCTCGTATCTGTGATTTTGACTCACAATCACTATGCTAATCCCAAGACTGCAAGCATCAGTGGATAGAATAAAATCCCTCCAGTACAAAAGGAGGCCATTTGGCCCATCAAGCCAGCACCGACCACAATCCCAACCAGGCCCAATCCCCGTAAACCCATGTATTTATCCTGCTAGACTCCTGACACTAAGGGGCAATTTAGCATGGCCAATCCACCTAGCCTGCACATCTCTGGAGTGTGGGAGGAAACTAGCGCACCCGGAGGAGACGTACGCAGACACTGGGAGAGCATCCAGATTCCACACAGATAGTCACCCGAAGCCAGAATTGAACCCAAGCCGCTGGCACTGTGAGGCAACAGTGCTAACCACTTCGCCACCGTGCCACCCTCTGCCAGGAGATTGTTGACACCTTTGGAACTCCAATCTGATATCAGTCACTATCTCCAGAGGAGAGGTAAAAAGAGACAATTAAGTCGAGTTAGTTTGCAAAATATTTCAAGATTACAGTTAAAAAAAAAACAACTGATCAAATCCCTTCATCAAACACCATTAAACATTCTGTTTGCTGATTACCATCGGGTGGTACAGTGGTTAGCCTCTCAGAGCCAGGGACCCGGGTTCAATTCCGGCCTCGGGTGACTGTCTGTGCGGAGTCTGCACTTTTCTCTTTGTGTCAACGTGGGTTTTCTCCGGGTGCTCCAGTTTCCTCCCACATTCCAAAGATGTGCGGGGTAGGTGGATTGGCCTCGGTAAATTGCCTGTTGGGATTTAGGGGGATTAGAAGTGCAAATGTGTGGGGTTATGGGGATAGGACCTGGGTGGAATTGATGTCGGTGTAGGCTCGATGGGCCAAATGGCCTCCTTCAGCACTGTAGAGATTCTATGACTCATAAACAATATTTTGCTGATGTCAGAATTCATGCTTGGCCTAAATCTACGGTGGGAAACCCTGCGGCCTGGAGGCCACCTCTGGGTACTGAGTGCAGCCCACAAGATGCTTTGTTGACTGTTGCCCACATCCAGTAATGTTCTGCTGGTTTCCATCCATGTCATTTTTTTTCCTGCCTGTATGACTGAAGTGATACGTATGTAAAGCAAGAGGAAGTGAAACGAAGTGTGTGCTGATTGCTCTCAACATTGACTGTGAGAGCCCTGTGTTCCAAAGTGTAAACATTTATTTTCCCACCATTTGAAGTTGATGATATTTCTATTAATATATAAATGATAAAATATTTTCCATAACTCGTTCTGAAATATCCGACCTGTATTAAATGTATTTAATCTTATTCATGGTGCCCCAGTTAGTGGACAAACCCAATTTCAATTTAACGGTCCACAGAGATGAAGAGGGGGAGGGGGGGGGGGTCACTCATTAGCCTAAATTACCCATCACTGATCTAAACTGTCAATTGCACCTTAACAAAAAGTTTCGTCTTCTCTTCGTCCAGCAGAAACTGAGCCAGGTGAGAGCTGAAATTGGTACTTTTCCCACCTTGCAAAGGTCATCCATCTCTCGGGTGTTTGAACCTCATGAATGGGTGTATCTTCAGGCCCTCGGGATGCTGTTAGAACTTTGATTCAATCTTTATGCCCCCCCACTCCATGCAAAACACTCACTACAAATAGCCAGTGGAGAAATTTAAAATTTAGCTTTACTGGGGCCGGAAGTGAAAATTAGTATGAATGCTGCGCTATCCTGGATTCCATCCCATTCTGCCATTCCCACAACCCTCTCCATACCCCACGACTTACTCCCCATACCCCACCACTTACTCCCCATCTCCCCAACACGATACCAAACCCCTAGCTGACTGCTAGGGTTACCAAAGGAATGCTTGGAGGTTTTATCACATGACCCTGACTCCAACCATTAGTCCATCTTTGTGACACACTGTCTTCCAATGCCAATTTAGATCATTACCGAACTGGATGAGGTTTAATTGTCAGCCAAACAGCCTCTTGTTTCCCCGATTTTCAATATTTTTATTTGCGTTAAATGGAAACGTTTAAAGAACGTGACGTGCCCAATTTTCTTTGCCCAATTTCTTTTCTCCAGAGTCGCGCACAGCAGTATCCCGGAGATTGAACTTTGATTCCTGGAGACTCCAAGCCAATCCCTGTGGCCTGGCAGCTGTCAGGTCACCTGGTTCTCGAAGGCCTCAAGCCTTTGAGGGAGCTGGACAGGAAACTGACCAGCAGGATGTTAATGAGCCCTTCCTGTTAAGAAGGGCCTTACCTCCAGTTGCAGCTCCCCGGCGAGCAGTAACCTGCTCGTAACAGCACTAACCTGTTGGCTTTCTGCCCATGTTAACAACCTTTCAGAATTGGCATACTATGTCTTTATTCACTCGGAAGTTTCATGTGCTAATAATACATTTTAATGTTGATAAGGTTTGGGCGGCACGGTAGCACAGTGGTTAGCACTGCTGCTTCACAGCTCCAGGGTCCTGGGTTCGATTCCCGGCTCGGGTCACTGTCTGTGTGGAGTTTGCACATTCTCCTCGTGTCTGCGTGGGTTTTCTCCGGGTGCTCCGGTTTCCTCCCACAGTCCTAAGATGTGCGGGTTAGGTTCATTGGCTATGCTAAAATTGCCCCTTAGTGTCCTGGGATGTGTAGGTTAGAGGGATTAGCAGGTAAATGTGTAGGGATATGGGGATAGGGTCTGGGTGGGATTGTGTTCGGTGCAGACTCGATGGGCCGAAGGGCCTGTTTCTGCACTGTAGGGTTCTATGTTCTAAGGTCTCTATCTATAATTGCCATAATCTTGATGTAGGGTTGCCGGTGTTGGACTGGGGTGGGCACAGTCAGAAGTCTCACAACCCCTCTGGAAGACCATTGCCCCAGACTCGATATGTATGCTCAATTCATCAGGAGATGTGTCAATGCCAGACTCATCAACCACGCTCACAGGACAGCCCCAGACGTCACACAAGCACAACGCAACGCCATTCGCTCACTCAAAACCAACCACACGTTATCTCAAACCAGCAGACAAAGGAGGGGCCACTGTCTTACTGAACAGAACAGATTACTGCTGAGAAATGTACCGACAACTGAACAACCAGGAACACTGCAAGACAGTAAACTGCAGATCCGACAAAAGAACGTATCCGCCAACTCAACAGATTGATCAAGATCTTTGATCCAGACCTTCAGAGCATCCTACGTGCTCTCATCCCACGTATTCCCGGGTTGGAGATATCTACTGGCTCCCAAAAATACACGATGCCAACACACCCGGCCATTCCATCGTATCGGGCGATGGGACCCTGTGTGAGAACTTCGCTGACTACGTTGAGGACATCCTGAAACCTATCGTACAAGGAACCCCCCCCCCCGCCTCACTTCTGTTGTGACACTATGGACTTCTGGACTTTAACCTGGTGTTGTGAGACTTCATACTGTGCCATAATCTTAACCAATTTAGTGCAATCCTTGAGTTTTTCCGATCTCTGACACGGATCTGGATACTCCCTTTCTCAGCTGAGAGCTCTCTCTTCTCAGATGCTGCATTGCCGTCAACCCTCGAGCGCCTTTGTGGTTTGCTAACGGGCTTTAAGATAAAAATGGAGTCACACTGATGCTGAGGGCTGAAAGCGGCATTGCAGCAAATCAATGAAATTAATACTGAGGCCGGGATTTTACCAGCACGCCTGGTCCAAGGCTCGCAAGATCGTATCCTAGGCAAATAGAGAATGCCGTTTTGGAGCCTCGCCTGACCCGATAAAATCAGGGCCAGAGAGACTGGCTTTCAAGAGATTGGAGCTCTCTGGTAATTTTTTAAAGCCAGTCTGTCAGGTTTGCGGCTCTGCCTGAATCATCTTCTATGCGCCACTGAAAATCTCGTATGCCACTAAAAGTCATCTCACGATGCTGCTGAAACCAATCTTTGGCACAGGTTGTCAACCCCTGACCTCGGTATCAAAACTCTCCCTTTCACACTGAAGGCACTCATCCACTGAGCTCCAGAGCTTTTGCGTCTATTGTAAAGCAGTGGGGGAACCGCTCGTGTCCTATCAGTTAGCTGTTCAGAAAGGGCTTAATGCGGTGCTTTCAGAAGCAAATTAGACTCCGTAGGAAGACTGAGTTTAGTTAACCAAATACAAATTAAATTTTGATATGTTGATATTTTCATTTGGATTTCAATCAGAAGATAGTTGTGATAGGTTTTCCTGTTTCTGTGTCTTAATGAATTACAAGGGAACAGTAAATAGAGTAATATCAGTGTTTGATTGCCCATGTGGGAGCCTAACTAATGTTCCATTCATTAAGTTAAATGGACAGAAACTCAGCTGGGCTCCCCTGTAGAAGGTAAACCTCACTCAGTTGTAAATGCACCTAGTTTGGGGGCGTTTAAGAGATCTGTGGATAGGTTTATGGATGAAAAGGGATTGGTTTAGGCTAGTGGGTCATTGTTTTGTAACTGGTCGGCGCAACATCGTGGGCCGAAGGGCCTGTTCTGCGCTGTAATGTTCTATGTTCTATGAACTATGTTCACTCATGCTTCCTTTGTGTTATGATGTGGAGATGCCGGCGTTGGACTGGGGTAAACACAGTAAAAAGTCTGACAACACCAGGTTTCAGTCCAACCGATTTATCTGACAGTAAATTCACTAGCTTTCGGGTTAGCCCCTTCGTCAGGTGAATGGGCTTCAAATAAATCATTTGGACTGAAACCTGGTGTCTTACTGTCTTTTGTGTTATCCAGTGCCAATATACCTAGATATAGAAACGGGATCTGCCTGATGTATTTGCGTATCACTGCCGTCACATTCAACATCTCTTTTGTAACCTCGTGCTAATAGTTTGGGGAATAATGAGGGGAAATAATTTAAACAGCCTCCTTTAACTACCCATCATAAAGGGGTTTTGCTTTCTGATTTAGAACCTACAGTGCAGAAGGAGGCCATTCAGCCCATCGGGCCTGTGCCAACTTTCCGAAAGAGCATCTCACCCAGGCCCCAACCACCCTCCCCCCTCCCCTCCGCCACTCTATCCCTGTAAACCCACACTTTTATCATGGCTAATTCACCTAACTTTCACATCTTTGGACGCTAAGGGGAAATTTAACATTGCTTATCCAGCTAACCTGTACATCTTTTCCCAACCGGCGATTTTACCGTGGCCAATCCACCTAACTTACACATCTCTGAACACAACTCCAGAATTCTGCCCACTCTGCCCACCACAGAATTGGAGCAGGGCCAGTAACAGAGATGTCCATTGGCCTGGGGTGGCCAATGTCTTGCTAAAGCGAAGCCGTAAAATTGTAAATTCCTAAGGGGCAGTTCACGATGGCTAATCCACCTAACCTGCACATGCTTAACCCATTTTTATTATGGAGTCTTACAGTGCAAAAGAAAGCCGTTCAGCCCATCGAGGCTGCACCGACCACAATCCCACTCCCCACAACCCCATGCATTTACCCCACCAGACACTGAGGGGCAATTTAGCACGGCCAATCCACCAAACCCGCACATCTTCAGACGAAGGGAGGAAACCGGAGCACCCGGAGGAAACCCACGCAGGCACGGGGAGAACATGTAGACTCCGCACAAACAGTGGCCCAAGCTGGGAATCGAACCCTGGGCCCCGGCACTGTGAGGCAGCAGTGCTAACCACTGTGCCATCCCTGCTACTAGTGGTAGTTTTACCAACCCTTAAAGTTTGGAGTGAAGCAATCCTCTATTAACCACAATGAGCTCAAAATAGGGTCAGATAAGAACATAAGAACATAAGAACATAAGAAATAGGAGCAGGAGTAGGCCATCTAGCCCTTCGAGCCTGCCCCGCCATTCAATAAGATCATGGCTGATCTGTCGTGACTCAGCTCCACCTTCCCGCCCTCTCCCCATAACCCTTAATCCCTTCTCTTATCAAAAACCCATCAACCCGTTTCTTAAAAATATTTAGCGAGGCAGCCTCCACCACTTCAACGGGCAGAGAATTCCAGAGATTCACCACCCTTTGAGTGAAGAAGTTCCTCCTCAACTCTGTTCTAAACCGCCCCTCCTTTATCTTGAGGCTGTGCCCCCTAGTCCTACTGTCCTTTCTGAGCGGGAAGAGTCTCTGCACCTCTATCCTATCCATCCCATTCATCATCTTATACGTCTCAATGAGATCTCCCCTCATTCTTCTAAACTCTAACGAGTACAAGCCTAGTTTATTCAGCCTCTCCTCATAGCTCAATCCCCTCAACTCCGGTATCAGCCTAGTAAACCTCCTCTGCACTCCCTCCAGGGCCAAAATATCCTTGCGCAGGTGCGGCGCCCAAAACTGCACACAGTACTCCAGCTGCGGCCTCACCAATGCCCTATACAGCTGTAGCAAGACCTCCCTACTTTTATATTCAATCCCCCTCGCTATGAAGGCCAGCATCCCATTCGCCTTCCTGACCACCTGCTGCTGCACCTGCATAAGAGGATAAGAGGATTGGTTTATTTTACACACACACACAACCAATGCAGAAAGGAGTTTCTTGTCTGTCCTTTCTGCACTTGTACAATACATGTAGAATAAGGGACAGATGTGGGTAAAAGGCAAAGACCATGATAAAAGTAAGAACTATGATTTCATTTGAACTCAGAGTCCAGAATGGATAGTCCAATGCTGTTCCCCTTCGAAGAATAGCAGGCTGACTAATGGGTGATTCAGTAAGAGTTTTTACAAATATATAAAGAAGAGGAGGCTGGTTCGAGTGAATGTTGGACCCTTAGAGGATGAGAGGGGGGATTTAGTGGTGGGAAACGAGGAAATGGCTGAGGCCTTAAGTAAGTTTTTTGCCTCGGTCTTCACGGAGGAGGATGCGAATAGTTTGCCAGATATTAAAGATAGAAGGATGGTAGGCGTTGAGGGCCTGAATGCGATTACTGTCACTAGAGAGGTAGTGCTTGATAGACTAACAGGACTGAGGGTGGACAAGTCCCCAGGACCGGATAGAATGCATCCAAGAGTTCTAAAGGAAATGGCAGAGGTGATAGTGGATGCCTTCGTGATTACTTACCAAAATTCACTGGATTCCGGGGAAGTGCCGGAAGATTGGAAAACAGCTAATGTTACGCCGCTGTTTAAAAAAGGTAGCAGGCAAAAGGCAGGGAATTATAGGCCAGTTAGTTTAACATCTGTAGTTGGAAAAATGCTTGAATCCGTCATCAAAGAAGAAATAGCGAGGCACCTAGAAAGGAATGGTTTGATAGAGCAGACGCAGCATGGATTCGTTAAGGGAAAGTCATGTTTGATGGATTTATTGGATTTCTATGAGGATGTGACTAGTGCGGTAGACAGAGGGGAACCGGTGGATGTGGTGTTTCTAGATTTTCAAAAGGCGTTTGATAAGGTTTTGCACAAAAGGTTGCTTCAGAAGGTAAGGATGCACGGAGTTGGGGGTAAGGAGCTAGCGTGGATAGAGGATTGGTTGTATAATAGGAGGCAGAGAGTTGGTATCAATGGGTGCTATTCTGATTGGTGGTTGGTGACTAGTGGAGTGCCGCAGGGATTGGTGCTGGGGCCTCAGCTATTTACCATTTATATAGATGATCTGGAGGAGGGGGCTGAGTGTAGGGTGTCGAAATTTGCTGATGACATGAAGATGAGTGGAAAAGCAAATTGCGCAGAGGGTGTGGAAAGTCTGCAGAGGGATCTGGACAGGCTGAGTGAGTGGGCGAGGACCTGGCAGATGGAGTATAATGTTAGCAAGTGTGAGGTTATCCACTTTGGCAGGAATAATAGTAGGTGGGATTACTATTTAAAGGGCGAAAAGCTGCAGCATGCTACGGTGCAGAGGGACCTGGGGGTCCTTGTGCATGAGTTGCAAAAACCCAGTCTGCGGGTGCAGCAGGTGATCAAGAAGGCGAATGGGATGCTGGCCTTTATAGCGAGGGGGATAGAATTTAAAATCAGAGAGGTCTTGCTGCAACTGTACAGGGTAATGGTGAGGCTGCAGCTGGAGTGCTGTGTGCAAGTTTGGTCCCCACACTTGCGCAAGGATATTTTGGCCTTGGAAGGAGTGCAGAGGAGGTTCACTCGGCTGATACCGGAGATGAGGAGGCTGGACTATGAAGAGAGACTAAATAGACTGGGTCTGTACTCGTTGGAGTTTAGAAGGATGAGGGGGGATCTTAAAGAGACGTATAAGATAATGAAGGGGATGGATAGGGTAGAGGTAGAGAGATTCTTCCCGCTTAGAAAGGATAGCAGGACTAGAGGGCACAGCCTCAAGATAAGGGGGGGGGGGCAGCAGTTTAGATCAGAGTTGAGGAGGAACTTCTTCACTCAAAGGATGGTGAATCTCTGGAATTCTCGGCCCGTTGAAGTGGTGGAGGCTGCCTCGCTAAATATATTTAAGTCACGGGTAGATAGATTTCTGATAGACAGGGGAATTAAGGGTTATGGGGAGAAAGCGGGAAAGTGGAATTGATCCACTTCAGATCAGCCATGATCTTATTGAATAGCGGGGCAGGCTCGAAGGGCTAGATGGCCTACTCCTGCTCCTATTTCTTATGTTCTTATGATCCATCTTTCTAGAATCGGGACTTCCAACACGGGATAAAGCAGACAGAGTTGAATTAATCTTGAAGGAGCTAATCTAGAAGTTCCAATGTTCCAACGTTCAGAGTGTAGATGAGGTCCAGGCAGTTTACCTGGACAGAGCTCTTTCTGCTTCTATCTGTTGGATGGTAAAATGGTAGACAGTCTGGGTTCAGTTCCACACAGCAATATCGTAGATTCTAACAGCTCGAGGAAAGGTCATGAGACATACTTCCCATTTCCTCCGGGTGCTGTACAAAAGATTGCGGGCGGCACGGTAGCACAGTGGTTAGCACTGCTGCTTCAAAGCTCCTGGGTCCTGGGTTCGATTCCCGGCTCGGGTCGCTGTCTGTGTGGAGTTTGCACATTCTCCTCGTGTCTGCGTGGGTTTCCTCTGGGTGCTCCGCTTTCCTGCAAAGATGTGCGGATTAGGTTGATTGGCCATGCTAAAATTTCCCCTTAGTGTCCTGTGACGTGTAGGTTAGAGGAATTAGTGGGTAAAATATGTAGGGGTAGCGGGGTAGGGCCTGGGTGGGATTGTGGTCGGTGCAGACTCGATGGGCCGAATGGCCTCTTTCTGCACTGTAGGGTTCTATGATTCTATTACTCCCAGGTCTGGAATCTTGCAGGCAAGAACCCATTACAGAAACAAATGAGATATACATGAATAAAATGCAGAAGGTTTCCATTGGAACATATAGAACATGGACCTGCAACTGCGCAAATGTTCCATTCATTGTCCTGTACTATCTACCCTTTAAATGTCTTTGTTACCTTTTGCACAGAAGGATGAGGTTGCTCCGTTTATGGGAAAAGAGGAGCCAGGTCTCCTTTCAGACAGATCGGCTCCATTGGCCGCAGCTCCACCGTAGAAATGGAAAAGGCTGTTGCTATATTTCATAGAATCCCTACAGTGCAGAAAGAGGCCATTCAGCCCATCAAGCCTGCACTGACAATTATCCCATCCAGGCTCTATCCCCACAACCCCACCTTTATTCCCTTCTAATCCCATTGACACTCAGGGGAAATTTATCGTGGCCGATCCACCTAACCCACACGTCTTTGGACTCTGGGAGGAAACCGGAGCATCCGGAGGAAACCCATGCAGACACGGGGAAAATGTGCAGACAGCGCACAGCAATGACCCAAGCCAGGAATCGAACCCGGGTCCCCGGTGCTGTGAAGCAGCAATGCTAAGCGCTATGCCGAATTCTTTAAAATTGGACTGTCGGCAGTCGCAGAGGGCACTAACACCTCTTTAAAGATAATGAGGTTAGTTGTTGTTTTCTGCAGGTTAGAAATTCCTCTGGTTTGAGCCACGGTTAGTCAGGATAAAGCATTGCCCATTTTGAAAAGAAAAATAATTATTTTATAGAGTAGCCAAGTTGACAGAGATATATATATTGTCCTCCCCTGTCTTGTGGCTGGGGCACTAATCGTGGGAGATATCTGAATTCTGAACTCATCAAAACTCCCCTCCAATCTTGCATGTTACTCTAATGCCCTAACTATGTTTGGGGTTGTGGGTCTTAAACAAAAAGAAAAGATGTGGTTTACACGTGAAGATCAACATTTATTGAAAGAGACTCTCTCCGCACAGAACTGAAAATGAAATTAAACAGGAACCTACACAATACTCCAATGAAATTGCCATCGAATCATGTGATCAGCTCTTAAAGCAATCGTACAACCACTTAAATATATAACATCCCCCCGCCACTTCTGCAGTCATGACAGCAAATTACTATTACAATTTATAGACACTTGGACTAAGTACAATTCAAAGTGGACCTTAAACACCCAAAGGGACAAAAAAATGTTCTCATACCTAATTCTCTCCTGCTGAACATGAATCAGAGGTCGAACGTTTGGAGAAAAATCAAAGAATTGCTTGGGGATTTAATTTTTTATTTTTGACCATTTAGTGCATTTGATATTTCTTCAGATACCCCAAGCAGAGGGAAAGCATTAGTATGCTGGGCAGGAGGGGCAGATGTGGTCTCAGCTATCTGGTAGCCAGGAACCCGTTACTGGAACAAATGAGACATAAATAAATAAAATCCAGAAGGTTTCCATCAGAATATATAGAACTTAGATCTGTAATTGCGCAAACGTTTCATTCATAGTCACGTGCTGTCTACTCTTTAAATGTCATCATTACCTATCGCACAAAAGGATGAGGTTACTACATTTACGAGAAACTTCAGAAATATCTTCAAAGGCTGTAATAGGATCCAGCTGCCAACATTTTATTTTCCTTTCCAAAACATCTGTCATTTTCTGTGCATTAGACTCCATACCAGGGATGAATGTCTGAATCGATTTAGCGATTGAAGTGCAGAATGGGATAGGGTTAGAGGGGACTCTGGTCGAAGGAGAACACATGTAACTGGTGCACAGGTTCAACAGCAGAAGGCTTACTGACTATCAGAGTCTGGAGACGAGGTACCTTAGCCATCAGCCACGAATGAAGTTTGTTTATTTAGTGTCACAAGTAGGCTGATATTAACACTGCAGTGAAGTTACTGTGAAAATCCCCTAGTCGCCACACTCTGGCATCTGTTAGGGTACACTGAGGGAGAATTTAGCACGGCCAATGCACCCTAACCAGCACGTCTTTCAGAGTGTGGGAGGAAACCGGAGCACCTGGAGGAAACCCATGCAGACATGGGGAGAATGCGCAGACTCCACACAGACAGTAAACCAGGCCGGGAATCAAACTCGGGTCTCTGACACTATGAGGCAGCAGTGCTAACCACCGTGCTTCCCATTACAGCATTCAGAGTTCATTACAGCAGCAGATATTGCCCCCAAGACACAGCACAGCACAAACACAAATCCAGGACATTAAAACCCTACACCCCACCCCCTCCTCATGCCCAGATCTATAATGGAAACTGATATCTCAGGCACCTTCCACAAAAAACATTAAGCTTCCATCCAAGATAGAAACCATTGCATTTGATATAATGCAACAGATATACCAGCCGCCACTCCCCATCACTGAGGGATAGAGAATGTGACCCATTGGATAGATAAATCGATTAGAGCTGTACTGAAATGGTGAGCTCAGGTTCTAAAATGACGCAGCCGTTCAGTGGATCTGACGAGCTGAATGGTGATCAGTACAAAATGAAACATGCGGCCCAGAAGCTGTGCTGTGAAGGCACTAAGCTTCATTCCGAAGCTCTCCTCCTTCTCCCGGAAGCTGTTGGGGGTTTTCTAAAACTTGGCGAAATCGGCAACCCACAGTAAAACCTGCAAAAAGCCTTGGAGCAGATGCCGTCAGCCTGATTAATGTATCTTGATCACCAACTTGCAACCGTATACCCTTCCCTGTAAAACCCAGCGCTGGGTGGATCGGGCACCATGGTGGGTGTCCATCCCAGTGCCAAGCAAGGAATCAGATGTCCTGACTGCACACGGGTTGATCAAAGTCCTTAATAATCTACTTTGTAGCCAATTAAGAGCCTCTTACAAAGAACAAAGAACAACCCAGCACGGGAAACAGGCCCTTCGGCCCAACGAGCCCACGCCGCCACATCACCCTACACCTATTCTACCCTGCATGTCTACGAATGGAACCCTACTCAGTCAGATTCAGGGAAGAAATAGTGTCAATTTGGTAAAAACCGATTAGCCTGAGAGCACATCTTTGGGGTGTGGGAGGAAACCGGAGCGCCCGGAGGAAACCCACGCAACCACAGGGAGAATGCGCAAACTCCCACAGACACAGGCCCAAATCCATGTGCCTGCACAGCCAGCAGTGCTAGTCACTGAGCTGTTGCGGCGCCCGTCTACCGGTCCAGGATCAAGCACACACACCGACGCGAAGTACTAGGCCACTCCCGGAACTTCCAAGAGCAGCCCAGGCACGACCCGCCGTGTGAATGCCCCTCGTTTGACACGAGGTGGACCTCCACCTCTTCCCCCCCTCCACTGACATTTTACCAGCAGGCGGGTATATGGGGGCGGAGGGGTACACCACATGGCAAGGTTATAAAATCCGCTCGGAGCTTCCCAGCCACACAGATGGGTTTCTCCCTGATTTCTCAGTAGGGCAGTCAGTGCCATTACCACAGCACAAACTCCCAACGAACATTAAAGTTAAAGTTTTGGTTTGTTAATGGAAACCAAACAAGTAGGTTTACATTAACCCACCGCAATGAAAATCCCCTAGTCACCACGTTACAGCGCCTGTTTGGGTACACAGAGGGAGAATTTAGCACGGCCAATGCACCTTAAACCAGCACGTCTTTCAGAGTGTGGGAGGAAACCGGAGCACCCGGAGGAAAGCCACGCAGACACAGGGAGGATGGGCAAACACTGCACAGACAGTGACCCAAGCCAGGAATCGAATCCAGATCCGGGGTTCGTGGATGAGAGGGGTGTGGAGGGGTGTGGTCCAAGTGCAGGTCAGTGGGGACTCGGCAAAACAAATGGTTCGGCACAGACAAGAAGGGCCAAAAGGCCTGTTTCTGAGCTGTAATTTTCCATGGTTCGATCCCTGGCACTGTGAGGCAGCAGTGCTAACCACTGTGCCACCGTGCCGCGTACATGTCTATAGAATAGAACCCTACAGTGCAGAAACAGGCCTTTCGGCCCATCGAGTCTGCACCGAACACAATCCCACCCAGACCCTATCCCCATATCCCTACTAATTTACCTGCTAATCCCTCTAACCTACACATCCCAGGACACTAAGGGGCAATTTTAGCATAGCCAATGAACCTAACCTGCACATCTTTGGACTGTGGGAGGAAACCGGAGCACCCGGAGAAAACCCACGCAGACACGAGGAGAATGTGCAAACTCCACACAGGCAGTGACCCGAGCCGGGAATCGAACCCAGGACCCTGGAGCTGTGAAGCAGCAGTGCTAACCACTGTGCTACCGTGCCGCCCAAAAAGGTTCCAAAAACTGGTAACCAGCAACTAACAACAGTCAATGTTTATTCGCAGGAACTGAGCAGCTTATACATGCTGTGTCTCTGCTCACACTGTGAGGGAGTTCCGGCACTCATGTAACCCCTTTTGTACCCCCATCAACCCAACATCCACATTGTTTCCCAGTCTATATTTTCCCTGTTTGAAAGTTGAGACAGCAGGTAGTGCTGGGGTGTAAACAGTGTAGAACAGTCACAAAGTATAAACTATTTACAACATATGAAATTAAACAGAGCTAACAGTACACAACTATTTATGTTGTAGTGAACACATGTCTCTCCTCCCTTCCCCTGCCGTGCCTTTTGAAAATGTCGTCCATTCGTAGGCTAGTTCATCACATCGCTCTTGGACCACGGATTTGGGTGGTTCAGACTCCCTGAGCATGCAACTGTGAAGCTGGACGTACACTGGTGTTGGGGTCTTCAGTGTGAATGATACTAGGTGTCCTTGCAGTGTACCCCCTCAGGGCTTTCTGCATCAACCTCCTCTTCCATTGGTGTGGAGAGCCTGGATTGCAGGCCGGATGCAGGGGGCACAGTGGTGGGTGATGACAGTGCTGGTTCAAATACCCACAGTAGGTGATGCTGGTTTAGTACATACTGGATATGGTCTGAGGAAGCCACATAGCAGTTTGGTTGTGGGCCCTGACTGTGTACCACCCCCATCTTGTTGGGGCCACGTGCAGCTTGGATCCTGACTATTTGATCAGGTTCGAGAGGACAAATAAACTGGTTGGACTTACTGTGTCTGCCTGCGCTCAGAGGGAGAACTCCCACGCTTCCAACACATGACACCTTTTGTACCCAACATTATTCCCAAAATCCACTTGGCCATCCGTTCTCCACAATGTAATCGTAATGTTGAGCCCCACAACATTGATTCGAAACACAGCTCTGATTCCAACCAGGGTTTCTCGATAGGAGGCAAAAGTCACGTGTCATTTTATTCAAGGGAGGAGAGAGAGAAGAGGGACATTAACGATGCTGCCACATGGATCTAGAGTGCCATGCTATTACATAGAACTCTACAGTGCAGAAACAGGCCCTTCGGCCCATCGAGTCTGCACCGAACACAATCCCACCCAGACCCTATCCCCATATCCCTACACATTTTACCTGCTAATCCCTCTAACCTACACATCCCAGGACACTAAGGGGCAATTTTAGCATAGCCAATGAACCTAACCCGCACATCTTTGGACTGTGGGAGGAAACCGGAGCACCCGGAGAAAAACCCACGCAGACACGAGGAGAATGTGCAAACTCCACACAGGCAGTGACCCGAGGCGGGAATCGAACCCAGGACCCTGGGAGCTGTGAAGCAGCAGTGCTAACCACTGTGCTACCGTGCCGCCCACGGATGTTCCTTTTCATGGCCAATTTCACAGGATTATTGGCTGATTGTGTAAATGGGTTGACTGTCTCATCTGCGAATGTGTTGTGCCAAATGGGAATCAAAAGAACGCGTTGTCACTGATCCCAGTTGTGTCTGGGAATTCACTGAGTTCAGGGCGAATGGATGTCCATCGCGAAGAGTGACAAACTGAGTTGAACCAAGTGGCTCCCTCGCATTGTACGATGGTAGTAAATTAACAATAAACCGAAATGTCACTGGAAGGGCAGAGTTCCCCTCCTAAGATCCTTCAGTTTCTGAATAAGAGCCTTCCTGACCAAGATGGCCACAGGAAGTCACATAGCAGAGCGATGAAGAATCGGTGTAACAAGGATCAACTGCGTAGCCTTGTCAGACTATGGAAGCAGAGTACTAAATCCTGATAGAAAACAAGCCTACTTATGAATGAGAGGTGGCTGCCTTGGAGAGCAAAGGATTTATTGTATATCAAGTTAGGATCGAGAAGAGCTAGGCATCTACTTCCTTTTTGGTGAGTGGCTGGAGCCTCGTAAATAAATATTTGCCTTTATATTGTACCTGGGCGACTGTGACCTGGGCGTTAGTTATTAAAACTAAAAGAACTCCACTCCACCTTGTGCAATCCCCCAGCTCCTGGCAACATCGCACTAAGTTACTGACATGCCTGCGTTAGAGTTGCCAGCTTGGGGTGGAATGGATTATAGGAAGGTTCACCAGCTGAGCCAGGAGTCAAAGAACAAAGAAAATTACAGCACAGGAACAGGCCCTTCAGCCCTCCAAGCCTGCGCCAACTTGAAGTGATTCTATATTTCACCAGAGAGTCCGCTGTTGAGGCACCACCCCACCCCGACTGCAATCACCAGGAAACCTGATCAATTGCTGGTGTTGGAAAAGCCATTGAGAAAGTTACACCTTATTGAATAAGAACATAAGAAATAGGAGCAGGAGTAGGCCATCTGGCCCTTCGAGCCTGCCCCGCCATTCAATAAGATCATGGCTGATCTGTCGTGGCTCAGTTCCACCTTCCCGCCCTCTCCCCATAACCCTTAATCCCCTCTCTTATCAAAAACCCATCAACCCGCTTCTTAAAAATATTTAGCGAGGCAGCCTCCACCACTTCAACGGGCAGAGAATTCCAGAGATTCACCACCCTTTGAGTGAAGAAGTTCCTCCTCAACTCCGTTCTAAACCGCCTCCCCTTTATCTTGAAGCTGTGCCCCCTAGTCCTACTGTCTTTTTTGAGCGGGAAGAGTCTCTCCACCTCTATCCTATCCATCCCATTCATCATCTTATACGTCTCAATGAGATCTCCCCTCATTCTTCTAAACTCTAACGAGTACAAGCCTAGTTTATTCAGCCTCTCCTCATAGCTCAATCCCCTCAACTCCAGTGTCAGCCTAGTAAACCTCCTCTGCACTCCCTCCAGGGCCAAAATATCCTTGCGCAGGTGCGGCGCCCAAAACTGCACAATTTCATAATTACTGTTAAAACCCTGGAACGTTAATTTTGTATTTGTGGATTATCAGATCCTTCCGTAAGTATTTTTTATTTAAATTCCACTTATTTTTAAGAAAATAAAAAGATGTTTAAGGATTGTTTATTTTTAGCTGAGCCTTTAACTCTAATCCAATCATAATCAGTTATTTCCCTATTTGAAGATTTAAGTTAAAAATGAAGTATATTCAGTGATTTAAACTGCTGGTTTCAGTGCGTGAACACTTTGTTTGGTGGTATCACTATTCCTACACATCCCTGGCTTGGCGTTAGGTTTGAACTCTGCTGTCTGGAAAGGGGAAAACTGCAATATAGAGGTCCATAGAACCATAGAAAGTTACAGCTCAGAAACAGGCCTTTTGGCCCTTCTTGTCTGTGCCAGACCATCTTTTGCCTAGTCCCACTGACCTGCGCCCGGACCATATCCCTCCACACCCCTCTCATCTGTGAACCCATTAAAGTTTTTCTTAAATGTTAAAAGTGAGCATGCATTCACCACTTTATCTGGCAGCTCATTCCACACTCCCACCACTCTCTGCGTGAAGCCTCCCCTAATATTCCCTTTAAACTTTTCCCCCTTCACCCATGACCACTGTTTTTTTTTTCTCCCCTAGCCTCAGTGGAAAAAGCCTGCTTGCATTCACTCTATCTATACCCATCACAATCTTATACACCTCTATCAAATCTCCCCTCGTTCTTCGACGCTCACTCAATCTTTGTGGGCAGCTTTCCATGAAGTCAGCAGCGATTGTCGCTCCATCACCATTGTGACAAAAATCTTGTTAATTCAGTGACAATACAGCACAGGAACAGTCTCTTCGGTCTGCATTGATCCCTAATCCTTATTCAGAGCCACACATGGTTTCCATCCCCCCTCCCATTCATGCGTCTGTCAAGATACGCGTTGAATGTTGCTAACAGGCCTGCTTCCACCACCTGCACTGGCAGTGTGTTCCAGGCACCCACCGCCCTGTGTGTAAAAAAAAAACCTTTCTCTGCACTCTCCCCTAAACTTTCCCACTTAACTGGACCCTGTGTCTTCTTGTATCATAGAATCCTGAAGTGCAGAAAGACGCTAAACAACCCGTCAAGTCTGCACCAACCCACCCAGGTCCATTGCCCCTAACCGCATGCATTTACCCAGCTAGTCCCCCTGTCACGAAGAGGCAATTTAGCAAAGCCAACCCACTTAATCCGCACATCTTTAAGCAGTGGGAGAAAACCGGAGCATCCGGAAGAAAGACACGGGGAGAACATGCAAACTCCGCACAGGCAGTGACCCGAGCCGGGAATTGAACCTGGGTCCCTGGCACTGTGAGGCAGCAGTGCTAACCACTGCGCCATCATGCCCTAGGAAAAAGCCTCTGACAATCCACTCTATCTATGCCTCTCGTAATTTTGTAGACCTGTCCCTCAGCCTCTGTCTTTCCAGTGAAAACAATCCCTCCAAAGCATTCTGATAGTGTGGCGACCAGAACTGCACACGATGTTCCAAACGCAGCCTAACTAAAGTTTTACACAGCTGTAACGTAACTTGCCAATTTTTATTATAGATGCTCTGGCCAATGAAGGCTAGCGTGCTGTGTGCCTTCTTGGCCACCTTATCCACCTGTGTCACAATCAAACTTCCTAAAGACAAATCTGGTTAAATAGCTGCCTAATTTCCCGAGAGACCTTTGAGAGGACAGCAGAAGTGAAAATGAGCTTTCTTTTGCCAGCTGCAGAAGTGGCATCAAAATCTGCCTTAAGAGGGCGTTGCTATTTTAATTCCATTCCAAAAAGCCTTTAAACACGAACAAGGAGCTGCAACTGTACCTGAAACCAAGCCTCTCAGGAAGGAAAAATATGTCGAGGAGGTTGAATAGAATAGTTGTAAATTGTTTCTGCCACTGGTATTAAAAGTTACGTTGCTCAATTGCAAACCTTAAGATAAAACCCTGGATTTCCTCGGAATTGAAACAAAACCACAAGCTTCCCTTTGTAAACAAAATGACAGATTCTTAAAGAGCATCTGAATCAGCTGTGACACAAGCAAATGCAGCGAAAGGTGAAGATCTCCCAGGAGCTAGGGATCTGCATATGTTTTTACCTGTACTCACATATTGCAGTAAAGGTCATTGCCTGCAGCATTGTTCTGTAACTACTGAGTTATCTTGTCATACACAGTCATTTTCAACTGTCAGAATAATATGTGGTGGGGGGGTGGGGGGGGGGGGGGGGGGGGGGGAGGTGGGGGCTTTCTATAGTTCAAATTCGAGTGTATGTTCAGGTCACCGCTCCAACTACAACGTACGATTAAATTACATTAAAAGCTCAAGCTTTTATAAAGAAATCCAAATTTCTATCTCTAGCTGGACATGTGATCTCACGTTTCTAAGATGTTTACTGTAACAAAATGACTAAAAGCACAATTGATTAAACATTGGGCGGAGTTTTCCTGTCTCACCCACCACGGGAATGGGGGGGGGGGGAGACTAATCAAAGGTCTGTTGACTTTGGGAGGGATTTTCCAGTTTCAGGGTGAGCGCAGCCGGAAAGTCTCACCCATTATTTTTGTCGGCAACTTATACTACAGAATAGAACTTTTAATACAACTGGAAGCATTGATTTGATTTATTATTGTCACATGTATTAGTATGCATTCAAAAGTATTGTTTCTTGCATGCTGTGCAGACAAAGCATACCGTGCTTAGAGAAGGAAATGAGGGTACAGAGTGTAGTGTTACAGTCACAGCTAGGGTGGAGAGAAAGATCAACTTAATGCAAGGTAGGTCCATTCAAATGTCTGATGGCAGCAGGGAAAATGCTGTTCTTGAGTTCGTTGGGACGTGACCTCAGACTTTTGTATCTTTTTCCCAATGGAAGAACTTGGAAGAGAGAATGTCTGGGGTGCAAGGGGTCCTTAATTATGCTGGCTGCTTTTCCAAGGCAGCGGAAAATGTAGATGGGGTCAATGGATGGGAGGTTGATTTGCGTGATAGACTAGGTTGCGTTCACAGTCCTTTGCAGTTTCTGGTGGTCTTGGTCAGAGCAGGAGCTATACCAAGCTGTGATACATGTGGAAAGAATAAGTGATTTTAGGAGATACTTGAATTTGAATTTTCTTTCTCCCACACTTAGAAGACTATTTGCATTCTGAATGTATCTGGAAAAACAGTGTGGTTTACCGTGCTGGCAGATCTAATGTGGACATGCCAGTTACAAGAGAAGTGTAGGGAAGAGGACACAAACCTATTTCATAAAAATCTCACAAAGGGATTCAACTGTCTCAGCCCTACAAGATCTTGGGTGAAAATAGGCTCTGCTGGTCACCTTCCTCTACTACTGCAAGTAGTAAGACCTGGCCCTCCTGTGCCCACAATTCTTCCTCCTGCTCCTCCTCCTCAGCTCCAGCAGCAACCAAAAGTACGTCAGGATCGATCTGTTGCATCGCAAAAGCCATCTCATCACTCGGAAGAGTGAGAGGTGCGTGAGAGTTGGAGATGCAGAGAAACATATGTGGAGATTAAGGAACACTGTTTGCCTTTAGCCCATCAACAGTCAGTGTGCATACTGCCCAATCCCCCACCCACATGCTCCCCAGAAATCATAGACACCCCCTCCATTCCCCCAGCCGCATGCTCCAGAATCACAGCCCCTTCAAATGTTCAGAGGCTGCAGCAGTGCAATTTGCAAGGGCTTTGTGCACATCCTTCAGCTGGCAGAGTGCTGAGTGCACTAGGACCCAGCAGCATCCTCAAGACCTGAAGTCAGTCCTGAGACACGGGTCCATGCTGCAATTCAGACATCGGAGGCCCCACTGAGCAACAGCCTCCCCCCCCCCCCAACCCCCACACACACTCTCAGATCCCCCACCAACCTGAGAAACTAAATGGTCGCAGCAAAAGGACCCCCATAAGTAGCAAAGAGCCATCAGACGCTGGACATTTACCTCCTCACTAACCCTCACTGATGAATCCCGAATCGGATTTATGTGGAACGTGTCTGTTTTGCGCTGATTCCTGATTGGCAAACGCAGTGTTAAAGGGGGAAGTGCTGGTAAAGTTGGGTATGCAGCCCAATAAATCACTTGAAGTTCATGCAAATGCATTTAAATGGCCGATGCGATCTTTTTTGGCCTGGTTGAGGGGGAACTGGTGCAGATCACACTACTCACCTCACGCCCGACTTCAGATTTTCGCACCCAGAAACAGGCGCAACGCGATGGTAAAATCGGGCCCTATGATTCCTGACTTGGGCAGAGTCTGCACATTCTCCCTGTGTCTGCCTGGGTTTCCTCCGGTTGCTCCAGTTTCCTCCCACAATCCAAAGAGACGCTGATTATGTGGATTGGCCGTGCTAAATTCTCCCTCAGTGCACCCCGACAGTCGCCGGAGTGTGGCGACGAAGGGATTTTCACAGTAACTTCATTGCAGTGTTAACGCAAGCCTACTCGTGACAACAAAATAAATAAACAAGATCTTCCTCTCCTTCACAAATCGTGTAATGGTTTGCTTTAGTGCCTTGAGAAGGTGAGAGGGGGGGTAGCGTTCCAGGAGATGTTTTGTACACTGCTGAGCAGACAGTGTACCTTTCGGTTGAAAGGCACTTCCAACAGTTCTGTTCATCGTTTTTGTTCCCCACCCCATCGTCTGTGGGGGGGGGGGGGGGGTGTCCCATGCCACAACACAGTGTTCTATTGTAAATCTGTCCCAATCTCTTCGTTAGCTGTGTAACCAAAGAAACAGCGTGAGTAGCTCTCTCCAGTGTTCTCTTTGAGGCACACTGACATGTGGTTCCAGTGTAAATCAGTTTGAAAGCACTTTGGCAACTGTGGGTCTGTCACTAACAACAAAAAATCCAACACTGCTCTCTGCTTTATTCTAACACTTACCTTGTGCTTACCTGGATATTGTTCATTGCACAAAGTAATACAGGTCAGGTAACTCTTGTAATATTACCTTTTTAGTTAAGTCAAATGTTGAGGCATTTAGAAAGTAAAAGCCGAGTTGTTTGGGGACTGTCGTCAAAAAAGTGAATTGTAACACTCAGCGTTATCATCGCAAATCCAGAAAATGGGCACTTGTACGTTCCCCTGAGGCGGCTGCCAATCATGTATCGGATAATCCATTAAGCAGAGAGGGTCATCATGGGCGGAATGACCATATGGGTGCCCCTTTCTGTGTCTCTGCCCTGCTAACCATTCCAAAGATGTGCGGGTTAGATTGATTTGCTAAATTGCCCTTCAGTGTCAGGGGGATTAGGAGGGTAAATACCTGGAGTTACGGGGATAGGGTCTGGGTGGGATTGTTGTTGGTGCAGGCGCGATGGGGGTGGAACGGTCTCCTTCTGCACTGCAGGGGTTCTATGGTTGTAACTATAAAGGTGTGGCATTAACCAGCACTGCATTATCCAGAAGTAGACACGACACAGAGGAGACCATTTCTGATCAACCTTGTTTCTCTTTCTGGAACTTTCTCCAGAGAGCATCTTTTTGGTTCTTTGTACCTTCAGCTTCAATGCAGAGTTTATTAGTGTTCTCCTAATAAAGTTCAATGTTGGAGCGGGCAGATGGATTTCTCTTTGGGATCACGTTCACTCTGCGCTATTGAAAAAAATGGAAGATCCTCTTATGCATTCTTGGCCCTTCAATCTCTGAGAAGGTACGGTGATGATGTGGGTATGCCGGCGTTGGACTGGCGTAAACACAGTAAAAAGTCTGACAACACCAGGTTTTAGTCCAACCGATTTATTTGATAATATTCTCACAAGCAAGCAAGCTTTCGAGGTTACCCTCTTCGTCAGGTGAATGGAGAGTTCTGGCCTCAGACAGAGCATATAAAGCACAGACAGTTTAGAGATTGCTGATTAGAATGCGAATCCTTACACCTAACCTGCTGTTCAAGTCTTAAAGTGGCTGATAATGTGAGTGGAAGGAGCACTGATCACAGTTTAAAGAGATGTGTATTGTCTCCAGACAGCACAGTAAGTGAGGTTTTGCAAACCCAGGCAAGTCACGGGGGTTACAGATAGTGTGACATGAACCCAAGATCCCTGTTGAGACCGTCCTCATGTGTGCGGAACTTGGCTATCAGTCTCTGTTCAACGACTCTGCGCTGTCGTGTGTCATGAAGGCCGCCTTGGAGAATGCTTACCCGAAGGTCAGCATCACCAGGGATGCAGGGTCAGTTCTGGCCTCAGGTCTGTGCAGAGTTTGCACATTCTCCCTGTGTCTGCGTGGGTTTCCTCCGGATGCTCCAGTTTCCTCCCAAACTACAAAGATGTGTGTCTTAGGTTGATTGGCCATGCGAGATTGGCCCTCGAGTCGGAGGATTACATAGAACATAGAACATTACAGCACAAACAGGCCCTTCGGCCCTCGAGTTGCGCCGATCACATCAACCCCACCAATCTATAGACCTATCTATAACCCCCCAATCCCATTAAACCCCATATACTCATCCAGAAGTCTTTTAAAAGACCCCAGCGAGTTCGCCTCCACCACCGACGACGGCAGCCGATTCCAATCACTCACCACCCTCTGAGTGAAAAACTTACCCCTACATCACCTCTGTACTTCCCTCCCCGCACCTTAAATCTGTGTCCTCTCGTAGCGACCATTTCAACCCGGGGAAATAGCCTCTGAGTGTCCACCCTATCTATTCCTCTCAACATTTTATAAACTTCTATCAGGTCGCCTCTCAACCTTCGCCTCTCCAGGGAAAAGAGACCCAGCTCCCTCAACCTATCTTCATACGGCATGCCTCCCAGTCCAGGCAACATCCTTGTAAATCTCCTCTGCACCCTTTCAATAGCTTCTACGTCTTTCCTATAGTGAGGCGACCAGAACTGCGCACAGTACTCCAAATGAGGCCTGACAAGGGTCCTGTAAAGTTGCAGCATTACCTCCCGACTCCTAAACTCAATCCCTCGATTAATGAAGGGTAAGTAGGATTAGTATCGATTAGTAGGATAAATGTGTGGGGTTCCGGGAATAGGGCCTGGGTGGGATTGTGGTTGGTGCAGACTCAATGGGCCGAATGGCCTTCTCCTGCACTGTCGGGATTCTATGATAGGTGCTGTTCACTTCCATTGCCACCAACTGAGTGTCAATCTTCCCTTTCGTTCGGTACAAAACACGGAGACAGGTAGTTCGGAAAATCTGCAGTCTTGTGCGTTGGTCCATTCCTGGATCGACACCATCCTTCCATTGAGGGACAGCTGATGAGAAGGTGGTGTTTCACAATCAGGGTGATGATGAATTCTTCCACCCAGAGGAAAATCAAGTTCCTCGATTCCAATATCCATTCTCAGCTGAGTCCCACGTGTCAGGATTTTGAAACCGATTTCTTTTTTCACTTCCAGCCGGGGATTAAAATGGACCACTCCTTGGGAACCTCGAGACGCAAAGAGAAGCTACTGCGGGCAATGCGCAACCTCCAGGTTAAGTCGGGGAACGCTCTGCAGAAGACGAGCCCGTTACTGAACCGCCGCAGGGGGATGGGGATGGTCACCGTGCAGCATTTGAATCATCTGTCTCAAACCGCATCGCAGGTCTGTCAGGACCTAAAGGATATTGAGAATCTGGTCCTTTTCCGTCAGAACGAGCTGGTGCATAAAATGGAAAATCCGGCCGGGGCGCATTTGGATGGTTTGAGTGGTACCCATTGATCTCTCGATGGCACCGTCTATGAGAGCCTATGGAGAGCCAGAACTCTCCATTCACCTGACGAAGAGGCAGCCCCCTCGAAAGCTTGTGAGAATATTATCAAACAAATCGGTTGGACTAAAACCTGGTGTTGTCAGACTCTGTACTGTGTTTACGCCAGTCCAACGCCGGCATACCCACATCATGACCGTCTATGTTGTCAGCGTCAGCTCCCCCTGGGTCCACGTACTAAACCGATCTGGTCAGGTATTCCAGTCTCTACACTGCGTTCTGAATCAGGGAAGGAGCAGAGAGCCCTTCCTGCCGGAAGACGTGACCCTGACCAGGGCTGGAACGGTAGCCCTTACCGACATGGTGGCTGGAGTTATTCGAATCTTCAATCCCCGTTCCAAATGCTCAGAATGGGTAAAAATTGGAAAAATCGATGGCCCCAGAGGCATTCCCTTCTGGGGAAACTCCTGGTAGCTGATTATACTGGAGGCCAGGTTCTTATTTTTTCCATCGACCACGCCTTCAAGGTGCTGAATGTTCAGGCCATCACAGGATTAAGAGGGCCCAGGTACCTATAGATCATAGAACATTACAGCACAAACAGGCCCTTCGGCCCTCGAGTTGCGCCGATCGCATCAACCCCACCAATCTATAGACCTATCTATAACCCCCAATCCCATTAAACCCCATATACTCATCCAGAAGTCTTTTAAAAGACCCCAGCGAGTTCGCCTCCACCACCGACGACGGCAGCCGATTCCAATCACTCACTACCCTCTGAGTAAAAAACTTACCCCTAACATCACCTCTGTACTTCCCTCCCCGCACCTTAAATCTGTGTCCTCTCGTAGCGACCATTTCAACCCGGGGAAATAGCCTCTGAGAGTCCACCCTATCTATTCCTCTCAACATTTTATAAACTTCTATCAGGTCGCCTCTCAACCTTCGCCTCTCCAGGGAGGCAGTTGACGGCGGAATCACTGTGAGTGAGGAATGCGGTGACGTGAAGGTGTATGGCAGCGACCTCACGCTAATGTACTCGCTGGGCGCCAAATACGGCCACCGGTTCGGCAACCCTGCTGGGATCTGCGCTGATACGGAAGGGAACATAATGGTCGTGGATGAACAGAACGGGAACGTGGATGCTGTTCCCAAAATGTGGCTCTCCCATTTGCGTTGTGTCTACGGGCCTCAGGACACCAACTGCTTTGGCTTGTTCCAGCCAAGGCCTACTGCTTGTTGTGGACACCGGAGACAACTGCGTGAAAGTCTTCAAGTACAGAGTAACCCCCCCACTATGGTTCCATGAAAAGTGGCCCATCCACTCCCAGACCTCCTATTGTGCCGGAAGAAAAGGACACTTAGACGCAAGCAGGTTTTGTCTAGCAGTCACCAAATCAGTTGACAATGAATTGTCAATAAATTAGAACCAGCATAGAACCCTACAGTGCAGAAACAGGCCCTTCGGCCCATCGAGTCTGCACCGAACACAATCCCACCCTGACCCTATCCCTACACATTTACCTGCTAATCCCACTAACCTACACATCCCAGGACACTAAGGGGCAATTTTAGCAGAGCCAATGAACCTAACCCGCACATCTTTGGACTGTGGGAGGAAACCGGAGCACCCGGAGAAAACCCACGCAGACACGAGGAGAATGTGCAAACTCCACACAGGCAGTGACCCGAGCCGGGAATCGAACCCAGGTCCCTGGAGCTGTGAAGCAGCAGTGCTAACCCACTGTGCTACCGTGCCGCCCGTCCGTGTCCCTGAATTGGATCTCCCTTAATCTGGCGCAGATAAAATTCCCTAAATTTCCACCCCCTTTATTGTGGAGTCCACTAGAGGTCGACAAAAACGTCATCGATTGATGAAAGACTTGAGTGAGGCACTCACTGAGTGTTAAAATGGGCGGCGCAGACTTGAAGGGCCGAAGGGCCTCTTTCCTGTGCTGTTCTTTGTTCAATGGATTGTTGGTTCTGCAAGACAAAGAGCTGGCTACCTTCCTTGAATTCTAAACCATGCTAGTTGCGCTTCTTCACTCAAGCGTTCATTAAGTATTCATCATCGTATTCGATGCTCAGCTCCCAGGCCCGCTCGACTATCAGAAGGGTGGTTTAGTCCTGAGGTCAGCACGTTAATCTATAATCGCATTTCAAAATGGTCTTTGTTGTACCACAACAATTAAAGAAAAATAGTGTTCTCCCTGTCGCCCCCATTAATTCACAGACAAATGATCCTTCAGCTAAAAACTTTGATGCAACAAAGCTATGTCTTTCACAGCCACAAGCGCCTGCATCACTCCCGGCACCACTGGCAATTTCCAAGTCCTCTAACTTGGCCTCTGGTGCGTGGGGACTTCTCCTTTCCCCCTTAATCAATCCTACCCTTCAAATGTGTTCATCAGCAGCTGTATTCTGTCAGAGTTCCCCGGAGATGTGCGTCAGACTCCTGCAGAGCCTGCTTTGCGAGTGTGACGACAGTCTTCGAGACACCAATTCCCCAGAAAGGTCTTTAATTTACTCTTTCAATAAATCCAGTTCATTGGCCTGCTCTGCTCTGGCAAAACAGGAGCAGCACCATCAGAATTGCTCTGTTCACAATCCCTGCTCCAAATCTGCATTGGGCACTCAATCCTGCTTGACTGTATTTCACGTGCAGATCTCATTGCAAACGTGCCTCCTCTGTTCTGCCCCCTGCTGCAGCACTTTTCCTTTTCCCGTGCAGCCCAGCCACGTGGTTTTAATACTTTAACTTCCTGCTGTTTCCAAGCCAGCACGCATGGGCCAGTATTCCTTATTATCCGGGAAAATTGCAGTTGATCATCCCACAATAATGTAAACTCTTAAAATTCCTTTTCAAATATTCCCAATGTAATAGGATTCTCAGACGTTTTCAAGAAATTTCCCCGCTGTGTTGCGTACAGGTCAAACGGTAACTTCTCCTATTTGGAAAAAGGACGCATTACCACGATAACATTTTCTTGACACCAAGTTCAAAATACCGCAACTTTTTAACATCGTAAACATTTAGAGATATTACACGCTGGAGAGGTGTCAACAATGGTAGGTTGTATTAACAGTAGAGCTTCATTATAAAACATACGGTGTATTTTACAACATTATAAACCTAACTTTGAGACACTACCACCATCGCTTTTTGCCTTGAGACATTACCACCATTCCTTATGGACAAGATGTCTGCAATCACATTGTTTTGGCCGACAATACCGATAATTTTAAGTGTCAATAGTTGCAACATCAAAACAGGGTGGCACAGCTGGTTGCACTTCTGTCTCACAGCGCCAGGGACCTGGGTTCGATTCCCGGCTCGGGTCACCGTCTGTGTGGAGTTTGCACATTTTCCCCGTGTCTGAGTGGGTTTTCTTCAAGTGCTCTGATTTCTTCCCACAGTCCAAAGGTTTTTTTGATTTGATTTATTATTGTCACGTGTATTAACATACAGTGGAAACCTTTGTTTCTTGCGTGGTATACAGACGAAACATACCGTTCATAGAGAAGGAAAGGAGAGAGTGCAGAATGTAGTGTTACAGTCGTGGCTAGGGTGTAGAGAAAGATCAACTTAATGCGAGGTAGGTCCATTGAAAAGTCTGACAGCAGCAGGGAAGAAGCTGTTCTTGACTCGGTTGATGCGCGACCTCAGACTTCTTTTTCCCGAAGGAAGAAGTTGGAAGAGAGAATGTCCAGGGTGCATAGGGTCCTTGATTATTCTGGCTGCTTTGCTGAGGTAGCAGGAAGTGTCGTCAGAGGAGGTGGATGGGAGGCTGGTTTGCGTGATGGACTAGACTACGTTCAAGACCTTTTATAATTCCTTGTGGTCTCGGGCAGAGTAGGAGCCATCCCAAACTGTGGAATAACCAGATAGAATGCTTTCTACGGTGTAAAAGTTGGTGAGAGTCGTAGCTGACATCCCAAATTTCCTCAGTCTTCTGAGAAAGTAGAGGCATTGTGGGCTTTCTTAACTATAGTGTTGGTGTGGGGGGACCAGGACAGGTTGTTGGTGATCTGGACACCTAAAAACTTAAAACTCTCGACTCTTCTTACTTTGTCCCGTTGATGTGGACAGGGGCATGTTCTCCTTTGCACGTCCTGAAGTTGATGGCAATCTCCTTTGTTTTGTTGACATTGAGGGAGAGATTGTTGTCGCTGCACCAGTTCACCAGACTCTCTATCTCTTTCCTGTACTCTGTCTCATGTGGGTTAGGTGGATTGGTCAGGCTAATTTGCCCCTCAGTATTCGGGGGACGAGTGGAAGCAAGTGCATGGGGTTGTGGGGATGGAGCCAGGGTGAGATTGTGATCAGTGCAGATTTGCTGGGCCGAATGGCCTCCTTCTGCGCTGTTGGGATTTTCTGATTCTGTTCTGCGAAACAATAGTTCTTGGCTTTGAACCTTTCCAGGCTGTGTTCAGGATAGATTAGTCCCCCAGTTTTTCTCTCCTCGTGCTGCTCTTTCCATAACATGTCATGGGCTTTGTACAGTCAGGATCCTGGGATAGTATTCATGATGAGTCCAAAGATTTGAGAGTTTCTTAGAACGGAGTTGAGGAGGAACTTCTTCACTCAAAGGGTGGTGAATCTCTGGAATTCTCTGCCCGTTGAAGTGGTGGAGGCTGCCTCGCTAAATATTTTTAAGAAACGGGTTGATGGGTTCTTGATAAGAGAAGGGATTAAGGGTTATGGGGAGAGGGCGGGAAGGTGGAGCTGAGCCACGACAGATCAGCCATGATCTTATTGAATGGCGGGGCAGGCTCGAAGGGCCTACTCCTGCTCCTATTTCTTATGTTCTTATGTTCTTAATGCTAATCATTGGCAACCCTTCTGGATTCTGCGAACTGGAATCCAAAGTAAAAACCCTCTGATTTCTTATTAGGAATGGCTTGGTTGGGGATAAGGTACTGCTGTCTCCAGTGGTTTCAGGAAAGCCTACGGAGACTGTTGAAACTGAAATTGTTCAGGAGATGCAGCAATTTCTCTTGTTCTTCCTTAGATCCGGATTCTCGCTTTTTAAAACGGATGCTGCGTCACTCCATTCAGTTTTTAACCTTTTGTAGTTCCTTGCGGTCTTGGGCAGAGCAGGAGCCCATCCCAAGCTGTGAGGCAACCAGAAAGAGCGCTTTCTATGGTGCATCTGTAAAAGTTGGTGAGAGTCGTAGCTGACGTCCCAAATTTCCTTCGTCTCCTGTGAAAGTCGAGGCGTTTGTGGGCTTTCTGAACTATAGTGCCGGCGTAGGGGGGGAACCAGGGCAGATTGTTGGTGATCTGGTGATTACGCATTCTCCGCTGTGGGTGCGATCTTATCGCCCGTTCACGCCACACTCCAGCTGCAGCGAAGACACAGAACGGGGCATCGAGCCGGATCACTGCAGCAGGATGGGAAAATCCCGCTGGCATGAATGGTCAGGAAAATTCCGGCCTGTGATTTTTTTTTTTAATGTCCAAAAAGTTCTGAGTGCTGAGTTTGCACGAAAACTGGTGTCAATCAGGATTGTTTTTTTCAGTGGGAGTTCAGACTCGAATCTCCCACACTCTGTGCCATGTAGATGCCACCACCCTGAATATCGTAATGGTGGTGGGGGTGGGGGGGGGAGGGGGGGTATTTGTTGGCAGGTTCGATCGCTTGCCAGCCTGGGACCCCCACAGTGCTGCTCCTCCAGCCCCGCACCCCCGCGAAGAAACAATCGTGATTTACACCAGTTTTCCTGCAAATTGCCCGATTGCACACCCGGGCTAGCCCAGACCACCCCCCGCCCCACCCCGCCAACCTTTAGCCCTCCCCAAACAGTCCCGGTCCCTCCACCTCCACCGCCACTGCAGATCTCTGGCTGGCCCACCCCAGCGCACATGTGAATGAGCCAAACCTTTGTCCAAAGTTGTGCGGGTTCGGTGGATTGGCCAGTCTATGTTAGCCCCTTAGTGTCAGAGGGAGTCGCAACGGTACATGCATGGAGTTCTGAGGAGAGGGCCTGGGTGGGATTGATGTCAGGCTTGATGGGCTGAATGGCCTCCTTCTGCACTGTAGGATTCTATGATTCTCGGCCCAACTGATTTGGTTTTCAGTGCAATTCTTAGCACTATCGGAATTGTTTTGGCAAGTGCTGTCTAATTGTGGAATCACATCTAATGTTGGACATTGTGTTTTGAGTACGGGCTGATGGGGTATGATCCGTCCTTTGCCCTCTACGAACGATGGAACTATGATATGTTCCCCCAGTCATTAGGACCACATACCCGGCATCACACCAGCACTGGAATTCATCTACCACATTGCTCATTTGTGTGAGAGGAAATGTGTCCTTTCGGTTTAACAGCAGCAACCCTATTTCGTGGTGAATGTCATTCTTTTTGCTGTTGAATAGTTGTAGAGTGAAACAGCTGGCTTCAAATTGCACCGTTTTCTGCAACGCCTGACCCTGACAGGATAGTCGGAGATAGACTAGGTGGATTGGCCAGTCTATGTTGTGGGCGGCACAGTGGTTAGCACTGCTGCCTCACAGCTTGAGGGACCTGGGTTCGATTCCCCATTTGGGTCACTGTCTCTGTCGAGTTTGCACGTTCTCTCTGTATCTGCGTGGGTTTCCTCCAGGTTCCCTCCCACACTCTAAATGATGTACTTCTTCACTCAAAGGGTGGAGAATCTCTGGAATTCTCTGCCCGTTGAAGTGGTGGAGGCTGCCTCGCTGAATATATTTGAGTCACGGGTAGGTAGGTTTCTGATAGACAGGGGAATTGAGGGTTATGGGGAGAAAGCGGGAAAGTGGAACTGATCCACTTCAGATCAGCCACGATCTTATTGAATGACGGGGCAGGCTCGAAGGGCTGGATGGCCTACTCCTGCTCCTATTTCTTATGTTCATGGAATCCTACAGTGCAGAAGGAGACCATTCAGCCCATTGAATGTGCACCAACCACAATCCCACCTATCCCCATAATCGCTTGCATTTACCCTAGCTTGTCCCCCGACAATGAACAGTTCAGCCTAACCAATCAACCTAATCCGTACATCTTTAGACTGTGGGAGGAAACCGGAGCACCTGAAGGAAACCCACGCAGACACGGGTAGAACATGCAGACTCCACGCAGACAGTGACCCAAATGGGGAATCGAACCCGGGTCCCTGGCACTGTGAGGCAGCAGTGCTAACCCACCATGCCACCCTCATTTTAATTCAGAGAAAGCTCACATTTATAAGTGGGTGATCAACACATAACACAACAGGAGGAAAAATCAAATTAAAATATATTCTAATCAATAAATTCTCCGATAAAAGTAGTGGAGCGGTAACACTTCGAGGCGACCAGCAGAATCTGTTCAAGAAGAATTAACCACTGCAATGTAATAAATATTCCATTGGGTGGCAGCATTGATTCACTGTGAAAAAGATTCAACACTGATTCTCTGCACGCGGTAGATTCTTCAAGTCAAAATTTCACTGTGCGTTCAGCAGTATTAAAAACACTGCACAGCCATCGTGTGGTCAGAGGCAGCATCAGTCAACAATTCATTGCCCTATATATTCAATTCCTGCAAGCAAGGCATTCTTTTAAGAACATAAGAAATAGGAACAGGAGTAGGCCATCTGGCCCTTCGAGCCTGCCCCACCATTCAATAAGATCATTTTTATTGAGGACTCTTCACGACTTCCCTGGCACCCATTTAACAGCGAGATAGGCCGGAGTTTCCTTGATTCCCCAGATCAACAAATGGTGAAGAGAATTGAAAATCCAAAATCGAACCACTGTAACACCCCCAGATCCTGTTGTCAGCAATAAGTTATAACGCTTGCTGCTTGATGTCAAAGAGAGCTGCCATAAAGATCGAGTAATCACTGTGATTTCCTGCTCTTATGCTGGATAATCTTTAGAATCCCGACAGTACAGAAGAAGGCCCTTCGGCCCATCGAGTCCACACTGACTACAATCCCACCCAGGCCCTATCCCCATATCCCTACATATTTACCCACCAATTCCTCTAACCAACACACCTCAGGACACTAAGGGGCAATTTCTCAGCACGGCCAATCAACCTAATCTGCACATCTTTGGACTGTGGGAGGAAACCGGAGCACCCGGAGAAAACCCACGCAGACACAGGGAGAATGTGCAAACTCCACACAGACAGTGACCCGAGCCGGGAATCGAACCCAGGTCCCTGGAGCTGTGAAGCAGCAGCGCTAACCCACTGTGCGACTGTGCTGCCCCACGATAAGATACTCAAATACACCCTAGTCCAGCACAGCACCAGAACAGACCATTCGAACAACCTAGTCCAGTCCCTTCTCCCATCCCTCCTCTCATAACCCCCCCCTGAACATGGGATCCTCATTCTCACCACTTTTCGGAGTAAGGAAGTTTCTTCTGAATTCCCCGTGTGATTTTTCTTTCGTGACTGCCTTATATTTCTCCAGTTTCACGCTCTCCCAAAAGTAGAAACAATCTGTTTAAATCCTTCAAAATCTTTTAGAATTCAACACTTCTATTCGATGGGGTGGCATCGAATAGAATGCCAGGTGGTGCAGTGGTTAGCATTGCTGCCTCCCAGCGCCAGGGACCCGGGTTCAATTCCCAGCCACGGGTCACTGTCTGTGTGGAGTTGGTACGTTCTCCCCGTGGGTTTCCTCTGGGTGCTCCCGTTTTCTCCCACTGTCCAAAAATGTCTGGGTTAGGTTGATTGGCCGTGCCAAATTGCCCCTTAGCGTCAGGGAGGCTAGCGGGGTAAATGCATGGGGCTAAGGGGATAGGTGGGATTGTGGTCGGTACAGACTCGATGGTCCGAATGGCCTCCTTCTGCACTGTCGGGATTCTATTCCTTGCTTCTAAGTCACCTGTTAAACCTTCTGAAGAGAAAAGCTCTGACTTGTTATCTTTTCCAGACAAGAATAATACACATGTCTGGGATTGTTTTTGTATATCTCTGGTTCTGCCTGCTGTGCCTCCACATCTCCTTTGGGCGGCACGGTAGCACAGTGGTTAGCACTGCTGCTTCACAGCTCCAGGGTCCTGGGTTCGATTCCCGGCTCGGGTCACTGCCTGTGTGGAGTTTGCACATTCTCCTCGTGTCTGCGTGGGTTTTCTCCGGGTGCTCCGGTTTCCTCCCACAGTCCAAAGATGTACGGGTTAGGTTCATTGGCTATGCTAAAATTGCCCCTTAGTATCCTGGGATGTGTAGGTTAGAGGAATTAGCAGGTAAAATGTATGGGGATAGGGTCTGGGTGGGATTGTGTTCGGTGCAGACTTGATGGGCCGAAGGGCCTGTTTCTGCACTGTAAGGTTCTATGTTTACAAGGAGAACATTGTACAATGTACTCTCAGCACAGCCCGCTAAGGATTGCTACAAGTTCAGCGCCAGTTTCTCTACTTTTCAATTCTAACTCTCTAGAAACAACCCTGGTGCTAAAATTATTCCAGTGACTTTATTAAACTGCAATCCGAATTTTCGTGACATGTTTATTTGTTCTCCGAGGTCCCTTTGCTCCTCAACCCTGCTTAGATCCTTTGGGCAGCGTGTTCTCTTTTGTTTTTGCAGGGAGACTGGGATCTCCATGGCGTTGTTAGGCTTGTGGAGGATCTGGTGGTGACGGTGGTGGGACGGGGGAGTTGGGGCGTTGTAGGGAAGGCCTGGGGTGGGGGGGGGGGGGGGGAGTGTAACCGTGGGAGAATGGAGATTGGGGTCGTTGGGTCTTGGGTGACAGGTCCGGGGTGGAGGGAGATCTGGAGATCATCAGACCCTAGGGGTTGGGTGCCCTGAAGGGAAGGGATGGAGTACCCACTTCTCCCCCAACCCCTCCCAAGGTCCCCCCTCCCCCAGCCAATCTCCTTCCCACCCAATGTCAAGAGTTTCGGGTTTTTGCTAGATTTATCACCTAGAGATTGAGGTTAGGCAGGAAAAGACCCTTCATAAAGTTTAAGCTGGTTCACTATTGTCACAAGTAGGTTTACGTTAACACTGCAATGACGTTACTGTGAAAATCCCCTAGTTGCCACACTCTGGGCGCTGTTGGGATACACGGAGGGAGAATTTAGCACGGACATTGCACCCAGCCAACACATCTTTTCAGACTGTGGGAGGAAACCGGAGCACCCGGAGGAAACCCACGCAGACACGGGCAGACTCCACACTGGCCTCCTGAGGTGCAAGGGTAGACTACCCCCCCTACTCCGAGGGCCTGCCGCCCTGAAGTAGAATTGTGAGCTGTTGGGGGCGGGGGGGGGGGTTCCGGAGGGAATGCCATCCATGTGATGGTATTCCCATCTCACTTCTGGTCTTGCTACAATACTCTCCCTGCCCACAAACCCAGCATGGGGGAAGGGTAATATCCTGACCTAGGATTTATTTCCACACAGGGCCCAGAATGTGGTCAAGAAAGGTCAGGATTTGTGTGGGTGGGTGTTTTTTTTCCTTTGCGGTCCTGTATCAGTGCGAGTGTGAGTTGTGAGACAGCAGTGCTGTGTGAGGAGGAGGCTTACCTAGCGCACATCAGGACTCTCAATGTGTACCGACGCAGGAAGCCAGGCCGAGGGGAGAACACATAGTGTGTTCGCTCTGCTACCCCAGGTGCTATCTGACAGGCTCTATATGAGAATCACTCCCATCCTGATCCTGCCTCCAGTGTTCTGGAGGTGTCGCCGGTAGGTCAACACATGGTCAGGTCAGATAGAACATAGAAACCCTACAGTACAGAAAGAGGCCCTTCGGCCCATCGAGTCTGCACTGACCACAATCCCACCCAGGCCCTACCCCCATATCCCAACACATTTACCTGCTAATCTCTCTAACCGACACATCCCAGGACTCTAAGGGGCAATTTTTAGCATGGCCAATCAACCTAACCCGCACATCTTTGGACTGTGGGAGGAAACCGGAGCACCCGGAGAAAACCCACGCAGACACGAGGAGAATGTGCAAACTCCACACAGACAGTGACCCGAGTTGGGAATCGAACCCAGGTCCCTGGAGCTGTGAAGCAGCAGCGCTAACCACTGTGCTACCATGCCGCCCCAGTATCAATGTATTCTGGCATAGGGTCACGGGTTGGATGCTTAGCCACAGATTACTGCAAACCGTTTGCTAAAATCCGCCTCCCTATCTCCTCCAGCTCAAAGTCAAGTCCGTGGACGGCACAGTGGCCCAGTGGTTAGCACTGCTGCCTCACAGCATCAGGGACCCGGGTTCGATTCCCAGCTCGGGTCACTGTCTCTGTAGAGTTTGCACTTTCTCCCCATGTCTGTGTGGATTTCCTCCCACAGTGCAAAAATGAGCTGGTTGGATGCATTGGCCATGCTAAATTCTCCCCCAGTGTACCCAAACAGGTGCCAGAGTGTGGCGACTGAGGGATTTTTCACAGTAGCTTCATTGCAGTGTTAATGTCAGTCTACTTGCGACACTAAGAAATAGACATAAACTTAAAGGGTAATGCCCTGCTGATACAGGTTCAAACCTCAGTGAGACAGCTGGTGGAATTTAAACTCACTTAGTAAACTTTGAAATTATAAGCCAGTCTCATTCCTGGAAACTATGATTACTTGTCATAAAAACCCATCTGGTTCACAAACATCCTTCAGGGAAGGAAATCTGCCATCCTTCAGCTATATTCCTTGCACGCTTATTTTCTCTTTCTTTATTATCTTTTTAGTCCTCCTTTGCTGGTGTTGTAAAAATCAGCCTGTTTTAACCCTAATACGGTGGACAAATAACTTTGAGTAGACGCCTTATTAGTACAAACAATATTTATTTAAACCCACACAATCAATAATCACCCACCCGACCAACAATAAGTTATCTTACAGAAATGCTAGAATTCAAGTACAATACAAGACCTTGACTTAACTGTGTGTGACTGACAAATACCCAAACAGATACTAGCCTTTATCTGTGTACTGGTCTTGGTAGCTGTCTGGGTAGTCTGGTCCTTTGCTCTGGTTTGGCATTCTGGCTGTAGTCTCTCTTTCTTCCTTCTCGGGTGTGGTGGCTCTCCTCTTGCTGGCGATGTTCACCATTGTTGTAGCTCGTTCGTGGGATCAGAGAGAGAGAGATTCCTGGTTGTGCAGCATCCTTTATACCCCGTTTGGTTTCACGCCCTTTTTTTTTGGCCATTGCCAATCAATCGATCAGGACTTGATCACCCTGATCGATAAGAGTCCAATCAGGTGCTACCACACCGATCTCTGGGTGTGTCTCCGGTGGTCATGCCTGTATGTGTTGTAGGCACATAGGTCACATACCTTCCTCCTAAATAAGGATTCATGATGCCTTTACGTCTGGCACACAACCCAGTGTGATCAGAAAGTCTCTCTCATCCTGGAGATGGCCCATATCCTGTGTATTCACTCATCAGGGTTGCAGCCTGTTTGTCTCCGTCTTTAAACTGCAGCCTGTCGGTTTAGTTTCTTGCCCAGTTATCCCAGAGTGCTTTACAAAACGCCATTTTAGATGGCCTGTTTGGCTACATTCCCCCCTTTGATCCTGAACGCAAAGCGTGATGGATCACAAATTCAGGACCAATATCTGTCAGGAATTCCCCAGTCACTCAACAGTCAAGCAAGGCCCAGGTACTGACATGTACAGTAATGATACATCCCTACAACATATTCCAGAAGCTACAGGCAACAACAGTCTACAATACATATACAAACAACCACATATTCTAAACCCCATTATTACAATAAGCTAGTTACCCACAAATACAGACAATCAGATATTCCAAACACCAAACAAATAAATTAATTATAAACCAACATTTAAACAAACATTAGAATAAAGTATTTGCATATCTGAGACACATTTTGGTAGTAGAATTTCTAATGGCTCATTAATATAAATGGTAAAATGGCAGCCTTCCTATAAACATTGTTCTACTGAATTAGAGGAGGTCATGATTCAAGGACGAACCCCACATTCTGCCTCCGGGTCATCCTCTCTTTCCATCGGCTGAATTGGACTGTGAGGATGATCAGATATACTCGGGTGAACAAAATTAATACCACAGCCAGGTGTGACATTATGCGAACAAATGGATGGATTTGGATGTTTGAGCCTCAGTTCCAAAGGTCATTCCACCAAGTGGTGACCTTGATTTCCTTAATCCTCTTTTTTACCTCTTGGGTCTGCTGTACTACTTTGGTGAAGGTTCTGTGGACTGTAGCCAATTTTGCCCGAATCGGGTTCAATTCCTCCGGCAGGAGGTTTAAGTTTGTATCGTATTTCTCATGGTACTCCCCCAGAGTCTGTCGGAGCTCGTCAGTGGTGTTCACATCTATCCTCTCCCTTTTATGAATGTCTATTAGTTGAATGAGGCCCACTCTGGCTGGTATGTCTGGTTTGATGCAGAATGTAGTGTTAGTAATGTTACAATGGGTTGTGCCATACTGATATTGTTTCAGGGAGGTGGTAAGACAGTATCTCCCTGCTCCTTTGTAAGCTTACTCGGGTTATGTCTGTGTCCAGGTTACGAGCTTCTACTGAGCAATTTAGACTAGTGTTTGTTCTGAAGCCACACAGTGCATGCTCATTTAAATAAACTGGGTACGGACATGCAATTATTTCATCAGTTTGCTGACATCTGTCCAGAGTAGTGCCTTTGAATCTCCCTTCTTTTTCCACTGCGTATGGTAAAGTGCCATCGTACCCTATCCAGATATCCTCATGGATAGTTCCTATATTTTCCACTTCAAAGACCCTCAGTCCAACCTGGTGGTCAGTGATTATGGGGAGCCCTAATATCATTCCCAGGGCTTTCCCTGGAGTCCCTTTGCAGTCGTCGTTGAACCAGACTCTGGTCAACTGTCGCATCTGGCAACCAGATAACCCTGGGTGTTTCTTACCCGTGAATAGAAGTTCCATCTGTTCGTCACTAATCCAAGATGGAACCTGTCCACTACGTACCTGCTCAAGGTTTTCCCTTAGCTGTTCTATCATCCACTGTCCATAGGCACTACATAAAGTCCGATTCTGTTGTCGATCGTCATCCTCTAATTTTTCCCTAATAATTTGATTGATTGTCTTGGCGTGTCCTTCTAATACAGCTACCATGTGACTGCTGGCTACATTCCCAATCAGTTCCCCTTCAGCACCTTGCTGATTGTCGTCGTTGATAGAACTTAGTGTCTGTTTAACCTGTTGGGTCTGTTTAACCTGTTGGGTGGGCGGCACGGTAGCACAGTGGGTTAGCACTGCTGCTTCACAGCTCCAGGGTCCTGGGTTCGATTCCCGGCTCGGGTCACTGCCTGTGTGGAGTTTGCACATTCTCCTCGTGTCTGCGTGGGTTTTCTCCGGGTGCTCCGGTTTCCTCCCACAGTCCAAAGATGTGCGGGTTAGGTTCATTGGCTATGCTAAAATTGCCCCTTAGTGTCCTGGGATGTGTAGGTTAGAGGGATTAGCAGGTAAATGTGTCGGGATATGGGGATAGGGTCTGGGTGGGATTGTGTTCGGTGCAGACTCGATGGGCCGAAGGGCCTGTTTCTGCACTGTAGGGTTCTAAAACCCTAAGTTTATTGTCCAGGTCAGCTAAATCAAGGGCGTTGATAGTTGCGACCCCTGCCCCATATGCTGTGGCCATGTCACTGACTAACTCCCTCTTTGATCTTTCTTGTCCCTCATCCATTCCTACCTTCTGTCCTAACAGTCTGCGAGTTAGGTGGAGGTACAATCTCTTCAGCTGGGGAGAGCACCATTCTGGCAGTTGGGTCCCCGCAATATCCACCACCACAGGTACTAATTCGTGGTGGATGTTGTCGTACAAGATTTTCCCTGTCTGTTTTAATATCAATCCATTCTGTGGCCCAGGGGTAGCTTCAGGATAAATCGAGTGGGACTGATCTGGTGTTGGCTTCGGTCCAGTTCTTATGTCAAACAATGCAAAGTTCCCCTCTACAAGTGTCCCGGGGCACCGCTGTCCGAGCTCTAATCCTTTTTCTGGGCTGTTGGCTAAACATCCAATTTCAGGGCACCCATTATTTGAAAATCCCCACCAATCCCCTTCTATGGTGACACTCAGATAACATTCAGTTGAACTGCCATTTGGTTTTTCGTATACCAATCGCTGGTTGTTACACCCAAACATTACACTCTTGTCGGGGTGTGCCCATAACACACCCTCCTCACATTCCCCTGCGTCAGGTGGGGCGAACCATAAATAGCCGGGATACCACAAGTTCATCTTGCTTGAAATGTCCTGTGTGTTTAGCCCGATGATGAGTCCGATGAGATAGATCGTAGGTCGCATCTCCGTCGTCCGTCGCTGTCCTGAGGAGATCAATGTAATTTCTGCTATTATCACATCCAATATTTGATGTATATATACACACATTTAAAGTGTCCATGCTCACCCACTCCCCCTTGCATTCCCTTTCCTTGGGCACCTTTTTTTTTACAGTGGTGTGATCCTAACTGTGGAGCACTACAGAGCAATTTTGGTCAGATCGATGAATAGACAAGTCATAGGATTGCCAGGAAGAACTTTAACTAACCAGCAAAGTCAGGGCCAGTTTTAGTCTAGCAGCAGTCACTACCAACTATAGGGATTCAAACAGTACTGGAGTCATAAGAACATAAAAACATAAGAAATAGGAGCAGGAGTAGGCCATCTGGCCCTTCGAGCCTGCCCCGCCATTCAATAAGATCATGGCTGATCTGTCGCGGCTCAGCTCCACCTTCCCGCCCTCTCCCCATAACCCTTAATCCCTTCTCTTATCAAAAACCCATCAACCCGTTTCTTAAAAATATTTAGCGAGGCAGCCTCCACCACTTCAACGGGCAGAGAATTCCAGAGATTCACCACCCTTTGAGTGAAGAAGTTCCTCCTCAACTCTGTTCTAAACCGCCTCCCCTTTATCTTGAGGCTGTGCCCCCTAGTCCTACTGTCTTTTTTGAGCGGGAAGAGTCTCTCCACCTCTATCCTATCCATCCCATTCATCATCTTATACGTCTCAATGAGATCTCCCCTCATTCTTCTAAACTCTAACGAGTACAAGCCGAGTTTATTCAGCCTCTCCTCATAGCTCAATCTCCTCAACTCCGGTATCAGCCTAGTAAACCTCCTCTGCACTCCCTCCAGGGCCAAAATATCCTTGCGCAGGTGCGGCGCCCAAAACTGCACACAGTATTCCAGCTGCGGCCTCACCAATGCCCGATACAGCCGCAGCAAGACCTCCCTACTTTTATATTCAATCCCCCTCGCTATGAAGGCCAACATCCCATTCACCTTCCTGACCACCTGCTGCACCTGCAAGCTGGATTTTTGCGACTCATGCACAAGGACCCCCAGGTCCCTCTGCACCGTCGCCTGCTGCAGCTTTTCGCCACGTAAGTAATAGTCCTTCCTACCATTCCTCCTACCAAAGTGGACCACCTCACACTTGCCAACATTAAATTCCATTTGCCATTTCCTGGACCAGTCGGTCTGTAAGGACCTGACTAGGTGTCTGTTTCATGGTTTCATTGGAGTTTGAAGGTGGGCCACATGTACAGTTTAGCACAAGTAATTCTAAGAGTCGGAAATGTGTCCCTTTAATCTTGGGGGTAAAGAGATGAACCTTATTGTCATTGGCCACTGGAAACGAATTCATAGTGTTACTTGGAACACTAAGGAGCGGGGTTAAGAGCAGCTGCATATTGTCCCAGGCTTCCATACTCTTAAGAGTTTGTTTCAATTCCTGTTAAAAGCACGTGGCTCAGTTGCCTTGAATATTTATAATTTAGCGCAGCGGCCTCAATGATTTGTATGATTGGTTTAGTGTTGTCTTCACAAAAAGGTGATGAAGAATTGGTATCAAATCATATGATCAGCCTGGTTAATTGTATTAGCAGTATACAACAGCTTGAGAGTGGTGCTTCCATCAGAGATTCTTGTACCTTGCATTGGTCTGCGTTGTAAGCTGAAGGTCATCATTTGGAGCACCTTAGATCCCTTCATTCAGTATGTTCATTGACCAATGGCCCACCAGAGACTCATCTTCTGGATCATTTGCCTCACGGGGCTTCGTCATTATTTCCTCACCTGGTTTCCAGTCTGTTCATTGGACTGCACTGTGGGATCTGTGTTTGAATCAGTGTTTAGGGGTCCTTCATCCTTGTGTCTCAGTCTGATTGATCGATGTGTCTGGTCCCTTTTCCATGTGGAGGATGCAGTATCGGGTGTGCCCATTAAAATAACCTGGTGTCGTTTTGGCAGGTCCTCGCTGTTAAGTCTGGGGTTATTAGAGCTTATGATTATGGGAGAATTCATGATGCTGCAAGGGCTGATGTCTGGTCAGTCACGCCAGTCCTCCAGGGTGCGCAAGTCTCCCGTTCCATCTGGGTCAATCAGTACCCCTAATGGCACTTCGGGTGTGGGCGAAGCTCTGGGCTGTAGAGTGGTGGGGGTAAGGGTGTAGTCTGGATCTGAAAGTGGTTGGGAAGGTGTCTGGGAAAATATATTTCTCGGATGAGGCCATTCTGGGTGTCTAGTCTCCTCCTCCCCCATTGCTAATGAGAGATGGTGGAAGTGATTACTCTGAGCCCCGTAAGCTTTCATTTGATTAATGTGGAACCAACCAGTTTTCCTGTTAGCGAGTAGGACTTTATACACTGAGCGGCTCATTTTGTCAATAATGGTGTGTCTTGGAGACAAGGACGAACTGGGGTTGTAGAGGGAAATCATCACCTGCTGGCCAATTGTATACTCGACCGGGTGTATTTTGCTATCAAAGTATGCCTTACTCTGTCTCCTTTTAACTCCTAATCGAACAGCAGCAGCTAACTGGGCTGCTTTAATGTTTTCAGTCAGCTGCTGGACAGCTTTCTCGTGGGTGAGCGCTGGGATAGCAGGCTCAGTTAAATCAAACCCCAGTAAATATTCAGCTCCTCTCATAGGTCGGCCTGTCATTAACGTGTGGGGAGTGAATCCAGTAGAGCTGGAAACGGTGCTGCGAATCATCATGAGGGCAAAGGGAAGCACTGTATCCCATGTTGTGTGGTTTTGCTGCACCGTCTTTCTAATGATCCCTTTTTAACGTTCGGTTCATGCGCTCTACAATTCCACTGGATTGTGGATGGTAGGCGATGTGGAATTTCTGTTTGATGCCAAACATAGCCATAACGTTCTGCGGCACCCGCCCTGTGAAATGTGTCCCTTGGTCGGACTCTACACTGCAGGGAAGACCCCATTGTGTAAATACCTGCTGGGCTAATATCATTGCGGTGGCCCTTAGCTGTGTTGGGTCTAGTGGGGAATGCCTCGACCCACTTGGTGAAAGTGTCTATTATTACCAGGATATATTTAAATCCATTCCTACAGGGGCGGCACGGTAGCACAGTGGTTAGCACTGCTGCTTCACAGCTCCAGGGTCCTGGGTTCGATTCCCGGCTCGGGTCACTGCCTGTGTGGACATAAGAACATAAGAACACAAGAAATAGGAGCAGGAGTAGGCCATCTGGCCCTTCGAGCCTGCCCCGCCATTCAACAAGATCATGGCTGATCTGTCGTGACTCAGCTCCACCTTCCCGCCCTCTCCCCATAACCCTTAATCCCTTCTCTTATCAAGAACCCATCAACCCGCGTCTTAAAAATATTTAGTGAGGCAGCCTCCACCACTTCAACGGGCAGAGAATTCCAGAGATTCACCACCCTTTGAGTGAAGAAGTTCCTCCTCAACTCTGTTCTAAACCGCCCCCCCTTTATCTTGAGGCTGTGCCCCCTAGTCCTACTGTCTTTTTTGAGCGGGAACAGTCTCTCCACCTCTATCCTATCCATCCCATTCATCATCTTATACGTCTCAATGAGATCTCCCCTCATTCTTCTAAACTCTAACGAGTACAAGCCTAGTTTATTCAGGCTCTCCTCATAGCTCAATCCCCTCAACTCCGGTATCAGCCGAGTAAACCTCCTCTGCACTCCCTCCAGGGCCAAAACATCCTTGCGCAGGTGCGGCGCCCAAAACTGCACACAGTACTCCAGCTGCGGCCTCACCAATGCCCTATACTGCTGCAGCAAGACCTCCCTACTTTTATATTCAATCCCCTTCGCTATGAAGGCCAGCATCCCATTCGCCTTCCTGACCACCTGCTGCACCTGCAAGCTGGGTTTTTGCGACTCATGCACAAGGACCCCGAGGTCCCTCTGCACCGTCGCCTGCTGCAGTTTTTCGCCCCGTAAGTAATAGTCCTTCCTACCATTCCTCCTACCAAAGTGGACCACCTCACACTTGCCAACATTAAATTCCATTTGCCATTTCCTGGCCCATTCGCCCAGCCTATCTAGATCCTTCTGCAGACTCTCCACACCCTCCGCACAATTTGCCTTTCCCCCAATCTTGGTGTCATCAGCAAATTTCGACACCCTGCACTCGGTTCCCTCCTCCAGATCATCTATATAAATGGTAAATAGCTGAGGCCCCAGCACCGACCCCTGGGGCACCCCACTAGTCACCAACCGCCAATCCGAATAGCATCCATTGACCCCCACTCTCTGCCTCCTATTTGACAACCAATCCTCTATCCACGCTAACACCCTACCCCCAACTCCATGTCCCCTGACCTTCTGCAATAACCTCTTGTGAGGTACCTTGTCAAACGCCTTCTGAAAATCCAGAAAGACCACATCCACCGGCTCTCCTCCATCCACTGCCCTAGACACATCCTCATAGAACTCCAGTAAATTTGTCAGACACGACTTCCCTTTAATGAAACCATGTTGCGTCCGCCCTATCAAGCAATTCCCCTCAAGATGCCTCGCTATTTCCTCCTTAATGACGGTTTCTAACATTTTACCTACCGCAGACGTTAAACTAACCGGCCTATAATTCCCCGCCTTTTGCCTGGCACCTTTCTTAAACAACGGCGTAACATTAGCCGTTTTCCAATCTTCCGGCACTTCCCCGGAATCCAGCGACGTCTGGAAAATAACCACCAAGGCATCCACTATCACCTCCGCCATTTCTTTCAGAACCCTCGGATGCATTCCATCCGGTCCTGGGGACTTGTCCACAATCAGCCCCTCCAGTTTGTCGAGCACCACCTCTCTAGTAACAGTAATGTCATTAAGACCCTCCATTCCTACCACCTTTCCATCGCTAACACCCGGCAAATTATTCACGTCCTCCTCCGTGAAGACGGAAACAAAGAAGTTATTCAAGACCTTAGCCATATCCCTATCCCCTACCACTAGCTCCCCTTTCTCATCCTCTAAAGGACCAACGTTTACCCTAGCCAGCCTCTTCCTCTTTATATATTTATAAAAACTCTTGCTATCCTTTTTTATATTAAGTGCTAGCCCAGCCTCATAGCTTCTCCTACCCTCCTTTATCAATTTCTTTGTCAATCTTTGTTGACATTTAAACCTTTCCCAATCCTCTTCTCGCCCACTGCTCTTAGCTACTCTAAACTCCTCTGCTTTTAATTTAACACTTTCCTTCACCTCCTTCGTTATCCACGGCTTATTACCTCTCCTCCTACTGTCCCTTTTAACCATCGGAATAAATTTTGGAGTTTGCACATTCTCCTCGTGTCTGCGTGGGTTTTCTCCGGGTGCTCCGGTTTCCTCCCACAGTCCAAAGATGTATGGGTTAGGTTCATTGGCTATGCTAAAATTGTCCCTTAGTATCCTGGGATGTGGAGGTTAGAGGGATTAGCAGGTAAATGTGTAGGGATATGGGGATAGGGTCTGGGTGGGATTGTGTTCGGTGCAGACTCGATGGGCCGAAGGGCCTGTTTCTGCACTGTAGGGTTCTATGTTCTAGGGTTCTATTAGTAGATACGCAGGGTAGAATAGGTGTGGGGTGATGTGGCGGCGCGGGCTCGTTGGGCCGAAGGGCCTGTTTCCCGTGCTGGGTTGTTCTTTGTTCTTTGTACACGGCGGCAGTAGGCCAATATAATCAATTTGGAGATTCGTCCAAGGGCCTTCTACTGGACGTGTGTGTCTTAGATCTGCTTTCTTGGCATACCTATCAGGGTTATTCTGGGCACAAATTAAACAATTGTCAATAATAATGGGCAACATCATCGTGCAGTTTGGGCCACCAACATAATTCTTTCAACCGCTCAGTTGTTGTCCCTATGCCCTGATGACCATGTCCGTCGTGGTACTGGTAGATGAGCTGATTCCTGTCCTGGGTAGGGACTACATATTTGCCTGCCTTTAATATCAAACCATCCTGAATCTGTAGTTTGTCCTTCCATTTCTCATATGGAGCTGGGGAGACTCCTTCTAAAATTTGTTTTAGGGAACAGTCAGTGAGCTGCGCCTGGACCAGGTCGGCTATATTAGTTTGGCAAATAGTCTCAGTGTTTACTTGCTCTCCTACAGGTGGCTGCCAAAACTGTCCTGTACGAGCACCAGCTTTGGCTAGTGCATCAGCCTTACAGTTACCAGGTGGAGAGGTCCTATGGTGGCTTTTAACCTTGCGCCGCACCTGCGCAAGGATATTTTGGCCCTGGAGGAAGTGCAGAGGAGGTTTACTAGGCTGATACCAGAGTTGAGGGGATTGAGCTATGAGGAGAGGCTGAATAAACTAGGCTTGTACTCGTTAGAGTTTAGAAGAATGAGGGGAGATCTCATTGAGACGTATAAGATGATGAATGGGATGGATAGGATAGAGGTGGAGAGATTCTTCCCGCTCAAAAAAGACAGTAGGACTCGGGGGCACAGCCTCAAGGTAAAGGGGAGGCGGTTTAGAACGGAGTTGAGGAGGAACTTCTTCACTCAAAGGGTGGTGAATCTCTGGAATTCTCTGCCCGTTGAAGTGGTGGAGGCTGCCTCGCTAAATATTTTTAAGAAACGGGTTGATGGGTTTTTGATAAGAGAAGGGATTAAGGGTTATGGGGAGAGGGCGGGAAGGTGGAGCTGAGTCATGACAGATCAGCCATGATCTTATTGAATGGCGGGGCAGGCTCGAAGGGCGAGATGGCCTACTCCTGCTCCTATTTCTTATGTTCTTATGTTCTTAATAATTCCATATGTGCGCCCTTCAGTGGCGTGCAGAACGTATTTTAATAAAGGTGCTGATGGCAGGGGCTTTCCATCTGCAGATACAAAAACCTCTGGCTTCCCATAATGGTAGGAATTCAGTCAGGCTGTTGCACACGTGCGTACTATCGGAATGTATATTGGCAGGGGTTGGAAATAGGTCTGGGTGACTCACTACATATGCGATTGCTGCTAGTTCGGCAGCTTGAGCACTCAAATGGCTGGGTAGTTTGAGGGCAAGTTCTGTTAGTGGCTGTCCCTGTTGATCTTCCGTATAAATGCCACATCCTGTGATTCTGGTCCCATTCTCTATGGTGGATGAACCACCTACGTAAATTCTCATGGCTGAGTCTGTCTTTTGGGCGACTGTCTGTTTTGTTCCGGCTTGTGTGTCCTGTTTCGGGATAAACGGACCTGTGGGGTCCTTTGTGGCTATAACCTGACACTCATGCGGATCTCCCCCAGATAATTTAAATGATCTGCCAGGAATGTGGGCGTTTTGGTTCGCTTTACAGTAATGTCCCTACCCTGCAGTAGTAGTGTCCAACGGGCAGCACGGACCTGACTTACTGAGCCATCTTTAAGGCGGCCATCTAGCAGAAGCTGGGTTAAGAACATAAGAACATAAGAAATAGGAGCAGGAGTAGGCCATCTGGCCCTTCGAGCCTGCCCCGCCATTCAATAAGATCATGGCTGATCTGTCGTGACTCAGCTCCACCTTCCCGCCCTCTCCCCATAACCCTTAATCCCTTCTCTTATCAAAAACCCATCAACCCGTTTCTTAAAAATATTTAGCGAGGCAGCCTCCACCACTTCAACGGGCAGAGAATTCCAGAGATTCACCACCCTTTGAGTGAAGAAGTTCCTCCTCAACTCTGTTCTAAACCGCCCCCCCTTTATCTTGAGGCTGTGCCCCCTAGTCCTACTGTCTTTTTTGAGCGGGAACAGTCTCTCCACCTCTATCCTATCCATCCCATTCATCATCTTATACGTCTCAATGAGATCTCCCCTCATTCTTCTAAACTCTAACGAGTACAAGACAAGGGTTGGGGTGTGTTCAGTGAGAACGGTTATTGGGTTCAGTCCAGTGATATAAGCGAAATGCTGCACAGCCCAAAATACCGCAAGCAAGTGTCGTTCACACCCAGAGAAACCCTGTTCAACTGGGTTCAATACTCGTGAGGCGTAAGCTACTGGGCCTAGTCTACCATGTCTTTCTTGTAATAATACGGCTGACAGTGTGTGGTCAGTGGTTGCAACTTCTAAGGCATATGGTAGATCTGGATCAGGGTCAGGTGAGGGCGAGGGCATGCTTTAAATCGGTTACTGCAGCTGTGTGCTGCTCAGTCCACTTCCAGGTTGCGTTTTTCTTTAGCAATTCAGAAAGAGGGGCTGCCTTGGTGGCGAAGCCATCTATATGGCTCCGACAGTACCCTCCTAGACCTAGGAAAGATCGGAGGGCACTCACATCTCGGGGCAGTGGAAGATGCACTAGAGAATCTATCCTTTTCTGGTCGATCTCCCTCTTCTCATAGGTAATTTATTGGTAGGGGGATTGAATTTAGGAGTCGCAGCGTCATGATGCAACTGTACACAACTCTGGTGCGGCCACACTTGGAGTTTTGTGTGCAGTTCCGGTCCCCACATTACAGGAAGGATGTGGAGGCTTTGGAGAGGGTGCAGAGGATAGTGATAGCCTTTTTCCTAGGATGGAGAAAGCTAGCACGAGGGGGCACGACTTTAAATTAAGGGGGGGGTAGTTATAGGACAGATGTCAGGGGTAGGTTCTTTACCCAGAGGGTGGTGAGGGACTGGAATGCCCTGCCAGCTGCAGTTGTAAATGCACCTAGTTTGGGGGCGTTTAAGAGATCTGTGGATAGGTTTATGGATGAAAAGGGATTGGTTTAGGCTAGTGGGTCATTGTTTTGTAACTGGTCGGCGCAACATCGTGGGCCGAAGGGCCTGTTCTGCGCTGTAATGTTCTATGTTCTATGTAATCACTGTACCCAGGTATATAACCTTGGGTTGCAAAAGTTGGGTCTTTTTCAGGTTGACTTTGCAGCCTATTGAGTGGAGCAGTGCGAGGAGTTCATCCGGCAATGTTATATGTTCCTCTTTGGTGTTGGTCTGTAACAATAAATCATCGACATATTGGACCAAGCACTCAGGTCGTGAAAACTTTTCTAGTCCAGTAGCTAATCGTCTGTGAAAGATGGATGGGGAAATTATGAAAACCCTGTGGTAGGCAAGTCCAAGTGTATTGCTGTCCCTGAAAGGTAAAAGCAAACTTGTACTGGCAAGACCGATTTAAAGGGATGGCCCAAAAGCCATTACTGATATCTAATACTGTGAAAAACTTTGCTTGGGGTCCCTGTTTCATCATGGTGACGGGGCTTGTGGCTACTGTGGGGGCCGTGAGTGGGGTAACCTTATTTAATTCCCGGTAGTCTATTGTTAACCTCCATGATCCATCCACTTTCTTCACGGGCCATATTGGTGCATTATTTGTGGATGCCACTTGTCTCAACACCCCCTGCTGTAATAGACTATCAATTACCCTGGCCACCTCCCCCCTCTGCCTCTTTGGGGAAACCATATAGTCTCTGTGGTTTTGGATCTGGTCCTTCGATTAACACCTCCCCAGGTATCCGGCCACAGTCATGTTTATGCCGTGCAAACACCCCATTGTGTCTTTGAAGCACCTCCCTGACGGCTGGATCGTTGCTAATCATTAAGAGATCAAACCAGAATTCCCCTATTGGGCTAATCCTATTCGTATACGTTCCGACTGGAATGATTGATGGTGCTCTACTAATCGTAGCCATCTGCCAAATACATTGATTAGCCGGATCAAATGAAAGATTATATTTATTCATATAATCGGACCCAAGGATGTGTTCAGCACTTCAGGGGGAGGTCGACTAACACTACTGGATGGTCACAGACCACGTTGCCCAAACGGACCAGTACAGGGGCTGTGATGCGTCCCTGTTGCATGTGTCCTGTAAATCCACTGAGTGCAATTGTGCCCGTAGTTATCCAAGGGATGTCTGTTTTTAACTTTGATACATTCAGGGTAGTTCGGGAGCCTCCAGTGTCATAAGAACATAAGAAATAGGAGCAGGAGTAGGCCATCTGGCCCCTCGAGCCTGCCCCGCCATTCAATAAGATCATGGCTGATCTGTCGTGGCTCAGCTCCACATTCCTGCCCTCTCCCCATAACCCTTAATCCCCTCTCTTATCAAAAACCCATCAAACCGCTTCTTGAAAATATTTAGCGAGGCAGCCTCCACCACTTCAACGGGTAGAGAATTCCAGAGATTCACCACCCTTTGAGTGAAGAAGTTCCTCCTCAACTCCGTTCTAAACCGCCCCCCCTTTATATTGAGGCTGTGCCCCCTAGTCCTACAGTCTTTTTTGAGCGGGAAGAGTCTCTCCACCTCTATCCTATCCATCCCATTCATCATCTTATACGTCTCAATGAGATCTCCCCTCATTCTTCTAAACTCTAACGAGTACAAGCCTAGTTCATTCAGCCTCTCCTCATAGCTCAATCCCCTCAACTCCGTTATCAGCCTAGTAAACCTCCTCTGCACTCCCTCCAGGGGGAAAATATCCTTGCGCAGGTGCGGCGCCCAAAACTGCACACAGTACTCCAGCTGCGGCCTCACCAATGCCCTATACAGCTGCAGCAAGACCTCCCTACTTTTATATTCAATCCCCCTCGCTATGAAGACCAGCATCCCATTCGCCTTCCTGACCACCTGCTGCACCTGCAAGCTGGGTTTTTGCGACTCATGCACAAGTGTCCCAAAGGAATTCTATAAGGTGGCCTCTTACCTCGCCATTAACTAGGGGTCTCCCTACACTATCCCACCCGGTGCTACAGATCCAGGTTGGAGAGGCCAGACACCGTCAATCTCGGGTTCCACAGGTGGGAACAGTTAGGTACAGTGATGGGCTTGCACTTATGATATGCATGGCCTGACCAGGGCCTTCCACTGGTAGTGGGCGATGTCACCTCTCGCACCTAGGGGCTGCCCTAACTGGTGGAGCCGGTGGTCCTGATAGTCTTGGGGACCGTGTATATGGTGACGGGGGTCTCCTACAATCTCGGGCAAAGTGTCCCGACTGTCCACAATTAAAACATGTCCCTCTATCTCTCCCTGGGGCTGCTGTGTAAGGTAGACCTGTACTTCTCTGGTATTGGTGATCCCCTCTCCCTTCATTTCTCCATACTGGACCCTGACTAGTCCTCATCGGAAGCATTTTTGCCTCCTTTCCTGACCGTGACGTTGGGGCTCCCAGAACTTCCTGTTCCCAGATTCGAGCTAAGCTTCGGAGAACCCACGCTTCATTGTGTGTGGTTTCTGCAGGGTCAAAATTAGCACAGGCTTTCTTGCCTTCCTCTGTAGCATGCGACACTAATGTCCTAGCCCATTTGGATGAATCAGCTTCATTTAATCTAGCCCGATCTAATTCCCCATATACTCCTGTGAAGTGGATCCACAAACGGCAGTCGGATGTTCCCCTTTCCTCTGTCTGCATTTATTTAACCCATCTACAGGATCCCCTTTATTAAATCCTATCGCAGTCAATATCGCTTCCTTAATTTCGTTTAATGTCCCTTCCCCAACATTTTGAGGGGCTGGCAGGGCAGACCGTACAGACTTGCTTAAGCACAATGACTATCAGCTTCACCTCCTCTCTCTCATCCAGCCCATGCATTATCTTTTGCTGCCTAACATCCTCAAAGAAACTGTATGGGTCAGCCGATGGCTCAAAAGTTGTGATTTTATTTGCAATCTCAGCCAATTGTGCCACTGTAAACGGAGTCGTGTACGTAACAGCTGAGTCCTGACCCCCTCCTGTCCGACGTTCAGTCGTCACAGGGTACATCGGTACTGGAGATACATCTGGGGGTGCCGTGGGTATGACCTCCCCTGGGAAAGATGGTGGTGGACCCCAACCCTCGGTTTGCATAACATAAAGTCTAGCATTCTCCTTTAACTCTCCCCAGTCTGCACTCTCTATCCCCTTTTCCTCTGCTGTCCCGAAGGCACAGATAAATCCATTTTGAACTGATAATAGGGATTCCAGCCTTGAGATTTCTCGTTGGCATTTTGAGTGGTCAGCAGTTGCCTGTCTCTGTTCTTTACTGGCTTGATGTAGAGCTTTTATAGCAGCCTGCAGATCAGTGCACTGAGCTTCCAATCGTGCTACTGCCTGCTCAGCTTCATCTCTGGCCAAGACAGCACGCTGGGCATCTTGGTAGGCTCTCTCATACTGGGTTTGGAAATTGCCCAGATGTAATAAATTTGCCTGGTTAGTTCGCCTTAATTCATCTATCTGTCTGTCCTTTTCAGCTTTTATCTGTTCCAGTTCCTTACGAACGGTGTTTAACTCCTTTTCTGTGCCTAGCAGCTGTCCGAAGCAGCTCACAATAGCAATCTGTTTCTCATATTTGTTTGCCCGTTTTCCCTGAACTTTTCTTAGATCATCCCAATACTTCTGCCCTAGGGATCCCGGTCCCATCTCAGTATTGGCACAAGATTCTGCCCATAGGGGCCACCCTTTCTTCTTAATATATTCCCTGATTTTTTTTCCCCATATGGGACACTTCTCTGCCTCCATACTGTTTCCAGCCATTCTGTATTTAATGACAAGGGGTAGGGAGGCGATGGGACTGCGGGTATGGCTTTATGCTATGTTCCGGTCCTAATCCCTCTGGGTTCTAATACAAACCTACAGAGTTTACCCTATCCTCCTTGTTAGTAACAATACACGCACAATAAACAATTTCCCGAAAGCAGTTATTTGACCAATAAGGAGTTCACACCTGTTGGCTCTGAGTTTTAAATAACCATTCAATATAAAGTCTGTGGGGTTCGATATCGGAGCAACAAAGTTACTTCTTATCGATGCCCACCCAGGGACGCCAAATGTTGTAAAAATCAGCCTGTTTTAACCCTAATACGGTGGACAAATAACTTTGAGTAGACGTCTTATTAGTACAAACAATATTTATTTAAACCCACACAATCAATAATCACCCACCCGACCAACAATAAGTTATCTTACAGAAATGCTAGAATTCAAGTACAATACAAGACCTTGACTTAACTGTGTGTGACTGACAAATACCCAAACAGATACTGGCCTTTATCTGTGTGCTGGTCTTGGTAGTTGTCTGGGTAGTCTGGTCCTTTGCTCTGGTCTGGCATTCTGGCTGTAGTCTCTCTTTCTTCCTTCTCGGGTGTGGTGGCTCTCCTCTTGCTGGTGATGTTCACCATTGTTGTAGCTCGTTCGTGGGGGTCCAAGAGAGAGAGATTCCTGGTTGAGCAGCATCCTTTATACCCCATTTGGTTTCACGCCCTTTTTTTTGGCCATTGCCAATCAATCGATCAGGACTTGATGACCCTGATTGATAAGAGTCCAATCAGGTGCTACCACACCAATCTCTGGGTGTGTGCCTGGCGGCCATGCCTGTAGGTGTTGTAGGCACATGGGTCACATACCTTCCTCCTAAATAAGGATTCACGGTGCCTTTACGTCTGGCACACAACCCAGTGTGATCAGAAAGTCTCTTTCATCCTGGAGATGGCCCATATCCTGTGTATTCACTCATCAGGGTTGCAGCCTGTTTGTCTCCGTCTTTAAACTGCAGCCTGTCCGTTTAGTTTCTTGCCCAGTTATCCCAGAGTGCTTTACAAAACGCCATTTTAGATGGCCTGTTTGGCTGCACTGGATTCTGAATTTCATAGAATCATCAAATCCATGTCGTGCAGAAGGAGACCATTTGGCCCACCTTGTCAGCACCAGCCACAATCCCACCCAGACCCTATTCCCGTCACCCCACACATTTACCCTGCTAATCCCCTGACACTAAGGGACAATTTAGCCAGACCAGTCAACCTAACCCGCACATCTTTGGCGTGTGGGAGGAAACCGGAGCATCCGGAGGAAACCCACGCCAACATGGGGAGAATGTGCAAACACCACACGGACAGTGACCCGAGGCCAGAGTAAAACCCAGATCCCTGGCGCTGTGAGACAGCAGTGCGAATCACTAACATTTATCTCAGTCTTCAGGACTATCACTATTTATCTCCTTTTCCTTTCAACTGAATACTCTCCTTAACTTCCTTGGTTAGCCATGGTTGTCCGATCTCTCTCTGAGAACCTTTCCTCCTCACTGGGATATATTTCTGCTGAGAGTCATGAATTACCTCCTGAAACGTCTGCTGCTTGTATACTGTCTTTCTTGTTAATCTATCCGCCAAGTCCACTTCAGCTCGCTCTATCCTCATTCTGTGATAATTCCCTTGTAAATAAACAGTTTCACTGTAAATGCACAGCTTAACTAACAAAATCTGCTCCTGGTTTTCATCTGAGTCAGAGTAGGTGCATAGAAAGCAAGGTCTTAATATATAGAGTGCAGTCAAATTTAAATTAATTTGTGGGGTTTTGGAATTTGATAAAATTTTAACAATCCAACCACTCCCTCTTGTATCTCTTCACCATGTGTTGTTTCAGACACAGTATCACACCCATCCTATCTACCCCATCACCAAATGCACGATCATCATAACTCGAATGTTGCTTACAGATACAGCAACCTTGCCTGACAAAGCGATGCCACGTTTGACAAGCGCAGCTCTCTCTTCGAGCCAAACTTCCCGCACTCACTCTTGGTAATTATACACTGGATTCTTTTCTCTGTACTCAAACCTGTCATACTAAGAAACTAATGTTTGTGTTGCAGAAACGTTCTTTAAAATGAAAGGAATGGGGATAAGGCGGGAAAGTGGAGTTGAGATGGCAGATGTGGCACGCTCTTATTGAATGACGAAGGAAGCTCTCGCAGATATATGGCCAATTCCTGCCCCTATTTCTTAGTAAGTTTAATGTTGCATTTGTTTATAATTAGTTTCTTTTCTTTGAGCTCATCCATGTAACAGGATCTGGTGCTGTGTTTGGGGTCTTCTCACACTGGTAAAGAATCTCTTATAGAGGAAATGGATAACATTGTAAGATTAGTCTAGTGAAATAAAATTAAATCTTGTTTTAATATTAATTTGCCTTCCCACAAGTTAGGGAGGGGAACTGAAAAACTGAAGTGATGACATAATGTTCAGCATAACATTCCAGCCCACTGTATATTCATTGCAGATGATTTGTATTTAATTGTATTCAGGTTGTGGCATTAATTGGGGATTCGCTTGTGTTCCTATATAGCAGCTGACTGGAGCTGTACTTGTTGGGGTTTGGAGAGCCTGTTTGTAATCTGCATCTCCAAATAATAATAGTCGGAGGGATTATTATTTAAAGGGCGAAAAGCTGCAGCATGCTACGATGCAGAGGGACCTGGTGGTCCTTGTGCATGAGTCGCAAAAACCCAGCTTGCAGGTGCAGCAGGTGGTCAGGAAGGCGAATGGGATGCTGGCCTTCATAGTGAGGGGGATAGAATATAAAAGCAGGGAGGTCTTGCTGCAACTGTACAGGGCACTGGTGAGGCCGCAGCTGGAGTACTGTGTGCAGTTTCGGTCACCGCACTTGCACAAAGATATTTTGGCCTTGGAGGGAGTGCAGAGGAGGTTCACTCGGCTGATACCAGAGATGAGGGGGTTGGACTATGAAGAGAGACTAAATAGACTGGGTCTGTACTCGTTGGAGTTTAGAAGGATGAGCGGGGATCTTATAGAGACATATAAGATAATGAAAGGGATGGATAGGGTAGAGGTAGAGAGATTTTTCCCACTCAGAAAGGACAGCAGGACTAGAGGACGCAGCCTCAAGGTAAGGGGGGGACAGTTTAGAATGGAGTTGAGGAGGAACTTCTTCACTCAAAGGGTGGTGAATCTCTGGAATTCTCTGCCCATTGAAGTGGTGGAGGCTGCCTCGCTAAATATATTTAAGTCACGGGTAGATAGGTTTTTGGTAGGCAAGGGAATTAAGGGTTATGTGAATCTCTGGAATTCTCTGCCCATTGAAGTGGTGGAGGCTGCCTCGCTAAATATATTTAAGTCACGGGTAGATAGGTTTTTGGTAGGCAAGGGAATTAAGGGTTATGGGGAGAAAGCGGGAAAGTGGAACTGATTCACTTCAGATCAGCCATGATCTTATTGAATGGCGGGGCAGGCTCGAAGGGCTAGATGTCCTACTCCTGCTCCTATTTCTTATGATGTTCTTAAAAGCTGTATAAAGACTTGGCTCCTGTTCTATTCCTCACTGCGGGGCTATCTGAAGACTAAGGGCAGGATTTTCCAGCCACGCTCGCCCCAGGACCAGAAAGTCCGACCCGAGGTCAATGGGCTTTTGCATGGTTTGAAACTGAGGAGCAACAGGGATAGAAATGGGGTGATTTACAGTCAAATCTGAAACAGAGAAATAGGTAAATTGAGGGAGAAAAAATTTGCTCTAAGTTTTAAGTTTATTTATTGGGTGTCACAAGTAGGCTTATGTTAACACTGCAATGAAGTTGCTGTGAAAATCCTCTGGTTGCCACACTCCAGCGCTTGTTCAGGCACACTGAGAAAGAGACCAATGCACCTAATTAGCACGTCTTTTGGAATGTGGGAGGAAACCGGAGCGTCCGGAGAAAATCCATGCAGACACAGGAGCTGGGCGAGGCTCAGAAAATCACCCTCACCAAGGCCGATGCAGAATTCTGGGAGGAGCAGTAAAATTCTGTCCCGGGAGAATGTGCAGACTCTACACAGACAGTGACCCCAGCCTGGAATCGAACCCGGGTCCGTGGCGCCGTGAGGCAATAGTGTTAACCACTGTGCTGCCCCAGATGAGGATAAAGAGGCAAAAATAAAGAAAATGAATTAAATTTTGGACATTGCTAAAAAAACAATTTACTACCTGCAGGATTAAGGCTTCACAATTTCAATTGCTTCTTTTCTCAGATCAGAAAAATTGAGTGGCATTGAATGAATGTAAACCTCGGCATTGAAAATGTCTTTATGTTTAAACATCAGCCCTTTCTGCGGCAAATTTAATTACTAATTAATGCGTAAATGTAGTAAATTCATGGGAAAGTTGAGAAGAAGCTGCAGTTTCCACAAAGCTAATAGTAGAGTGGAACTAATCATCCGTCAATTGGTGGAATGGCAATGCTTCTTCAGCTCATGAAACTCTCTGTTATTTTACCAGCAAATCTGTTGCATTTATGGCAATTGCGGTTCAGATATTCTCTTATATAGTTTACACTGAAAGCTCATTTGAACTTAAAACACGAAAAATGCCATGCATAAAATAAAGACTCGGGGGGGGGGAAAGCAATGAATTCCTCTTCGGGACCCCAAATGGGAGAACAGAGAGATCACATCCAATAAGGGACACGACCCTTCAGAGTTACATGAGAAGAGTTGCATATTCTTCTGGAGAGACAACATGTAAATATAGGAGGTCGAGGACCACACTGTTTTGCAAGGTTTTTTTTATTCAATGTGGGATGTGGGCATCCCTGGTTGGGCCAGCATTTATTGCCCATCCCTAATTGCCCTTGAACTGAGTAGGCAGACAATACCACTACGTCACTCCTACCCCTTTGGGAGAAGCTTGTCTGTTTTTGCTCATTTGGGGGGAGACTGCTGCTTTATAGGTCTGCATGGTAAAACACAACAATCTACAATCACTCTGAGTATCACGAGATCCACCGTGCTGTTGAAATAAAAATTAGACAAATTTGGCCAAGTACGAGCTTTCAACTCTAGGAGCCCATTCCTGTGATTCTTTAAATACAGTAAAAAGTCTGACAACACCAGGTTTTAGTCCAACCGATTCATTTGACAGTAAACTCACAAATATCATAAATCGGTTGGACTAAAACCTGGTGTTGTCAGACTTTTTACTGCGTTTACCCCAGTCCAACACCGGCACATCCACATCATTCTTTAAATATTCAATTGATTTAACGAAAACAGAAACCAAAATGCAATTTAAAGCAATTAAATTAACATGCTAATCGTACACTCAATAATTCAACATATGTATGATGATAAGTCGGAAAATCTTGAAATAATAATAAAAAAATCCCAAATTGAAAACCAGCTACTCCATCACAATAATCACGTTTTAAAAAGTGAGCATTTAAGAGTACACTAGATAAGTGTATGAGGGAGAAGCAACTGTGAGTTATGGTTTTATACAGTTTTACAAGGATATTGCCTGGATTGGGAGGCATGCCTTATGAAGATAGGTTGAGGGAGCTCGGTCTCTTCTCCCTGGAGAGACGAAGGTTGAGAGGCAACCTGATAGAGGTTTGTACAATATTGAGAGGTATAGATCGGGTGGATTCTCGGAGGCCATTTCCCAGGTCTGAAATGGTCGCTACGAGAGGTCACAGGTTTAAGGTGCTGGGGAGCATGTACAGAGGACATGTCAGGGGTAAGTTTTTCACTCAGAGGGTGGTGGGTGAGTGGAATCGGCTGCCTTCGGTGGTGGTAGAGGCGAACTCACTGGGGTCTTTTTAAAGACTTCTGGATGAGTACATGGGATTTAATGGGATTGAGAGTTATAGATAGGCCTGGTAGGTATGGATATGATCGGCGCAACTTGTGGGCTGAAGGGCCTGTTTGTGCTGTAGTGTTGTATGTTCTATGTAATGCTGATAACATTAGAAAGGAGGAAGCTCAAACACATCATAAAGGGCAGCATAGACAGGTTGAGGAAATGACCTATTTCACTGCTGTTTAGTTTGTATAAATTTTACCTAATATTGCACACTCTTAATAAATTTGTGAAAATTTATAGCACAGGAAGCCATTCAACCCATCATGTTCATGCCAAAGGCCAGCTATACCATTTTACAGGCCCTTGATCTTTACATTACAGTACCTCATATCCAAGTTTTATTTATAAATGAAATGAAGGTTCCTGTCCTTTCAGGTGGTTAGTTCCAAAAATCCCAACACCTTCTGTGTAATAACCATTTTTCAACTCCCCTCTATTCTAAATTGATGCTTCCCAGGTATCAACCTCTCTGCTAATGGGTCCTTCTCACCCACTCTATCCAGGTTCCGCATAATTTTACACATCTCAATGAAATTTCCCCTCAGCCTCCTCCTATTCCAAACTGCATCACTCCCCCACATTCCCCAGCTGCCAATCTTTCTTCATAGCTAAAATTATCCATTCTTGGTAACATTCTTTAAATCTCTTGTGTGTCATCTGTGGTGTGATCACACCTTTCCTGTAATGCAATGACCAGAACTTTAGCACACTGGCTGAGATCTAATCCATGTCTTTTCAGATCTAACATAAACTTCCTGCTCTTGTATGCGAGTCCTTGACCACTGAAGTCAAGTATCCAATGTACCTCATGAAACGATCCTTAATCATTTCACCTTGCTCCTGCAGACTAAATAATTGTGATCATTGGAATTTGGTATTCTTGTGTTTGTCCTGATAACTGCATGGGAAAAGTTTCAGCAATTTGTCTCTCACTTCTTTTATTCATTGATGGGACATTTGGTTGTCATGAGCTGGCCAGCATTTATTGCCCTTCCCTGGAGGGCAGTTGAGACAGTAAAAAGCCTGACAACACCAGGTTTTAGTCCAACCTATTTATTTGATAATATTCTCACAAGCTTTCGAGGGGACTGCCTCTTCGTCAGGTGAATGGAGAGTTCTGGCCTCAGACAGAGCATATAAAGCACAGACAGTTTAGAGATTTCTGATTAGAATGCGAATCCTTACACCTAACCTGCTGTTCAAGTCTTAAAGTGGCTGATAATGTGAGTGGAAGGAGCACTGATCACAGTTTAAAGAGATGTGTATTGTCTCCCAGACAGTACAGTAAGTGAGGTTTGCAAACCCAGGCAAGTCACGGGGATTACAGATAGTGCGACATGAACCCAAGATCCCTGTTGAGACCGTCCTCATGTGTGCGGAACTGGCTATCAGTTGAGTCAATCATATTGCTGTGGCTTTGGAGTCACACGTAGGGCAGACCAGGTAAGGGTGACAGGTTTCCTTCCTAAAAACCTGATGGGTTTTTTTGACAATCGACAATGGTTTCAGGGTCATCTTAATTCCAATTAATTCTGAATATTTTTTATTGAATTCGATTCCACTACCTGGTGGGATTGGAATCCAGGTCCCCCAGAATTCTGACGCAGGGTTCACCCAGATTTCGAAACGTTGGCTCTATGCTCTCCCAGTAAAAAGTCTCACAACACCAGTTTTAAGTCCAACCAGTTTATTTGATAGTAAATCCACAAGCTTTCGGAAACGGTGTTCCTTTGTCAGGTGCATGGAAGGTTCTGATCAGAGAAGGGCATATAAGTCACACACAGTTTTCAGAATACTGATTAGAATGCAAGTCTTTGCAACTAACCTGCTATTCAAGTCTTAAAGATGCAGACAATGTGAGTGAAGATAGCATTGGCACAGGTTAAAGAGATGTGTATTGTCTCGACAGGACAGTAAGTGAGATTTTACAAGCCCAGGCAAGTCATGGGGGTTACAGATAGTGCGACATGAACCCCAGATCCCGGTTGAGGCCGTCCTCATGCGTGCAAAACTTGGCTCTCAGTCTCTGCTCAGCGACTCTGCGCTGTCGTGAGTGGCGAAGGCCACCTTCTATTCTCTCTCCGCAGAAGCTGTCAGACCCGCTGAGATTTTCCAGCATTTGCTGCTATTCTTTCAGATTCCAGCATCTACAGTATTTTTTTTTACGCTCTGAACATTAGCTGAGTTTCTGGATTAGGCAGTTCCTTCAGCGATATTCAGGTGTGTGGGTTTGCTGGGGTTTGTGGACATTCCTGCACTCAGCTCACTGACTCACTGCCTGCTCCTGCCCGGACCCTGGTGCCGAGAGCCCGTGGGCAGCCGGACTGCTCTCGGGGTTGAGCTGACTTCCGGCGGAAGTGGACTGTGGGTTGTTTTTTCCCCCCCCGGTGCAGCCAGTGGCGGTAATGGTGTCCCGGCTCTGAACCTCTCTCTCTCTCTCTCTGTCTCTCCCTCCCTCTCCATCTCACAGCCGTTAAGGGGATGGGTGTGAAGAGGGGCCGCCATGGGCTTTAGGGCGGTCTCGGTGTGTCGGCGAGGCGGCCCGGGCTCCGTTTCCATAGCAACCGGCGGCCAGCAGCTCGGGGTGGGGAGAGAGAGCGCGAATCGCGCGTGCGCGGTAACCTCCGGATAACCCCCGACCCAGCCCCCCCCCACCCCACCAACCCCCCCCCCACCCCACCAACCCCCCCCCCCGACCCAGCCCCACCAACCCCCCCCCGACCCAGCCCCACCAACCCCCCCCCGACCCAGCCCACCACCCCCCCCCCGACCCAGCCCCACCAACCCCCCCCCGACCCAGCCCCACCAACCCCCCCCCGACCCAGCCCCACCAACCCCCCCGACCCAGCCCCACCAACCCCCCCGACCCAGCCCCACCAACCCCCCTGACCCAGCCCCACCAATCTCCCCCGACACAGCCCCACCAACCCCCCCGACCCAGCCCCACCAACCCCCCCGACCCAGCCCCACCAACCCCCCTGACCCAGCCCCACCAATCTCCCCCGACCCAGCCCCACCAACCCCCCCCGACCCAGCCCACCAACCCCCCCGACCCAGCCCCACCAACCCCCCTGACCCAGCCCCACCAATCTCCCCCGACACAGCCCCACCAACCCAACCCCCCCCCCCGACCCAGCCCCACCAACCCCCCCCGACCCACCCCACCAACCCCCCGACCCACCCCACCAACCCCCCGACCCACCCCACTAACCCCCCCGACCCACCCCACTAACCCCCCCGACCCAGCCCCCCCACCCCACTAACCCCCCCCGACCCAGCCCCCCCACCCCCACTAACCCCCCCCGACCCAGCCCCCCACCCCACCAACCCCCCCGACCCACCCCACCAACCCCCCGACCCACCCCACTAACCCCCCCGACCCACCCAACTAACCCCCCCAACCCACCCCACTACCCCCCCCGACCCACCCCACTAACCCCCCCCGACCCAGCCCCCCACCCCACTAACCCCCCCTGACCCAGCCCCCCACCCCACTAACCGCCCCCCGACCCACCCCACTAACCCCCCCGACCCAGCCCCCACACAACTAACCCCCCCCCCCGACCAGCCCCCCCACACCACTAACCCCCCCCCCCCCGACCCAGCCCCCCACACCACTAACCCCCCCACCTCACTAACCCCCTGACCTGTACACACCAGGTCATCCCCCACCAGGCCCAACTCCCCTGTAATCCCCAGACACCCTCTGCTCCCTGATTTCTTCCAGCCACCACCGTCACTTCACCTTCTGGTGTAAACACCCCCCCCAGGTTGAAGTACCCCCTCCGGGTGGAACGACCTCCCCACCGGGCTAACTAACCCACCCCCCTGGGCCCACCCCCCCCCCCTGGTCTATCTGCCCCCCCCACCCCCCCCCCCCCCCCATTCTTTCTGGTGCAACTATTGCCCCCTCTTTCTGGTGTAACTACCCAGTGCTCCTTCCCCCACTGCCCTTGATAACCAAGCCACCCTCTTGTTAACTGTTCCCCCTTCCTCCTCTCCTCATTGTTTTGATCCAAACCACCTCCACACCCGTAAAGCTAACCGGGGTATGATGCCCCACACTCTCGGATCCCACCATTTGCTGCACCAGAGTGTTTAATGCTGGATTTTAAACCATGGAAAGAGAGGGCAATGTGTCCCCGATGCAGTGAAGCAGCACCAATCTCCTAGTAAGTGGATGAAAGCTAATGACTGCAGATGCTGGAATCTGAAATAGAAATGCTGGAAAGTCTCAGCAAGTCTGACAGCATCTGTGGAGAGCGGTCTGATGAACAGTCATCCAGACTTGAGACATTAGCACTGTTATCCGTCCACAAATGCTGTCAGACCTGCTGAGGTTTTTCTTGTAAGGAATGGTTTTTGACCTTGTAAGTGGAAATCTGTGTGCACCGGTGCTGTGTTTGCAAAGGAATGGTTCAGTTATTGTGCAGATGGAATGGGTCTAGTGCAGATGCATGGGTCTAGTCCAGATGGAAGTTATTTGGTCTGTCGTATCAGTGCTGGCACTCTGCAGGAGTAACTCAAGTAGTTGCAAATCCTGCCTTTTCCCTATTGCCAGAACAGAAAGAATGAAGAGAGGCGATACAAAATCATGTATACAATTTTAAAACAGGAGCAGAGGGACCTTTTTTGGGGGGGAGAGGTGGGTGGGAGGTGCAGGGGTGGAGGAAGTATTCATGCACAAATCATTCAAGGTGGCAAGCAGCTTTTGAAAGCTTTAATAAGGTGTACAGGATCCTGAGCGATATAAATAGAAGCTTAGAATAAATTTAAATGCAAGGAAGTTGTGGTGATTTTTTTTTTGATGGAACTATTGTTTAGTCTCAGCTGGAGTTTCAAGTTGAATTCTGAGCACCAAAATTAGGAAGGATATGAAAACAGTGGAGAAGTTATAGAAAATATTTCTGAGAATGGTTCTGGTGCTATATTGTATACAGATTTGCAAGTAGTTAAGAAAACTAATAGAATTTATCATTTATTGAGAGAGTAATTGATTACAATGACAAGGAACTTATGGTTCAGTTGTACAGGGCATTTGTGAGGCACATCTGGAGTGTTGTGTCCACTATTGACCTCCTTATTTAAGGAAAGATGCATTAGGAGCAATTCAGAAAGTTTTCTAAACTAATACCAAGTTTGGGTAGTTTGGACAATTTAGGTTTGCATTCAGTGAGATTTAGAAGATTAAGTGCTGTCTTGATTTAAACCTTTAAGATCCGAGGAGTTTTTAAATGGTGGGTATGGAGAGCGTGTTTTCTCTTCTGGGAGAATCTGGAACTGGAGATCATTGTTTAAAAGTAAGGGTCACCGATTTGAGACAGATGAAGAGAGACGGAAGTGAATTTCTTGACTATTTTACAAACCACACAGATTGAGGAGGTAATAATGAATCTCAGTTCTCACAGAATGCCACGTTGACTAACAAAGGTGACCTTGATGCAGCAAAGAGGATTGACTGGATAGGAGATTACAAAGTAGAAAAATCAGTTGAAACCAAGAGTAGAAACAATAGTTAGAAGCGGACATAAGATGTTTCCACGGGAACAGAGAAGGCACAGGAGAGATTGAAAACTATATTGTGTTTTAATGAGGAGAATCGGAAAGGTTATTTTTTTGTGTTTGGCAGGTCATTGATGAGGGAGTACCCGATTTAAAAATATCAAGGGTGATGAGAGGTTAAGAGAAGTGTCTTTATGTCATAGTGTTAAGTCATAGAATGCTTTTCCACAAGGGTTAGTTGAGCTAGACACCATCACTTTGCTTTCAAAACATTTATCAGAAGAGAATTATGGGGCTACAGGGAGCAAACTGAGCAATGGGATTTGTTTTGGATTGCTCAAAATGAAGAATAAGTAAGGAGCAGTGGAAGAAATAGCCACTCTCTGTAAACATAGATTGTTCTATGCAGTTATTTGAAATGGCCATTTTGGGTGTGAAGACGACAGCTGGATTGCAATGATTCCAGCAAGCTTCTTGGAGAAGAGCAGATTTGGTAATCAGAAGATGGTTGGTGAGGATGGAAAGAATGAAGGATAATTCTCATCAAAGGAATGAATGTCCACGGTGAAAAAGTGGTTGCAGATGATGCATGTGGCAGGGAAATTTGAGGATGGAGGAAATTGGGAAGGAGAAGACTTTCGCTCCTTGCACTCGACATTGCAGGAGGGGTAGAGGCCGGGTGCGATATTTGATCATTCAGAACAGATTTGTCTTTGCCCTCTAGAGTAAACTTTGACATATATTTATAAGCATTAAATTGCAGGTTATTTTAATATGTTCTTGAGGGCACGTGTTAACAATCAAGCCTATTTCTGCTCATGTTTGTACATAAACCAGAGATCATTGAGTACCCATGATCCAGCTGATTTTGCCCAGGGCACAGACGGTACTATGCAAATGTTGGCTATTTGACACTGTGATAACAAATTAGGATTGGGGTCGGATGCCATTTTAATTCTGTTGATGGTTAGCTTTCGTGCAGCATGACGTGCATTCAACAAAAAGTGATTGTTAATTCTCATTGCAGATCAATATTTAAGTAACCACTTTTTTTTTTACAGACACAGAGCCAGGGATTCGCGAAGTCATAAGATGGTTATCAAGGTGTTCTTTCCAAGTTGCTGCCCTGAAGCAGAAAGTGGCCTCCTGATAGGCCGTTGGATTCCAGAGCAGAACGCTGCAGTTGTCCTAGCCGTTATTCACTATCCTTTCATCCCCGGCCAAGTGAAACAATACCTTGTGCAGATTAGGGAGGTGACAAAGGTAAATGTTTCTGTGCTTGGGTCCTGGAGCAGCCACAACTCTCAGGCAAAGGAAGACCTCAGCCAGTTTCTGGAAGATCTGAGTTCCATCTTTCCTCATGATCTTTGGTTCCAGTTAACGCAGGAGAAAGAGAACAAATCGGTTTTCGACTATCAACTGGTTCAGCAAGGCAGTAAGAGCAACAAGGAAAATGTTATCTTAATCCACTACGATCAACGCAAGGTTATGCTGTCAAAGCTGCATTGTCTCGACACTAAAACTACAGAGGACAACCATAATGCTGGAGTAAAGTCAGAAGCTATTAGCTCGGATTTTGCCACAATATTTGATACTGTCGCTAAGTGCGAGCTGTTGTTTATGATTGATAAATATGACGACACGCCGATAAAATTTACACACTGGCAGTCAGAAGGTCGCGAAGCTAGTGTTGTTGTGGAACTTGTGAAGCAAGCATCAGTACCTGTGTGTGTGGTACTTTCCTTCCTGCTGTCCTTTATTTCTAGTATCCGCAAAAGCAGGTAATTTATATTGGAGGGAAACTGAAAACATGTAGACTAATTTCAGGAGTTTGTTTTGCAGACATTGTTGGACCCAGATGTCTCCTGGTTAAACATTTGCACTAAGGACATTTTTATTTCAGTCACTGCCCACCAAAGTGTTTACGTATTCATGTTTGATTTCACTTTATAAAAGTAGTTGTATTTTAATACTTTCTGGGTGGCACAGTGGCACTCCTGCTTCACAGTGCCAGGGACCCGGGTTTGATTCACTGTTTGAGTCACTGTTTATGCAAAGTCTGCACATTCTCCCCATGTCTGCACGGGTTTCCTCCAGATGCTCCAATTTCCTCCCACAGTCTGAAAGATGTGTGGTTTAGGTGCATTGTCATGCTAAATTCTCCCTCTGTGTACCCGAACAGGTGTTAGAGTGTGGCAGCTAAGGGATTTTCACACTCACTTCAATGTTAATGTCAGCCTACTTGTGACACTAAAACTTAAAATTTTTAACTCTGCTTTATAAATTTTGGAAAGAGAAATTAAGGAAATGTGGGGAGGGAAATATATGGTTCAGTGTTGGCGCAGAGTGGAGGAGCTTTACTTTGCATTTAGCATATGCTGTCCCTTTATGAGTAACTGCTGTTGCTCACGGGATTAGAAAAATGTCACGAAAGCAAATCTAAAGTTAAAAAACAAAAGTTCACAAAGCCCCAACCTATTTCCCAGCATATTAGGTTCATCTGAGGGCTTGAAGGTGAAAGGCTGAGAAACTGTTCTCATTGGCTGGATTCGTGGTGAGGGGAAATTTCTTCACCTGAAGTATAAATCTTTAGAATTCTGCAATCCAGAGGGCTGTGGCCATTCAATCGTTTATACTGAAGACTGAAATTGATAGATTTTGGGACACAAAGAGAATCAAGGATGAGATAGGGGAGGAAAGTGAAGTTGATGTAGAAGTTCAGCTGAAATCTTACTGAATGATAAGACAGGCGTGACAGGCAACATGGCCTCCTCCTTGTTTCTTAGGTTCTCCTGTAATGTGCCAAAACAGGACTGCAAAATGTGTTGCCTGATTTGGTGCTGGCAGCCTGACTGTACCCAGATTAAATAATCTGAAATAATTATTGGTCTATTTGTAATGTAAGAGTTATTCACATTTCAAAGTTGGATGTCTTCACAAATTTGATAATCAAAATGATTAGGTCTTCAAAAATTCACATGGAGTTGGATCACCTCAATTTTTGAGATGTGAGGATTTTGGGTGGCACACGGCTAGCACTGCTGCCTCACAGCGCCAGGGACCCAGATTCGATTCTGGCCTTGGATGACTGTGAAGTTGGCACGTTCTCCCCCCGTCTGCACGGGTTTGCTCCGGGTACTCTGGTTTCTTCCCACACTCCAAAGATGTGCGAGTTAGGTGGATTGGTCATGCTAACTTGCCCCTTAATGTCCAAGAGATACACATTAGCCATGGTAAAATATGCAGAGTTACGGGGATAGTGTGGAGGGGAGGGTCCGTTTAAGATCGTCTTCAGAGAGTCACTGCAGACTCAGTGGTCTGAATGGCCTCCTTCTGCATTGCAGGGATTCTTTGATTTTTGTTTATTGAGGTAAAATAGATTTTCCTTTAAATGAAACCTTCCCTTTTTGTCCACATCCTGTACCTCTGGTACAGCACAAGTAGAACTTCCTCCTCTCGCACAAAAATGTGCCTTCGATGTAGTCTGAGCAGAATATCCTCTACCAGTATAATAGAAATTTCCCACATCAATCAGTCGTAGTGAGAGTGTCAAATTGGTGTGATTACAAAATGGAGACTGATCCAACTAATTTCATGTCAGACACTTCAGGCTTGCAAGTAGGAGAATTATATCCTATAGTTTTAAAGAAGGTGGAGTATAATGTGGGAAAATGTGAGGTTGTCCACTTTGACGAGAAGAATAGAAAAGCAGAATATTATTTAAATGGAGAGAAACTTCAGAATGCTGCAATACAGAGGGATGTGGGTGTCTTTGTCCATGGCTTTCAATAAGTCAGCGTGCAGGTACAGCAAGTAATTAGGCAAGCAAGTAGAAAGTTGGCCTTTATTGTCGGGAGATGCTGTAGGAAAGTTTTGTTGCAACTGCACAGGCCATTGGTGAGACCATACCTAGTGTACTGCAGGCAGTTTTTGATCCCCTACTTAAGCAGGAATATACTTGCATTGGAGGCAGTTCAGTGAAGCTTCACTAGGCTGATTCCTGGGATGAAAGTGTTGTCTTAAAGAGAAATGTTGAGCAAGTTGGGTCTATATTTGAAAAACGTTAAAGCTTGTTCATTTATTTAAGAACATAAGAAATAGGAGCAGGAGTAGGCCATCTGGCCCTTCGAGCCTGCCCCGCCATTCAATAAAATCATGGCTGATCTGTCGTGACTCAGCTCCACCTTCCCGCCCTCTCCCCATAACCCTTAATCCCTTCTCTTATCAAAAACCCATCAACCCGTTTCTTAAAAATATTTAGCGAGGCAGCCTCCACCACTTCAACGGGCAGAGAATTCCAGAGATTCACCACCCTTTGAGTGAAGAAGTTCCTCCTCAACTCTGTTCTAAACCGCCCCCCCTTTATCTTGAGGCTGTGCCCCCTAGTCCTACTGTCTTTTTTGAGCGGGAACAGTCTCTCCACCTCTATCCTATCCATCCCATTCATCATCTTATACGTCTCAATGAGATCTCCCCTCATTCTTCTAAACTCTAACGAGTACAAGCCTAGTTTATTCAGCCTCTCCTCATAGCTCAATCCCCTCAACTCCGGTATCAGCCGAGTAAACCTCCTCTGCACTCCCTCCAGGGCCAAAACATCCTTGCGCAGGTGCGGCGCCCAAAACTGCACACAGTACTCCAGCTGCGGCCTCACCAATGCCCTATACAGCTGCAACAAGACCTCCCTACTTTTATATTCAATCCCCTTCGCTATGAAGGCCAGCATCCCATTCGCCTTCCTGACCACCTGCTGCACCTGCAAGCTTGGTTTTTGCGACTCATGCACAAGGACCCCGAGGTCCCTCTGCACCGTCGCCTGCTGCAGTTTTTCGCCCCGTAAGTAATAGTCCTTCCTACCATTCCTCCTACCAAAGTGGACCACCTCACACTTGCCAACATTAAATTCCATTTGCCATTTCCTGGCCCATTCGCCCAGCCTATCTAGATCCTTCTGCAGACTCTCCACACCCTCCGCACAATTTGCCTTTCCCCCAATCTTGGTGTCATCAGCAAATTTCGACACCCTGCACTCGGTTCCCTCCTCCAGATCATCTATATAAATGGTAAATAGCTGAGGCCCCAGCACCGACCCCTGGGGCACCCCACTAGTCACCAACCGCCAATCCGAATAGCATCCATTGACCCCCACTCTCTGCTTCCTATTTGACAACCAATCCTCTATCCACGCTAACACCCTACCCCCAACTCCATGTCCCCTGACCTTCTGCAATAACCTCTTGTGAGGTACCTTGTCAAACGCCTTCTGAAAATCCAGAAAGACCACATCCACCGGCTCTCCTCCATCCACTGCCCTAGACACATCCTCATAGAACTCCAGTAAATTTGTCAGACACGACTTCCCTTTAATGAAACCGTGTTGCGTCCGCCCTATCAAGCAATTCCCCTCAAGATGCCTCGCTATTTCCTCCTTAATGACGGTTTCTAACATTTTACCTACCACAGACGTTAAACTAACCGGCCTATAATTCCCCGCCTTTTGCCTGCCACCCTTCTTAAACAACGGCGTAACATTAGCCGTTTTCCAATCTTCCGGCACTTCCCCGGAATCCAGCGACGTCTGGAAAATAACCACCAAGGCATCCACTATCACCTCCGCCATTTCTTTCAGAACCCTCGGATGCATTCCATCCGGTCCTGGGGACTTGTCCACAATCAGCCCCTCCAGTCTGTCGAGCACCACCTCTCTAGTAACAGTAATGTCATTAAGACCCTCCATTCCTACCACCTTTCCATCGCTAACACCCGGCAAATTATTCACGTCCTCCTCCGTGAAGACAGAAACAAAAAACTTATTCAAGACCTTAGCCATATCCCTATCCCCTACCACTAGCTCCCCTTTCTCATCCTCTAAAGGACCAACGTTTACCCTAGCCAGCCTCTTCCTTTTTATATATTTATAAAAACTCTTGCTATCCTTTTTTATATTAAGTGCTAGCCCAGCCTCATAGCTTCTCCTACCCTCCTTTATCAATTTCTTTGTCAATCTTTGTTGACATTTAAACCTTTCCCAATCCTCTTCTCGCCCACTGCTCTTAGCTACTCTAAACTCCTCCGCTTTTAATTTAACACTTTCCTTCACCTCCTTCGTTTATCACAAGTAAGGCTCACATTAACTACTGCAATGAAATTACTGTGAAATTCCCCTGGACGCCACATTCCGACTTCTGTTCAGGTCCATGCACCTAACTGGCACATCTTTCAGAATGTGGGAGGAAACTGGAGCACCCGGAGGAAATCCACACAAACATGTAGAGAACGTGCAGACAGACAGTGACCGAAGCCCGGAATCAAACCCGGGTCTCTGGCAGCAGTAGAATGAGAGATAATCTTACGAAACATATTGCAAGTGCCGAATCTCATTCTTTTAGATTGTTTCCATAAAAGCTAATCAATATTTTAACAACTTACTTTTCCTTTCGCCTCTGTACCTCTCTCTTAATCCAATTTTTCTTTCACTCTTTTATTTTTCTTCTGTACTTGACTGGATGTTAAATTTACTCACTTTAATTCACCTTCCATCTCACCCTTTTTTTCATCCTTCAATTTCACTGTGTAAGAAGTTAGGTGGTTCACTCTGTTTTTCACCATAGAGATTAGAACCCTACAGTGCAGAAACAGGCCCTTCGGCCCATCGAGTCTGCACCGAACACAATCCCACCCAGACCCTATCCCCATATCCCTGCTAATCCCTCTAACCTACACATCCCAGGATACTAAGGGGCAATTTTAGCATAGCCAATGAACCTAACCCGCACATCTTTGGACTGTGGGAGGAAACCGGAGCACCCGGAGAAAACCCACTCAGACACGAAGAGAATGTGCAAACTCCACACAGGCAGTGACCCGAGCCAGGAATCGAACCCAGGACCCTGGAGCTGTGAAGCAGCAGTGCTAACCACTGTGCTACCGTGCCGCCCATGGTATCTAATGCCCTGTTGTCCTTGCTGTATTGTATGTTCACACACCCATCTAATTTGTGAACAAAAAAAATTAGAACCTGAAGGTACACGAGCAAGTGGTATACAGCGAGATACCCGATTCCAGCAAAATCGGGCCACTTATCGACACAATCTTGATAAGGTAGAAATTTAATCTTAGTACTGCTTTTAGTGTTGTATGTAATTAATTTAGTCGGCAAAGAAACCATTGTGCTAAAGTCATTTAAGTTGCACAATTTGCTTTTTTAATTGCTTTATTTTCATATAGCTACAAAGTTCACCGCTGAAATAAATCAGAAACTAAACGTTTCTGATTTTTGACATTTCAAGGACAGGTGAACATTTTGATGCTGAGTTTACTGAACTGTATTTACATTATGCATTAGAGATTAAAGAATGTTCTTTTTGTCCTTTTGCTCTAGAGCGTTAAATACATGGCCTCTTCATTTTCTATGGAGCAAGCTCTCAACCTGTGTACAGTTCGCACATCGCTTGGATCACTTGCAGACAATTACAAGTACTACAAAAGCACAAAATCACTCCGAGTTCATGAGGTACTGTAGGTTTAGCTTTTTTCCATAATGGGAAGAAATCTGACGCCTAACCCAAATACTGTGACAATTGAGTGCATCCTCTAGTTGTGAATAAGTGAAGCAGATATGAACTAGGGAAAGGTGAGGGCACAGGAACCAGTTTCCACCTATGTGGGAAAACTGCATATAAGGGAAACTGAATCTTTTGTTTATATTTGTTCAGGGATATGGGCGTTGTGGGCTAGATCAACATTTATTGCTGTTTCTATTACCCCTGAGTAAGTGATGGTGAACTGCTTTCTTGAACCACTGCTGTCCACGTGTTGTAGGAATAGCCAAGTGCAGTTTCAGGATTTTGACCTTGTGCTTAAACTTTTTTTGCTGCAATTTTCTGGTAATGTGAACTGATACATGAGTATCTGGGATCTTGGTGTTTGGGACCAATCTCCTCAATCCATGAGATTGAAGGATTGGGAAAGAAACTTGAGGAACGATAGCGATGGAAAAAGGTGATTTAGAGTCAAATCTGGATAGAGGAATGAGTGATGTGAGGAAAAAGACGTTTATATTAACCAAAGGGAAATAAAATTTTGAACATCTCAGAGCAATTTACTACCTGCGGGATGAAGGCTTCACATGTATAGAACGTTGGTTAGGCCTCACTTGGAGTACTGCGTCCAGTTCTGGTCGTCGTACTACCGGAAGGATGTAGAGATCCTGGAGAGAGTGCAGAGGAGATTTACCAGGATGCTGCCTGGTATGGAAGGGCTGTCTTACGAGGAAAGATTGAACGAACTTGGGCTGTTTTCCCTTGAGAGACGTCGGGTGAGGGGGGATCTAATAGAGGTTTATAAGATTATGAAGGGGATAGATAGAGTAAATGGTGGTAAGCTTTTTCCGCTATTAGAAATGGATAGAACGAGGGGTCACGGGCTTAGGGTGAGGGGGGCTCGGTATAAGACAAATATTAGAGGGCAGTTTTTCACGCAAAGGGTAGTGGGGGTGTGGAATGCACTGCCGAGTAAGGTGGTGGAAGCAGGCACGCTAGGGTTGTTTAAGAGTCACTTAGACAGCCACATGAGCGGTCTACATATAGGGGGATATAGCAGGCCTTACTAAACATTGTAGGCTTGGGATTCCGTTTTTGCCTCAGGGATGTTACAGTCTTTGCCTGTTTAATAATGAATTTTTTGTCTCCACAGGCATTTAAGTCCACCTTGTTGACCAGCAAGGGGCATGCATGCGGCAGGTTGTAGTGGGCTGCTCTTGGATGTTGCTTCGGGAGTTGCCTATTGCTTCATGTCGTTAGTGTGCTTAAACTGGACCATCTCAAGGGCAACATGACAGCTCAGAGACTATCTCTGTTGCTGTGCGGACACATGGATTTGGGCCTGTGTCCGTGGGAGTTTGCGCATTCTCCCCATGGTTGCGTGGGTTTTCTCCAGGTGCTCCGGTTTCCTCCCACATCCCAAAGATGTGCTTTTAGGCTGATTGATTGGGTAACAAATTGTCCCTATATTGGACCTCCCTGATCCTCGCACGTAAGGCGTAGACTAAAATCATGAATAGGTCACTGAGACAATGGGACGGCGGCGCGGGCTCGTTGGGCCGAAGGGCCTGTTTCCCGTGCTGTGTTATTCTTTGTTCTTTGCTCTTTATTTTCAATTGTTGTTCGAGTGGCATTGAATGAATGTAAATCTTGGTATTACAAATGTCCTTATGGTTAATACCAGCCCTTTCTGCAGTGAGTATAATTGCTAATTAATGTATAAATGCAGCAAATTCAACTATCCTTTAGACAGGCTGGTATCAGCTTTCTCCTTTGTCGATGATACATTCAGCACATTACCAAACCTGGACCATAAAGTGACAATTGGCCACTGTTAATATGTTTATCAGTAAATGGATGGAGGGTCTTACCTGCTGGGATAAGAACATAAGAAATAGGAGCAGGAGTAGGCCAACTAGCCCTTCGAGCCTGCCCCGCCATTCAGTAAGATCATGGCTGATCTGTCGTGGCTCAGTTCCACATTCCCGCCCTCTCCCCATAACCCTTAATCTCCCCTCTCATCAAAAACCCATCAACCCGCATCTTGAAAATATTTAGCGAGGCAGCCTCCACCACTTCAACGGGCAGAGAATTCCAGAGATTCACCATCCTTTGAGTGAAGAAGTTCCTCCTCAACTCCGTTCTAAACCGCCCCCCCTTTATCTTGAGGCTATGCCCCCTAGTCCTACTATCCTTTCTGAGCGGGAAGAGTCTCTCCACCTCTATCCTATCCATCCCATTCATCATCTTATACGTCTCAATGAGACCTCCCCTCATTCTTCTAAACTCTAACGAGTACAAGCCTAATCTATTCAGCCTCTCCTCATAGCTCAACCCCCTCAACTCCGGCATCAGCCTAGTAAACCTCCTCTGCACTCCCTCCAAGGCTAAAATATCCTTGCGTAAGTACGGCGCCCAAAACTGCACACAGTACTCCAGCTGCGGCCTCACCAATGCCCTATACAGCCGCAGCAAGACCTCCCTACTTTTATATTCAATCCCCCTCACGATGAAGGCCAGCATCCCATTCGCCTTCCTGACCACCTGCTGCACCTGCAAGCTGGGCTTTTGCGACTCATGCACAAGGACCCCGAGGTCCCTCTGCACCGTCGCCTGCTGCAGTTTTTCTCCACGTAAGTAATAATCCTTCCTACCATTATTCCTACCAAAGTGGACCACCTCGCACTTGCCAACATTAAATTCCATTTGCCATTTCCTGGCCCGTTCGCCCAGCCTATCTAGATCCTTCTGTAGACTCTCCCCACCCTCCGCACAATTTGCCTTTCCACCAATTTTGGTATCATCAGCAAATTTCGACACCCTGCACTCGGTTCCCTCCTCCAGATCATCTATATAAATGGTAAATAGCTGAGGCCCCAGCACCGACCCCTCGGGCACTCCACTAGTCACCATCTACCAATCCGAATAGCACCCATTGACCCCCACTCTCTGCCTCCTATTTGACAACCAGTCCTCTATCCACGCTAACACCCGACCCCCAATTCCATGTCCCCTGACCTTCTGTAATAACCTCTTGTGAGATACCTTGTCAAACGCCTTCTGAAAATCCAGAAAGACCGCATCCACCGGCTGTCCTCTGTCCACCGCCCTAGACACATCCTCATAGAACTCCAGTAAATTTGTCAGACACGACTTCCCTAGAGTGTTGGTAGATAGGAGTCAGGTGTGCAATGCTACATTCTGTGATAAAACATATTGTCAAGAAAAAGGAATCTGTGTCGAATTTCACACTTCACCATCTGGCTTGGGTCCATTTAATGGCCCCTTGGGTTTATTTAGCCAAGGTGCCAGCTAAAACAGAAGGACAATCAAAATCAGAGTCTGTTGATGTCAATTAACATAGAAACATAGAAAATTGAAAGAGGAGTCGGTCATTCAGCCCTTCGAGCCTGCTCTGTTCTTCATCTTGATCATGGCTGATCATCAAAATCAATGTCCTGACCCTGCCTTCCTCGCCATATCCTTTTATCCTTTTAGCCTGAAGAGCAAAATCCTTGAAGGTGCACCAGTTGCCACAGCTGTGGATGACAGTTTGCATACAATATTCAGTACAGACTTAACATCTCCACAGGAGAGAAACCACACCACTTCTCTGCTATTCCTGCCACTTTTGAAAAATGCATTGTAATTGCATTTATAACTGCTGGATAGATGCCATTAACAATGTAGAAAACTGCCCAGCTATGTCCTGTCCATTAAAAAAAGCAGGATAAATCCAACCCAGCCAATTACCACCCCATCAACCTACTGTCAATCATCAGCAAAATGATGGAAACAAGCAGCAATAAACCTGCTCACTGAAGCTCTGTTTGAGTTTCCCCAGGGTCACTCAGTTTCTGACCCATTGCAGTCTTGGTTCAAGCATGACTGAAAGAGCTGAACTCAAGGTGAGAGTGACTGTCATTTACAATATTTGACTGAGTAGGGCATCAAGGGGCCTGAGCTTAACTGGAATCAATAGGAATTGAGGCAAACTCTGCACTGGTTGGAATCCTACCTAGCACAAAGGAAAAAGGCTTTGGTTGTTGGGAGTCAATCATCACAGCCCCAGGACATCACTGCAGCAGTTCCTCAGGGTAGTGTCCTAGACCCTTCAGTTGCTTCATCAATGACCTCTCTTGTAAGGACAGAAGTGGGGATGTTCGGCGTTATTCACAACTCGTCCTGAAGAAATCCATGCCCATTTGCAGCAAGACTTTCATAACATTCAGACTTGGACTGATAAGTGGCAAGTAACATTTGTGTCACACAGTGCCAGGCAATGACCATCTCCAACAAGAGAGAGTCTCACCATCACTGCTTGACATTCAATGGCATTACCATTTCTGAATCCCCCATTTATCAATACCCTGAGGATTACCATTGACCAGAAACTGAACGAGTCCAGACACAAATACTGTGGCTACATGAGCACATTAGAGGGTGCAGGTTCTGTGGAAAGTAACACACCTCCTGACTCACCAAAGCCTGTCCACCATCTACAACTTAGAAAGTCAGGAGTGTGCTCCACTTGCCTGGATGAGTGCAGTTCCAACTGGAACTCACCACCAACCAGTGGATAGCAGTTTGCTTGATTGATGACAGTATCAAAAATCTACAAGATGCACTGCAGTAACTCACCATACCTCCTTAGACGGCACTTGCCGAGGCCACAACTTCTCCACCCAGAAGGAGAAGGGCAGCAGACACGTGGGAGCACCACCACCTGCAAGTTCCCCTTCCAGTCACGCAACCTCTTGACTTGAAACTATATCGCCATTTCTTTACTGTCACTGGGTCAAAATCCAGGAACTACCTACATTACAGGGGTTTACGTTGTTTCAGAAGGTAGCTCACCACCACTTTCTCAAGTGCAATGGGGGATGGGCAATGAAGCTGTTATTAAGACACGTGTAGTTTTTAATTCCAACACTACATTATACACTTCCACGTTTCTTCCTCTATTAACAGTGTGGTTTGTCTGTATAGCAGGAAATAAACAATATTTTTCACTATGTTAATACATGTGACAAATCAAATCAAGCCAGTTTTCTTACCATTTGCGCTGCATTTTTTTCTAAATTCAATTACAGGGATCTGCTGAATCCAGTTTGTAAAGCTGAAGCAATTAAAATATTTTACCTTGCCCTGCTAAACTGTGTATCAGCTTGTACCAACATACAGACATTTTTGGATACAGGTCTGTTGGCTTTCAGAATCAGTGATTAGCGGATAATTTGGCACAATTTTACACCCCATTCTGTTAGCTATGACTTCAGAGATGTTGGAAGAAAGGACTGTTGGGGCGGCACGGTAGCACAGTGGTTAGCACTGCTGCTTCACAGCTCCAGGGTCCTGGGTTCGATTCCCGGCTCGGGTCACTGCCTGTGTGGAGTTTGCACATTCTCCTCGTGTCTGCGTGGGTTTTCTCCGGGTGCTCCGGTTTCCTCCCACAGTCCAAAGATGTGCGGGTTAGGTTCATTGGCTATGCTAAAATTGCCCCTTAGTGTCCTGGGATGTGTAGGTTAGAGGGATTAGCAGGTAAATGTGTAGGGATATGGGGATAGGGTCTGGGTGGGATTGAGTTCGGTGCAGACTCGATGGGCCGAAGGGCCTGTTTCTGCACTGTAGGGTTCTATATTGACTAAAGCATTTGAAAGGTAATAAATAAGTGTTTTAAACTTGGTCTCGTTAGATCAGAATCGGAACTTCAAGAATTGGGATAAGTAATGGAACGGATTGCAAACTGGCTGCAAAACAGAGACTGGAGTTAAAGGTGCAGTTGGGCAGAAGATGGGGCAATGGTGTTCCGCAGAGGATGATGTTGGGACCAGAGTTGCCTGCATGTAAATAAAGGATTTGGACCCTAGAATCAGAAGTACATAAGAAATAAATAGGAGCAGGAGTAGGCCATCTGGCCCTTCGAGCCTGCCCCGCCATTCAATAAGATCATGGCTGATCTGTCGTGACTCAGCTCCACCTTCCCGCCCTCTCCCCATAACCCTTAATCCCCTCTCTTATCAAAAACCCATCAACCCGTTTCTTAAAAATATTTAGCGAGGCAGCCTCCACCACTTCAACGGGCAGAGAATTCCAGAGATTCACCACCCTTTGAGTGAAGAAGTTCCTCCTCAACTCTGTTCTAAACCGCCCCCCCCTTTATCTTGAGGCTGTGCCCCCTAGTCCTACTGTCTTTTTTGAGCGGGAAGAGTCTCTCCACCTCTATCCTATCCATCCCATTCATCATCTTATATGTCTCAATGAGATCTCCCCTCATTCTTCTAAACTCTTAACGAGTACAAGCCTAGTTTATTCAGCCTCTCCTCATAGCTCAATCCCCTCAACTCCGGTATCAGCCTAGTAAACCTCCTCTGCACTCCCTCCAGGGCCAAAATATCCTTGCGCAGGTGCGGCGCCCAAAACTGCACACAGTACTCCAGCTGCGGCCTCACCAATGCCCTATACAGCTGTAGCAAGACCTCCCTACTTTTATATTCAATCCCCCTCGCTATGAAGGCCAGCATCCCATTCGCCTTCCTGACCACCTGCTGCACCTGCAAGCTGGGTTTTTGCGACTCATGCACAAGGACCCTGAGGTCCCTCTGCACCGTCGCCTGCTGCAGTTTTTCGCCCCGTAAGTAATAGTCCTTCCTACCATTCCTCCTACCAAAGTGGACCACCTCACACTTGCCAACATTAAATTCCATTTGCCATTTCCTGGCCCATTCACCCAGCCTATCTAGATCCTTCTGCAGACTATCCACACCCTCCGCACAATTTGCCTTTCCCCCAATCTTGGTGTCATCAGCAAATTTCGACACCCTGCACTCGGTTCCCTCCTCCAGATCATCTATATAAATGGTAAATAGCTGAGGCCCCAGCACCGACCCCTGGGGCACCCCACTAGTCACCAACCGCCAATCCGAATAGCATCCATTGACCCCCACTCTCTTCCTCCTATTTGACAACCAATCCTCTATCCACGCTAACACCCTACCCCCAACTCCATGTCCCCTGACCTTCTGCAATAACCTCTTGTGAGGTACCTTGTCAAACGCCTTCTGAAAATCCAGAAAGACCACATCCACCGGCTCTCCTCTATCCACTGTCCTAGACACATCCTCATAGAACTCCAGTAAATTTGTCAGACACGACTTCCCTTTAATGAAACCGTGTTGCGTCCGCCCTATCAAGCAATTCCCCTCAAGATGCCTCGCTATTTCCTCCTTAATGACGGATTCTAACATTTTACCTACCACAGACGTTAAACTAACCGGCCTATAATTCCCCGCCTTTTGCCTGGCACCCTTCTTAAACAACGGCGTAACATTAGCCGTTTTCCAATCTTCCGGCACTTCCCCGGAATCCAGCGACGTCTGGAAAATAACCACCAAGGCATCCACTATCACCTCCGCCATTTCTTTCAGAACCCTCGGATGCATTCCATCCGGTCCTGGGGACTTGTCCACAATCAGCCCCTCCAGTCTGTCGAGCACCACCTCTCTCGTAACAGTAATGTCATTAAGACCCTCCATTCCTACCACCTTTCCATCGCTAACACCCGGCAAATTATTCACGTCCTCCTCCGTGAAGACAGAAACAAAAAAGTTATTCAAAACCTTAGCCATATCCCCATCCCCTACCACTAGCTCCCCTTTCTCATCCTCTAAAGGACCAACGTTCACCCGAGCCAGCCTCTTCCTTTTTATATATTTATAAAAACTCTTGCTATCCTTTTTTATATTAAGTGCTAGCCCAGCCTCATAGCTTCTCCTACTCTCCTTTATCAATTTCTTTGTCAATCTTTGTTGACATTTAAACCTTTCCCAATCCTCTTCTCGCCCACTGCTCTTAGCTACTCTAAACTCCTCCGCTTTTAATTTAACACTTTCCTTCACCTCCTTCGTTATCCACGGCTTATTACCTCTCCTCCTACTGTCCTTTTTAACCATCGGAATAAATTTCTGCTGAGCACCAAGAAAGATCTCCTTAAAGATCCTCCACTGCTCCTCAGCAGACCTACCTTCCAACGCGCTCCCCCAGTCCACATTCGCCAATTCTTCTCTCATCCTACCATACTCCCCTCTATTCAAACAAAGGACGCGTACAATATAAATAGGTAAAACAAAGGGAAACTGATACAAGACAGCATTATTTAACCAACTTGCAGAATGGGCATGTAAATGGCAAAGCAATTTCAAGATGGGCAAGTGTGAAGTGGTACATTTAGGAGGAATAATTAGGTCACCTACTTCGAAGGTAAGCTAAATGGAGTCAAAGCACAAAGGGGATCAATGGGTATAGATTCAATAATTAAAATGTAGCGACATAGGTTAACAAAGCTTTCAAGTGTGCAAACAATTTACTGAAGTTCATTTCTAGAGGAACAGAAAGTAAACCATTTATGTTAAGCTTGTGTAGAATCTTAAACTCGATTTGGCATGCCGGCCTCCATATTACAAAAGGATATTGAAGCACTAGAGAATGCAAAGGATTTGCCAGGTTAATACGAGGACTGAGAGGGCCCGATTATCAAGAAAGGTTTAACAGGCTGCGTAACACTTCAGTTGAGGTCATCAAAATTATGTCATTGTTTGACATAATTTGTTTTACTGCACCTTGTCTTATTGTGCCCTGTTCTGGTGGGGCAGCACAGTGGTTGGCATTGTTGCCTCAGCAGCAGGGATCCATTTTCGAGTTCCAGCTTGGGTCACTGTCTGTGGTGTTTGCTCATTCTCCCCATGACTGCGTGGGTTTCCTCTGGGTGCTCCAGTTTCCTCCCATAATCCGAAAGACATGCTGGTTCGGGGCATTGGCAATGCTAAATTCTCCTTCAGGAGTGTAGCAACCAGGGGATGTTCACAGTAGCTTCATTGCAATGTCAATGTAAGTCATCTTGTGCACTAATAAATAAAACTAAACTTAAATGTTTTTTGTTGCCTTCATCCTCTCATTTAGGTCAAATTCAAGATGGCCAGAGCGTGGTGACTTCTTGTGAGCTGTGCCCAGTATACCCTCTAATTCTATCTTTTATTCTAGTTCTATGCTTTTAAAGCTCTGATTCATATAAGCTCTCTCTAAAGTGCTACGTTTTAATCCTCTTCTCCGTGAATGGTACGCTTTGTCTGTACGGTGCACAAGGAACAATACTTTATTGCATACCAACACATGTGACAATAAGAAATCAAATCAAAAAGGTGTTAACACACGCTAGAGACTGATTCCACAGCTAGCTGTCATCTCCTGACATCTTTCCCAAGTGACTGTTCTTCATGTGTGAATTTAGACAGCAATTATGAAGCTATTGAACTGCAATCTTCCCCCTCATGAGATCCAACAAGCACTATTCAACACACATCAACAGCAACAACTTGCAATTTTATAGTACTTTTAACATAATAAAATGTTCCATAATCACCATGTAACACCAAACCACACAAGTGTTCGTTAGCAGAGATGACCAAAACTTGGTGAAAGAGGCAATTTAAAAGAAGAATATTAGTCAGAGAGGCAAAGAAGCTTGGTGTGGCAGTAATCCAGAGTTCAAGTTCCACCATGGCAGCTGATGGACTTTAAAAATCAATTATTTAATACCCATTAATAAAAGTCTAGAATTGAAAGCTAGCCTCAGTAATGATGATTAGAAACTACCATCAATTGTCGTTAAAACCCATCTGCCTTCTTTACCAGATCTGACCTACATGTGACTCCAGACCCACAGCTACGTGGTTGATTCTTAACTGCCCACTGAAATGGCCTGGCAAGCCACTCATTTAATTAAGGATGGATAACAAATGCTGGCATTACCAGTGAAGCCTGTATCCATGAAAAGTTTTTATAAAGCAAAGAAACTGGAGGCAAAATCAAATGTATGTGGGGGACTAAGCTATTTAATTTTAACCTTGTGTTTATCAACAGCTTTGCCATTTGTGTATTTGTATTTGTCCTTGAAGTATTTTGAATGGTCTGAAGAACTATTTTATGGTCTCCAAACAAACTGCGGTAGATTTCAAGATTAAGGCAGTATCATTATTTGGCATTATATCCTCAACTAGTCATTGAACCCCTGCATCTTGTATTTTATAAGACAGCATGTTCTAAATGCTGGAAAACATTTTATATTTTCTTCTAGAAAAGCCAACCTCTTTGTTTCATTCCTAATTGATGTGGGTCTTGGATTGTTGCTCATCTCTTGGCTTTATCAAAAGAACCGCATTGGCCAGTTAGCGGACGCCCTCCTTCCAGTCGCTGATGTAAGAAATTTTGTATATGTTATTGGTTTGAAAAATGTGCACTGCTGAGAGAAGCTTTGCCACTTTGGCATTGTCATACAGATTTTAATTTGTAAACTTTTTTTCTGAGTGATGTCTAATAACTTGGTTATTGGTAAGAGACTGGGTCGAATAGGGAGGGTTTAGGTTTAATCTCTGATCTTTGAACAAAGAAAAGTACAGCACAGGAACAGGCCCTTCAGCCCTTGAAACCTGTGCCAATCATGATATTCTGACTAAACTTAAAAGCCTTGTGCCCTTACTAGGTCCTTATCCCTCTATTCCCACCCTATTCATGTATCCATCCAGATGCCTCTTAAATGTTACTAATGTACCTGTTTTACCACTTTGTCTGGCAGCTCGTTCCAGCGTGGAAAAACTTACCCCGCACATTTCTCTCAATCTTTCCCCCTCACACCTTGAATCTGTGCCCTCTTGTAATTAACACTTCCACCGTGGGAAAAAGCCTCTATCCACCCCGTCAGTGCCACTCATAATTTTGTAGACCTCTATCAGGTCTTCCCTCAGCCTCCTGGGTTAATTGACTTCCAGCTGCATAGAGGATAATTTACGAGCTATGTAAAAAAAAGCAGTGTTACTCCAGATTGCTATCCCAACAACCCCTGCTGGAAAAACTTAGATGTGGAGAGGGTTACGTTTGACAAATACTATCAACCGCTTTTTATGGCCAAGCATTTACTGTCAAGTATCAGGCATAAATAATGGCCTCTTGGACAATGGATATCTGTTTTCACATTGGAATCAGAAGCACAGCTCAGCCATTCAGCCCTTCAAGCCTGCTTTGCCATTCATTTTCATCACAGCTGATCATCAAATTCAATATTCTGATCCTGCCTTTCCCCCACTTTCTTTAGAATGTTTTAGGGAGGAGATTGCATAGTGGTATTATCACTCAAACAGTAATCTAGAGACCCAGGGTAACACTCTAAGCACCTAGGTTCGAATCCCACCGTGGCTGATGGTGGAATTTGAACTCAGTAGAAAAAAATCTAGAACTAAGAGTCTAATGATGACCATGAAATCATTGTTGATTGTTGCCAACACCGATCTGGTTCACTAACATCCTAGTGTTGGTGACTAGAACATAGAACATTACAGCGCAGAACAGGCCCTTCGGCCCACGATGTTGCGCCGACCAGTTACAAAAACAATGACCCACTAACCTAAACCAATCCCTTTTTGTCCATAAACCTATCCACGGATCTCTTAAATGCCCCCAAACTAGGCGCATTTACAACTGCAGCAGGCAGGGCATTCCAATCCCTCACCACCCTCTGGGTAAAGAGCCTACCCCTGACATCCGTCCTATACCACCCCTTAATTTAAAGCCATGCCCCCTCATGCTAGATTTCTCCATCAGAGGAAAAAGGCTATTACTATCCACCCTATCTCAACCTCTAATCATCTTATAAGAAATAGGAGCAGGAGTAGGCCATCTAGCCCTTCGAGCCTGCCCCGCCATTCAATAAGATCATGGCTGATCTGTCGTGGCTCAGTTCCACCTTCCCACCCTCTCCCCATAACCCTTAATCCCCTCTCTTATCAAGAACCCATCAACCCACTTCTTAAAAATATTTAGCGAGGCAGCCTCCACCACTTCAACGGGCAGAGAATTCCAGAGATTCACCACCCTTTGAGTGAAGAAGTTCCTCCTCAACTCTGTTCTAAACCGCCTCCCCTTTATCTTGAGGCTGTGCCCCCTAGTCCTACTGTCTTTTTTGAGCGGGAAGAGTCTCTCCACCTCTATCCTATCCATCCCATTCATCATCTTATACGTCTCAATGAGATCTCCCCTCATTCTTCTAAACTCTAACGAGTACAAGCCCAGTTTATTCAGCCTCTCCTCATAGCTCAATCCCCTCAACTCCGGTATCAGCCTAGTAAACCTCCTCTGCATTCCCTCCAGGGCCAAAATATCCTTGCGCAGGTGCGGCGCCCAAAACTGCACACAGTACTCCAGCTGCGGCCTCACCAATGCCCTATACAGCTGCAGCAAGACCTCCCTACTTTTATATTCAATCCCCCTCGCTATGAAGGTCAGCATCCCATTCGCCTTCCTGACCACCTGCTGCACCTGCAAGCTGGGTTTTTGCGACTCCTGCTCAAGGACCCCGAGGTCCCTCTGCACCGTCTGCTGCAGTTTTTCGCCACGTAAGTAATAGTCCTTCCTACCATTCTTCCTACCAAAGTGGACCACCTCACACTTGCCAACATTAAATTCCATTTGCCATTTCCTGGCCCATTCGCCCAGCCTATCTAGATCCTTCTGCAGACTCTCCACACCCTCCGCACAATTTGCCTTTCCCCCAATCTTGGTGTCATCAGCAAATTTCGACACCCTGCACTCGGTTCCCTCCTCCAGATCATCTATATAAATGGTAAATAGCTGAGGCCCCAGCACCAATCCCTGGGGCACCCCACTAGTCACCAACCGCCAATCCGAATAGCACCCATTGACCCCCACTCTCTGCCTCCTATTTGACAACCAATCCTCTATCCACGCTAACACTCTACCCCCAACTCCATGTCCCCTGACCTTCTGCAATAACTCTTGTGAGGTACCTTGTCAAACGCCTTCTGAAAATCCAGAAAGACCACATCCACCGGCTCTCCTCTATCCACTGCCCTAGACACATCCTCATAGAACTCCAGTAAATTTGTCAGACACGACTTCCCTTTAATGAAACCGTGTTGCGTCCGCCCTATCAAGCAATTCCCTTCAAGATGCCTCGCAATTTCCTCCTTAATGACGGATTCTAACATTTTACCTACCACAGACGTTAAACTAACCGGCCTATAATTCCCCGCCTTTTGCCTGGCACCCTTCTTAAACAACGGCGTAACATTAGCCGTTTTCCAATCTTCCGGCACTTCCCCGGAATCCATATATGTTTCAATAAGATCCCCTCTTAGCCTCCTTCTTTCCAGCGAAAACAACCCCAAATCCCTCAGCCTCTCCTCTTAGGACCTCCCCTCCATACCAGGCAACATCCTGGTAAACCTCCTCTGCACCTTCTCCAAAGCCTCCACATCCTTCCTGTAATGTGGGGACCAGAACTGCACACAGTACTCCCAAGTGTGGCCGCACCAGAGTTGTGCACAGTTGCAACATGACGCTGCGACTCCTAAATTCAATCCCCCTACCAATAAACACCAAGGTTGCCTTCTTAACAACTTTATCTACTTGACTCCCAACTTTCAGGGATCTATGTACACATACAGCTAGATCCCTCTGCTCATCCACACTATTCAAAGTCCTCCCGTTAGCCCTATACTCGACACATCTGTTATTCCTACCAAAGTGACTAGGGGATTTTTGCAGTAACTTCATTCCAATGTTCATGTAAACCTACTTGTGATATTAATAAATAAATAGGGGAAGTGGCAGTTCATAATTACAACATAGGAGTCATCCTGTGGTTTGAGTTAATCCTTTAAGCTGAGTTTAGAGGAGAGCAGCTTTGACTCAGCATTAAGGAGTGCAGAATATCCTTCGATGATGTCAGCAGTCCATTCAAGTGTCCACTTTTAGCGATGTGACTAGAGCAAGAGAAATTTTAGCAGTCGAGTTGCCCATTGGCTGCTTGCATGCTTAATCAGATGGTATACAGCAGTGAAGGACAAGTGGTAGAGATGATACACATGGAAGAAGACATTAAATTGGACATAAAAATCAGATATAAATTTTGTGAAGACTATTAAATTTATGATTTAACATCTATTAGTCGTGGATTGAAACTAAATTGTGTTACAATTACAGTACAGTTACTAGTCTCAGACGATATCAATAGAGTAAGTAGCGTAAATAACAGCAGTACATCAGGCTCTGTGGCAATGGGCTACTAATCATTCAGTTAACATTTAATGCTAAAAGAGCATGGCTGAATCTTTCTGCCTGTCTAAAAATAAAAACATTGACAATAAGTGCTTGACGTTATTCGCTTGATTGACTGGAGTAATACCACATGCAGTGTGAAATCTAAGCCTGTGGAGTATTTTCCATGCCAAAGTTCTGTGCACATAAGACGGTAAAAAGTCTGACAACACCAAGTTTTAGTCCAACCGATTTATTTGATAGTAAACTCACTAGCTTTCGAGGGGACTGCCTCTTCGTCAGGTGAATGGAGAGTTCCGGCCACGGGCATTCAGCCTCTGACCATCGGGTAAGCATTCTCCAAGGCGGCCTTCACGACACACAACAGCGCAGAGTCGCTGAGCAGAGACTGATAGCCAAGTTCCACACACACATGAGGACGGTCTCAACAGGGATCTTGGGTTCATGTCGCACTATCTGTAACCCCCGTGACTTGCCTGGGTTTGCAAAACCTCACACTGTGCTGTCTGGAGACAATACACATCTCTTTAACCTGTGATCAGTGCTCCTTCCACACACGTCGGCCACTTTAGGACTTGAACAGCAGGTTAGGTGTAAGGATTCGCATTCTAATCAGTAATCTCTAAACTGTCTGTGCTTTATATGCTCTGTCCAAGGCCAGAACTCTCCATTCACCTGACGAAGAGGCAGTCCCCTCAAAAGCTAGTGAGTTTACTGTCAAATAAATCGGTTGGACTAAAACCTGGAGTTGTCAGACTTTTGACTGTGTTTACCCCAGTCCAATGCCGGCACGTGCACATCATGACATAAGACGGCACAGTGCGGTTAGCACTGCTGCCTCTGTGCCAGGAACCCAGGTTCAGTTGCACCCTCAGGTCACTGCCTATGTGGAGTTTGCACATTCTCCCTGTCTCTGCATGGGTTTCCTCCCTCTCTCCAAAGATGTGCAAGTTAGGTTAGTTGGCCATGTTAAATTGCCCCTCGGTGTCAGGGGAACGAGCTACGGTAAATACATGGAGTTATGGGGATAGGCTGTGAGTGAGATTGTGGTCAGTGCAGACTCGATAGGCCAAATGGCCTCCTTCTGCACTGCATGGTTATATGATTTTAACATGTATATTTTTATGATACCAGCATGTTGCCAAGGAGTTACAGGAACTGCTGGAGTGGCTGATGGGTGCTCCTGCTGGTTTAAAAATGAACAAAGCGCTTGATGAAGTGCTGGGGCGTTTCTTCCTTTACCACATCCACCTTTGGATAAGTAAGTAATTCTATGTTCCTGCACCTCCTGAAAGCATCACCTTGTCTCCACAACAGTGCACATACACTTCAAAAGTAAGTGGTTCAGGATGTACTGGTTTGTTCTTCTGTACTCTGAAGACAAAGATGGTTTAGAGTTTCACAGTTACAAAGCAAACAAAATACACTTTCTCTTGAGCAAAGTACAAAATCTCTGTAACAAAAGACAAAAATGTTGAGAAACCCTCAGCAACGCCTGTGGCGGCAGCATTTTGTCAAAGCATTTTATTGCCATCTCACTGATATGATTTGAAATTCGTTCTCCTTTGTGCTTTAAGATTCTAAAGTCATACTATTTCCTTTGATCAAGCCTTTGAAACTCATGTATAGCAGCACAGAATAATTTTTGTTTTAGATACTGAGTATTTTCTTACATAAATTTGCTCTTTTTCTTCCCACACCTCATTTTAGCTATTGGCAATTTTAGTTCTAGCTAAAAATAATCAGACTATTGTACCCCATCTTTATGGTAATCAAACTCACTCTTCTATCAAAAGACACAAGTCCAAGGCACTGTTGGATTTGAGATAGCAAATTTACCGATGCTGCAGTAAGTTAGGGGCAAAGTTGGTACCAGAGGTCACAATACCAGCTGTAATGTCACTGTCATTGTTCGTGAGGTTTACATGTGGCATTTTTATTTGTTGCAATTTGAGGTTAAAATTACTCTTGAATTGTCATCGGGCAATTCCTTACCATGATGGGTAGACTGGAGATGCTGTTCACAGACTGGAGGAGATGTTTAGTTTGCCCTTGGTGAGCTCACAAGGAAACAAACATTTTATTATCAACCTGATTCTCCTCAATTTTTGTCTCCCTACGGAGAACCATTGCTGCTGGAAAATATGCAGAGGCCACAGAATTTCTCCCTGGTAATTCCTGGGAAGAATGTGATAATGGTAATTATTGTTGCATAACAGCAAATTATCGAATCACGATATTGGCTGTGGAAAGTGATTCGAGGATAAGTTTTGATGCTCGTGAAACTCTGCTTCACGATTGCAGCCCAGTGTTTGATTGTTTGTAAAATGATGCTTGTTTCGAACTTTTGCCAAAGCAGCTTGTAACAGTATGTATTTATTTCATAGGTTATATCCATCTGATGTCTCCATTTATTGAGATGATCCTGTGGTACGTTGGCCTATCGGCATGTCTCGGCCTGACAGTTGCCTTATCCATTGTTTCAGACATCATTGCTCTGCTGACTTTTCACATCTACTGCTTTTACGTATATGGGGCCAGGTAAGTTGTCAACGTTTAACCAAGGACTTGCAAAAGATTACTAGCTAGTAATAAAATAATTTTACCAGGATGTTGCCTGGTTTTACCAGAATGTTGCCTGGTATGGAGGGGAGATCCTATGAGGAGAGACTGAGAGATTTGGGGTTGTTTTCGCTGGAAAGAAGGCGGCTAAGAGGGGACCTCATTGAAACATATAAGATGATTAGAGGTTTAGACAGGGTAGATAGTGATAGCCTTTTTCCTAGGATGGAGAAAGCTAGCACGAGGTGGCACGACTTTAAATTAAGGGGGGGTAGTTATAGGACTGATGTCAGGGGTAGGTTCTTTACCCAGAGGGTGGTGAGGGACTGGAATGCCCTGCCAGCTGCAGTTGTAAATGCACCTAGTTTGGGGGCGTTTAAGAGATCTGTAGATAGGTTTATGGACGAAAAGGGATTGGTTTAGGCGAGTGGGTCATTGTTTTGTAACTGGTCGGCGCAACATCGTGGGCCGAAGGGCCTGTTCTGCGCTGTAATGTTCTATGTTCTATGAAGTTTAAGGACCAGAAAATTTGAACTGTGTAAATGGTTGTATTTTGGTGAGCTCAGAGACGATTGCTTGCCCCTTGCAGCTCAGGCAGGTCTCATTGAGTACAAGAATCAATAAACTTGCGATGTCTGTATCCAGAGGATGGCTATATATCGGTGAAAGTCTCACTTCTGCGTCAGAAGATCATGAGTTCAATTGAGCATAAAATCCAGACTGATCTTCCAGTGAAGTACTGAGGGTGTGCTGCATTGTTGGGGGTGCCATGTTTTGGATAAAGTGTTAAAACGGAGGCCCATAAATCCTCTGAATGTAAAAGATCGCATGACAGTGTTTTGATGAGACTGGAAGATTTTCCCCAGTGCCCTGATCAATATTGAATCCCTCGACCAACGTTTAATGAACACATTATTTTGTCGTTATGATGTTACAATCTGTAGGATCTTGCACAAACAGCACGACTGTTACACTTCAGACATTTTGAGGAATCCTGCACTCGTGAAAGAAGCTATATATTTAATGTTTAGAACAGTAGGGTAGCATAGTGGTTAGCACTGCTGCCCTACAGCGTGAGGGATCCAGGTTTAATTCCGTCCTCGGTGACTGCCTGTGTGGAGTTTGCACGTTCTCCCTGTGTCTGTAAGGGTTTCCTCCGGGAAGCTCCCACACTCCGAAGATATGCGGGTTAGGTTGCTTGGCCATGCTAAATTGGCACTTAGTGTCAGGGGGATTAACAGCGTAAGTACATCGGGCTTTGGGGATAGGCCCTGGGTGGGATTGTTGTCAGTTTGATTGCCTGAATGACCTCCTTCTGCATTGTACAAATTCTATTCTATGATTGATTAAGATTTAAAAAGCCCTTATAACAGTTTTGTTGGTACAAGTAACAAGCAGTGTGGTTTGTTGCAATGAGCACAGTTTGTTTCATGCAAATTTTTCCCCTCAAGCAGAGAACATTGTCAAAAAGTTTTGTTTTTATTCCATAATAAGTGAATTATTGGAAATCACAACAGTGATTAGTGTCACAACTGATGATAGCAAATGTGTGCATTCAGCAATGAATCATTTATCTGTTGACCTCTCGAAACCTTTGCATCACCTGTAAGATTCAAGTAAGAATTGACGTAACACCTTAAAGCTCAACACCATTAAGGGCAGGGCAAATCACTTGACTGGTGTTCCTGCCACTCCAACCTTTCCAACATCTGAGGTAAACTTTTACGTTCTCCTACCAGCAGGTTTCGTCACTCTGCCAGTCCTCTGAGATTCCCTGTGTAACACCATTTCGGGAGTGCCTTCATCACAAGGAAAGGCCTGATTCTGCTGCTCCTTACACTACTTCGGGCCAGCCAGGGATAGAAAATAAAGTGGCCTTGCTAGTATTGCTCATGCCCCAAAAACCAAATTTTATAAAAGGCTATTTTGTTAAAAATAATTTACAAATTTTCCAATAATCATGCACTAAAATTGGTAAGTCAAGTTGCAGCTTGAGAGAATCTTAGGCCACACTTGGAATATAGTGTTCAATTTTGGTTGCCACATTACCAGAAGGGTGTGGATGCTTTGGAGAGGGTACAGAAAAGATTTACCAGGATGTTACCTGTATGGAGGGCATTAGCCCTGGTATGGAGGGCATGAGCTATGAGAACTTGGTTTGTTGTCACTGGTATGATGGAGGTTGAAGGGAGACCTGATAGAAGTCTACAAGATTATGAGGGGCATGGACAAACTGGATAGTCAGAAGCTTTTTCCGAGGGTAGGAGAGTCAATTACCAGAGGAAGAGGGGCAAGGTTTAAAGGACATGTACGAAGCAAGTTTTTTTACACATAAGGTGGTGGGTGCCTGGAACTTGCTGTCAATGGAAGCAGAAATGATAGTGATATTTAAGGAGTGTCTTGATAAATACATGAAAAGGATGGCGAAAGAGAGATATAGTCCCCGCAAGCGTTGGGGATTTTAGTTCAGTCAGACAGCAAGGTTGGTGCAGTCTTGTAGGGCAGAAGGCTCTGTTCCCGTGCTGTATTTTTCTTTGTACACATCATCTGTAATTGAGCGGATAGTTCTCATAGATCCCTCTCAAGATCATTAGGAAACAGCTAGGTAATGCAAAAAGGCACTACTTGATTTGTTTTGACCTCTTGTGTTAAGTCATTTTTTGCTCAGCATCAGAAGTGATCAGGACCAATGTTTGGTGCATCATCTTGATTATTTCAATTTTAAAATTTGTACTTCGTGGAAGATCTATCTCTTTGAAATATATCCACAACTGCATTTAACACAAGTTGGGCACTTTTTCAGTAATGTTTATATCCTTCCCATTCCTCCAAACAAGCTTTCAAAACAAATATTTATTTTGTAAATCCTATACCGCAACTCCAAATATTTCTAATTGGAATTTATAAGCATCCAAAAGTAGGAAACGTTTGTTTATAGTAATTCATGATTCGTTACTTTATGCACAGCCAGTATAACTGGAATCACCAATTGTTTTCTTCCCGAGAAGCAGAATAATTTGCTATTTTCTTCTGTCAGCATAAGGAACACTGATTTTAAAATCTGCCTTGCTCAGTAGGTGGTGCTAAAACATTTTTTGCTGTGTCTGAAGTGTCAATTTCCTCAAAATTACGACTTCCAGTTTATGGACTTTTAGAAACCAAATAAATGGTAGTGGTTTGGGGAATTTTATCTTCTGTTTTTAACTAGTAAATAATTCAGTTGAGTAAATTTAGTCAGTCGCATTTAAATGAGGGTACATTTGTTTTGCACTTATGAAAATGAAAGGTTTTTCCTGTCAGAAAAGTTATTCAGAAACTGATGCAGAATAATTTGTAGCAAAATAATGGAAAACTGCATTAACTACAAAAACAGGTTGTTGTCTTTGTCATTTTGGATATCACCGATGTTACTGAACTAAACCTCTGCATGCTTTTACTTAAATTCTTGCAGATTGTAATCATGTTTTCTGCACCCAAACTAATTTTGCAACATTTGTTTAAAGAATAACTAACTAAGATATGTTCTGTGACTGAATATTAGCCTGAAAGTCTATCTAAAGGCAGGAATCATTCATTTGGGCCTAAAAATATATTTTACTCTTGGATAAATTGGTTTTCAGTTAAAATCCTTTATTGCCTTTGACCTAAACCTTAACTGACAGGGAATGCTTGACGTCACAATTAAATGCAACAAAAATATTTCACTACAAGTCTATTTTTATCTGGTCTTAGTTCGTATGAACAGGAAATACTAAAATGAAAGATTATATCTACCATTGCGTCAGCATTTTACACTGGCAATGGAATTTGTTCAAATTAGTTGTTTTATAGCAAATGTCATGAGCAGAATTTGTCTGCACTTAGCTCCATTTATACTATTTCTTTAAAGATCACTTGTAAATTATTTGGCCCTGGATACTTATGGCGGCACAATGATGTACAGCACTGCTACCTCACAGCGCCAGGGACTTGGGTTCAATTCCTCGCTTGGGTCACTGTAAGGCGTTTCCACGTTCTCCCTATGTCTGCGTGGTTTCCTCCGTGTGCTCCGGCTTCCTCCCGCAGTCCAAAGATGTGCAAGTTAAGTGGGTTGGCCATGATAAATTGTCCATTAGTGTCAGGGGGATTAGCAGCGTAAATATATGGGATTCCAGAGATAGGGCCTGGGTGGGATCTTGTCGGTGCAGGCTCAATGGGCCAAACATCTCCTTCTGCTCCGCAGGGATTCTATGGGTCGTGCATTTCAAAATGCTGCATTTTCTCAGAAATAGTTGAAAGTTAATTTTAGTTGTCAGTTAATTAGTCTGCACTGTTATGACACTAAGATTCTCTGGAGTGCATTACTTGTAAGAAGGGCAGGGGAGTTATCCCGGTGTCATAGCCAAAATTTATCCTTCAAAAACAGGATTATCTTGTCATTATCACATCGCTGTTTGCTAGGAATTTGCTGTGTGCAACTTGACTGCTCTCTTTCCTCAATTGCAACAATGGAGCCATTTCAAAAGTACCGCATTTGTGGCTTCAAAGCATTTTGAGATGTTTTGTCATCATGAAAGGTGCTACGCAAACACATTTTTTTCTGTTTCTTTCTTTGTATTATTTATCAAAGTAAGTGGTACTGTAATTGTTATGTTTCCAGATAAATTAGAAGTTTTTTAATAGAAATTTCCACAGCTTCAAATTTCTTAAGAATGCAAGTCCGGTAGAATAGGAGACCTTCCTGCCCAAACAATTCAACTTGGGTTTATTGTGAGATTAAAAAGCAGACACAGTGCTTTCCAGTATGATGTCTCAGTGTAATTCCCCGAATGTCATCTCTGGATCTGTTTCTAAATCCCAAAATTTTTAGTCTTGCCAGCTTCTGCTTTAGAGTTTGACAGAACCATTCACGGAAGATTACCTCATCCAGTTTTTGAGTAGGCAGTCCAGAAATGTGAAAAAGAAAATACTTGTTGCTTGGTACCTAAATTCTGGTTTTAAAAACAAATTGAGTTTTCCAATTTTGCACTATGATGGGAAATGATTTTTATTAATATAATCTTCACAGAATTAAACTTTGATTCCCTCCCTGTCCAGTTTTTGACTTTACAAAAGCTGGCAACGGTATTTGTGCAATATTTGATGAACAGGCGTACTTGGACTCTTTCAAACAAGCTTTGGGTACTTTCTTAAAAACATTTACATTTACAGTTTGCCTTGCCTTAGATTTCTTGACTAAAAATCCTTCTCTCTCTGTTCAGTGCTTAAAAGCCTAACTTGTTGTAAACAGGTTTCTTTTCTTGCTACACCTCAAAATGGCAAACGTTGTTGCAGAAGTGCCAATATCTGCTCGAATACCTTGTCCAAGTGACTATCCTGACATTCACAGTGTAGACCATGAATACTGACGAGCTACTCAACCATAGTGGCGCAGCAAAATGAACCTACCTCTGTCCTTCTTCCTTTCCCGCGAATATTCACACGCAGATGCACAAGGCGCCGGCTGAGGCTGAGTTGTCGCACCATAATTGCTCACACGCAGAAATTCAGTACTGTAATTTAGCACAGACCATGAACGGTGTTTACCCACAAAGTCATCGGACTGAAAGAGTTATCCTGTACAACTCAATATGGTTTTTTTTTTACATGATAGCAATTTGAAACAACATTGTCCCAACAAGGCTAGTTGGCAGACTTCATTTGTTGAAGTTACCAGACTGCCCTCAAATTCAAATTAGAAGACTGACTGTCTTCCAACTTCCGTCTAACAACGTTCGAAGTATCTCCTGAATCAACTAAAATATAACAGCAGTGAATTGAAAGTACATTTTAAATTTAAACTGCTTTCTAATAGTTTGTATCCCTAGACATTGCCAGTAAAACCGATTACGAATGAAGACTCTGTTGGATCGAGAAAATTTTTTTCTTGCTCCGTTTTAACTATTTACAAAGTAAAATTATCAATTTTGAATCATTGCAGCTCCCTTGATAATCTTTCAAAAAGTCTCAGAATTAATCCTAGATCTATGCTGAATATCCATTTTGGATTGGAAACTACCTCCTCACGCCTGAAAAGCCTGACTAAGATTCTTGCACCAGTTGCTATCTCGTAAATGCTGTTGGACTATCCGTGCGAATGGGATCAGACTCTGCTGCAATTTGATTTTCTGTCCCAGCAGTTCGTGCAAAGGATAGTGATCAAAAAATAAATTAAAGACTCTTTAACTGAACGGACAGAGAAAGGCTGAGTAAATTGGACCTATACTCTCCAAGGGTTAGAAGACTGAGCGATATCCACGATTCTGAAGGGGCTTGACGGGGTGAAGATTGAAATGTTGTTTCCCCTGCCGAGGGGGCATAGCTTCAGGATGAGGGGACGATCATTTTGGACTGAAGTGGGAAACTTCAGAGGTTGTGAATGTTTGGAATTCTCTGCCCAGTATGGATGTGGATGCTCCATCATGATTCAGACGAATTTTTCACGTCACTGGACAGTAAGAGACATGGGGGCGCAGGCAAGAAACTGAGGTTGAGAGCAAAAGTAAGCCACGAATGTATAGAATGGCAGAGCAGGCTACAGAGCCCATGTGATCTAATCCTGCTGCTGTCCCTTATGTTCCCATTCTCCCACTGTTTGTCTCATTTGGGATAATGGACATTTGGGTGAGGTATAGAGGTGCTTGTGAAACCACATGTCAAAAAGAGTCGCTGCCCTTTAAAGTGGAGAAGACAGAAAAGTTAACAAAAAGGCCTTCCTTTAGCTTGGCAACAGTTTTATAAGTGGTCTACAATAAAAACACAAAATCCATTGACTCAACAGCTTGTGACTAATGTTTCTAACTGAACATTTTTTTCTGCTACACTATCCTCCCTTTCTCAAGAGATAATGCGTATGTGCCAATAGATCACTGGAGTGACCTCCATGATGCAGCATGTATATAAAATAATGGGCATTCTGGATTGCTCCAGGGTCAGAAACCCCTCTCAGCCTTGCTAGTGTGTCCAGAGGAGTGCAAAGCATAACATCTGGCACCTGTTTGGCTGCAGGAGCTGCCAAAAGATATTTGGTCTCACACGCACACCTAACCAGCACCTCTCTGAACTGTGGAAGGAAACCGGGGCACCCGGAGGAAACCCATGCAGACACAGGGAGAACGTGCAAACCCCACACCGACAGTGACCTGAGGACGGAATAAACCTGGGTCCCTGGCACTGAGAGTCAATCACTGTGCCACCGTGTCACAGTACACTGCATGAATTACTTTCCAGTTCCAGTCCAAAGAGTGTCAGTTAGGTGGATTGGGCATGCTAAATTACCCCTTAGTTTCAGGGGATCTAGCTAGGGTTAATGCATGGTGTTATGGGGATGGGATTGTGGTCAGTGCAGACTCAATGAGCTGAATGGCCTCCTTCTGTACTGTAGGATTATATGATTCTGTGCTACGTGTCTGACCTGGTTCTGATTGTACTCCCCGCCAGCAGGAAGCAAAATTTAAAATGCATCAGCCTCTGACGTCTAATATATATTCATCGTGCTTCCTGTAACTTTTGTTGTTTATTTTTATACTTGACTAACGGAGAGCAACAATAGAACTGCGAAAAGTCTGGATTTACGGTCTGGGTCACGGCATAAGAATCATGATACGTCTTCTATTTGTATCGTTATATGATGAACTTTCCAATAATGAATGAGTGTCCTCAATGTTGCTGTGAAAACAATGGTAAAAATACCAACAGTGTCATAATCCTCGGCTCGCAACACCATTTTTTTCACTTATTTCTAGTGAATGTTCTAGGAAGCAAAATTGGTTTCGAAACTTACTGGTGGTTAGATTGCTACTTTTGGCTGGCAGCACCTCACTGAGAGATACCACATTGATGCCTGTGAGATTGTAACTAAATATGTTCTTGCTAAACTCACCTCAATTTTGAAGGTGGAGGGGATGGGAATGGTGCCTGTGAGCTCCAAAGTGGTTGGCACACCCACAAGTTGGAGCAATGGAGGTCTTGCTTGAATAAATCCTCTCCGATTCCCCGGCAGAGCTATTGTTTTCAGGATGGGCGCAAGGGGGTTGGGAGGGGAGGGGGAGTGGGTAGACACGGTCCTATCCAAAATTAGGTGTATTGGTGGAGAGCCTGATGAAAAGATAGCCAAAGGCATCCTTGCCAGACCTGGAGGACTACTCTTGCTCCTGCAGGCCCACAAGAAAACCTAAAACAATATCTTTCACACTCTTCTGTTGGCTTGACCTGTCCTGCCCGCCGTAACAGATCCCGGCAGTTCGGAAGAAATCACTCAGCTATGCGCTCGTAGAGTCATTGAGGTTTACAGCATGAAAACAGGCCCTTCGGCCCAACATGTCCATGCTGCCCATTTTTTGAACCCCGAAACTAATCCCAATTGCCAGCATTTGGCCCATATCCTTCTATACCCATCGTACCCATGTAACTATCTAAATGCTTTTTAAAAGACAAAATTGTACCCACCTCTACTACTACCTCTGGCAACTTGTTCCAGACACTCACCACCCTCTGTGTGGAAAAAATTGCCCCTCTGAACACTTTTATATCTCTCCTCTCTCACCTTAAACCTGTGCCCCCTAGTTTTAGACTCCCCTAACTTTGGGAAAAGATATTGACTATCTCGGTCAACCGTGCCCCTCATTATTTTATTGATCTTTATAAGATCACCCCTCAGCCTCCGACGCTCCAGAGGAAAGAAGTCCCAGTCTATCCAGCCTCTCGTAACTCGATCTATAAAACCCCGGTAGCATCCTCGTCAATCTTTTCTGTTTAATATCCTTTCTATAATAGGGTGACCAGAATTTACACAGTATTCCAAATGTGACTTACCAATGTCTTGTACGTCTTCAACAAGACATTCCAACTTCTGTATTCAGTGTTCTGACCGAATGCCATCTTGACCACCCTGTCCACCTGTAACTCCACTTTCAAGGAGCTAATGAACATGTCTCCCTAGATCAGTTTGTTCTGTAACTCTGTTAGTCATGTAATTCCTGTGTTTTAAGCTGCTGATTATGTTATTGCCATTGTGTGACTCAATCTACTACATTATTTCTATTCATTCGTGGGACACGGGCACTGCTGGCTGGCCAGCATTTATTGCCCACCCCTTGTTGCCCTTGGAGAGCAGTTGAGAGTCAACCACATTGTTGTGATAATAGAGTCGCATGTAGGCCAGACAAGGTAAGGATGGCAGATTTCCTTCCTGAAGGACACTAATGAACAAGATGGGTTTTTCCAACAATTGACAATAATTTCATGATCATTAGTAGATTCTTAGTTCCAGATTTTTTCTTGTTGAGTTCAAATTCAACACAGCAGTTAGCACTGCTGCCTCACAGCGCCAGGGACCCGGGTTTGATTCCCGGCTTGGGTCACAGTCTGTGTGGAGTTTGCACAATTCTCTCTGTGGCTGCATGGGTTTCCTCCAGGTGCTCCAGTTTCCTCCTGCAGTCAGAAAGATGTGCCGGTTAAGTGCATTGGCCGTGCTAAATTCTTCCTCGGTGTGCCCAAGGTGCCGGAGTGTGGCAACTAAGGAATTTTCACAGCAACTTCATTGCAGTGTTGATTTAAGCTTACTTGTGACACATACGATTAAACTTAATTCCACCATCTACTGTGGTGGGATTTGAAGCCAGAGCATTAGCTGAGTTTCTGGATTAATAGTCTAGCAAAAATACCACAAGGCCATCACCTCCCCTACCTAGACTCTGCTTAATTCCTGTAGGTGTTCCATCTGCCTTCTCAGAAGAGCAGATTAACACTGGGACAGGATGGAAAGGCAGTGGGATCAGTGCCGGTAATTTATTGGCCTCGTTTCAGTTTCCGCCAACCTCTCCCCTGTCCCTCTACCTAAATCCTATCGAGCAGAGTTTTAAAATTGGGAATTTCTTCTGTTAATATTGAAAATACGGACGTTAAAGGTGTTGTCGTATGCCTTATTATCTATTGCGTTGCTTTGGTATCATGTTATGAAATAGTACCGACGTTATCACCAATCCAGTTTGTTCACACATGTAAGGATGTTGCAAATGCAGCACTTATAGTTTGTACAATGTGGCTTTTTGTAATTGCAGCTGCAAATTGGTGATACAATCAGCCATCGTGCTTTATACAATATTGCTATCTATGTTTTCCTTATTAACATTTCTTTTGAAAGCAATCATTGCCTTCCTTTAGCCTGACCTGGGAGGCTTGGTCTGGAGAGTGGAATGTTTGTGCAAGGTTTCGCCCAGTGTGTCCTAATTAACATTTTTATATTTTTAAACAAAGGTACTCTTCAGTCACTGTTCCCAAGAAGAAAACATATTGATCATAGAATGGCCCTGTTTGTCAGCTGTTGCAATGTTATTAACTTGATGTGTGTTGAATATTAAAGTGTTGTTTGTCACTTTATATTCAGTTTTCCCATGCTGTTCTTGCTGAAGGAATTGCAGTGGGTGTGAACATTGAGGATGTGTAAATGTCACAACGTTTAACTTGGTGAATAGTGTGCTAAGATTGGGCTTTTTCTGACCGTTTCCTTCCATTGTGGTTTAATGCATGTTTGGCTTAAATTTGTAAAACTGATAACTTACTGAAAATGAATAGGGTTAGTTCAGCAGCACAGACAGAAAATCTAGTTTCTCAAAACAATTTGTTTTGGGGGTTTTCTTCTAAACAGTAAAAACTCTTTGGTTTGGTTAAATTTTTCTATGCTTTTGCTGTCTTTGAGAAAAGTTATATTACCTGATTTTTTTAGATAATACAATGAAAGGAGATATAACAAAAAAGACTTGCATTTATATAATGTTTTTCACGATCACCAGACCCCTCAAAGCACTTTACAGCTAATGAAACTACTGTAACAGAATAAAACATCTGTTCATCCTGAATAATCATCAAGGACTGAGAAACTAAAAAGAATTAACTTGTAGGCTGTCATCCTACACAAGTAAGCAAGTATAGACGTGGACAATTTCACTCATCATTGCAGCTTTCCATTTTATTTTAAAAATATAAAATTTCAGGAAGAATGACAGACTAAGAACTGGGCTGGCTCGACAGATACAGAATTGTCTTGGTCATAGGAAACAGAGAGTAGCAATGGAAGAGTTTTTCAGAATGGAGATTTGTAGTTAGTGGTGTTCTGTAGGGATCAGTGCTGGAACCCCGATATGATGACCTGGAGGAAAATGTGGGGGAGTCTGATTTGTAAGTTTGCGGGTGACACAAAGATTGGTAGAGTTGCTAATAGTGCTGGAATTTTTCAGAGGATGTAACACAGGATATTGATAGATTGGAGACTTGGACACAGAAACATTAGATGGTGTTTAATCCAGGCAAGTGTGATGCATTTTGGAGGATCAAATTTAGGTGTGAATTATACAGTAAATGGCAGAACGCTCAGGAACCTTAACAGATCCAAAGGATCTGAGTGTGCAGGCTCACAGTTCCCTAAAAGTGGCAACACAGATAGCCAAGGTGATTAAGAAAGCATATGGCGTGCTCGCCTTCATCAGCCAGGGTATTGAATACAGGAGTTGGCAAATCATGTTGCAGCTAATTAAAACCTTGGCTGATAGAGGTCTACAAAATAATGAGAGGCACAGACAGGTGGGTAGTCAGTCTTTTTTGCAGGGTGGAAGTGTTAATTACAAGGAGGCACAGGTTCAAGGCGAAGAGGGGAAAAGTTTAAGGGAGATGTGCAGGGGAGGTTTTTCATGCAGAGAGTGGTGGTTGCCTGAAACAAGCTGCCAGAGGAGGTGGTGAAAGCAGGCACATTCGCAACATTTAAGAGGCATCTGGATGGGTACATTAATCGAGGGATATGGACCAAGTAAAGGCAGAAGGTTTTTTTTCTTTAGTTTAACTGGAGCATCATGATCGTATAGGCTTGGATGGCCAAGGGCCTGTTCCTGTCTGTACTTTTCTTCTTGATTCAGCTTGTGACTGTGGTCTGCCTCCACTGTGGGTGTATTAGAAGTATGAATTGTGAGCAGTGCAAATATTTTCCCCCACTTTGTGTACTTGTGAAAGGGCGGCATGGCGGCACAGTGGTTAGCACTGCTGCCTCACTGCTCCAGGGACCCGGGTTCAATTGCTGCTTGAGTCACAGTCTGTGCGGAGTTTGCACACGCTCCCCACGTGGGTTTCCTCCTGGAGCTCCGGTTTCCTTCCACAGTCCGAAAAACATGCTGGTTAGGTGCATTGACTGTGCTAAATTCTCCCTCTGTGTATCTGAACAGGTGCCGGAGTGAGGCGACTGGGGGATTTTCACAGTAACTTCATTGCAATGTTAATGTAAATCTACTTGTGTGACACTAAGAAATAAACTTTAAACCTGACGAGCAAAACTAGGAAAATGTATTTCGTTCCCTCATTGTTTCTGTTTTAGTTCTTCATAGAATTTGTTCTCGAGCATCATCAAATCCAACTATTTTTGCTTAAAATGGGTGAGGGGCAATATTCCAATCATATACCTGAAAAAATTGATAATTTTAGCTTGACAAACCCATCCTATTGCATGCTGAAGAATTGCACAGAATCTGTTAAATAAATCTTGCAGACTTAACCCTTTAATAGCGACAATAATTTCTTTGCACCAAATAAAACGTTGGGGCCGATTCTAAATTTGCGCCAACAGCAGACAGTTGAAGGATAGAGCGACAGCCTGATGTCATAGAATCATTGAATCCTTACAGTATAGAAGGAGGCCATTTGGCCCATTGAGTCTGCACTGACTACAACCTCACCCAGGCACAATTCCCATATCCCCACATGTTTATCTTGGTAATGCCCCAACACAAAGGGGCATTTCTCATGACCAATACACCCAACCTGCACATCTTTGGAGGAAACCAGAGCATCCTGAGGAAACCCATGCAGACATGGGGAGAATGTGCAAACTCCACACTGTGACCTGAGGCCAGAACTGAACCTGGTGCAGTGAGGCAACAGTGCTAACCACTATGCCACTGTAAGATGTCCTCCTTGAGATGGCTGTCCATTTTAATGGTTGGACCTCATGTGTGATTAGTAAACTGTAGGGTACTGAATCATAAGCTCACTGATCAAGGGGGAAGAAGATCCACTCAATCAGAATTTGGCAGTAATGAGTTAGGGAAGAAATTATGGAGGTGAGGTGGGGAGTGCAAAAGGACCATTAACGAGCAGAAGATTTTTGGGGGTGGCTGTGAGGAATTTATATGCTCCCCCAGCACTCCGGAAATTAATCGATGGCTTCTTTCCTAGGCCTCTGAGCGGTCTGTAGTGACCACCTTAAGGATCACTGATTGTGCTGCACTTCAATGGGAAGATTGTGTATGGTGACACTTTGTCCAATGATACAATATATTCCAATTTGCATTTCTTAATGAGGTGTGCTACATGAAACATATGGGCACTTGATCACATCCTAATTTTGATCTGAAGCAGGCTACAAGCCAGTATGTTCATCACTTCAGCTTTCAGTGTGCAGTGACAAGTCACAATGTTTTATTATTGATTTTCATGTGTCATTGCTTGTGAATGTGTTTTTCAAAAATAAAACTTTTGCAACAATCGACCTCTGGTTGTTTTCCCATTCACTCATTCTCGCTCTCTTGTGCTCTCCCTCTCTGCTTCTCTTTTTTTTTGCTTTGTGTTTGTGTGTGTGTGTTGTCATTTTGTGTTCTATCTGAAACTCCCACCTCCTTTCTGTGCAAACTTCACTGTACATTTTACTATATTGTGGATCCAATTCACCAAATTCCTCCCAGTTCTTGTGCAGTTGAAGCATATCTGAAGTGAGGAGGCAGAGTACAGGCACTCAGCTGACACAATAAACCTCATTATAAAGATTTAGAAAATATTATAAATTGAAATGTCACAGCTTCTGTCTGCCACTGTTTGAAAGAATCTAATTGTTCTGTTTTGCAGATGTCTTAACAGTTAGAAAGGTTATGTAATAGAGTAATGTTTAGACTTCAACGCTTGGGTCTTGATCAGCTTTGAAACCTTTACAAGCAAAGGGCAATATTAACAGCTGACTTAGAACCCTTTGTCTGTAAGGGGAATGTTAAGAGTTTGGAATTCGCTAAATTGGTCACTTAATCTATTTTTAACAAACACAACAGTGAGTATAATAGTGCTTTAGGTGGAAGTAGCAACAACTGTTGTAATGTTTGGCACAGAGTGTATATGTTGAGATTGACACAAGAAGGAATTCAACGCAGTGAAGAAACTTTTTGTGCCTCGCATTTGTAGTGGTTCATGTAACTTTGAGGCTGTAAGTATTTTTTTTTAAAGTCCAGTAACTTGGTGGTTAGTGCAAGTTAGTGTGTAGAAAAGAGAAAAAGTTACAATAAACTGTATAAATAATCTGGATTAAAATATGAAGAAGAGGCTATAAGAAATAGGAGCAGTAGGAAACCATTCAGCCCCTCGAGCCTGCTCTTTCATTAATAAGGTCATGGTTGGTCTAATTATGGCCTTAACTCCACTTGTATGTGTGCATGCTTCGCCCTTGACTTCCTTGTAGATCAGAAATCTGTACGTGGAAATGTGTTGACAACGCAACTAACCAGAGTGAACACATCCGTTCTAGATGTCTCCTCTTCAGAGCTGTTGAGCTAGATGGAGCTGGAGACTCTCCTTAATGTAAAGGAAGGGAAGCAATAAGTGAACAGTTTGCTCCAAACTTCAGTCACGCCTTTGTAGAGAAGTGCGGGTTCAGAATGGGGATTGGTGTGACTGACAGTATAAGGGGAACCAAAGTGAGAATCTGCAGAAACTGATGATGCTTCCCATCAGGCAAAATGTATTTGTTAGCTGTGAGGGTGAGGATAAAGATTGTCAGATGGACAGATAGACTGACCATTAGCAATTTACAGTGGAGACAAAATATGGTCGTAGGGGGTTCAATAATTATGGGTGAGGTAGCATTCTTTGTAAAGAGGTTTGAGAGTTTCACATAGAATGTTGTGTGTCTGGTGCCAGGAACATCTTAAAAGGATATTGGAGTGGGAAAGGAAGAATTGAGTTGTCCATGTTAGAACTGACAACATTGAGAGGAATAGACCATTAGATCATACCTGGAGTAACTGAGCAGTTTTGGCCACCATACCTTAAGAAGGATGCATGAGAAGGTCTTGGAGGGAGTGCAGCACAAATTTATCAGAATAATAGCTGGATTTCAAGGCTAAATTTACAAGGAAACTAGGGTTGTGTTCCCTGTGACTTAAAGGCTCAAGGGGTGACTTTATCTATGTTTTTCACAATTAACTAAATAGCGTAGATAAAAACTGTTTCCACTGATGTGGATGTCTACGACTAGATGGCGTGATCTCATCGAGGGACTCGATTCCTCACCCCTGTTCCTATATATGAATGAAGTCAGAAAGCAAAAACTCATGGAGATTTCGAGGAATTAAAATCAAGTGCAAGAGCTAAAAGAATCGTAGAATCCTTACAGTGCAGGAGGTGGTCATTTGGCCCATCGAGCCTGCACCGACAGCAATCTCACCCAGGTCCTATCCCTGAAGCTTAACCTGCACATCTTTGGACATTTTTGTTAAAAAATGAGAAATAAAAACAAGTACTGATAGAAACATTCAGCAGGTCAGGCAGCAGCTGTGGGGAGAGGAACAGAGTTAAGTTTCAAGTCAACATGCTATGATTGGAACTGATTCAAAGGGGGAAAACATGCTGCGCAGGAAAGAACCATTTGAACCTCAAGGGCAAAGTCGTGGGAACGTAATGAAACAGAACGAATGTAGAAGATGTTAGCATCAAATAATTGATTTGTTTTTTCAAGAGAATAACAGGCCTCCCTACAAACTGGCACATTCCAGCTCATTTCTTTAATCTTGCAATCTGTTAGTCCATCGAAAGAGAAGCTAAATATTTAAATGCTTTGAATAGAACTCACAAGACAGGTGTTTCCTTCTCATGACAGTGTCGCAGTAAATGTATTGTGTGAAAACTGTGGATATTTGATGCTTAAACGTTTTGAGCTGGTAAACTGATCCTTGAAAACCACTTGCATTCCATGAAGATATTGACTCGCTATTGTTAAGTCTGTTATTTGTAAGACACCATTTTAATACATTTCTTGTCACATAGACTCTATTGTTTGATGATTTATGGCCTATCATCTCTTTGGCGATTGTTCAGAGGAAAGAAGTGGAATGTTCTGAGACAACGCGTTGACTCCTGCTCGTACGACTTAGATCAGGTGGAGTTTTTGTTTTGCTATCATCCTCGACTGATCGGGAAACTGCAGGGTTCATGTATCTATTAGATTATTGACTGTACATAAGAACATAAGAAATAGGAGCAGGAGTAGGCCATCTAGCCCTTCGAGCCTGCCCCGCCATTCAATAAGATCATGGCTGATCTGTCGTGGCTCAGCTCCACCTTCCCGCCCTCTCCCCATAACCCTTAATCCCTTCTCTTATCAAAAACCCATCAACCTGTTTCTTAAAAATATTTAGCGAGGCAGCCTCCACCACTTCAACGGGCAGAGAATTCCAGAGATTCACCACCCTTTGAGTGAAGAAGTTCCTCCAAAACTCTGTTCTAAACCGCCTCCCCTTTATCTTGAGGCTGTGCCCCCTAGTCCTACTGTCTTTTTTGAGCGGAAAGAGTCTCTCCACTTCTATCCTATCCATCCCATTCATCATCTTATACGTCTCAATGAGATCTCCCCTCATTCTTCTAAACTCTAACGAGTACAAGCCTAGTTTATTCAGCCTCTCCTCATAGCTCAACCCCCTCAACTCCGGTATCAGCCTAGTAAACCTCCTCTGCACTCCCTCCAGGGCCAAAATATCCTTGCGCAGGTGCGGCGCCCAAAACTGCACACAGTACAACCGTTAATCTTTAAGTTTATGGCCTTTTTATTCCAATGCACAGAATCTTTAAATCTTTTTGTGCAGCTATGCATGTTTGGCATGACATCTTAAAGAGGACAGTTTGTGATGGACTTGCACGGCAACTTTACAGTTGCGCACGTAGACATTAAAGTATATTAAAGTGCATTTCATTCATGGAGTGCATAGAAGCATTCATGACTATGTGGAAATAAGTGTTGTGCAAACAGATGATTATGCACAGCCTTACGAAGGGGAGGGTAAACTCAGAACTAAGACTCAACCACTCAAAGAGAAATATCTCCCTTTCATAATCCATTTAAAGAGTATGTGAGAAACAGTACAGTCTACCTACAGCAATTTTTCGTGGTTAAATCAAAATAACTAGCTGAGACACACTCTTTAAAAGGACCAAGTAACACTTTATTTTATCTAATTAACAGTGAACAGGTTAACTAAACTATTAACAAACGGAATAATTGTAACTCCCCCTTATTAACAAAAAGAAAATAGAGTTTTTAGTCACACAAATGCAATCAGGTTTATCTCCTTCCAGAATGTTCCTTCTTCATTGTTGACTTCTCCTGTGCTCCGTTGGTTTGTTCTCCTGAGATGAACATAAGAACATAAGAAATAGGAGCAGGAGTAGGCCATCTAGCCCTTCGAGCCTGCCCCACCATTCAATAAGATCATGGCTGATCTGTCGTGGCTCAGTTCCACTTTCCCGCCCTCTCCCCATAACCCTTAATCCCCTCTCTTATCAAAAACCCATCAACCCGCGTCTTAAAAATATTTAGCGAGGCAGCCTCCACCACTTCAACGGGCAGAGAATTCCAGAGATTCACCACCCTTTGAGTGAAGAAGTTCCTCCTCAACTCCGTTCTAAACCGCCCCCCCCTTTATCTTGAGGCTGTGCCCCCTAGTCCTACTGTCTTTTTTGAGCGAGAAGAGTCTCTCCACCTCTATCCTATCCATCCCATTCATCATCTTATACGTCTCAATGAGATCTCCCCTCATTCTTCTAAACTCTAACGAGTACAAGCCCAGTTTATTCAGCCTCTCCTCATAGTTCAACCCCCTCAACTCCGGTATCAGCCTAGTAAACCTCCTCTGCACTCCCTCCAAGGCCAAAATATCCTTGTTCAGGTGCGGCGCCCAAAACTGCACACAGTACTCCAGCTGCAGCCTCACCAATGCCCTATACAGCTGCAGCAAGACCTCCCTGCTTTTATATTCAATCCCCCTCGCTATGAAGGCCAGCATCCCATTCGCCTTCCTGACCACCTGCTGCACCTGCAAGCTGGGTTTTTGCGACTCATGCACAAGGACCCCGAGGTCCCTCTGCACCGTCGCCTGTTGCAGTTTTTCGCCACGTAAGTAATAGTCCTTCCTACCATTATTCCTACCAAAGTGGACCACCTCACAGTTGCCAGCATTAAATTCCATTTGCCATTTCCTGGCCTGTTCGCCCAGCCTATCTAGATCCTTCTGCAGACTCTCCACACCCTCCGCACAATTTGCCGTTCCCCCAATCTTGGTGTCATCAGCAAATTTCGACACCCTACACTCGGTTCCCTCCTCCAGATGAGGCTTTCTCTTTAGACACAAATGTGGCTGTAACACTGGCAGAAAGTTGCTGTCTTTCTGTCTGTCTCTCTCTGTCTCCCTCTTTGAGAGAGCTGCAAACCGTGGCAGTCGCTATCTTTCTGGCCTCTTTCTGAAACTGGTTTTATTCCTCCTATTATGTACTAAAATTTGCATACTAGGATTGGTTTATAGATTATCAAAACATAAAATTCAAATTTGATAGGCCGCTGTGATTCAAATGCCTATTTTAAGTTATTAAAATTCAAAAACATGTTCCGATTCAAACGTCTAAAGTCTGTAACTGAAGCAATCCTGTTGTTTTTGCCTGATGGACTGTTTCAGTGTAATGGATTTTTGCACATGCAGCTCTTTTACACAGTAAAAAATTAAACCACCTTTTAAATAAACAATTCTACAACTTGGCATTTTTACAAGTATTTTTAATTTTTTTATAATTTTACAAACATTAACTTCACAACGAGTTGGCAGCAGTACAAGCAGATGCAGTCAAATAGAGGATATAGGTCTGAAGTAAGCAGTTTATTTCACATATCTTGTGTGCATGAGTTGCTACACAACGAGAATATATAGAATATATATCTCCCTGTGGATAATGAGAACCGCACAGGTCCACATGTTGGGCAACAAAGTAGTCGTGTATGTATGACTGTTCTAGACAATTTATTAATCTAGCCATGACCTCAGTCTGGAAGGATAGCAGGACCTTTGATGCTGCACACGTATGATAAAATTAATGATTTGAAACTTTTTTTCCCAGTGAAATGGTTAGTTGCTGGTTTTCGAACTAGAGTATCTAATTTGCCTACAATTTAAGGGTGTGGTCAAATTCCATCCTTTTATGCCCCCACTCCCATTGAGTGCTGGGTAATGACAGACCAGACTGTGTACAGCATTCTGCAATCAAACAAAGGTTTTATATGATTTAACATGACTTCACTGCTTTTAAATTCTACTCTTCTGAGAACGGGCCCCAATGTTTTGCTTTGCTTTTCATTTTTTTATACCTTCATTCACCTGTGTTGCTATTTTAAGAATCTGCAAATCTGTGCCCCCGTGGAGTAGATGGCCTCCGCAAGCACCCAACCAAAATGTACCACCTCACATGTATCTATTTAATTTAATTTGAATGTCCATTCTCCAGGTTTATCAATATGCTCTTACATTCTCTCGCAATCTTCCATATTAACTATGCTTCTCAATTTGGTGCCATGTGCAAATTTCGATATAATACGTCCAGTTGCCAAATTGTTTATGGAAGCCGGCCTAACCAGTGATTCCTCTAAGCTGTATGATCGTGGGGTTGCACAATAATATAAATTTCTGCACAAGTCAGCCTCTTTAAGTTACCAAGTGTGCACTGCCGCACAACAAGATTTAAAGTGTTAATTACTTAAACAAATCATCTGTGCACTGTTTTTAAAAAAGGTAAATTGGTCCTAATGCTAATGCCTACGGAATACCATTTATTGCCTTCCCCACGTCTGCAGAACTACTGTTAGTCTCTATGCGGCTCTTAGTCTGCTACCTGGCCAATGACTCCACGTGCTTTGAAATTCGCCACAAATCTGGCATATTATATCGAAGGCATACGTTCATGTATTTTCATCAGTGTGTCGATGTATATTGCGTTGTATTGTAGGGCGGCACACTGGTCAGCACTGCTGCCTCACTGAGCCCCAGGGATCCAGTTTAATTCTGGCTCGGGTCACTGCCTGTGTGGAGTCTGCACGTTCTCCCCGTGCGTTCGTGGTTTACCTCCAGGTGCTCAGGTTTCCTCCCATTCTCCAAAAATGTGCAGGTTAGGTGGATTGGCCATGCTCAATTGATCCTAATGTCAGGGGATTTGCAGGATAAATGTGTGGGGTTACTGGAATAGGGCTTGGGTTGTGGTCGGTGCAGACTCAGTGGGCGGTGTCCTGCATTGTAGGGATTCTATCCAGTACATTACCCAGATTTAGTCTTTTGGCTACTTTAAAGAATTGGGAATGTTGAGAAAAGTGACCTCCGCTTAAAATTAATTCTTGATTATTTTCCCAGTTTTCAGGTGCTTTGCTGATGCACCTTTAAATAAAGAGTCCAGTATCTTCTGAACCGTCAATGTTAAGCTAATGTTTTTGTCACTGACACTGATGCCTATGTCTTTCTTTGGTTGGTTTGTTGTTGTTTGATTTCACTGAATTATATCTCTTCAATGGATTTTTAATACATTGACAGCTGAAAAAGTAAGTCACTGCACCAAGTTCAGAAGTTTGCAACAATCTAAGTATAGGACATAAACTTTCCATAACAATCAATTGTCAGTTATTCATTGATTTTTCAAATTAGCAGTAATTTTAGTATTAACTGTAAACGCACTGCAGACTTTATCAGAAGATAAAACTTTCACATGTGATCCGAATAATGTTAAGTATAGAAAAATTGTAACCTGTCCTCATTCCATAGTTATCCCATTCAGATGATCTGTTGTTTTTCTGTCAGAAAGTTTAGTATTATAAAGAACTTAAATATAGAAACTGTAAAACTACAGCAATAACCAGTTCTCTCTATTTGCTTATGTTAGACTTATTAACTTATCTAATGTTTAATAATGAATACTTTTTTGTTTTTGAAGCTAAATAATCGTCTTTTGTATGACAGTCACGTCTTCTGTTTTTACTTCCAGCTGTTTATTGGAACGCTGCTGTTCACCATTCTCCTCTTCCTCTTGCCAACTGCAGCACTCTACTACCTTGTATTTACACTGGTAATGAGCTTTGGTTGTACTTCAGCGAGCGTGACCGCGATGCACATCATTAGTGCACATAATCTATGATAAATCGCCTTCTGTGTTTTTACACAGTGGATCTCTTAAGCTGCTGTAGTTTATGCTTCACTATATTTCTGTATTTGAGCATGATTAGAGATTAATTTTTTTTGTAGTGTTGTGTGTTTTAACCATATTGTGATGTGAATTGATGAATTTTTTGTTACGGTATTTTGTTTGGATTTCATTGCCTGCCACTGACATCTTTTTGTTTGATTTTTCAACAGTTAAGATTGGTGGTGGTTGTCGTGCAGGGTTTCATTCACTTGCTCGTGGACTTCATTAACTCTCTCCCGTTGTATGCGTTAGGACTTAGACTGTGCCGACCTTACATCCTTGCAGGTAAAACCAGAATAAGTGTGGTTTTGTTTTTCGGGAAGCAATGGTCTAGATTTTGCAGTTAGTCATAGAGGAATGTGCTCACTTTCACCGCACTTTCAGCTGCCCGTGAAATTTCCACAGCCTTTACAGAGCTTTCTCAGCATAATGCCCTGTAAAGGGGATCTGTGGTGTGTGTGGCGAAGGAAAGCAACAGTGAGGCAAGTAGAGTCTAAACCGAGAATATAAATTGGAAAAATCATTGTAAAATTGTATGCAAAAAACCAAATGGAGAGAGGGAAAGAAAATGGTATTGAGAGATGAAAGAAACAGAAGTTAAAAACTAAAATAATCAATTTTTCTGATCAAGGAATAGAATAGTCCATTCAGCCTCTCAAGCCTGCTCCATATTTATAAGATCATGCTGATCTGATAGTGACCTCAAACCTGCATCCCACCTCCCCCCCCAAAAAAAACGTATCACCTCATTGCTGACTAAGAATCTATAATATGTTGCTTTTGCATGAATTTAGACAAGTTGTTATTTTCACACAAGTAGAATCGTTGGCACACTGGAGCTATCTTATGACTAGGACGTATCCAAAAGCAGTTAGGGAAATTTTTCCCAATCTGGATTAACTACTTTGCATAGCTGATCTCTCTAATTCTGAGATATGTACTTAGTAAAGAAGACAACAAGGAACGATACATGAGATCCAAACCTCTGCCTTAAAAACAAAATCTGCTTCCATCTCCTTTACACAAAGAGAGTTCCAAAGACACTCCACCCTACGAATGAAAAAAATTTGCCTCGTCTCCATCTTAAATGCATAACCCTTTATATTTAAATAGTATAATCTCATACCTTAATTGCAGATTTGGAAAAATAATTTTTAATTGCTGGACATTGTTTAGCAATAACTTAGATGTGTCATGTTGTTAATCTATTTCTGAATGCACCAATCCTATACTTATCTGAGTCACTTAGTGGATAACTAGTACACAAGTAGGAATGCCACCACTTGCAAGTTCCCTTCCCAGCCCCACACCATCTCGGCTTGGAACCAGTTACCCTTCCTTCGCTGCCACTTGGTCAAAATCATGGAGCTCCCACTCTGATAATGTTGTGGGTGTATTACGGACTGCAGCAGGTGGGGGGTGAGCACGTCGCCATCGTCACCTAAGAATAATTGGGGATGGACAATAAATACTTGCTTAGCCAGCGATGTCCACATTTCATTAAAGAATTAAATAATGAAGTACAACAACTTCACGCCTTTAGGTGATTTGCCAAGTGTAGCTTCTTGGAAAAGCAAGGCAGACAGCAACTTCCAGATCTGTATATTTAACTGCACATCTGTGGATTCCAGTAATTGCAGTCCAATGTCATCCATGATAACAATGAGGATTGTTCATTTCACTGTCATTATTTACAAAACGTGGGCCATTAGCTTATTTGGTTTCAGGAACAACACGATATCTCTATTGTTGTAAACACAAGTCCATTCATACTCTGATAAAAGCAAATTACTGCAGATGCTGGAACCTGAAACAAAAACAGCAAATGCTGAGAAATCTCAGCAGTTCTGACAGCATCTGTGGAGACAGAATAGAGCCAATCTTTCGAATCTGGATGATCTGAGATTTTCCAGCAGTTGGCATTTTTGTTCCATTAGTATTTGTACAAACAGAATTTTACACATCTCTATTCATTTTCTAATCTTTCTGTGGAAATTAATTTCTATTTTGAAATTTCTATGCATGATATTTTGATTAATGCTTAGGTCTGCCAAGTGTCATTTCTTTAAAGTTTGGTATTATTGCTGGGGGTGGTTAAAGTCTCAATCCACGTTTTAAACCAAGCACAATTCATCAATCTACTTTGAAATGCTGATGATTTTTTTAATGTGTTTTGAAGTTTTTATTAGTCACAGTCGGCTTACATTAACACTGCAGTGAAGCGACTGTGAAAAATCCCCTCGTCGCCACACTCCGGCGCCTGCTCAGATACACTGAGGGAGAATTTAGCATGACCGATGCACTTAACCACATGTCTTTTGGGCTGTGGAAGGAAACTGGAGGAAATCCACGCAGAGACGGGGAGAACGTGCAAACTTCACACAGACGGTGTTCCGAGGCCGGAATTGAACCTGGGTTCCTGGCGCTGTAAGGCAGCAATGCTAACCATTGTGCCACCCTGCCAGATGACTGGATTGATATTTGATGAAATCCAATGGATTCTTCCTTCTCAGAGCTTGTTATATTGTTCATAATTTGTCTAAGAAATTGGGCAGTAGTCAAATTTTCTTAGAAAGCTTAGAAAGCAAAATACTTGCTGTATCCTTTTATCATTTGGAATTGAAAATATGAATTTCAGAAGTATTTTGTCTTTGTCTACTTTATCCACAGCTGGTGTTAAGTTTAAAGTTTTTGAGAAGGTTGCTGGCAAGCCTCTTCACTTGTTAATGCAGGTACAGATATCAGTAGTTTTATCGTGACTGACTTTATCCACAATAAACAACTTAATTTGGTTTTCCACAAGGCAGATGGTTTAGCCTTTTAGGATTGTAGTAAGGCCACAGTGCTTGTTTGTTTAAAATTGAAGTTTCATGAATTTTACAGAGGAATAATCTGTTTTATACGTTTTCTAATCTGACTTCTCCGAGGTCAATTCTCCCAATCCCTGCCTTTTCCCCCACCTCACTCCCATTTGCTGCTGAAATGCTTATCCTTTGTCACCTCCCCAACTTGATTATTTAATGGACTCCTCCTGAGCCTCACTCTTCACAATGTCAACACATCAAAGGCTTTACTACCCACACTAAATCCCACCTCTGCACAGCTTTACCCTTGGAACTGAGCCTCCAGTGTATTCATCACTGTCTTCACCTCCTTATTCCTCCATGGCTTAGTCTCCTCTGCTTCTGCAATCTGTTCTGGCTCAGTATTCATATCATTCTTTACCTCGAGCCCTCTACTTCAAATGTACCTTCAGCTGCATATTTATCATCCGTAGTGCTTACTCTAACCCCGCATCCCCCCGCAATTCTTTGCCCAAAACATACACCTTTCTTGACACCGGCAGGCGCCACGACTCACCCTTTTCCTGGACAGTGTGGTCAATTGTACCTCTATGAATCACTTCAAAAAATTCAATATATTAATTTTTTTTTGTTGCCGTGCATGTTATGAAAACTTCCAAGACTTAGGAAATATTGTAGGTTAGGGTGCCCTTCAGTGCTCTTATCCACAAATTGGATCGTTAAAACCTTGAAAGCTCATTAGTCATCGAGAAACCACTTTGGATAAGTATGTTAATTCAAGAACAATAGAAGCGGTAGCTTCTTAATGTTGATGTTATTTGCTCACATCAAGCTGTCATTTGTACCGAAATGGATATGAAATTATTGGATGGAGTTTTTGATTTCATCACTCGACACTTGCATTTTTGCATTCCCCAAAGCTCTAAACTGGACAGAGAATATTAAATGTTAGAAAAAACAGACTTTTCAAAATAACCAAATGGAAAAGTGTTTTTTTTTTCCATTAATCAGTGCTGTTCTCATGACAGATTAATCCCCTGACCTCCGGGATGATAATCAGACATTACAGACTGCCAACCTACAGCTGTTATCCAAAGGATTCGTGGACAACCCTGTGTCAGAAACTGTTCCTCGGGGAACTGATTTATCCCTGGAAACGCAAAACTGAGAAACAAGACTGAGAAAAAGCTGCAGTCTTAATGAATATTTCTATGTCTAATTTTCTGTATTACGTCTGCATTGCTGTTTGTTTAAAAGATGCAAAGTTTTTCTTTTAGAATAGGTTTGAGTCGCTCTGTTTTCAAATGGTGAAATGTTGAAATAATGTATTTTTTCAAAAAAAGTTATAACTTTAAAATCAGTGATTATTGCTATTGCCAAAATTATGCTGTAAAAGTATCAGATTGAAATAATACTCCAATTTTTTTTAAATTATAAAATTGAGAAAGCTTAAAGTGTCCTTTGGGATACGAAGTATCCATGTCTCAAATAAAATTTCATACTTTACCTCTCTTATTACAACAGATGCACTTTTCCCCATATATTGGGTGCAGTTTTCAAGTTCTCTAAGGATGCACTTCTATTTGCTGTCAGCTGGAAACATAATTGCACTGTTTTTAGATAAATCGCTATTTATACTTTAACGGCAAGCATTTTCTATTTGTATTTGGTCATATCGTCCCTGTACATTAGTACTTTAATAGTAGTTTCCTAATTGAATGCCCATTTTCAGTAATCATTTGCATCTTTTTCATACTTAGTCAACTTGATGCAATGAGCTCTAAATTGTAGAAATACTATTTTTGTCAATTAGAGAGAAATCTAAAGGAGAAACTCCAGCTTTTCTGTCAAATGTCCAGAACACACTGTGGACAATCTCGTTAAATACTTAGCATCTTCTTCACTGCCATAATTGACAGTATAGTTTTCCACGTGCCTCTAAACTGTGCTTTTGTCATTTTTAAAAACGCCCATATTTTAGGAGCGTATTTGTCCAACACTATTACCATGTTACTCTTTCTAGAATACATTGTATGGAGGAAGAACCAGGCAGACTATCCATATTTCTCACCCATCTGCCTGCAGGTTGTACGTGCGGCCTGGTCTTTGAAATATGACGAAGAGGGCTAAATCCACATTCGATCTTGTCGGGTGTCCAGCAAATCATAATACTAAAAATCACATTCCCCAGAATCTTCCCAAAAACGGACATTGCGACAACAGAAGTACACCAGGATGCCAGGTTTTGGCACATATTGTATGCTTGAATTTTATGAATCTTTTTGCTCCAGTTTGGCTGAACCTCAGCTACTCATTAACATAATCCCACTTCTCCCCCTTCCCCCACCCCCCGGTCACAAAAATAGTCATTCGTTTCCTGAATTTTAACAGTTCTGAATGACTGTAAATTTACACAGAAGTTTTGAACACTAGACTCAGTCATTTTTACAATGTTTAATGGCAACTCCTTTTTGTATTATTTCCCTCACGGAGCCCAGCGCTATGTTTTCTGTATCTGTGAATGCATCTTCATGATATCAGAATAAGTTGCATTACAATTCGAAAAATTCTGCAATTGCTTCCTTTTTCTAGCATTCTGTGCCAAATGTGAATGGATAGTACAGTGCTTTCACACTTTGTAATTTTCACGTTTAAAGAGGGACTTGAAGAGGAAATAATGATCCGAGATTGGCACTTGTCATTGGCCCCAATTGTTTATGCCGGTTTCTGGTTACTACATGCTGGTCCCGTGAGATTCCCGGGAATCATCGGCATAGTTCACGACAAGGCCAGCGTCAACTCTAGACAATGTGATCAATAAAGTTCCCCTTTCTTCTCCTCACAATTTTGTTCATTGGAAATTGTGCAACTAGGATTTTTATGGAAGGCCAAATGTATGAAAAATGATTAATAAAGTCAGTAAAATCTGTTCTGATGTTATTTGTATGTTTTTTTTCTGCAAAACATTTGCATTCACACTTTCGTTAGTCCAAAATAGTGAGTCAGAACCAACTCATTATTTAAATACCAAACATGGTTAGCGCAGTGCCAAGACACAGACAAAAAGGGCCAAAAGGCCTGTTTCTGAGCTGTAAATTTTCTGTGGTTCTAAATTTTGTATTACCATTTTAGAGAGCTCCAGCCAGCTACTCTTGCATGCAATCTGAACGTTGAGCCAGTTTTCCATTGTATGTTCATGAGAACTCCAGTGCACCTTTCATACCGTAAACTTATTTCGAGCTGTGTTCTTTGCCCGTCAAGTGGTTTCATTTCATTTATGGCGTTAAATATTTGTAGTTGGAACTTTCTGGCCATTTGCACCCCGCCGTCACTGAAAGTGAGGATGGAGAATTTGACGCTCAGCCAAATCTCCGTTCACTGCAGCGGGACCGGAGAATCCCACCGGCATGAACGGCAGGTAAATTCTGGCCTTTGAAGCTTGAGTTTACATACATGATCAACAAGTGCAGCTGCAAGTGCGTATTTTTCAGTCTGACCACAAGGATAGCCTTTATCGTCAATTGAAACTGATCTGTGGTGTCTCTTTTCATTGAAAGAGGATGCTGCCTGGAATGGAAGGACTCGGTTATGAGGAAAGATTGGGTAAACTGGGGCTCTTAGAAAGACGGAGATTAAGGGGGGATCTGATTGAGGTGTATAAAATAATGAAGGTTATAGATAGAGTCAACAGTGGCTGGCTTTTTCCTAGATTGGAGACAAATATCACGAGAGGTCACACTAAGGGTGTGGGGGGAGAAGTATAATTTGAATACTAGAGAGAGGTTTTTCACACAGAGGGTTGTGGGGATATGAAATGCACTACCAAGTAAGGTGGTGGAGGCAGGCACGCTGGACTTGTTTAAGGTTTCTTCAGATAGGCACATGAGTGAAACAGGGATGGAAGGTTACAGGAGACAGTTTTAAAAATGGTCAGAGCCTCAGGACGATTCTGGAAATGTAATGCTACACGTTAATGTTTTGTCTCGTTTAATCCACAGGTGTGTCGGTCCACCTTGTTGTCAAACGAGGGGCATGCACTCAGGGGTCGTGCGTGGGCTGCTCTTGGATGCTTCGAGAGTGGCCCAGTTCTTGGCGTTGTGGTGTGTGCTTAAAACTGGACCAGCAGATGGGCACCACAACAGCTATCACTGCGAGCTATGCAGAAACATGGATTTGGGCCAGTGTCTGTGGGAGTTTGCGCATTCTCCCTGTGGTTGCGTGGGTTTCCTCTGGGTGCTCCGGTTTCCTCCCAAACCCCAAAGATGTGCTCTTAGGCTGATTGGTGTAACAAATTGTCCCTAAACTATTCTCCCCTGAATCTGGTTACAATAGGGGTACCAAACGCATACACACGGGTCAAGGTAGGTGTAGGAAAATGCTTTGTTAAGATGGCGGCGCGGGCTCGTTGGGCCGAAGGGCCTGTTTCCCGTGCTGGGTTGTTCTTTGTTTTTTTAAAATGCAAACGAGTTTGAATAGAAATAGAGTTAAATAATTCACCTTTTTCTACTCCTTTTTTTATTCTTGGTACCATTTTTATACATTTTTACCATGTTTATTTGCATCTAAATTCCTATGTTTTTATATGTTGATATCATGCTACTTGCTTTTCACTTGATGTCTCCCAGATCCTATCTTTCGTTATAGAAGGAGAGCGACATTGTGTAAAGGAGCCTTTAACCTTCTGAAGCTTTTCAATCAGCACCAGCACTGCTTTGAAAATGTTGTATTCGACTTGCTTGTCCTCCAAAGAAAATCAACCCCTACTGCAGTCTCCCTACAATATATAGTGAACACTTTGCATCAGATTTCACTGCAGTCCTGCGCTTCTGATTTGATTTTTTTTTATCACATGTATTAGCACAGAGTGAAAAGCATTGTTTCTTGTGCACTGTGCTGACAAAGCGTACTGTTCATTGAGAAGGAAAGGAGAGAGTCCAGTATGTAGTGTTACGGTAACAGCTAGGGTGCAGAAAAACATCAACTTAATGCGAGGTAGGTCCATTCGAAAGACTGACGGGAGCCGGGAAGAAGCTGTTCTGGAGTCGGTTGGTATGTGACCTCAGCCTTTTGTATCTTTTTCCCGACAAAACAAGTGCATTTGCAGATACACTGAAGCTGGTCCTCACATTTAACTTTGAAGAACAGGCTGTCTTTCCCAAGTAACGAAATTACAGGCCCAAATTGTAGTGAGCTTATACTTGCAAGTGAAAGGAGCAACTTTTGTGTCTCCATCTGCAGCAGAGTTGTTGAGCCAAAGAGTCTTGACCTGATCACATCACAGGCCAGTCTCTCAATTTCCTTGTTAAAAGAAAAGTAAAAATACCATGAATGCTGGAGATGTGATGAAAGAGAAACAAAGTGTTGGAAATACTCAGTGGGTCTCGGAGCATCTGTGGAGAGAGAAACGGTCAATCCCTGGAATTCTACCACCGCGGCACGTGAGCAGGTGAGGGGTGGACAATGGAAATGGCCGTTGAGCTGTAACGGGACTTTCCAGTCTTGGGTCAAGCGAGGCTGTAAAATCTCGCCCGATCGAAAACATTCAATTCAATGTTTCAATTGAATATGACTTCAGAACTGGTGGCTCCATTCAACTCGAAACGTTAACTCTCGCCATTCTTTCCTTTTGCTTCACTCTGACAGGCACGTAGGTTTCATCCCCCTCCCTTCGTCCGCAAGTATAAGCCCAGAATTGTGAGGGTTTTTTGCTGTTCTTTTTCACTAGGTGACGTTCCCCTAAATCTGTTTCTGAAAAATAATTCGAGATCTTTGACGATCATGAGGGGTCACGGCCTCAAGGTGAGAGGGGCGAGGTATAACTCAGATATCAGAGGGACGTTTTTTACACAGAGGGTGGTGGGGATGGACTCGCTGGGATTGTTTAAGACTTATCTGGATAGTCACATGAGCAGACTGGGAATGGAGGGACACAAACGAATGGTCTAGTTGGACCAATGAGTGGTGCAGGCTTGGAGGGCCGAAGGGCCTGTTTCCTGTGCTGTACTTTTCTTCGTTCTTTGTTATCTTCTGGGAGCAGAGTTAGAAATCACATAGAGATGATGCACTTTAGAAGGATTAACAAGACAAGACGGGACTCAATGAATTGCTGGAGCTCAGAGATCTGGGGGTTCTTGGACAGATCCCTGAAGGTGGCAGGGCAGGTTAATAAGGTAGTTAAAAGTTTATTAGTCACAAGTTGGCTTACGTTAACACTCCAATGAAATTACTGTGAAAATCAGCCAGTTGCCACACTCTGGCGCCTGTTCGGGTACACTAAGGGAGAAACTAACATGGCCGTTGCACCTAATCATGGACAGTAACCCAAGCTGGGAACTGAACCTGGGTCCCTGCCGCTGTCAGCAGCGCTAACGATTGTGGCACTGCACTAAGAAGGCATGCGAGACACCTTGCCTTTATCAGTCGTGACACAGATTATAAGAGCAAGGAAGTTACGTTGGACCTGCACAAAACTTTGGTGAGGCCACAGCTGGAGTACTGTGTGCAGTTCTGGTTGCCTCATTACAGGGAGGATGTGATCACACTGGAGAAGGTTTTTGATGCTGCCGGTGGTGCATCTGTAAAGGCTGGTGAGAGTTGTGGTGGACATGCTGAATTTCCTCAGCCTCCTGGGAAAGTCAAGGTATTGGTGGACTTTCTTAACGATAGAAACCCTACAGTGCAGAAGGAGGCCATTTGGCCCATTGGGTCTACACCAACAACAATCACAGCCGAGCCCTATCACCGAAACCCGCCCACATACTTACCCTGCTACTCCCTCTTAACATACACATCCCGGGACACTAAGGGAAAACTTAGTGCAGCCAATCAACCTATATAGCATGGTATAGATTTTTAGAATTGGTACACAGATCAGTCTGATATCAACGAAAGGTGGGACTGGCTCGAGAATTAAGAGATCTCCTGTTCCGATCGACTGAAGGTATGCTTTTATTTGAGGACTGCTGATGTGATTAATCTAAATGAACACCGGTCAGTTCAGAATTTTCCTTTTAGCAACCAGAATTGGTAAAATCGAGGACACAAATTTAAATGGTCATTGCTCTCTTGCTGCTATTATTACTTTTCAACAAACACAAAATGTAATTTTCATGTTTTTTGAACAATTTGTGTACATGATTTGGTAATTTACTCCTGAGACCATGTTCTGTCCTGCCAGCTTCGGGATTGGGCAAAGAAACTTTGTTCATTGCTTCATTACTCTGCTGGAAGAGGCAACAGGATATTATGCTTAAATTCCTAAGAGGGATCAGCCTTGAAGCATTTATTATTAAACGTGGCTTTTAAAATGGATCTTGTTCCATAATTCACAAATTTGCACAGTGATCACGCAAAATGATATTGCAATCAATTTCAGTGAATGCGTTGTTCATTCTTGTCTGCGTCATCTGTTAGTGTGCCAGCTGTGGCACCTTTCAGTAATAATTTTAGATAACCTCAAGATTTTTTAATGAAGTAAATTCTATGAAGCTGCCATCTGAAATGCCAAACAAATTATTGATGTGATTACTTGCAGGTTAAGCTTTTGTCCCAGAATGATCTATATATTATCATTCAAAAGTTTCCTCTGCGTCGAAGAGTGCAAAATGGTGCAATTATCCAGGAGCATTGATTTTCTTTATACCGACAAAGCTGTGTTTGCAGTAAATTTTAATTTGTATTTGCACAATATACTCTGCTTGCCAAATGATCGTTTGTTTTTGAAAACTGAAATGAATGATTTTGTAACATTCTGAATTAATCAAGTGAAATTATAACGAGCAGTAATATCTTTAAAAACAGTGGTTAGCACCGCTGCCTCACAGCGCCAGGGATTCAGGTTCAATTCCAGCCTCGAGTCGCCGCCTGTGTGGAGACTGCACGTTCTCCCCATGTCTGCGCGGGTTTCCCCCCACATCTCCTCCAAAGATGTGCGGGTTAGGTTGATTTGCCATGTTAAATTGCCTCTTAGTGCCCCAAAATGTGTAGATTTAGGTGGATTAGCAGAGTAAATACGTGGATAGGGGCTGGGTGGGATTGTTATCAGTGCAGACTCGACGGGCTGAATGGCCTCCTTCTGCACTGTTGGGGTTAACAAAGAACAATCCAGCATGGGAAACAGGCCCTTCGGCCCAACGAGCCCGCGCCGCCACATCACCCTGCACCTATTCTACCCTGCATATCTATGAATGGAACCCGACTCAGTCAGATTCAGGGAAGAAATAGTGTCAATTTGGTAAAAACCGATTAGCCTGAGAGCACATTTTTGGGGTGTGGGAGGAAACCGGAGCGCCCGGAGGAAACCCACGCAACCACAGGGAGAATGCGCAAACTCCCACAGACACAGGCCCAAATCCATGTGCCTGCACAGCCAGCAGTGCTGGTCACTGAGCTGTTGTGGCGCCCATCTACCGGTCCAGGATCAAGCACACACACCGACACGAAGTCCTAGGCCACTCCTGGAACTTCCAAGAGCAGCCCAGGCACGACCCGCCGTGTGAATGCCCCTCGTTTGACACGAGGTGGACCTCCACCTGTGGAATAAAGTCAAAAATTATTAATCTTACAGCCTGCCTTTCCGGTGTCTCCCGAGGTTTAACCCTATTTAATATCCCCTACCATATCCCTCCATTCTCGTTTCACTCATGTGCCTATCTAACTGCATCTTAAACGAGTCCAATGTTCCTACCTCCACCACCCTACTCGGTAGCGCGTTCCAGACCCCTACAACTCTCTGCGTAAAGAACCTTCTTCTCACCTCCAAATTATACCTCTCCCCCCTCACCCTTAAATGATGACCTCTCGTGTTTGTATCTAGTCTAGGGAGCAGTCTCTCACTATTAACTCTATCCATTCCCTTCATTATCTTATATACTTCTATCATGTCCCCTCTCAATCTCCGTTCTATGATTTGATGATAAATCCAACAGGAGAAGTTTCATTAAATTATAAAAATATTGCAGAAAATCTTGCAATGTAGCTGATCTGTGGCTCTAATGCTCTACAGGATGGAATTCTTATGATCAGTGGCAATGAACTCTCTTTTTGGAATGAGCAGGCAACTTTTTTTTAAGTGCTTTCTGAATGTTTTTGTGTGGCGTAGGTGTATGACCTGAATAGGGTCGATTTGTGCCTCGCCGGCGTGACTACTTTTGGATAAGTGCACCATCCTAGCAGCAATGTTGATCGACAGTGAACAGCTGGCGCTAAACATTTATGATGTGGAGATGCTGGTGTTGGACTGGGGATAAACACAGTAAGAAGTCTCACAACACCAGGTTAAAGTCCAACCGGTTTATTTGGTAGCAAAAGCCACTCGCTTTCGGGGCTTTGTTCCCCCAAAAGTTACTGGCGTTTGCTACCACGTAAACCTATTGGACTTTAACCTGGTGTGGTGAGACTTCTTTTTGTACTAACCATTTACCACAGGCTTCGTATGGGTTTTATACTGGAACTTGTGACTGGAAAGCTATTTTGGCACAATGCTTTTCAAAGGAGACAGGAACCTGTGTAAACAGAGAAAGTAATTGTGTATCAACCCAACCAATCAATGAATGAAGTGTTAAGGGGCAATGCTGAGTCTGAAACAGGAAGTACAAATTATTTTGTACAATTCATATGTCAAAAGTGAAACAGAGATGGAAAGAAAAATGGGATCGAGAAAGATGAAAGAGACCAAAAGCTTTTATTTTAATTATTCACATTTTATAAATTTTAAAGTTTATTTATTAGTGTCACAAGTAGGCTTACATTAACACTGCAATGAAGTAACTGGGAAAATCCCCTAGTCGCCATACTCCAGTGCCTGTTCGGGTACACTGAGGGAGAATTTAGCATGGCCAATGCACCCAACCAGCAAGTCTTTCAGACTGTGAGAGGAAACTGGAGCATCTGGAAAAAACCCACGCAGACATGGGGAGAATGTGCAAACTCCACACAGACAGTGACCCAAGCCAGGAATCAAACCCTAGTCCCTGTGAGGCAGCAGTGCTAACTACTGTGCCATCACGCCACTGCTAATTAAAATTATACTTATTTTTAATTGCCAGAGAGGTAGTTTTGCAATAATTAAGATCTGCCCATGATTGAATAGGGATTTACACTGGAATTGGTAGTTTTAACTTCTGGTGATTTTCTGTATACAGTATCATGTTCGTAACGTAGCCTCGTACCAATCCATATGTTTCAATGCTAGGTTCCAGTTATAGCTCCCGCAGGAGCGGGGCAATGTCCTGTGTTTAACTGCACATGCACCGTGCTGCTGTCCAATTTGCATTTTATCAATGGAAAGCGCTGATAGCCAAATTATTTACCTTCATCACAAAATCTGGGCCATTGTAACTGAACATGCAGGACACAGAAATGTGGAGAGCACTTGCAGTAAATTTTAATTTGTATTTGCACAATATACGCCGCTTTCCAAATGATTATTTGTTTTTGAAAATTGAATCATTTTCAAAAACAGTTTATTAAAAAGCGATTTTAAATGGCATTAGATATATGACTGGTTCAGGAATTAAAATTATATAGGGTCAGACAGAATTAGCATTGATTTACAATGTTATAATCTGTGTACTTCTATCAACAACAAATTCTCAGAACCCAAAAAATTGAAATCTAGCCTAATCCAGGGCACAATGGTCAGCACTTCTGCCTCACAGCTCCAGGGACCCAGGTTTGATTCCCAGCTGGGGTTCCTGTCCGGGCAGAGTCTGTACGTTCTCCCCGTGTCACCATTGAATGGCGGAGCAGGCTTCAAGGGCCAGAAGGTGTACTCTTGCACTGACAACAATCCCACCCAGGCCCTATTCCCGTAACTCCACTGCTAATCCCCCGACACTAAGCATCTATTTAATATGGCCAATAAACCTAAACCGCACATCTTTGGAGCGTGGGAGGCACCCAGAGGAAACCCACACAGACACACGGACAACGTACAAACTCCACAGAGACAGTCACCCGAGGCTGGAATTGAACCTGGGTCCCTGGCATTGTGACGCAGCTGTGCCACCATGCCACCCGTTATTGTACAAGATTTGAAGACACAGTGAGAAGAAACTTCCCGATTCCCATGTTTAAAGCACACACGTGCTGTCACCAGAATGTGCTGTCCAATTTCAGCGTAACGGTGAGCAAAATTGCTCCCTTGAAAATAACAAAATAGGTTGCTGCAGAAATGAGATTTGAATGTTCGCGAACATTTACTTGGATAATAACTCTCACATCATAGCATTTCCTTAGCTGTAATCTAATGTTTGATGTTGAATGAAAAGAATTCAGGCACAGGAGGAGGTCAGGTAGCCTACTGAGCTCCCATTGCTCTCAAAGAACTTCTCAAATTAGCCCGCTATTTCAGCCTTACATTCTTTGAATTTTTACTTTCAATTTTTTTTTTGAAAATGCTAACACTTTGATTTCTGTTTCTGGTCCTGCACCAAGAACCTTCTGCATTCAAAAAGAACCTTTTCCCTTTGTTCTTCTAATCATTATCTTCAATTTATATCCTCGAGTTACGAACTCCCAGGCCAGTAGAGCTGGTTTTCCTCTGATCTACCTCGATCAAAAGCCAGCAGCATTTACACCAGCTGTCAATTTTCCAAATCTTTTTCTCTGCCCAACTTTCTCTAGTAAAAAGTCTGACAACACCAGGTTTTAGTCCAACCTATTTATTTGATTGGACTTTTTACTGTGTTTACGCCAGTCCAACGCCGGCATACCCACATCACAACTTTCTCTAGCCCTTTCCTTACAATGAAAAGAGGTTGTGATCTTTGGTATCGGGGTTCATCAGGGCCACGTCTGAGACCCAACCACCTCCGGCTATTTCAATGGAATACACCTGGAATACTGTGCACATTTTTGGCCTCCTTATTTGAAAGAAGATACATTTGCGTTAGCAGCAGTGCAGAGAAGATTCACTTGTCTCATTCATCCTGACTTGTGTGAGGAAATCGATATTTTTGGCTGTCTTTTTTTTTGCTCGTTAACACTGTGGGGTGGAGGGTGGCTGATCTTATGGTTGATTGTAGATTGTAACAATTCAAGTATCGAATGTACCAAGGTGATACGATAGTCCAGACCTCAGAGAAGAGACAGAACCCAGTTGGGAAATATTAACTCTCACCCGCATGCTTTTCTGCCCATTGCGAGGTGGCGAGTTGGTCGTGACTGTTTTCACTGAAACCCGGGCTGCCTTTTCTCGAACCACCACACAGCCGTTTCTACGTGCACAAAACACCCACACTCTTGATGTGACTGGGGAAGAGACTGTTGGGGAAATTAAGGCCCCTGCTGAATCCCTGGAAGTTGTCCTTTTTGTCTGAGCTGATGATGCCGTCATTGGTCAATGTGGTATCAGCGAGCACTGAACTCTCAAAGTGGTTGCTCGGCTGTTGGGTGGCAAGGTCCATGGATCCCTTGGCAGAGCTGGAAAAGCAAAAGGCCAAACTCCAAAGGTTGCAAAGCAAGAGAAGAGGAAAAGGGAAGACTGGCCAAGTTGAGAGGCGCGTGCAGTCCAATTGCTGTTTTGTAAACATTGTGCCATATTTTGGCAAGAGGCGGGGACCAAATTCAAACTCCTAAATTTTGTTGTTTTTCTGTTATCAGGAGCTGATTTTGAGTCAATAATGAATTTAGGTCTGTGCTTAACTCTGTTAGAAGTCTCACAACACCAGGTCAAAGTCCAACCAGTTTATTTGATAGTAAACTCACAAGCTTTTGGAAACGCTGTTCCTTCGTCAGGTGTGTGGAAGGTTCTGATCAGAGAAAGGCATATAAAGACACACACAGTTTACAGAATACCGATTAGATTGTGAGTCTTTACAGCTAACCTGCTATTCGAGTCTTAAAGATGCAGACAGTGTGAGTGGAGATAGCATTAGCATCGGTTAAAGAGATGTGTATTGTCTCCAGATAGGACAGTCAGTGAGATGTTGCAAGCCCAGGCAAGTCGTGGAGGTTACAGATAGTGCGGGACATGAACCCAAGATCCTGGTTGAGGCCGTCCTCGTGTGTGCGCAACTTGGCTATCAGTCTCTGCTCAGCGACTCTGCGTTGTGTGTCGTGAAGGCCGCCTTGCAGAACGTTTACCCGAAGATCAGAATCCGAATGCCCGTGACTGCTGAAGTGTTCCCCAACAGGAAGGGAACAGTCTTGCCTGGTGATTGTCGAGGGACATTCATTCATCCGTTGTCGTAGCATCGCAACCAGGCAAGACTGTTGCCTTCCTGTTGGGGAACACTTCGGCAGTCACGGGCATTCGGATTCTGATCTTTGGGTAAGCGTTCTCCAAGGCAACCTTTAAGACACACGACAGCGCAGAGTCTCTGAGCAGAGACTGATGGCCAAGTTCCGCACACATGAGGACAGCCTCAACCGGGATCTTGGGTTCATGTCGCACTATCTGTAACCCCCGTGACTTGCCTGGGTTTGCAAAGCCTCACTTGTTGTCCTGTCTGGAGACAATACACATCTCTTTAACCTATGCTAATGCTATCTCCACTCACACTGTCTGCATCTTTAAGACTTGAATAGCAGGTTAGTTGTAAAGACTCACAATCTAATCGGTATTCTGTAAACTGTGTGTGTCTTTATATGCCTTTCTCTGATCAGAACCTTCCACACACCTGACGAAGGAACAGCGTTTCTGAAAGCTTGTGGGTTTACTATCACATAAACTGTTTGGACTTAAACCTGGTGTTGTGAGACTTCTTACTGTGTTTACCCCAGTCCAACGCCGGCATGTCTGCACCTTAACTCTGTTGTCAGCATGGTTCACTGTACAGGAAATTTCAAAAATCAAGTAATTGGCTTCTGTAATATTAGTCATTTAAATTCTGTAATGACTAATAAAAACATTGTGTGTAAAAGAAAGAGGCAGAGTGAAGGGCAACTGATGGTGAACAGTGATTGTTCAGATTAGTCCAGAACATGGTTAGCTCTGTACAGTTAATGTGTTGATGTTAGCTCTGAGGGACTGGGGCTCAGAGAAGTCTTGGGGAATGTGGGGCAGAAGTGGATGATGTGATATCTACATGAAGCTAGCAAAGGAAAGCTTGTGAGCAGTCGGGCTCTGCTCAGAGTAGCCAGAGATCTGCAATCAGACTGGTAACTTCGACGTTGGGGTGCATCCTTACGAATCCTGTGAGAGGCAGTCTCAGGAGGGGAGATGGAGCAATCGTGAGCAGCCGTTGGGGCAGTCCGAGTTGAAGCGGCCTTTGAGGAAAACAGGGGCTAGATCTTTGAAAGAGGGGAGTTTAAATCCCTCAGGAGCAAGACAGACTTTTGAAGGATTTGGAGACTGACAATGATCAGTGACATGTGAAGGGGTTGCTGAGAACATTTGGGGGAACCTGTCTTGGTTGGACCCACCAGTAATGTGCGGTTATGGTATGCTTGACAGCAGTTTGCCTGTTAGTTCATCTTTACCTCATGTAAATTATGCATGCTAAAGGATAAGATAGATAATATTGACTGTTTGTTGACTCTTGTGTAGTTAACTTTCTTGTGTTTGCTGAGGGCTGTTGAAATTTTGTGGCTTTGTTTCTTTTAGTAAGGAATTGGGATGCCAAATTTCATCCACTTGAACAAAAAATTGTTCCTTGACTGGACATTTTGTGGCCTTGTCTGGGAATTGTAACACTTGGAAATCTGTTGCCGTTCCATCATTATTGCTCGGTCACAATGCTGGAACTCCTTCCTCACAGCACTACTGAAACATCTTCACTCGAATTGCAGAATGGCAACTGAGGATAAGCAATAAATGCTGTTTTTTCCAGCAAAGTCCACATTCTGAGAATTTTCTTTTAAATGTTATTGCGCAATTTCCTTATTCTTCAAGCTCTGTGTGGAGTCTGCACATTCTCCCCCTGTCTGCGTGGGTTTCCTCCCACACTCCAAAAGATGTGCTGGTTAGGTGTACTGACCATGCTAAATTCTCCATCAGTGTACCCGAACAGGCGCCGGCATGTCGCGACCAGGGGATTTTCACAGAAACTTCATTGCAGTGTTAATGTAAGATTACTTTTGACACCAATAAGACAAAGTAAACTCTGCTCAGTATCTCCCTCCAACGGGACTGGTAACTAATCTTTGGGGCACAAGCGGGGCGTTGGTACCACAACATGTTCATACGTCACACCAGCCGACTGTCGACAATTGAATTAGTAATGTGTTCAAAATTAAATAAGCATTTGCAGTTAAAGCATAGTTTGTTTACTCTCAATCTCACAGGGAGCATGTTTATTCTCAATCTCACAGGAAGCATTTCCTGCAGTCAATAGTGCTGCAAAAATTTAGAAATACATAAAGTTGTACAGCAGCTAAAAAAATGATTGAAATGCTATGACACTCTGAAAGATCAATAATTTAGTCTTCAGCGTCAGTTCACAATACAATATCAAAATATATTCTGAAGATTAGTAGTATTTTAACCATTATTGTGCATTATGACTCTATGCATTTCTCAAAACCTATGATTTTATATGGGGTGTGGCACATGAAGTCTGTACTCTTGATCTTAAATTCTGTCTGGAAGACTGGAGCTCATACTGTTGTGTGTGCTCAAGTGATAACAAATGGTTTCTCTCTGGTGGCATTACGGCTGTGACCCACAGCAAATGGAAGGCTTGATACGTTTCTGGTTTCATCTCTTGCCAGGATCCCTGCGGAATAAAGCTGCCCCATCCTCACATCGACAGCAGATGGCTATCTCTCAGGAGAGTCAATTCAGGTCCCTTAACAGCGGATTTGAGTGCGTTTGCACAGACCGCTCACATCCTATTAGCATTTTAATCTGTTCATTATTTCCCCGAGCATCCCCTGCAGTCCTTCCTTTCCAAAACCAGCTCCGAAGGCAACGAAAAGATAACTGTACATTGATCAGATGCTTTGTTTCAACTTGATGGGAAATGTAGTCTAACATGATTGTTTATTAAACCAGATTCGTGTGTTTTGTATTAAAAAAACACACACACACACACAATACAGAATAGTAACTACATTTTACCAGTCCCTTAGGGGATATATTTGGTGAGCTTTTTTATTGAAGATAGCTGGAACAAGAGGTAATAAATATCAAAGAGGTTTGATGAACTTTGAGTCAGAGGTCCCTGCTATAGAGAGCCCACTGTTTAATAGTTTAGTTATTTCATAAACCTGCGAAATGTGTCACATTATCCCCAGTCATGATCTCCGGGACTTGCGCTGAATAATGTAATTGATGAGAATTGTGTTGTTCTGGCCACCATTTCTAAAGAAGTCAGAGCCAGCAGCATCACTGTTAATGTCTATTTATGATGTGGGTATGCCGGCGTTGGACTGGCATAAACACAGTGAAAAGTCTGACAACACCAGGTTTTAGTCCAACCGATTTATTTGATAATATACTCACAAGCTTTCGGGTTAGTAGTAATCTCTAAACTGTCTGTGCTTTATATGCTCTGTCTGAGGCCAGAACTCTCCATTCACCTGACAAAGGGACTAACCCCGAAAGCTTGTGAGTATATTAACAAATAAATAGGTTAGACTAAAACCTGGTGTTGTCAGACTTTTCACAACGTCTATTTAAACAGTGAATCTTTGGAAACAAATTGGATGCTGTGAAATTGTTTGTGTAGCACTGTTGTAATGAGGAGGCGAAACTATCAAATAACACTGAACACCTCCCTGTAATCTGTGACAATCTTCCCAAAACAGACAAATGTATAATTTTCTCCCCTGATTCCCAATTATATGTGTCAGTTTTAAACTGTTCGGTGAAATGACTATTTTGGAGTCTATTTTTTTCAGGTAGGCGGATGGAGATTGCGAGATCAACGTGTGAAGCCACTCAACAAGATCTTTCAAGAATATTTGAAGATGTGGGGATATACGTGTGGAGTTTTTCTTTTGTTTTATTTCCCTCACGTTGTTCAGGAGGAAAGCTCCGCCCGGAGCTCTTCCAACTCCAGCAATTATTGAGGCAGCTGCATAGAAGAACGCAGAAGCTAATTCAATCGGATTTTACCCTCCCTGTGGGGAGTGCTTTACTTCCACTCAGCATTTCTCCCCGCAGAATTGACAGAGACCGCAGTCTCGCCACATGGGTATCACAGAAGGTGAACTCAGACCCGAGACGATACACAACCTCTGTTTACATTTAGGAAATGCATCTGAATAGTCCAGAGTATAAACTATAATGAAGATTCACCTTAAGCCACAATATTGGGTTTCAGTGAAGAAGACATTGTTTTGCGGAGGGCTTTGCAGATTATTGTGTTGTACAATTTAATGAATTTTTAATTTGGAGCAACACTGAAGATTATAGAAGGATGCCTCTGGACGGCATAAACCTAGTCTACAAAACCAATTCAATAGGCCTACTTGTAAATGTTGGTTTTGTTTTGCCGTGTTGATGATCTGAAAAGTTCAGCACACAGTTCCATAGAGGGCAGTAATCAAAGAGACTTTGCTTTTGTGAAAATGTGTTATGCAAGTGACACATAGAGCGGCAAGGTGGTACAGTGGTTAGCACTGCTGACTCCAAGTGCCAGGAACCCAGGTTTGATTCCTGGCTTGTCTGTGTGGAGTCTGCATGTTCTCCCCATGTCTGTGTGGGTTTCCTCCGGCTGCTCCGGTATCCTCCCTCAGTCCGAAAGACGTGCGGGTTAGGTGCATTAGCCGTGCTCAATTCTCCCTCAGTGCACCCGAATAGGCGCCAGAGTGTGGCGATGAAGAGATTTTTTACAGTAACTTCATTGCAGTGTTAATGTAAGCCGACTTGTGACACCAGTAAATAAACGTAAAAAAAGCACACTTTATTATCATACTGAATTGAATAAAACCTTCAAATTACTGAATAAACCTTGTTTACAGTCCAGCTTGTTTCTGTATCAGCAGAAAATGCAACATCCATAATTATTATTTTGTGGCTTGTAAGGGTGGCACAGTGGTTAGCACTGCTGCCTCGCAGCGCCAAGGACCTGGGTTCAATTCCGGTCTCGGGTGACTGTGTGGATTTATTATGTTCTCCTGTGGGTTTTCGGTTCCTCCCACACTCCAAAGATGTGTGGGTTAGGTTGATTGACCATGCTAAGCTGCCCCTTAGTGTCCCAAGATGTGTAGGTTCGACGGATTGGCCATTGCCCCTTAGAGGATTAGCAGGCTAAATACTCGGAATTATGGGGATAGGGCCTGGATGGGATTGTTGCCGGGGAAGGCCTTATGGGCCGAATGGCCTCCTTCTCCATTGTAGAGAGTCTATAATTACCCTAAGGTGAGTTCCTGGCTTCAGAGTAACAAGTCCATGTTGATGCTAGGCACTTTGACAATCTAAAAAGATCCACAAGGAAATTTATTCTAACCTGTTCTCATTCTCACTTTGCAACTATTTGCAAAACAGCATTCGCAAAGCCTGGGAACAGCCCTCTTTCCTGACCTATTGTTGCAGAAAAAAGTTAGACAAGGAGCTACATATGATTAACAGTGGTGGCTGGGGGCCAGAAGGCAGAGCAGATTTTAATATGGTTAGCACATCCTGTTTAGATTGCAGAATTATTTTCTACTCGTTGCTCAGATCAGTGCAAGTCTACATTTTTGCGATTTGAATAAGAGCTGACTTTGACATCATCTCCATTAAAATATGAATATATTGCTGATTGGACAATTGTAATTCAATCAGGAAATGAAAACATATTTAAATGACGGAAAAAAGTGTTCGTGTTCAACATGCCTTTCGTGGCAAAGTAAAGATACACTTAAGTTTATTTATTAGTGTCACAAGTAGGCTTGCACTGCAAGAAAGTTACTGTGAAAATTCCCTCGTTGCCACACTCCAACACTTGTCTGGACACATCGAGGGAGAATTTAGCACGGCCAACGCATCTAACCAGCACGTCTCTCAGACTGGGGGAGGAAACCGGAGCACCCGGAGGAAACCCAAACAGACACAAGGATAATGTGCAAACTCCACAGTGACCCAGGCTGGGAACCCGGGTGCTGTGAGGTAGCAGTGCTAACCACTGCGCTAATAAGACGGAGTAAAGTCATCATGCAAGACCTCCAGACAAAAGTAGAGTTCAATGTGCTTTATTTTGTTAAGTTTTCATTTAATCTGCTGCCTGAAATTTACTTTAATGGAGACAGATCATCCAGGTTTGGTTCAAAAAGAAAGGCCTCTTGTCAGCGACTCAGAGTATTACTAATAACTGCCAGGTAGAAATATATATAGAACCAGCATAGAACCCTACAGTGCAGAAACAGGCCCTTCGGCCCATCGAATCTGCACCGAACACAATCCCACCCAGACCCTATCCCCATATCCCTACACATTTTACCTGCTAATCCCTCTAACCTACACATCCCAGGACACTAAGGGGCAATTTTAGCATAGCCAATGAACCTAACCCGCACATCTTTGGACTGTGGGAGGAAACCGGAGCACCCGGAGAAAACCCACGCAGACACGAGGAGAATGTGCAAACTCCACACAGACAGTGACCCGAGCCGGGAATCGAACCCAGGACCCTGGAGCTGTGAAGCAGCAGTGCTAACCACTGTGCTACCGTGCCGCCCGAGTTGAATAATATCAAGTTGAATAATTCTCTGCTCCTCTTGTGACCATGTCAGGGCCAAAGCTGTAATGAGGTCTGTGACTGAGTGACCCTGTGGAACTGAAACTGAACAAATTATTGGCAAGCAAGTACCACTCGACACTAATGGTCTGATAGTCTTTGATGCAGAAGCACTAAGGAAAAAGTGTATTACTTTCAGAAATGCGGAATTGTTTTAAAGAAAATGTTGGAATTGGCTTTCATAGAGTTTGTATCAGTTGTAAAGGGATCAGTTATAATTTTTGGAATTATAAGAAACACTGGTCCATGTGACCTGGTGACCTTTGACACGGAAGTAATCCCTACAGGTGAGAAGTGGAGGCACAGGGACATGTCTATGGAGACTAAGAGGAGTTGGCCTGTTGGAGAGTCAGCTAAGATCTTGAAGGAAAGGGACTGGAATTCTACTTGGAAGAACTGCTTGGTTGAAACTGCAGCTGTTCTAGCAGGGTGAGGTTACTAATGCTGTGAGATTACCTTTCTTGTATTTGCTATCACATTTGTAACTTCTAGCTCATAATCGCAGTGTTTGCTGGTTATTTATATTGATTTTGATTTGTGTTAAAATGATAGTCATAGAAAGTGGAATCTTGTTGGTAATTTCTTTGTTTGGAGGGGCAGTGCGGGTTGGTTCTGTTATGTTTGGTTATCTTGGTATATGGATTCTAAGCATGTTTCATTTTGATTTATTATTGTCACATGTATTAGTGCACAGTGAAAAGTATTGTTTCTCGCGTGTTATACAAATTCATACAGAAGGAAAGGAGAGAGTGCAGAATATGGTGTTACAGTCTTAGCTAGGGTGTAGAGAAAGATCAGCTCGTGTGAGGTGGGTCCATTCAAAAGTCTGGTGGAAGTAGGGAAGGAACTGATCTTGAATCAGTTGGTACATGACCTCAGACTTTTGTATCTTTTTCCCGATGGAAGCACGTGGAAGAGAGAATGTCCGGGGTGAGTGGATTCCTTAATTACGCTGACCGCTTTGTCGAGACAGCGGGAAGTGTAGACAGAGTGATGAATGGAAGTAGAAACTGCCATTAGACTTTATGACAGTAACACTACATTCTGCACTCTCCCCTTTCCTTCTCTATGAACAATATACTTTGTATAGCGTGCAGAAACAATACTAATATATAGTATACGCCGTATACTAATACAAATGACAATAATAAATCGAATCAAATCAAATATCTGTCCTAGTGTTTCTACATAACGATACCAGCAGTGTGGCTGGTGCAAAACTGCTGGTTTTTCAGTGGGGATTCTGAAGGTAGTCCACTTGTAGGAGATTGCCCTCCAGAAACTCTCGGCCTAAGGTCTGGTTTGCACTACATCACCTCAGCGTGAGTGACACAATCTGGGCTGGCTGGCAAGTAGCAGTTCTGGCAGATTGCCAAGGTGGAAGGACAGATATTACCTTCCAGACAGAGGAGAGCAGGTTTGTACTCGGTGAAGCCGCTGCCCTTCCCCGGGGACAGTGCCTTGGCAGTCCCACTGATATGTTGATTGCTGAACGGCTGTGACATCCTGCCAGCTGTTTTGCATATCCTATCCACAGCTGGAAGCTTGAGTCCTGAATTTGCAAGCCTCAATACTGAACAAAAATTGACTTTAGCCTGAGTTTGCATTGCAATTGTCTGGCGCAAGAAGCTGCTTTGCCACATTGGAAAGGCAGTGACAAGGCAGTGGTATAATCAATGGGCTCCAGAGACCCAGGACAGGATCCGTGCGCCTGGGATCAAATCCCATAGAACATAGAACATTACAGCACAAACAGGCCCTCCGGCCCTCGAGTTGCGCCGATCACATCAATCCCACCAATCTATAGACCTATCTATAACCCCCAATCCCATTAAACCCCATATACTCATCCAGAAGTCTTTTAAAAGACCCCAGCGAGTTCGCCTCCACCACCGACGACGGCAGCCGATTCCATTCACTCACCACCCTTTGAGTGAAAAACTTACCCCTAACATCACCTCTGTACTTCCCTCCCCGCACCTTAAATCTGTGTCCTCTCGTAGCGACCATTTCAACCCGGGGAAATAGCCTCTGAGAGTCCACCCTATCTATTCCTCTCAACATTTTATAAACTTCTATCAGGTCGCCTCTCAACCTTCGCCTCTGTAGGGAAAAGAGTCCCAGCTCCCTCAACCTATCTTCATAAGGCATGCCTCCCAGTCCAGGCAACATCCTTGTAAATCTCCTCTGCACCCTTTCAATAGCTTCTACGTCTTTCCTATAGTGAGGCGACCAGAACTGCGCACAGTACTCCAAATGAGGCCTGACGAGGGTCCTGTAAAGTTGCAGCATTACCTCCCGACTCCTAAACTCAATCCCTCGATTAATGAAGGCCAGTACACCACACGCCTTCTTGACCACCTCCTCCACCTGCGAGGCCGATTTAAGAGTCCTGTGGACCCGGACCCCGAGATCCTTCTGCTCTTCAACGCTACTAAGACTCCTGCCCTTGATAGTGTACTCGTTCATCCCGTTGGTTCTGCCGAAATGGACGACTACACATTTATCCGCGTTGAAGTCCATCTGCCACTTCTCCACCCATTCCTGCATCCTATCTATGTCCTGCTGCAACTTTTGACATCCTTCCAGACCATCCACAACACCGCCGACCTTCGTGTCATCAGCGAACTTGCTAACCCATCCCTCCACTTCCTCATCCAGGTCATTTATGAAAATGACAAACAGCAAGGGTCCCAGAACAGATCCCTGGGGCACCCCACTGGTGACTGACCTCCATTCCGAAAAAGCCCCATTCACAACCACTCTCTGCCTTCTGCAGGCAAGCCAGTTCTGGATCCACAAGGCCAAAGGCCCTTGGATCCCATGCCCTCTCACCTTCTCAAGAAGTCTTGCATGGGGGACCTTATCAATAGCAAGTGATGAAATCATAATTCAACACAAATCTGGAATTAAAAGTCTATTGATGACCTTGAAATGATTGTTGTAAAAACCCACTAATGTCCTTTAGGGAGGGAAACCTGCTGTCCTTACCTGGTCTGACCTACACGTGTATCCAGGCCTACAACAATGTGGTTGACTCTCAAATACCCTCGGAAGTGGAGGGTAATTAAGAACAGGCAGTAAATGCTGACCGAGTGACAGCCACAATCCGTAGGATGAATGTTTGTTATAAAATCATGGCTGGGATCACTAGTGAGCAGATCCAGCTGACCTCCAATTTCCAAGCTGGAAGTTTTTTTTGAAGTTTATTTATTTGTGTCACAAGTAGGCTTGTGTTAACACAGCAGTGAAGTTCATGTGAAAATCCCCTCGTTGTCACATTCCGGTGCCTGTTCGGGTACACTGAGGGTGAATTTGGCACGGCCGATGCACCTAACCAGCATGTCCTTGTGGGAGGAAACCGGAGCACCCGGAGGAAACCCACGCAGACACGGGGAGAATGTGCAAACTCCACACAGGCAGTGACCCGAGCCGGGAATTGAACCCAGGTCTCTGGTGCTGCGAAGCAGCAGTGCTAACCCACTGTGACACTGGAAAGTGTGGGCTCCAGGACCTGTGCCAAGTTTGTAACGGATCCCTCTGTGCTCCTTGACACAGAGCCCAGGTTTTGTCAGTCCGCTCAGTACATTCATGTTTTATACATGCACATTAGCATTCTCCTGCAGGCAGCCTGACTGGATTCCTCAGCTGAGATCTTCTGTGGCAGGATTTGTGTGTAACAACACCAGGTTTCAGTCCAACCTACTTATTTGATAATATACTCACAAGCTTTCGGGTTAGTCCCTTCGTCAGGTGAATGGAGAGTTCTGGCGCCTAAAACCTAGCGTTGTCAGACTTTTTACTGTGTTTACGCCAGTCCAACGCCGGCATACCCACATCAGGATTTGTATGTGGCAGTGTTATCCTGTCCCCTTGCCCTGGTTTCAGGTGATCTGTGTCCAATGTCTTGTCAGGCGCACCATCTTGCTTCCCTCTAAATTACACAGTGTCAGGATCTGCGCTGGTGACTACAAGTGACTGCCTGTCTGTTCCTCTCAAGTCTGGCTGGGTGACACTTCACTTCTTCTGTATCTGAAAAGCACAGGGGTAAGGCCACAGTGTGGGGAGAATGGGAAAGTATGGAGTGAGTGCTTACGCCCTCCACCATCAGGACAAAGTGGCGCGAAGGGGGTGATAGGATGTGCGAAGGTGGTTGAGGTATGAGGACACCTTCACCTTCAATGGCTTCAGACTTATCCAACCACCATGGCCTTGGGAATGAGTTCCTAAAAATAGGACTATTTCCATGATTGGGTACAAGAACCAGGATGTCATGTTGCAGCTGCCGCACCTGCGCAAGGATATTTTGGCCCTGGAGGGAGTGCAGAGGAGGTTTACTAGGCTGATACCGGAGTTGAGGGGATTGAGCTATGAGGAGAGGCTGAATAAACTAGGCTTGTACTCGTTAGAGTTTACAAGAATGAGGGGAGATCTCATTGAGACGTATAAGATGATGAATGGGATGGATAGGATAGAGGTGGAGAGACTCTTCCCGCTCAAAAAAGACAGTAGGACTAGGGGGCACAGCCTCAAGATAAAGGGGGGGCGGTTTAGAACAGAGTTGAGGAGGAACTTCTTCACTCAAAGGGTGGTGAATCTCTGGAATTCTCTGCCCGTTGAAGTGGTGGAGGCTGCCTCGCTAAATATTTTTAAGAAGCGGGTTGATGGGTTTTTGATAAGAGAGGGGATTAAGGGTTATGGGGAGAGGGCGGGAAGATGGAGCTGAGCCACGACAGATCAGCCATGATCTTATTGAATGGCGGGGCAGGCTCGAAGGGCTAGATGGCCTACTCCTGCTCCTATTTCTTATGTTCTTATGTTTATAAAATTTTGGTTAGGCTACACAGAGTATTGCATTCAATTGTGATTGCCACATTGTAGAGAGGATGTGGAGGCTTTGGAGAGGATGCGGAAGAAACTTATCAGGATGCTGCCTGGATTAGAGAGTATGAGCTATAAGGAGAGGCTGCACAAACTAGATTTGCTTTCCCTGGAGCAGCTGAGGCTGAGGGGAGACCTGATAGAAGTCTATAAAATTATGAGAGACAGAGATAGGGTTGACAGTCAGAATCTTTTTCCCCCAGAGTTGAAATGTCGAATACTAGGGAGCACGCTCTTAAGCTGAGAAGGGGAAAGTTCAAAGGAGTGCGAGGGGCAGTTTTTTTTACACAGAGAGTAGTAGGTGTCGCAAACACATTGCCAGGGTGGTGGTGGTGGCAGATACGATAGAGGCGTTTAAGGGGCTTTTAGATAAGCACATGAATATGCAAGGAATAGAGAGATATGGACAAAGGAAATAGTTTAATGTTTGGCATAACATCATGGGCAGAGAGGCTGTTCCTGTTCTGTACTGCTCTATGTTCTATAGGGGTCAGGATATACCGGCATGTCTCCAATTAGTTCCTGCTGCCTCTTATTGTGTGTCACCATGTTCTACGAGGCAGAGGAAAGTGTGTCCCGCAATATGTTTGGATGACGTGTCTGTCATAGTTGAATTACAGGCGGCACGGGGGCACAGTGGGTTAGCACTGCTGCTTCACAGCGCCAGGGACCTGGGTTCGATTCTCGACTTGGGTCACTGTCTGTGTGGAGCTTGCATGTTCTCCCTGTGTCTGCGTGGGCTTCCTCCAGGTACTCAGGTTTTCTCTCATAGTCTGCTGGTTGACCATGACCCGAGTGTGGCGACTAGGACATTTTCACAGCAACTTCATCGCAGCGTTAATGTAAGCCTACGTGTGACACTCGTAAATAAACTTAAACTTAGCTGGTAATGTGCAAATTGAGAGATGTGGGTGTGAGCATTGCAGCAGCGGTGAGCATTTGAGTATGTGGAGTGTATGAATGGCAGGATTGAGCCCAGAACAAAAGTAATTGTTGGTAGACAAATGATGGAGATTGTGGTGAATTGAGATTTTGATTTGATTTTTGATTTCGATTTGATTTGATTTATTATTGTATAGTATCCTGTGAAAGGTATTGTTTCTTGTGCACTCTACAGACAAAACACATTGTTTATGGAGAAGGAAGGGAGAGAGTACCAAATGTAGCTGTCATCATGACAGCTCAGAGGCTATCTCTGTTGCTGTGCGGACACATGGATTTGGGCCTGTGTCCGTGGGAGTTTGCGCGTTCTCCCCATGGTTGCATGGGTTTCCTCCGGGTGCTCCGGTTTCCTCCCACATCCCAAAAGTGTGCTTTTAGGCTGATTGATTGGGTAACAAATTGTCCCTATATTGGACCTCCCTGATCCTCACACATTAGGCGTAGACTAAAATCATGAATAGGTCACTGACCATGGGACGGCGGCACGGGCTCGTTGAGCCGAAGGGCCTGTTTCCCATGCTGTGTTGTTCTTTGTTCTTTGTTCTTTGTTCTAGTGTTACAGTCATAGCTCGGGTGTCGAGAAGGATCAGCTTACTGAGAGGTCGGCCCATTCAAAAATGGCAGCAGGCAAAAAACTGTTCTTGAGTCGGTTGGTGCATGATCTCAGACTTTTGTATCTTATTTCTGACGTTAGAACAGAATCATAGAAACCCTATACTGCAGAAAGAGGCCTTTTGGCCAATTAAGTCTGCATGGACCACAATCCCACCCAAACACTATCCCCAAATCCCTACATATTTACATGCTAATCCCTCTAACCTACGCATCCCAGGACACTAAGGGGTATTTTTAGCATGGCCAATGAACCTAACCCACACATCTTTGGACAGTGAGAGGAAACCGGAGTACCCGGAGGAAACCCACGCAGGCACGAGGAGAATGTGCAAATCCGCACAGACAGTGACCCGAGCCGGGAATTGAACCCAGGACCCTGGTGCTGTGAGGCAGCAGTGCTAACCACTGTACCACCGTGCCGTCATGCTCTCTCGGTTTACAGTATAAATGGTTCTACTTGCTATTGCAAAGCTGTGGTCCCTGGAGCTGTGAAGCAGCAGTGCGAACCACTGTGCTACCGTGCTGCCCAGTATACGATGAAAGGCATAAATAAGAAGGTGGAAGAGAAAATGTCCAGGGTGCATGGGCTCCTTCATTGCGCCAGCTGCTTTTCTGAAGCAGCAGGAAGGACAGTTAGCAGGATTTTGCAAGCCTAGACCAATTGGTGTGGGTTACATGTAGTGTGACATGAACCCAAGATCCCGGTTGAGGCCATCCTCATGCGTGCAGAGCTTGGCTATCTGTTTCTGCATTATCATGTGTCTTGATGGCCACCTTGGAGAACGCTTACCTGAAGATCGGAGGCTGAATACCCGTGACCGCTGAAGTGTTCCACGACAGGAAGGGAACACTCCTGCCTGGTAAGTGTCACCTTTACATAGAACCCTACAGTGCAGAAACAGGCCCTTCGGCCCATCGAGTCTGCACTGAACACAATCCCACCCAGACCCTATCCCCATATCCCTACACATTTACCTGCTAATCCCTCTAACCTACACATCCCAGGACACTAAGGGGCAATTTTAGCATAGCCAATGAACCTAACCCGCACATCTTTGGACTGTGGGAGGAAACCGGAGCACCCGGAGAAAACCCACGCAGACACGAGGAGAATGTGCAAACTCCACACAGGCAGTGACCCGAGCCGGGAATCGAACCCAGGACCCTGGAGCTGTGAAGCAGCAGTGCTAACCACTGTGCTACCGTGCCGCCCGGTACGGTGTCATGCGGTGTTCACTCATCTGTTGTTCTAGCGACTGCACGGTCTTGCCAATGTACCACACCTTGGGACGTCCTTTCCTGTAGCTTATGAGGTAGACAACATTGGTACCGTGTACCTGGTGGGGCGGTGTGACGATGGTATCCACGTCAATGATTTGGCACATCTTGCAGAGATTGCTGTGGCAGGGGTGCATGGTGTCGTGGTCGTTATTCTCCTGACAGCTAGGAAGTTTCCAAAAGGCATTTCCAAAAGGCATTTGATAAGGTGCTGCATAAAAGGTTGCTACAGAACGTTACGGTGCACGGAGTTGGGGGTAAGGTGTTAGCGTGGATAGAGGATTGGCTGTCTGATAGGAGGCAGAGAGTTGGTATCAACGGGTGCTATTCTGATTGGCAGTTGGTGACGAGTGGAGTGTCGCAGGGATCGGTGCTGAGGTCTCAGCTATTTACCATTTATATAGATGATCTGGAGGAAGGGGCTGAGTGTAGGGTGACAAAATTTGCTGATGACACGAAGATGAGTGGAAAAGCAAATTGTGCGGAGGGTGTGGAAAGTCTGCAGAGGGATCTGGACAGGCTGAGTGAGTGGGCGAGGACCTGGCAGATGGAGTATAATGTTAGCAAGTGTGAGGTTATCCACTTTGGCAGAAATAATAGTAGGAGGGACTATTATTTAAAAGGTGAAAAGCTGCAGCATGCTACGGTGCAGAGGGACCTGGGGGTCCTTGTGCACGAGTCGCAAAAACCCAGTCTGCGGGTGCAGCAGGTGATCAAGAAGGCGAATGGGATGCTGGCCTTTATAGTGAGGGGGATAGAATATAAAGGCAGGGAGGTCTTGCTGCAACTGTACAGGGCACTGGTGAGGCCGCAGTTGGAGTACTGTGTGCAGTTTTGGTCCTTCCGCACTTGCGAAAGGATATATTGGCCTTGGAGGGAGTGCAGAGGAGGTTCACTAGGCTGATACCAGAGATGAGGGGGTTGGACTATGAAGAGAGACCAAATAGACTGGGTCTGTACTCGTTGGAGTTTAGAAGGATGGGGGCGGTTCTTATAGAGATGTATAAGATGATGAAGGGGATGGATAGGGTAGAGGTAGAGAGATTCTTCCCGCTCAGAAAGGATAGCAGGATGAGAGGACACAGCCTCAAGATAAGGGGGGTGCAGTTTAGATTAAAGTTGAGGAGGAACTTCTTCACTCAAAGGGTGGTGAATCTCTGGAATTCTCTGCCCGTTGAAGTGGTGGAGGCTGCCTCGCTAAATATTTTTAAGTCATGGGTAAATATGTTTGTGATAGACAGGGGAATTAAGGGTTATGGGGAGAGGGCGGGAATGTGGAACTGATCCACTTCAGATCAGCCATGATCTTATTGAATGGCGGGGCAGGCTCGAAGGGCTGGATGGCCTACTCCTGCTCCTATTTCTTATGTTCTTATGTTTGCTGCGAACAATGGTTTGTTTGAGGTTGGGTGGTTTGCCTTCAAACTACTGATCAATCCCAAAATTAATCAAAGGACAAAAAGGCGCTGGGAATGAAATAAAATCAGAAAATGCCGGAAACTCTCAGCAGGTCAGACAGCATCCGCGGAGAGAACAGAAAAGTTGATGTTTCAAGAATTCAGGTGCTCAAACTGATATTCATACAGCTCTCATCGTCATCTGCTCAACCAACGTGTTACTTGGGGATGATCTCCAACTCTGCCACCCGGGTATAATCTGGTGAAGTGAGTTACTCGTCTATTGTGGCACCTGCCTGAGAGCAATTACTGGATAGGTTCAATAACAGGGGAATTATTCCCAGGGAGTGAAGATGGAAGTTATCTCCAGTATCCTTGTGTTATTTTTAAACTGAGGCTATCGTAGATTTAAATCTCACTCTCGATTATAATTCGTTCGTGCAATTGTGGATATTTAAAAACAAAATCCACATTCAGCACTGATAAACAGGTTAAATCTTCATTATTAGTTCAACTGGGGAAATAAAGTGACATTATTATTGCCAAACCATATTGAGTCATTTCACTGTGGGCTTGTAAACCACTGCGTGCTAGATTGTAATTACTGCACAATTATATTGTTCATAAGAACATAAGAAATAGGAGCAGGAGTAGGCCATCTAGCCCTTCGAACCTGCCCCGCCATTCAATAAGATCATGGCTGATCTGTCATGGCTCAGTTCCACATTCCCGCCCTCTCCCCATAACCCTTAATACCCTTGCCTATCAAAAACCTATCAACCCGCATCTTAAAAATAATGAGCGAGGCAGCCTCCACCACTTCAACGGGCAGAGAATTCCAGAAATTCACCGCCCTTTGAGTGAAGAAGTTCCTCCTCAACTCTGTTCTAAACCGCCTCCCCTTTATCTTGAGGCTGTGCCCCCTAGTCCTACTGTCTTTTTTGAGCGGGAAGAGTCTCTCCACCTCTATCCTATCCATCCCATTCATCATCTTATACGTCTCAATGAGATCTCCCCTCATTCTTCTAAACTCTAACGAGTACAAGCCTAGTTTATTCAGCCTCTCCTCATAGTTCAACCCCCTCAACTCCGGTATCAGCCTAGTAAACCTCCTCTGCACTCCCTCCAAGGCCAAAATATCCTTGCGTAAGTGCGGCGACCAAAACCGCACACAGTACTCCAGCTGCGGCCTCACCAGTGCCCTGTACAGTTGCAGCAAGACCTCCCTACTTTTATATTCAATCCCCCTCGCTATGAAGGCCAGCATCCCATTCGCCTTCCTGACCACCTGCTGCACCTGCAGGCTGGGTTTTTGCGACTCATGCACAAGGACCCCGAGGTCCCTCTGCACCGTCGCCTGCTGCAGTTTTTCGCCACGTAAGTATTGGTCCTTCCTACCATTATTCCTACCAAAGTGGACAACCTCACATTTGCCAACATTAAATTCCATTTGCCAGTTGCTGGGCCATTCGCCCAGCCTATCTAGATCCTTCTGCAGACTCTCCACACCCTCCGCCAATCTTGGTGTCATCAGCAAATTTTGACACCATACACTCGGTTCCCTCCTCCAGATCATCTATATAAATGGTGAATAGCTGAGGCCCCAGCACCGACCCCTGGGGCACCCCACTAGTCACCATCCGCCAATCCGAATAGCATCCATTGACCCCCACTCTCTGCCTCCTATTTGACAGCCAATCCTCTATCCTCTACCAATTTACTAATATCAATGCATGTATTAAATAAATGTCCCACCACCAAAATCCTCCGCCTCGTGAGATCAATGAGATCAGCTTCTCATTCTTTGAAACGCTATGTTTTGGTGCAGCCACTGATCTGGACACACAGTTGGTGTATGTATCGCTTTCTGAGGCAAAAAGTAATCAACACAGGGCCTTTGTCAAACATCATTGTCACCTCTCTCAGAGAAAAGAAAACTTCCCAATTGGTGGATACCTAGCAAGCCATCGCTATAGGTTATGTTGCAAGTTCATTTCTTTACCCAGAGGGTGGTGAGGGACTGGAATGCCCTGCCTGCTGCAGTTGTAAATGCGCCTAGTTTGGGGGCGTTTAAGAGATCTGTAGATAGGTTTATGGACGAAAAGGGATTGGTGTAGGCTAGTGGGTCATTGATTTTGTAACTGGTCGGCGCAACATCGTGGGCCGAAGGGCCTGTTCTGTGCTGTAATGTTCTATGTTCTATGTTTCGATTGTAAATGCACTGTTGATATCTATCCCCAGGTGTTTCCCACAAGAAAGCACATGTGGCTGGGGGGTTACGTTGTCAGCACAGCGCTCATTGTTTGCATTTTAACCGCACGTTGATGAGAATCCCGACCACAGATCACTTCATAATTCTTATATGAATTGCAAGTTCATTTCTCTGCAGGCTTCATTAATGATTAAACAAAGTGCAAAGCCACATGCATATTGCATGGCTGCTTTTCGGCGAGATTACGTGCCGGGAATAACTATCTCCAAATTCCCCCCAGCCCGAGGCTGGATTTTTGAGTCAAGTCATGTTTTATCATTTGATTTTACGTGTACAAACAATCAAAATCTGATTTTTTTTAACGCAAACCCACAGAAAGATTGGATAACCTTATCACATTGGCCAGAGGTTTCAAAGCTATTGCTGGTGCAATGAGCTGCATAATCTGTTCTCAGGATGAGTTTGTGAAGAGCGCAGTTACTTCTTCATTCTGTCGTAGAATCGAGATCAGTGTCTGGGCCAAAAAAGATAAGGCTGATTCAATATAGACAAAGCTGTGGCGATAGTTATCTAGAATACTTGCTAATCTTGAAAACTACCAGAAATTAAACTCCAGTTGTCACTGTTAAAGTTATTGCGTTATTCCCACAGGGGGGACATTGGCATTGAGATAAGGTAAAATAACCCATTACCTTAACAATACAAATTACCAGCCAAGTGTTTATTTATTAGTGTCACAAGTTGGCTTACACGAACACTGCAGTGAAGTTACTGTGAAAAGCTGGGTGTCCCATTACTTATAAATTACTTATAAATGTTCAAATCCAAAAATGTGCTTAAGATGAAGTCAGCTCATTTATGGCAGGGAGATGGAAGCTAGAAATATTAGATTTTCAACTCATTATTTTCCTGCTGCCATAGAAATGGTTCCCATGAGCTGCATTGTCCAGTAAGTGGTGAGAATACCTTCCCCTCATACACAACTATGATGTAGATCATAGATCATAGAATACTGCAGTGCAGAAGAAGGCCATTCGGCCCATCGACTCTGCACCAGCCACAATCCCACCCGGGCCCTATCCCCGTACATTTATGCTAGCTAGTCCCCCTGACACTAAGGGGCAATTTTTAAGCACGGCCTATCAGCCTAACCTGCACATCTTTGGGCAGTGGGAGGAAACTGGAGCACCCGGTGGAAACCCATGCAGACACGGAGAGAATGTGCAAACTTCACACAGGCAGCAGCCCAAGCCAGGAATTGAACCCAGGTCCCTGGTGCTGTGAGGCAGCAGTGCTAACCAATGCACCACTGTGCCGTTACGCTCTCTTAGTTTACTGTGTAAATGGTTCTACTTGCTAAAGCAAAGCTGTGCATTAATAAAATGTTATGTAGCTCAAGATTTTGATAATCCAAAATGTAATCTATGACTTCATAGGAATCCTACAGTACAGAACAAGGCCATTTGGCCCATCATGTCTGCACCGACCACAATCCCACCCAGGTCCTACTCCCATATCTTCACATTTTTGTTACTAATCCCTCTAACCTGTGCATCTCAAGACACTAAGGGGCAATTTTGTTTTTAAGCATGGCCAATCAACCCTAACCCACACATCTTTGGACTGTGGGAGGAAACCAGAGCACCCGGAGGAAACCCACACAGACACGAGGAGAATGTGCAAACTCCACACGGACAGCGACCCGAGTCGGGAATCGAACCCAGGTCCCTGGAGCTGTTAAGCAGCAGTGCTAACCACTGTGCTACCGTGCTGCCCTTTGGAGTGGCAGGTTAGCAGTAATTCCAGTCCAGAACACTCTGGCATCACACTTCCTCTGTTATGCTGTGGTATCATATTTTTGATTCCCTGAAAATTTAAAGAAAACGCAAACGTGTGTCTGTAATGATCCCAACCCGCTGGCTTCATCAAGATTTACTAACTCTGAAACTGAACTTCTCAAGATGTTTGGTGAAAGTCCTGCTTTCTTTTTTAACAATAACTTAAATTTATTGGGACCTACATTTCCCTCGGTGCCAAAGTGAGTATGATTCTTGGGACCATGTAAGACCAGATCAGAGCAGTCTAAGATCAAAGTAAATTTATTCTCGAGCTTTTTGAGGGAACCCGTTTAACAGTAGCCTGAACTCCTGTGCAGGTCAGGTGTGGGTCTCTAGGTTTTTGTATGCCCAATTTCGGTCCATAAAAAGGTGCTTTGATTAGGTTAGGTTTTGACCCCATGATGTCCAAAAAGTAAGAACGTAAGAAATAAGAGCAGAAACAGACAATTTAGCACCTCAAGTACAGGTGGCACGGTGGTTAGCACTGCTGCCTCACAGTGCCAGTGACCCAGGTTCAATTCCGACCTCCGATTATTGTTTGTGTGGAGTTTGCGCATTTTCCTTGTGTCTGCATGGGTTTCCTCCAGGTGTTCCGGTTTCCTCCCACAGTCCATAGATGGATGGATTAGGTTGATTGGCTGTGTCAAATTGACCCTAGCGTCAGGGCGATTAGCAGGGTAAATGTGTGGGGTTACGGGAATAGTGTCTGAGTGGGATTGTGATTGGTACAGACTCAATGGGTTGAATGGCCTCCTTCTGTACTGTAGCAATTCTATTCTATTCTATAAGTCTGCTCCAACCATCGAACCCCTACAGTGCAGAAGGAGACCGTTCAGCCCATCAAGTCTGCACAAGAGCATCTTACCCAGGCCCAGCCCCCCACCACCCCTCCGGCCCATCTCCGTAACTCCATGCATTTGCCATTTCTAATTCACCTAACCTGCACATCTTTACAAGCTGAAGGGTAATTTAGCATGGCCTAACAAGCACATCTTTGGACATCATTCAGTAAGATCATAGCTAGTCTAACCTTGCCCTCAATTTCACTTTCCTGCCTAGCTTCCAAAAGAAAATGATCTGCGTCTCTGTTTCCTTTATTGAGTTAATCCTTTATCATGCTAATATACCACCCTCAACACCATGAGCTCTTATCTTGTGTAGTAACATTTTTATGTGGCACCTTATCAAATACCTCTTTGGAAATCAAAATACTCTACATCTACTGGTTCCCCTTTATCCACCTTACTTGCAGCATTTTCAAAAGGTAACAAAATTGTCCAAAAACATTCCTTTCATAAAATTGGATGAGAATATAGGGGGCATGGTTAGTAAATTTGCAGATGACGCCACGATCGGTGGTATAGTGGACAGTGAAGAAAGTTATCTCCAATTGCAATGGGATCTTGATCAATTGGCCAGTGGACTGACGAATGGCAGACGCAATTTAATTTCGACAAATGTGAGGTGATGCATTTTGGTAGATTGAACCAGGACAGGACTTATTCAGTTACAGAGCAAAGAGATTTAGGGGTACACGTTCATAGCTCCTTGAAAGTAGAGTCACAGGTGGACAGAGTGGTGAAGAAGGCATTCAGCGTGCTTGGTTTCATCGGTCAGAACATTGAATACAGGAGTTGGGACGTCTTGTTAAAGTTGTTGGTAAAGTCACACTTGGAATATTGTGCGCAATTCTGGTCACCCTATTATAGAAAGGATATTATTAAATTAGAAAGAGTGCAGAAAAGATTTACTAGGATGCTACCGGGACTTGATGGATTGAGTTATAAGGAGAAGCTGAATAGACTGGGACTTTTCCCTCTGGAGTTAGGAGGCTGAAGGGTGACCTTAGAGGTCGAGAAAATAATGAGGAGCGTAGACAAGGTAGGTAGTCAATATTTTTTTTCCCAAAGGTAGGGGAGTCTGAAACTAGAGGGCATAGGTTTAAGGTGAGAATACAAAAGTGTCCAGAGGGGCAAATTTTTCACACAGAGGGTGGTGAATGTCTGGAACAAACTGCCAGAGGTAGTAGTAGAGGCAGGGACAATTTTATCTTTTAAAAAGCATCTAAATAGTTTACATGGGTAAGATGGGTATAGAGGGATATAGGCCAAATGCGGGCAGTATGGACAAGTTGAGCCGAAGGGCCTGTTTCCATGCTGTGAACCTCTATGACTCTTAAATCATGTTGACTGTGCCCGATTATACTATGATTTTCTAAATGACCCAGCGAACAACTTCTTTAATAAAAGATTGCAGTATTTTCCCAATGTCGGTTGTTAAATAACTGGCAGGCACTTCCCTGCTTTCTATTTCCCTTCTTGAGTAGAGGTGTTACACTTGTGGATTTCTGGGAGAATCAATGGAATTTAGGAAGATTACAACCAATGCATCCATTGGGTGGGATTTTCCGGCCGTGCTCTCCTCAAGGTCAATGGACCTTTGTGCGATTCCCTTGGTAGGTAGGTTGGGAAAATTGCCCCCATTATCTTTGCAGCCTCTTATTTTAAGATCCTCAGATTCGCATTAGTTTTTCTTGTACATTTTCTCTAACGATGTTGATTTTTTAAGTTCCTCCGTTCCTTTCTCCTTTGATTTTGTACCACTACTGGGATGCTTTTAGTGTCTAAACCCATTAAGAGATATAAAATACATGTTTGAAGCTTTTGCCATTTCCTTATTTCCCATTCTTAATTCCCCAGTCATACTCTCAAAGGAGCTACTCTTGTATTTTTTATGCACCTGTAGAAGCTTTTGGCTATTTTTAAATTCTTGCCGGTTTTTGCTCAGAACCAAATTCCTCCCACCTACTATTTAAAATCATCCTTTGCCGGCTTTTAAAACGTTCCCAGTCTTGTGGCTTCCCTCTAATCTTCCCAACAATGGATGTGTTTACCAAAGAAAAATACATTACAGGAAAAGGTCCTTCGGTCCATCAAGCTTGCACCGACACGTAACATTTTTCTCAACTAAAGACCTTTTTCCTCTGCAATACAGGAGGTACATAGAACATAGAACCCTACAGTGCAGAAACAGGCCCTTCGGCCCATCGAGTCTGCACCGAACACAATCCCACCCAGACCCTATCCCCATATCCCTACACATTTACCTGCTAATCCCTCTAACCTACACATCCCAGGACACTAAGGGGCAATTTTTAGCATAGCCAATGAACCTAACCCGCACATCTTTGGACTGTGGGAGGAAACCGGAGCACCCGGAGAAAACCCACGCAGACACGAGGAGAATGTGCAAACTCCACACAGGCAGTGACCCGAGCCGGGAATCGAACCCAGGACCCTGGAACTGTGAAGCAGCAGTGCTAACCACTGTGCTACCGTGCCGCCCTACGGTTACGGTTAGTAAGTTTCCAAGATGTGGCATAGTGGACAGTGAAGAAACTTATCTGCGATTGCAACGGGATCTTGATCAACAGGGGCAGTGGGCTAATGAATGGCCGATGGAGTTTAATTTAGATAAATGCGAGGTGTTGCATTTTGGTAAATCGAATCGGGTCAAGACCTACTCGGTTAATGGTAGGGCACTGGGGAGAGTTATAGAACAAAGAGATCTCGGGGTACAGGTTCATAGCGCCTTGAAAGTGGAGTCACAGTTGGATAGAATGGTGAAGAAGGCATTCAGCGTGCTTGGTTTCATCAGTCAGAACATTGCGTACAGGAGTTGGGAGATCTTTTTGAACTTGTACAAGGCCATCTTTGGAATACTGTGTGCAGTTCTAGTCACCCTATTATAGAAAGGATATTATTAAATTAGAAAGAGTGTCGAAAAGATTTAATATGATGCTACCAGGATGCGATGGCTCGAGTGATCAGGAGAGCCTGGGTAGACTGGAACTTATTTTCTCTGGAGTGTAGAAGGCTGCGGGGTGATCTTATAGAGGTCTACAAAGTATTGAGGGGCACAGATCAGCTCGATAGTCAACATCTTTTTCCAAAGGTAGTAAAGTCTAAACCGGAGGGCATCAGTTTAAGGTGAAAGGGGAGAGATGCAAAAGGATCCCGAGGGGCAATTTTTCACGCAGAGGGCGGGGAGCGCCTGGAACAAGTTAAGAACATAAGAACATAAGAAATAGGAGCAGGAGTAGGCCATCTGGCCCTTCGAGCCTGCCCCGCCATTCAATAAGATCATGGCTGATCTGTCGTGACTCAGCTCCACCTTCCCGCCCTCTCCCCATAACCCTTAATCCCCTCTCATCAAAAACCCATCAACCCGTTTCTTAAAAATATTTAGCGAGGCAGCCTCCACCACTTCAACGGGCAGAGAATTCCAGAGATCACCACCCTTTGAGTGAAGAAGTTCCTCCTCAACTCTGTTCTAAACCGCCCCCCCTTTATCTTGAGGCTGTGTAGAGGCGGGTACAGTTTTGTCTATTCAAAAACATTTAGACAGTTACATGGGTAAGATGGGTATGGAGGAATATGGGCCAAACGTGGACAATTGGGACTAGCTTAGCAGTAAAAACTGAGTGGCGTGTTCAAGTTGGGCCAAATGGCCTCTTTCCATGTTGTAAACCTCTGGGACTTTATGACTGTAGGTCAAATGGATACCTTTCTTAACTTCCTTCTCTTTCGCAATGGAATATATAAACAGACTTTGGTCATGACATGATCTTATTGAATGGCGGGGCAGGCTCGAAGGGCTAGATGGCCTACTCCTGCTCCTATTTCTTATGTTCTTATATTATGAGGCAGTCATAAAATTATATGCTTCAATTATATTTCACCACAAAATTACCTCTTGTATTTTTTGAATGTCCTTGGTTAATGTTTTCTTTCATTGGTCTTTTCACTTGAAGGCTTTAGATTTTCCCAAAAGGTATTTTGCCCCAAGAGATCTCACTCTGTCAGCTAAAGGAAGTCTGGAGCATGTATGAAACTGTGTACACATTGCCAGTATGCCATGTAGCATTTTCTCAGTACAGGTAAAGGATATATCTCCTTAAGGAATAAGAGGAATTCTCAGTCCCTGGCTGAGTTTTTCAGATGATTCAAAAACCAGCTGCAGATGCATTTGTTTTTAAATATTAACGTCGACGATGACCTACTCCTGCTCCTATTTCTTATGGTCTTAAATTCAGAAACTGAGCATAAAAGGAAGATAGTTAGCCAGCTAGAGAATGAGGAAAAGACAAGGATTCGTTACTGGAAACCATGCTTTACTTTGTCAGAGAAAGAAACAATTACTTTTTATAGAATCTTAGAGACCAACCCAAAAGCAAAATGCTGGAAATCTGAAAAAGAAACAGAGCAGCATCTCTGGGGAGAGAAAGTAGAGCTAATGTTTCATTGGAACTGGAACAAGTTAGAAACCTTTCGTAGAAGTGAAATAGGGGAAATGGGGGAAAAAAAACAAAAAGCCAACTTGTGATAGGACAGACCCATGGTAGACAATGTGAATAGAACAAAGAACAAAGAACAAAACAGCACGGGAAACAGGCCCTTCGGCCCAACGAGCCCGCGCCGCCGTCCCATGGTCAGTGACCTATTCATGACTCTAGTCTGTGCCTAATGTGTGAGGATCAGGGAGGTCCAATATAGGGACAATTTGTTACCCAATCAATCAGCCTAAAAGCACATTTTTGGGATGTGGGAGGAAACCGGAGCACCCGGAGGAAACCCACGCAACCACGGGGAGAACGTGCAAACTCCCACGGACACAGGCCCAACTCCATGTGTCCGCACAGCAACAGAGATAGCCTCTGTGCTGCCATGATGCCCTCGAGATGGTAAGTGCCAGTGGATAAAAATTTCATTATTAAAGACTCTATATCCCTGAGGCTAAAACTGACCCCAAGCCTACAATGCTTAGTAAGGCCTGCTATATCCCCCTATATGTAGACCGCTCATGTGACTGTCCAAGTGACTCTTGAACAACCCTAGCGTGCCTGCTTCCACCACCTTACTCGGCAGTGCATTCCACATCCCCACTACCCTTTGTGTGAAAAACTGCCCTTTAACATTAGTCTTATATCTAGCCCCCCTCACCCTAAGCCCGTGACCCCTCGTTCTATCCATTTCTAATAGCGGAAAAAGCTTATCACCATCTACTCTATGAATGATGTGGGTATGCCGGCTATGTGAATGTCCATAGTGAATAGCCAGAGAGAGTAGCGAAGGGAACAAGAATGAAACAAAAGATGGGTCGCGAGGAGGTGTGAATGGTAGAATACTGAACAGGGGCCATCCAAGAGCAAAAACAAGGTTAAGATCAAAACCTGCAAAAGTTGATATTGTCCTATCCTACCTCAGCACCACTTCCCTCTATCCTCTCCATTGTCCCTGAGTTATCAGGTGGCATAGAGATTAGCTGCTGCCTCACAGCACCAGAGACTTGGGTTTGATTCCCGGCTTGGGTCGCAACCTGTGTAGAGTTTGCGTGTTCTCCCCGTGACTGCGTGGGTTTCCTCTGTGTGCTCCAGTTTCTTCCCATACTCCAAAGATGTGCTGGTTAGGTGGGTTGGCCATGCTAAATTGCCCCTTAGTGTCAAGGGGACGAGTTAAGGTAAAATGAATGGGGTTAAGAGGATAGGATTTGGATGGGATTGTGATCAGTGCGGAAACGATGGGCCGAATGGCCTCCTTCTGCACTGTACGATTCTACAATTCTATGACCTGACCACTGTCTCAGGCTGAACAAGACTGTTCACAACCTTGCCTTTCTAGGTGATCCTGAGCTGACTTCCCAATCCTGTGATGTCCCTGTTATCATGATCACTTACTTCCAGCTCCGCAATATCTTTGTCCCTATTTTTTGCCTCAGCTAACCTTTTGCTGAAACCCTCATCCATGCATTTGCTACACTCAGGTTTGACCATTTCATGTCTCCCAAGTGAAACCGCTTGGCTTGAGCTCATCCAGAACTCTACTGTCTATAAACCATCTCACAGCAAGCTCAGTTCACTCTGCTCACTCACCGGCTGATGTTTAATTCCTGAGAAAGGATACTGACCTCTTCAGTTTCTATCAGGAAACTAGGATTGAAACTGAGATTGGAAACCAAAACTTCAGGAGAGACTTAAACTGGTTGACATTACATTAAAGGACAGAGAACTATTTGAGCTCAGAGGATGATCTTAATACTGCAGTACAGATGGACTGAAGAAGACAGAGGCTAGATCCGGAAGCTGAGAATAGGCAGTAATTCAGTGGCTGCAACTGCTTCTCTCCTCGAGATAACATTGGTGGATCTCCACCACCAGACTCTCACAAGCAGGTTGAGGAGGTTCCGCAAACAAGTTCCAATTATCGTGAAAATCGGTTCCCCGGAGCTCAGGTTAGTTGCATGCTGTATCTCCAGGGGATCAGGCAAAGAAGAAGAGGAACTGAAATTCTTCATTAGGAAGACAGAATTGTGAAGGACTTTGTGACTGAGATTAATGGACTGTTGAGGCAATTTACGAGATCTGCCTTATTGGTATCTGCCTTACTGGTACCTACTTTTTAATGTGTAATTTATCATTTATTTCACCTGCAATTTGCCTGTAAATTCAAGTTAAACTTACGTTGATTCTGGGTGTTAGAATATAGATGGTCAGGCAAGATAGCATTTAGTGTTTGCTTTGTTTGACTCTTGTGTAGTAAAAGTTCTTCTGTTTTAAACAGTAGAATCTTGTGGCTTCATTCTTGGATTAAAAAACTGGGGTTTGGGGAGATTGTAGCAAAATAATTGTAGGTTTGATATTCTGAGCTGAGAGTTTCTGTTGGAAGGTAAATATTCCTCCAAGCATCCCTCCTTCTAGCTCCAGCTGTTTCTGCTCCATCCATCTGTGATTCCCTATTTTCCTCCTCCTCTCAGGGTGGAATTCCTAGAAGTTTTAACTTTGATGTTCAAAAGCTGAGAAGGCAACTCTATGAGCACTAACCTTTAAAGTTACAAATGCACAAGCAAGAAGAATTGCCTCTCGACAGCTTTGTCTGACAATGGCAGATGGAAACGTTATTGGAACGATCACTTTAGGACTTGCACCACACTTGCTAGATGGACAGGAACAGGATGCATCATTAATTGGCTGGAAGACTCTGAAAATGGCGTTAGGTTGTAATAACATAACTTGAATCAAATTTGAATGTTTCGTGAGGTTGGTTTCAGACAGGAATCATGTTACGTGGAACATCACGTCAGCTCTTGAAATTGCTGCCCCAGTTCTTGAGTACAAAATTGGCTCCGGGGAACTAAAATTATTGCCACGTGGATTTTGAAAGTAAGGATTGTAAATGGAATAAACCGTTTCAAATTTTCACAGAATCATTCCTCAAGATGTTGAATTTTCCTTTAAGTTTTCATTTCGGAACAGCAGACAGTGATATTAAATTTGGAAATCCTATAAGGTAAACATTTTACAAAGACAGATTAATTAAGGTCTTTTGGTCTCAGTTCTTCCCTCACTGGAGCAAGCTGCAAGCAGTTAGCAGCTTCGCCAAGGTCAACAAGCATATCAGGTTTTATCTTGGGCAGGAAAACCTACAGTAAAGGGTTCTGTTAATATTGCAAATTTCCCCAAAAGCAGGGTGTGATTGATTGAACCAAAGCTGCCATCAGTACACTTGCAACGAGCCAGCAACATTCACGAAAAGACTTTAACCCGCTGTAATATCTACTTGGTGACTGATCACCATCATTGCATTATTCAGGTCATGCCATTTTCCTGGCAATTGAAGTGATGCCTACATACTGTACCCATCCTCCAGCCCTCCCCTTGGAGCCCAGTACAGCAAGACTGCGATGCCAGAATTCTGAAAAAAATACAACGCTGGAAATACTCAGCAGGTCAGGCGCCATCTGTGCAGGGAGAAACAGAGTTAGAGCGTAAGAACATAAGAAGTAGGAGCAGGAGGAGGCCATCCAGCCCTTCGAGCCTGCCCCGCCATTCGACAAGATCATGGCTGATCTGAAGTGAACCAGTTCCACTTTCCCGCTTTCTCCCCATGACCCTTCATTCCCTTGCCTACCAAAATCCTATCTACCCGTGGCTTAAATATATTTAGCGAGGTAGCCTCCACCACTTCAACGGGCAGAGAATTCCAGAGATTCACCACCCTTTGAGTGAAGAAGTTCCTCCTCAACTCCGTTCTAAACTGCGCCCCCCCCCTTATCTCGAGGCTGTGCTCACTAGTCCTGCTGTCCTTTCTGAGCAGGAAGAATCTCTCTACCTCTACCCTATCCATCCCCTTCATTATCTTGTACGTCTCTATAAGATCCCCTCTCATCCTTCTAAACTCCAACGAATACAAACCCAGTCTATTTAGTCTCTCTTCATAGTCCAACCCCCTCATCTCTGGTATCAGCCTAGTGAACCTCCTGTGCCCTCCCTCCAAGGCCAAAATATCCTTGCACAAGTGCGACGACCAAAACTGCACACGGTACTCCAGCTGCGGCCTCACCAGTGCCCTGTACAGTTGCAGCAAGACCTCCCTACTTTTATATTCTATCCCCCTCGCTCTAAAGGCCAGCATCCCATTCGCCTTCTTGATCACCTGCTGCGCCTGGGTTTTTGCGACTCATACACAAGGACCCCCAGGTCCCTCTGCACCGTAGCATGCTGCAGCTTTTCACCCTTTAAATAGTAATCCCTCCTCCTATTATTCCTGCCATAGTGGATAACCTCACACTTGCTAACATTGTATTCCATCTGCCAGGTCCTCGCCCACTCGCTCAGCCTATCCAGATCTCTCTGCAGACTTTCCACACCCTCCGCACAATTTGCTTTCCCACTTATCTTTGTGACATCAGCAAATTTCAACACCCAACACTTAGCCCCCTCCTCCAGATTGTCTATATAAATGGTAAATAGCTGAGGCCCCAGCACCGATCCCTGCGGCACTCCACGAGTTACCAACCGCCAATCAGAATAGCACCCATTGATACCAACTCTCTGCCTCCTATTAGACAACCAATCCTCTATCCACGCTAACACCTTACCCCCAACTCCATGCCCCCTAACCTTCTGAAGCAACCTTTTATGCGGCACCTTACCAAACGCCTTCTAAAAATCGAGAAACACCACATCCACCGGTTCCCCTCTGTCTACCGCACTGGTCACATCCTCATAGAATTCCAATAAATTTGTCAAACACGACTTCCCCTTAACGAATCCGTGCTGCGTCTGCTCTATCAAACAATTCTTCTGTAGGTGTCTCGCTATTTCTTCTTTGATGACGGATTCTAGCATTTTTCCAACAACAGACGTTAAACTAACCAGCCTGTAATTCCCTGCCTTTTGCCCGCTACCTTTTTTAAACAGCGGCGTAACATTAGCAGATGCAGAGTTTCGTGTTTTAGGTCGATGCATCAGAAATTGTGAAGTTCTGAGAGAGGCTAATTGGCCTAAAACAAATGAGCCCAATTTCAACTCTGTGCAAGTGAATGGTGTGAGAATTGAGCCCATGTACTCTGGTTCTTTCTCCACAGATACTGCCAGACAATTTTCCCTTTAACCTTTGTTTGCTGTGTACACCCAGCTTGCTGCACTATGTGATCCCTTTAAGAATGCGGACACGCGTCTGTGCATCTTAAAAGGAACTTTACTTGTGCAAGCCAGTTTGTTCCGTCTGTGACAAATTCCCATGCATTATCCTGCCGCGCAACCGTGCAGCTTTGAGGGAGCATTGCTGTCAGACAAGCAGAGTGTTTCCAGCATTGACAAGACAGAAGCTCGCTATCCTCATCATATCTGACTCATGGCACATCCTTGGATCCTGCATCAGCAGCTGAATGGAGATACAGCGAACACCAGAGCCTCACGGAGGAAGGCATTGGGAATTCAAAACCACGCTTCTTCTGCTTGGAAAAGCCTGGAGGTTTTCTGTAGTACAGTTCACAAATACTTTTGGAATGTGGTTAACTGCAGCATCCTCCACAACTTTCCAGAGCAACAAGAGTAGCGATTGAATTTTGGCTAGCAGGAAGATCTCTGTCCCCTGATTAAGAAAATCCAGTTGGGTTGGAAGACAGGCAGGAATAAAACAGTATCCATTTGCATCCACAGTTTTTCAGCAATTGACCAGTGCTTCATCAGAGGACTGGAGGGCACAGCCTCAAGATAAAAGGGGGGGCGGTTTAGAACGGAGTTGAGGAGGAACTTCTTCACTCAAAGGGTGGTGAATCTCTGGAATTCTCTGCCTATTGAAGTGGTGGAGGCGGCCTCGCTAAATATATTTAAGATGCGGGTTGATAGGTTTTTGATAGGCAAGGGGATTAAAGGTTATGGGGAGAGGGCGGGAAAGTGGAACTGAGCCACGACAGATCAGCCATGATCTTATTGAATGGCGGGGCAGGCTCGAGGGGCTAGATGGCCTACTCCTGCTCCTATTTCTTATGTTCTTATGTTCTTAGAACTAGACCCCTCCTCCAACACCATCAACCATACATAAAATCATCCTGGACACTATCGCTATCAGTCTTTCCAAACATCCAATCTCTGATCACTATCGAGAGATCTGACACAAAAGGCTCAGTATTAACTGTAGAAACAATCTGCAGGTATCACTTTACGTGGGTTTACAGAATGGTCATGGAGCAACATACAAGAGGCCCATGTGTCTAAACAACATGCAGCTCTGTGCGGAGACTGCAGGATAGTTACTCATTTCAGCAAATGCTGCATTTGTCGAAACAGAGACTGCAGCGCGGACTGCTGCTGGGTCACCCTGCAGCGCTGACTGCTGCCACCTTGCATCAAGCTATTGATTCAGGGAATTGTGAGGATCGAATAGACATACAGTCCTCCTGAGTGAAGACGCAATATGCCTCACTTGTTAAAATCAACCCCATCGTGCTTATTCCATGTTCTAACACCGATGTACAGAAATGTATAGTGTAGGATATGTGTGACATGTTTAAAGACCTTATAAATATGATGTCCCAGCTTTTGAAGTCCTTGGAGACAGTGGAGCCCAGAACCTGAATGACCCCAGTTTGAGTTTTGGTCAGTTCATCTTACGCTTGCATTAAATAGTCTAAAATGTCAGATTCATAAAATTGCAATCACTTACATGTTTCAAAAGTGTTAGAAATGTTTATTCCAAATTTTAAATAATGTGCGTCTACAATTTCCTGGCAAATGTATATCAATCTCCTTTGTTGGACTGGGACTCAAACTGAGTATGAGTCATCTACAGCGGAGTTAGTATTTAATCTTGCTCTGCCACATGGAAGTTTTCAGGTATGATTGACATGTCAGGGTCAATGTGTTTGGAGGCAACCAGTACCTGACTGGTAAGAGCACTTGCCTTGTGATCCACTGAGTGGAGACTTAAGACCTGGGGCTATCTGGCACTCCAATCTATCAAGCTCAATTATGATAAATATCACCGACCATCAGACAGACGACTAGATGGACTGCTTCGGGCAAAATTTCTATCACTTCTTTCACCCTGCTGCATGCGGCCTGCCTGGTGTAGTATTTGTAGTGTCAAAGAGATGCTCAGAGCATAAACGATCCTGTGTTCTTTGTTAAAAGGATCGAAATTCAAAGTTTGAAAAGTGCTAAGAGGGGAAATGACTGTAGATGAGGAAATATAACTATGTGTGAGGTACTGAGGTGCACCGGGGCCATTATCAGTGTGATTGGCCAAATTAACAGGTTCAAGACTCACCTACAAATGTTTTTTTCTGTATCCTGATCTTCTGTAATGTTGTATAATTATATACAAATGATTTTTCTTACTTGCTACTGTGATAAATGACTGGTACAGGTCAAATTTAGCTGAGTACATAAGAATGCTTGAACGATAATGTATAATGTCCAAGATTCAACATCAGACTGGATGATTAGCACTAGATGTATGGGATGGTGGAAGGGGAAAGGGAAATCTTATCCAAAAATAGCAATGTGTTGGTTCCAGCAAGAAAACGGGCATATTTCTCTCCAGAGAAACAGGCCCAAACAGGGTGTGGTAAGATCTCCAGATCTTACCACACCCTGTCACAAAAAAACAACTGGGCGAGATTCACGGTATCAAATAGGTTGGGCAGGGCCTAAACACACCAACAAAGCCGAGCTGGGGCACTATGTTTAAAGGACCCCAATCAAACCAAACAATGATCTCCCCTTCCCCCACCTCTTTGCTCCCCACTCCCTGATTGGACCTGGGATTTCTCCTCACCGACCCCCTGATCAGGGCTAGCATTTCTACCCCCCCCCCATCCAACCCCTCCCAGCAGTCAGTGCCAGCGCCCCCTCCCTAACATCAGACCCCCTTCCCCCCAAATCCTCGCCCACACAGTTAGTGCTAGTACATCCCCTCTCCCCCACACCCCCTTTCCCCTGAGCATGAGACCACTTCCCCCCCAAATCCTCACCCACACAGTTAGTGCTGGTACATTCCCCCCCCCCCACACCCCCTTTCCCCTGAGCATTAGACCACTTCCCCCCCAAATCCCTGCCCACATAGTCAGTGCTGCTACATTCCCTCGTACCTTTAACCCATTCCTCCCAACCACAGTCAGTGCCGGAACACTCCCCCACCCAAATGGCCGTCACCGCATTCTGAGCTCCCATATCTGCTGCCCACCACAAATAAACAAATACCATCCTCGTCCATGAGATTTCCACTGGGGTCCTCTTCTGGCATCGGCCGGTGTGGGGACAGGAGCATTGCCAGGCTACTGTCTCGCCACATTCCTCTCCCCTGGGGGCTATACTCACCTTTACAGCCCCAGTGAGATCCCCACGACAGGCTCACATCTGGGTGAACCTAATATAAACCACACCTATGGTCAGGGGGTCAATATCTGGTGGGGTGGAGGAGGGGAGGGGTGGCGTTCTGTTACTATATTTAAATGTATTGAAATGAATGTAAACCAGGTTCAGGCGTGTGATCCTGGTCACGTCACTGGAGCCAGGAGAGCAAAATTCACAAGTCAGGATCATGACGAGATCCTTTTGGCGGCACAATGGCACAGCGGTTCGCGCTGTTGCCTCACAGCACCTAGCACTGCTGCCTCACTGTGCCGGATTCAATTGCAGCCTCGGGTTACTGTATGTGTGGAGTTTGCACGTTCTCCCCATGTCTATGTGTGTATCTTCCAGGTGCTCCAGTTTCCACCATCCAAAGATGTGCGGGTTAGGTTGATTGGCTATGCTAAACTGCCCCTTAAGTGTCCAGAAATTAGCAGGGTTACAGGGATAGGATTTTGGTAGGATTGTTGTCAGTGCAGACTTGATGGTCTCCTTCTGCAGTGTAGGGATTCTACAATTTTATTAAATCTGCAGGTTTTGATATCAGGAGAATGTTGTGATTAAGGGAATTGTACACACCTTGTTTGTTTAATGCTAGTTTCAAATGTTCAGCATTAAATACCTTACAAAAATCATGCTTTTCTGAATAACATGACAATAATAGCTGTAAGGGCATTTTTGCGTAGAATTAATATATTTTTGAGTCAAACTATTTGTTTTCAGGTCTTTCTTAATATAAGCACTTCAGATTTTATATTGAGAAGGTGGTGCATAAAAAGACAGGTACAATTGCAATTGGAAATGAATCTTTCACATCTTTTGAGAAACAGGTCCTCCAGATAAAGGGACAGGAATTGGATTGGGTAGTGGGAGATTGATAAGCATGGCCCCAGTTCCAGGTTTGTGCAGTGTTTATCCTTGCTTCGCTCTGCATTCTGTTCAATAACACATTCATTGCTATGAAAACCCATACCACGTGGGTGGTGTTCCTCTGTGCCTGCTGCTCCTGTCCTTCTGAAAATAGATATCATTGGTCTGGAAGATGCTGTTGGCTCAGTGCACTTTGCAGATGGTACACATTATTGCCACAGTGTGCCAGTGGAGAGAGTCAGCTTTTAAGGAGGTGAATGGGGAACCTGTTAAGCCAATTATTTTGCTTTTTAAAAATTTATTCATGGAATGTTGGCTGCACTGCCTGGGCCAGCCTTTATTGCCCATTCCCCATGAGGTGGTGGTGGTGAATTGCTTTCTTAAGCCACAGCTGTCCATGTGGTGTAGGTACAGCTACAGAGCTGATAGGGAGGGAATTTGAGGATTTTGTCCCAGGGACAGCGAAGGAACAGTGATAACGTTCCACGTCAGGACGGTGAGTGGCTTGGAGAGGAACTTGCAAGTGGCAGTGTTCCCATATGTCGGCCGCTCTTATCCTTCTAGATCGGAAGATGTATGTATGACAAGTTTTGTCGGGAGTCTTGCCAAGTTGCCGCAGGGCACCTGGTTGACGGTACACACGACTGCCACTGTCCATTGGCAGTGCAGGGAATGTATGTTTAAGGTGATGGATGGGATGCCAATCACACGGGCTGCTTTTTCCTGAATAATGTTGAGCTTTTTGAGTGAAACCACATCAGTTTCTGGTCAATGATAACCCTGCCAGATGCTGCTGATGGAGAATTCAACAATAGTAATGCCATTTAAAATCAAGGGGAGATGGTTAGATTCTCACTGGTTGGAGATTGCTGTTTCCTGGCACTTGTGTGATGTGAATGTTACTTGTCACTTGTCAGCCCAAGCCTCAGTGTTGTCCAGGATGTGTTGCATGCAAGATATTGGAGGTGTTGTAAGAGGAACTGAACACTACAATCCCACTTGTGACCTTACGATGACGGATCACTGATAAAGCCATCGGAAATGGTTGGGCTCCGGACACTATACTGAGGAATTCCTACAGTGACGTACTGCCACTTAGATAATTGGCTTCCAACAAATCCAACCATCTTCCTTGGTGCTAATTATGACTCCAACCAGTAGAGGTGTTTTTTTTCATATGTTGTACCTTTTATTCAATTAAACATTTAAAGGAAAAAAGGATAGTCTTTTTAAAATGAAATAACTTGAGAGATCTTTTTGTTTGGAATAAATACTGAGTTTAAACCAAATTAAAATCGCAACTTTGATTCTGGTTAACAGATAAATGAACTGAGATAATAACATATACAGACTGGTCATAAAAAGCAAGCCTTTTTTTAATCCAGTGATGCACATACTGGTTCTATTGGTGTCAGCTCCAGGACTTGCTCTGTAGCAGACAGCTGCTCTTGGTTCCATTGCTCTGACAGTTTTCCACTCTATTAGCACTTCCCCCTTCAATTGCACCGTTAGTAGTTTTCCATCCTGGAAATGTGATTCGCAAGTGCGGCACGCACAAAATAACACCGATAAGGTGTCAGCTTGACTTATTTGGCCGTAATCAGCAAATTATGGGATCAAAGCTAACTCCCTGACTTGAGCTCATTATCAATGTTGATATTTCAGTGCACGTTGTCTATAGTCAACCCAGCCTGTCCTGGTGCTTCAGCTGGATATTAAAAATGCCATGATAGTACAATCAAAACAGATTGTTTTCCAAACCAACATTTGTCTTAACTGATGTGTACAGGATCTTGATACGTGCAAACCGGTTGTTGACTTTACCCATGAAAGTCACTTGAGGTCATTTAAGGACATACTGTGCCGTATGACATGCTTTAACTTTTTAAGTAAAATTATCATAAATCGCAATTGAACAGCGAGAGTAAGGACAAAGATTATGCCTTTCACAAACAAAATAAACAAACAGTCACCAAATATTTTGACATAAATATTATGCTCATCAACATGTGGACTAATGGCTTGTTCACAAAACAAGACTGTACAAAACAAGACTGTTCAAAACAGACTTCTCCAATTTGATGGCCAGTTATTAATGGTTCAAATTTTGTTAACTTTTCAATTTTTCACATATAGTTATTACCATAGTTTAAAATCAGTGATGGCCAAACTTACTGAACATAAGAGCCACATATGATAATCTTCAGATGTTGAAGAGTCGCAGACATGAATTAAGTTTACACAGGCTAATTACTGCCAGTAGAGATCTTGTGGGTCTCTACCTGGCCTTTGTCTCGATTCTTAACATTGCCAAGGCTATACGAAGGAGTTCCATCAGGTGTCGATTTGCAAGGACTGCATGACGTTTCAGCTTTACTAACCTCATTCCGGGAAATACGCTTCTCTGAAGGGTAGCACGCTATTGGAATTTTGAGATTCTGGCAAAGGTAACTTCCCAGATGTTTCGAAAGGGGGATTCAGTGACGGTAATGCCATTGAACGTCAAGGGGATGGTTAGATTCTCTGTTGTTGGAGATGGTCATTGCCTGGCCAATACTCTTATTCAATTTTCCATCAGAGTATGAACATTTTAGCATGAGCAACATTCCATGTCATTATAAAATTAGCTCTGGTCGTTGTGTCAGCTTCCTTACTGAATATTGTATGTAGTGTCTGCTGTCTATTTCGGTATGATTTAAACATGGTTAACTTATTTTTCTGTCATTCTGATTTAGGAGGATACTTGGGACGCAAAGATTGTGAAGTTTTCAGTGTTACTGGCTTTGTTGAGTGAGTGAGTGAGTGATGCATTGCAGATAAAGCACATGGGTTTCCTGCTTTTAATGGTGAAATGTAAAATTTTCCTCCCATTTTGGTTTGTTTCCATTTTCATCTTCATATTTTGTTTCTTAGAATGATTGGATGTCATTTTCAGTCATAAACTTTACACAGGGTTAACACTTAGGGGTGAATTTTACTGTCCCGTTTGCCATGGAATCAGAGCAGGCAAGGGGTGGACTACGGAAAGGTCCTTTTACCTCGGGTGGGATTTTCCAGTTTGGGGGTGAACGAGATCGGAAAATCCCGCCCTTGATCAAAAGCTATTTAAATGCAACTTACATTTATGAACACATTTGTAACCCAAGTGTGTCATGAGGGTTTCTATTCTTCACCTTCGAAGGTCACGTCTTTGAACTTTCTTCAAAAATCACTCGAAGTCGGCTTCAACAATGGCCCATGCAGGGGTTCAATCTTGCCTTCTTAGACTTCTTAGACACCCGAGTACACTTGAGCATCCGATTACAAGCACAATTTCAGTTCCGCCTAAACAAAACACTACGGTTACAAAGGGCCAACAGCACAGAGTACCGATCTTTGGCTTCCTTCTTGGATCTTTCTTCAGGGGTTTCTCTTTCCCCCTCTTTGATTGCCAGGGCTTCTCCTGAGTCCACTTCACTTCAACGTCTGTTCCCAGCAAGGCTTTCTTTAAGTGGAGATTTCTTCTTCTTCTCCTCTCTCAACTGGGACCTGTATGCATCTACTGTCCCTGCCTCTGGGACACTTCTTGAGACCACTCTCTGCCTCTCTCCTTTGTCCCTCTCTCCAGGAAAATTCCAGCTATGGAGCTCTGCACTCGGTTACCCAGCTTTTTGCACCCTTTCCCTTTTTTCTCTGCACAGATGCGGAGGGTCTATCCAAGGCTGGAATAACGTGCGCAGTCTGTGCACGTGTGGGAATTCCAAGACTGTCAGGAGTTCCTGACCTCTTGATCCCCATGGCCAAGTAAGCTTGGGTTTCATAGAACATAGAACATTACAGCACAAACAGGCCCTTCGGCCCTCGAGTTGCGCCGATCGCATCAACCCCACCAATCTATAGACCTATCTATAACCCCCAATCCCATTAAACCCCATATACTCATCCAGAAGTCTTTTAAAAGACCCCAGCGAGTTCGCCTCCACCACCGACGACGGCAGCCGATTCCATTCACTCACCACCCTCTGAGTGAAAAACTTACCCCTAACATCACCTCTGTACTTCCCTCCCCGCACCTTAAATCTGTGTCCTCTCGTAGCGACCATTTCAACCCGGGGAAATAGCCTCTGAGAGTCCACCCTATCTATTCCTCTCAACATTTTATAAACTTCTATCAGGTCGCCTCTCAACCTTCGCCTCTCTAGGGAAAAGAGTCCCAGCTCCCTCAACCTATCTTCATAAGGCATGCCTCCCAGTCCAGGCAACATCCTTGTAAATCTCCTCTGCACCCTTTCAATAGCTTCTACGTCTTTCCTATAGTGAGGCGACCAGAACTGCGCACAGTACTCCAAATGAGGCCTGACGAGGGTCCTGTAATATAACACAGTTTATATTAAGATGCAAAAAAAAGGTGTTCAGCCAATTTTTTTTCGCATGCCACACTCGAAGAATCAAGTCACTGCGGTTTGGCTACACCTGGGTGAAATGATATTTAACCTGATATTTGAGCTTTGAAGGGAAGGAGGAAGTTCACAGGGATTTATGGAAAAATCAGCAGTGGAAACTGACAAAGAAGAACTAAAAGAAAAAGATAAAATGTATTTGGGGAAGGTCCAGCAATGGGGAAGGTCCAGCTATGGTGAAGGCAATATTTTTGTGCAGAGGTGGCAAAAGGTTTATTTCAGGGTAGATGTGGAATATGTGCCATAAATTAAGTTTCACAGAAAACCATGGAAAATAATATTCGGGAGCCAGCGGGCTGAATCATGCATTCCAGAAGTGAGTGGTTCTCTGATTCCCGCCCCTGCCATTCCTGCTTCCAGATAACATGGCAGTCCTCCTATTAGCAGCCTGGGTTTCTGGCCCACAACATTTCGGAAGGTGACCCGACTGCCCAATGGGGATCAGAGGGTGGGAGAACCAATTACTGAGCTGGCAGGCTGTGATCCGGAAGGAGGTCACAGCCACTAATTTAAAGGGACAGCTGACACAGGACTGTGTCAGAGTTACCAGCTTTCCTGGAGGAAGAAAGTTTTGGTGCAGTGTATAAATATTCGCAAACATTGACACAGGTTAGTGTGAATTTTTAACTCTTTTTGATTATTTTCACAAAGCGGCAGAATTAAGAACATAAGAAATAGGAGCAGGAGTAGGCTATCTGGCCCTTCGAGCCTGCCCCGCCATTCAATAAGATCATGGCTGATCTGTCGTGGCTCAGTTCCACCTTCCCGCCCTCTCCCCATAACCCTTAATCCCTTCTCTTATCAAAAACCCATCAACCCGTTTCTTAAAATATTTAGCGAGGCAGCCTCCACCACTTCAACGGGCAGAGAATTCCAGAGATTCACCACCCTTTGAGTGAAGAAGTTCCTCCTCAACTCTGTTCTAAACCGCCTCCCCTTTATCTTGAGGCTGTGCCCCCTAGTCCTACTGTCTTTTTTGAGCGGGAAGAGTCTCTCCACCTCTATCCTATCCATCCCATTCATCATCTTATACGTCTCAATGAGATCTCCCCTCATTCTTCTAAACTCTAACGAGTACAAGCCTAGTTTATTCAGCCTCTCCTCATAGCTCAATCCCCTCAACTCCGGTATCAGCCTAGTAAACCTCCTCTGCGCTCCCTCCAGGGCCAAAATATCCTTGCGCAGGTGCGGCGCCCAAAACTGTACACAGTACTCCAGCTGCGGCCTCACCAGTGCCCTATACAGCTGCAGCAAGACCTCCCTACTTTTATATTCAATCCCCCTCGCTATGAAGGCCAGCATCCCATTCGCCTTCCTGACCACCTGCTGCACCTGCAAGCTGGGTTTTTGCGACTCATGCACAAGGACCCCGAGGTCCCTCTGCACCGTCGCCTGCTGCAGTTTAAGGCTCTTGGAAGGGAATGTGAAGGACACATTTGAATAAATAGGTAGAATTCATATGTATTTAGGATATATCCTTTACAATTGAGAAAGACGACCGTATTCGAGTGTAGCCATTTTTACCAACATATTTCAGAGTGTATACCTGTCCAGCACTTGCTGACAGCTCTGATTGCTGCCTCGAAAGCTTGCTTGCTTGTGAGAATATTATCAAACAAATCGGTTGGATTAAAACCTGGTGTTGTCAGACTTTTTACTGTGTTTACGCCAATCCAACGCCGGCATACCCACATCATGAGCTCTGATTCCGACAGATGTTAAACAGATCAAATGTGTGCTGCGCATAACGTAACTCCAGGTCCTTGCAAGTTCTCTTCACACTAAGCAAAAACAAAAAAAAGCTTTAAAGTCATTTTCAAAAAGAATCTTAAAAACTTTTATGATGATATGGTCTCTCCTCATCTTTCGGGAGTCATTCTTCAATCTTATCTCAGCAAATTAGTAATGCAGACTTTCAAAATCTTTTCTTCTATAAAAAGTTTAAAATCACTTCCATAAAAATATATATAATTGGAGGTAAACAGGAAAGCTATTAAGGGCACATTTTAAAATGTTATGATCATACATTGGCTCAAGGTGTGAATAATAAAACCGATTTAATATGTAAATAATAGAGAACAATAAGGAGACATTTCAGGGAAGAATTAATCAAAGAGATGCTGCTAAAGAATAACATAATCTGGTTTAGAAGTGTATAACTCTTCCAATTTCCTTTCAGAAAATCAGAAATACGGTAGAAAGGTAATGGGGGCAGCCCCTCAGTATTTCTCCAGTTATCCAGGGTTTGGATATCGTAAAGCAGATAGCTTTTCTGTTCAGCTACCCAACTACAGATTCATTTGGGGCTCGGGTAAAGCATTACTTTGAATATTGATGGGTATTCTTAAATTGATTTTAGCTGTGACTTGTATTTTTAAAATTTTATTAGATTCTTTGTTAGAACTATGACTATTATTTTTATCTTTTATAGTCATTAATGCTGCAATGTACTTACCCAATTTATAGAGTGTACTGTGTGTTAAATAGTTCTGTAATAAACTTGTAAATGAGTTAGTAAAGTATAACATCTCTAGTAGTCTTCTGCATGCAGTTTATGAACCTATCTCTCTTGTATTTTCTGAAAGTGAGAAGATACAACTTTTGAAGAGAGGTCCCCAGTCCCTATAATATCTGTTAACATTTCAAGTCTGGATGACTCTTCAGCAGAGCTCTGATGAAGGACCATCCAGACTCGAAACGTTGGCTCTAATCCGTCTCCACAGATGCCTGGATGCTGAGATTTTCCCAGCATTTTCTGCTTTTGTTTCAGATTCCAGCATCTGCAGTATTTTGTTTTTATCTTAAAATAGCTAGGTACTTATAACTTGGCCAACATTTTTTTTTAAAAACAGGCCATTTGAGAAAAGGTAACATTTTTAGTGGCTCGTTTCCTTGGGGAAGAGGTGGTTCACTTTCTCAGACCCAGAAGCATGTGAAGTTGCTGCCTTGAATTCAGATGAGGGTGATTGATTGTTGAGGGAATGCTCCCAGTCTAGGGTACTTCATATTTGGAGCTTGATTTATGATCCACTTTAGGAAGACACAGCAATGGCATGCTTTCTAAGCATAACCATGATGGAAATATGGAGCAGCTATATATGGCTGACAGAAGAGACTCTTCCCGCTCAAAAAAGACAGTAGGACTAGGGGGCACAACCTCAAGATAAAGGGGGGGCGGTTTCGAACAGAGTTGAGGAGGAACTTCTTCACTCAAAGGGTGGTGAATCTCTGGAATTCTCTGCCCGTTGAAGTGGTGGAGGCTGCCTCGCTAAATATATTTAAGAAACGGGTTGATGGGTTTTTGATAAGAGAGGGGATTAAGGGTTATGGGGAGAGGGCGGGAAGGTGGAACTGAGCCACGACAGATCAGCCATGATCTTATTGAATGGCGGGGCAGGCTCGAAGGGCTAGATGGCCTACTCCTGCTCCTATTTCTTATGTTCTTATGTTCTTAAGAGAGCAAGGTGATGGGCAGGGAAGGTTCAGCGACGACTCCCTAAGAATCCTCCTCCAGGCTGCAAGTAACAAGTGGGAGGTCCTCGGCCAGGGTTCTCCCAAAAAAATTCCAAGCACTGAATTTGCGTAAAAAACTGGAGTAACTCCCGCTGTTTTTCAATTGGTATTTTCAAAATGAATCTCCTGCACTCTGTGCGTCGTAGTGTGCCCTAGTGTGAATCATGATAAAAATCAGTGGGCGGGCCTATTCCTGCTGAAGAGGCTGACAGCATAGCACTGAATATGCGCTGATCTGTCAGAGCCGAGATTGGCGCATGTGCGGTAGCTCAACACTGCCGGACTCCCTATCACAGGCCAGCACAGCAACCAACCCCAACCTCCCCCCCCGCCATTCATTGCCCCGTCTATCTCCCCACAGCCCAATCACTGTATTTCTGGACGTTTCTGGGTCAGCCCCAAACCTGAACAAAGTCCCCCAACCCCCTACCCCACTGGCAGTCCCGTCCCGATCTCCCGATTCCACCCCAGTCAGCCTCTTTCCTCCCTCACCCACCGATCCTGCTGTAGAGGGGCAGTGGGAACCCCCCCCCCCGCCCCACCTACTCGCCCCCATTAGGCCCTGCCCTCTCGGCACTGCCCAATGCCCTGTGGGCAGTGAAGGGTTGATTAACAAAACTGAGATTTACGGATGACACCAAGATTGGGGGAACAGCAAATTGTGCGGAGGGTGTGGAGAGTCTGCAGAAGGATCTAGATAGGCTGGGCGAATGGGCCAGGAAATGGCAAATGGAATTTAATGTTGGCAAGTGTGAGGTGGTCCACTTTGGTAGGAGGAATGGTAGGAAGGACTATTACTTACGTGGCGAAAAACTGCAGCAGGCGACGGTGCAGAGGGACCTCGGGGTCCTTGTGCATGAGTCGCAAAAACCCAGCTTGCAGGTGCAGCAGGTGGTCAGGAAGGTGAATGGGATGCTGGCCTTCATAGCGAAGGGGATTGAATATAAAAGTAGGGAGGTCTTGCTGCAGCTGTATAGGGCATTGGTGAGGCCGCAGCTGGAGTACTGTGTGCAGTTTTGGGCGCCGCACCTGCGCAAAGATATTTTGGCCTTGGAGGGAGTGCAGAGGAGGTTTACTAGGCTGATACCGGAGTTGAGGGGGTTGAGCTATGAGGAGAGGCTGAATGAACTAGGCTTGTACTTGTTGGAGTTTAGAAGAATGAGGGGAGATCTCATTGAGACGTATAAGATGATGAATGGGATGGATAGGATAGAAGTGGAGAGGTTCTTCCCGCTCAAAAAAGACAGGAGGACTAGGGGGCACAGCCTCAAGATAAAGGGGAGGCGGTTTAGAACAGAGTTGAGGAGGAACTTCTTCACTCAAAGGGTGGAGAATCTCTGGAATTCTCTACCCGTTGAAGTGGTGGAGGCTGCCTCGCTAAATATTTTCAAGAAGCGGGTTGACCACCCAGGCCCTGCCCCCATTATTATACCCCCTAATGCCTCTAACCTACGCATCCCTAGACGCTAAGGGGCAATTTCTTAGCATGGCTAATCAACCTAACCCGCATATGTTTGGAAAGATATTGTACAAGTCCAATATCTTTGTATATCATAGACTATTGAAAGGAACCTATTGATTTAAAATGAGGAAACCTGTCTTTGAAGTCCCAGAAAAGTGTGAAAGAGCTTTGCGATTCTCTTGTGACTTTTACTTTTTTCCACACGCGAAAGGCTGAGTTTTCCGGCAGCGCTTGCCTCAAAACTGGAAAATCCCGCCTGACAGCCCGAGGTCAGTGGAGGAAGGTATTTGCAGAGGCATTTTAGATAGGCGCAGAAAGAATGAGGTGGTTGTAGTAGGTGACTTTAATCTTCCTGGAGTGGATTGGAAGATGCCTAGAGCTAGGCGTACGGATGGGGAGGAGTTTGTAAAATGTGTGTTGGAAGGGTCCTTGGAGCAGTACGTAACTAGCCCGACTAGGGGAGGGGCTATATTGGATTTAGTGTTGGGTAATGAGCCAGGGCAGGTAGGCAAACATGTGGCTAACAGTGACCACAAGTCTGTCTACTTTAGGATAAAAATGGAAAGGGATGAGTGCTGTCCGAAGGGGAGGGTGCTGAACTGGGGGAAGGTGAGCTATTGACCCTACACTATTCTCCCCTGAATCTGGCTACTTTAGGGGTACCATTCACATACACACGGGGCAGGGTAGGAGTAGGAAAATGCTTTGTTGAAATGGCGGCACGGGCTCGTTGGGCCGAAGGGCCTGTTTCCCGTGCTGGGTTGTTCTTTGTTCTTTGAGACTGATGAAATAACGGTGCCAATGCACAACTGGATAAAAACATGGTGAGGCAATCTTACCAGAATTCGGAAGAGTGTTGGTTCTGGCGTGGGAAAAAAAAACATGTTTCGTCAGTTTGCTCTCCAGATCTTATCCCACTGTGCCAAAAACAGCTGGGAGAGTTTCACATAGTCATGCAGGGGGACGGGGCCTAAACACACTAGCAAAGCCTGGCTGCATTGAGATCGGAATGCCATATTTGAAGGATGCCCTGATCAGAGCATGAATGATCTTCCCCCTACTCACCCAGCCCATCAAGGAGGTCTCAGGGGCTCCCCCATCCTGATTGGGGTTGCCGCTGAATCCATTTGGCCATCACTACATCCCGAGCTACCACATCAGCTCCTGGCTACCAGGAAATACAAATTAACTCCCTCATAACCCCATGAGGCTCCCACGGTGAGGGAGTGGAGAGAAAGAGAGTTGCATGTACATCGATCTTTTAAGGTGGCAGGTCATATTGAGAGAGTGATTAGTAAGTATATGGGCTCTTAAGCGCATTCTGTACAAAAGCAGGAAAGTTATCTTGAACATTTATAAAGCCTTCGTTTCACCTCAGCTAGAATACTGAATCACAGAATTCCTACAGAGCAGAAGGAGTCCTTTCATCCCAATAATATCTGCACAAACTCACCAACCCAGGGCCAACCTCCACCCTATCCCCTTAACCCCACACATTTACCCTTATAATCCACCTAACCTATAAATCTTTGGACACTAAAGGGCAATTGAGTGTGGCCAATGCAGCTAACTTGCACACCTCTGAACTTTGGGAGGAAACCTGAGCACACAGAGGAAACCCAAACAATCATAGGGAGAACGTGTAAACTCCACACAGACAGTAACCCAAGGTCAGAATCAAACCAGGGTACCTGGTGCTGTGAGGAGCAACCCTAAACACCGCATCCAGCTCTGGTCACCACACTTTAGGAAAGATACGAAGGTCCCTGTGAGGGTGCAGAGAAGATTTACCAGAATGGTCCCATAGATGGAGAGTTTTAGTTATAAGGTTAGGGTGGAAAGGGTAGAGTTTGTTCTGCTAGCAGCAAAAGAGATTGAAGTGAGATTTGATTATCACAGGTTCAGACAAGGTATTAGCTGGTTGTACAAGATTTGGGGGACACAGATTTAAGATTTTGGGCAAGAGTTGCAGGGGGGAACGACAGGAAGAAACTATCTTCCAGCAAGTGGTAATAACCTGGAACTCGCTGCCTGCAAGGGATGCAGAAATGATCAGCGATTTCAAAAGGAAATCGGATGGGTATTTGAGGAAAAAACTTGCAGGGTTATTGGGTTCGAGCAGGGGAGAAGGACTGTCTGGACTGCTTCACAAGGAACCCGAATGGGCTCCTGGTCAATGAAAAGGGAGAAGCTGAAAGGGGAAGTGTAGCAACTCCTGAGGTTGCCTTGGAAGATGCTGTGGTAGGGGAGCAGGTGTTGAGATGATGGCTGAGTCGACCAGGAAGCTATGCAGGGAACGATTTCTTCAGAATGCTGAAAGGGACAGAAATTGGACTAAGTGTTTGATAGTCATATCGCACTAGAAATTTGAAACACAGTTTACGAACAACAAATGTCATTTCAAGCTTTGTTACACAAAATAGAATGGTGACATACAAATCAGAGCCTTCCTTTACAAGCGGCAGTAAGACTTGAAAGCTTATAGATGCTTATTTACATTTTATAACTCATAAATACACTGAATCAAAGAATACATTACAAACAGTGGAGAACAAAGGTTTAGAAGTTCAAATTTTAAGATGCAAATTGACTCTACAAGAGATAAATAAGATTCTATTTTAGTTTAATGTCATATGGTTAAGAATAAGTCTTTAATACAGATTACCCAGTTTCCACGGTAGTCAGTCCAGAGACAAGTAACAACTAACTGACATGGAGTTTTGTGATGGGCGTGAACTTCATCATAATTCACATTCTAAAATGTGTGTTAATCATATTTTTCCGAGGACAGTGCAATTTTTGAAAATGTAGTTTTGCCTGCTAATCAGGAGGTGATTTAATTTGCTCATGTTTTGATCATCTCTGGGTGGGGCAAATACACAAGCATTTATAGAAGCAGATGTAATTAGCTGTAATCGCTGCAGCCATTAAAGACAGAATCAGGTCTGATGAAATTCCAATAGCAGATCCAAACAAGTAAACAGTTTATTAGACGGCTGCAATTTCCTATTCACTCAGATGATGAGAAATAATTAATACTGATTACTGGAACATTCAGAAAGGTTTTTTCCCCCCGTTTGCTGGAGTTAAAAAGGCTTTGATTTGAAGCATACGGTGCCATTGAATCAAGTATATTTCCGGCAGTTTTCTGCGACATCTTTACTAACCAGAATATTGTCACAGCGACAAAAGGAATTTCTGTGAAGCTGAAATATTCTTGTTACATTAAAAAAGCAAAAAATATTCTAAAGAAGGATGCGAGAAATCTTAAGGATTCCATAATACATTATTATTCTGACTTCAAGTATCAGTGAGGGTTAAATAGTAAATAGTTAGTTTTTCTGCTGATTTATTGTATGTCTGAATAAACTAATAAGAAATTCAATTACCATTTAAATTGAAACGTGCGTTGTCTCTGGTGTCCACATATAGGCATGGTGCGTTTTCGTGGTAACCCATACTATTTCCATTGTATAATCAACGACGAGGGTGGTGAGGGATTGGAATGCCCTGCCAGCTGCAGTTGTAAATGCGCCTAGTTTGGGGGCGTTTAAGAGATCTGTGGATAGGTTTATGGACGAAAAGGGATTGGTATAGGCTAGTGGGTCAATGTTTTTGTAACTGGTCGGCGCAACATCGTGGGCCGAAGGGCCTGTTCTGCGCTGTAATGTTCTTTGTTCTATGAGATGGATTGCTAACACCGAGATGTACTATTTTCATGCATAATGTTCAGACTCAGTTCGTAAGAATTGTCTTTTACAATAAAGAATCTTGGGATAGACTGCAAATTGCAATATTATAATCATGTTTTACAGCAGTAAAATGTAAAATTATTGATCTTACCAATGCAATAATCTCATTGGCCAAACTTTATACAATGAATTATAATGGTAATTGACACTACTTTACTATATTTATGAAATTATACATTATTCCAACCCAGACATGTACAGAAGTCTACTTGTTATTTTTTTGAACAGTCTTAAAAATAGTCAGCAACGCTCACGAACTGGGTGAAAATCCATTAAGAAGCAACACGATTGATTTAAATTCAATTTAAAATAATGTTCAGCTCTCAGAAAATCAAAATAATAGATAAAGTGATTAACAGGTGTTCTACAGTTGACCTAAATCAATACGAAACATAATTCTGTGAATTGAAACGAGCTAAGTAAGCACAAACACTTTTGGAATAATGGGACAGGAATCACAGTGTAGTTGGAAAAATAAGATAGTTGCAGAAAACAGCCTAAAGTTTGCTATCAAACTAACAGAAGTTAATAGTACTTGCCATCATTTAAGTACAACTTTAGGAAAGGACAGATACATGATTAAAAAATTGAAAAGTTGTCAGAGATGTACTGCTCCATTGTTAGCTTCACAAAATCACCATCTTGCTGTCTGACTCATCATTCAGATGCATTGATTGGTGCAAAGTTCGAGACTTTCCCTACAGTGCAGAAGAAGGTTGTTTTGGCCCATTGAGTCTACACTGGCAACAGCCCCATCCAGGCCCTATCCCCGTAACCCCATGTTTTTACCCTGCTAATCTCCCTGACTCTAAGGGGGAATTTAGCGTGGCTGATCCACCTAACCCATACATCTTTGGAGTATGAAGTAAACGCGCCAAAGAAAGATAAGTCACGTGATTTTAAATCTGTCAGTCAACCTCTCTAACCTTGAAAATGAACTAGTCTAAATATAAAGTTTCATTCCTTCAAGTTTTGAACAATGTCGGAGATTTAAAAAGTGCATTTTGTTTACTCTTTCTGTCTCTTTTCCTCTCTTAATCCAATCTTTCTTTCTCTTTTTATTTCTTTTTCTGTACTTGATTGGACACTGAATTCATCCACTCCAGTCTAATTTACTCGCTTCTCATAATTCTTCAATTTGATGGGTTAAGGTGCTCTTCAGATCCCAGATTCCCTGCAGAGGGCATTGTGCCATTTCTGATTCACTTCCAGTAACTTGCAGTGCATATATTATGGCGATTAAATGGGCAAAAACAAAGTCTAATTGAAAGTGCCAATCTTCAACAAGTTACTGCAAATTCTGGATTAATGTTTCGTATTGTTTTCACGGGCATTGTAACGTTATATTAAGGAAAAAAATTACAAACTGGAAAATGTGTGTCAATGCAAAATAGGAAGGATGACATTCACATGCATGGGGAAACAGCAACTTTACTATGTTAAAAAATGACGTACAGGGAAATTAAACATGAAATATTATGTCATTTTTCAGGCACATCATGGATTTGCTCTCGAGAGGGGCAACTCTTTTGGCGGAGATGACAGTAGATATAATTGCATAATTACAGGTTGAGGAGTTTTTCATTTTCCCTATCTAGTTAACAAAATATTTTAAAGTATTTTTGAAGTATCTACGTTAAAGAGATACTGTCATTTTGAAAGATGATTTCCTCCATTTCAGTTCTTTCTTTATATTATGGATATAGGTTACACATGCCTTCAGAAGACTAACTACTGGACCCTGGTTTTGACGGTCTCTGAACTAAGAAAAAAACCATCATAATACTATTTGTGCTGTGTCTATCTAATAACTACCTCCACTGAGAACTGTGCTGAGTTTTCAAAACTGGATTTATTTACAAATTATTTACAGAGAGAATTATTCAGATCTTCTAAAATTGCAGACACTCGAAAGAAATATTGAACTACGATTCTTTTCTGCACTGGTTAATGCGTTTGTCAAAAGGTATGTGGAAAATTATGTTACAAAGAACAAATGAAAACTGGTTTCTAATTTAAAAAAAGATACATTATAAAATCTGAAAATAAATTACCTGATGTATATAAATTTTGAGATGATGGCTTAACAGCAATGCCACTGGACTAATAATCCAAAGGTCCAGGCTATTATCAAGAGTTCAAATTGCGCCGTCAGGTGGTGGAATTTAAATTCAGTTAATAAAATTTGAAATTAAAGGGTTAATCTCAGTAACAGTGACATTGAAACCATTGTAAAAACCCATCTGATTCATTAATGTCCTTACTTGGTCAGACTTCCATATGACATTAGACCCACAGTAATACCATCTGCAATTGCATAGCAAGTTACTCAATTATATTAAACCATTAAAAAGTCGACAAAAATGAATGACATTGGACGGATTACCTGGTACGACCTATGCATTGGACACAATTGTGGCAAATCCAGCCTGTGTCATTCCTGCAAAGACCTCCTTACAACTTCTTGAGCTTGGTCTTCGAAAGTTTAAAGTTCATTTATTAGTGTCACAATTAGGCTTACATTAATACTGCAATGAAGTTACAGTTCACAGTCGCCACATTCCAGCACCTGTTCAGGTTCACAGAGAGAATTTAGCATGGCCAATGCACCCAACCAGCACTTTCAAACTGTGGGAGGAAACCGGAGCACCTGGAGGAAACCCATGCAGATACAGGGACTTTGTGCAAATACTACACAGTACCCAACCGGGAATCGAACTTGATTCCCTGCTGCTGAGGCAGCAGTGCTAACCATTGTGCCACCCCCGTTAAGCTTGGACCAGTAGCTTTTTTTGTGTAATAGAGAAACTCAACTGGAAGTGTTTACATCCAATTCAAAAAGGTCGGCTCATTAGTGCAACTTTGATGCAGATTTAAATGGTTGTAAGAAGCATATTAGTCACAGAAGCATAAAATTGATAAATACAGATCTTCAGTGACCCTGAAGAAGCATCTCGATCCATTAGCATCCTTTATCAAGACTGAAGTAACAGGAGATCAACAGAAAACTAATAAAGAACCAGGAATTCCTTTGCGCGTGAACGAAGCTGCAGGCAAGCGGTAATGCTATTTGATGGCTGCTGAAGTAGAGGACGATCCACAAGAGCCGACCGCAAGGATAACGGTCCTTATATCACTCCAAGGAACTATCCCCACAAGTCAACGGTACAATATTCCTGCTGAGGACTGTACTCGAGGTCAAAGTTGACCATTACGTCCACCGGTCTGCTGCACCACGTGGGACGATTACATCGGCTCTTTGTTAACTCAGATAATTCTCCACAGTCGTTCCGAGGCAACAAAACCAGGATATGCAGAAATTATATCACGGGAGATGACGCCTAGCCCAACCTGGTATTACTTTTTATTCAGTGCCGTAGTATGCATGTCGTGATCAGGATGCTTCCAATAAGCATTAAAGATTATAAATGGTTAGGTGTTGATATATTTCACCTACTCTCCCACATTCCTATGAGAAGGGTAATGCGCGCTAATTATCTGCCAAAGCAAGATACGTTCACCACTGCCTTCAGGTACAAATGGGTAGTTACTGATGGGTGGGCACAGAACATCTCTTGTATATCTTGACTTCCTAATACCCTCTTCATTTTTATCCAAATATCTCAGATAGGTGCTGGTGAGAGTATTGGGAAAGAAATTTAATGATTTTGAGAGAAAAGCATGACCAAAAATTGCAATTGGATGTAATTGTTTGGTGTGAAGTGCAAACAAGACTTGGAATGATATGTAAATTTAATCACCATTTTACCAAACATGTTTCAGATGCAGTGACTTTTGTCTTTTCCTTCCATATTTGTTGTTTTCAATTACTTTTATTATAAAATATATTCTTTGTTCTATTTCTTACAGTAGTCTTACCTTGAAAAGACGACTCATAATGCTTTCCATTGAACTGATGGACAAAAAGTTTTTAACCAATTTCCAGCGGTTGGGACATAAACTCTACTTTCTTGTTTGCCTCCATTGATTCCCTCGTAGATCAAAAATTAGTCTTGAATATATTTAAGGGCCAATTCTTTTCAGGGTGGTAAATTCCAAAGATTAGCAACCCTTGGAAAAGAAATTCCTCCTCATGTCCATCTTAAATGGGAGACCATTATCTTGAAACTGTGCCCCAGCAAAAAAACATTCTAGCTTTCCCCACAAAGAGAAACATCCTCTCAGCACCTATTTTGTTAATCGCTCTTCGAATTTCATACTTTCGATAAGATCATAAGAACATAAGAAATAGGAGCAGGAGTAGGCCATCTGGCCCCTCGAGCCTGCCCCGCCATTCAATAAGATCATGGCCGATCTGTCGTGGCTCAGTTCCACTTTCCGGCCCTCTTCCCATAACCCTTAATCCCCTCTCTTATCAAAAACCCATCAACCCACTTCTTGAAAATATTTAGCGAGGCAGCCTCCACCACTTCAACGGGCAGAGAATTCCAGAGATTCACCACCCTTTGAGTGAAGAAGTTCCTCCTCGACTCCGTTCTAAAACGCCCCCCCTTTATCTTGAGGCTGTGCCCCCTAGTCCTACTGTCTTTTTTGAGCGGGAAGAGTCTCTCCACCTCTATCCTATCCATCCCATTCATCATCTTATACTTCTCAATGAGATCTCCCCTCATTCTTCTAAACTCTAACGAGTACAAGCTTAGTTCATTCAGCCTCTCTCATAGCTCAACCCCCTCAACTCCGGTATCAGCCTAGTAAACCTCCTCTGCACTCCCTCCAAGGCCAAAGTATCTTTGCGCAGGTGCGGCGCCCAAAACTGCACACAGTACTCCAGCTGCGGCCTCACCAATGCCCTATACAGCTGCAGCAAGACCTCCCTACTTTTATATTCAATCCCCTTCGTTATGAAGGCCAGCATCCCATTCGCCTTCCTGACCACCTGCTGCACCTGCAAGCTGGGTTTTTGCGACTCGTGCACAAGAACCCTGAGGTCCCTCTGCACCGTCGCCTGCTGCAGTTTTTCGCCCCGTAAGTAATAGTCATTCCTACCATTCTTCCTTCCAAAGTGGACCACCTCACACTTGCCAACATTAAATTCCATTTGCCATTTCCTGGCCCATTCGCCCAGCCTATCTAGATCCTTCTGCAGACTCTCCACACCCTCCGCACAATTTGCCGTTCCCCCAGTCTTGGTGTCATCAGCAAATTTTGACACCCTACACTCGGTTCCCTTCTCCAGATCATCTATATAAATGGTAAAAAGCTGAGGCCCCAGCACCGACCCCCGGGGCACTCCACGAGTCACCATCCGCCAATCCGAATAGCACCCATTGACCCCCACTCTCTGCCTCCTATTTGACAACCAATCCTCTATCCACGCTAACACCCTACCCCCTACTCCAAGTCCCCTGACCTTCTGCAATAACCTCTTATGAGATACTTTGTCAAACGCCTTCTGAAAATCCAGAAAGACCACATCCACCGGCTCTCCTCTATCCACCGCCCTAGACACATCCTCACAGAACTCCAGTAAATTTGTCTGACACGACTTCCCTTTAATGAAACCGTGCTGCGTCTGCTCTATCAAGCAATTCCCTTCAAGATGCCTCGTAATTTCCTCCTTAATGACGGATTCTAACATTTTACCTACCACGGACGGTAAACTAACCGGCCTATAATTCCCCGCCTTTTGCCTGGCACCCTTCTTAAACAACGGCGTAACATTAGCCGTTTTCCAATCTTCCGGCACTTCCCCGGAATCCAGCGACGTCTGGAAAATAACCACCAATGCATCCACTATAACCTCCGCCATTTCTTTCAGAACCCTCGGATGCATTCCATCCGGTCCTGGGGACTTGTCCACAATCAGCCCCTCCAGTCTGTCGAGCACCGCCCCTCTAGTAACAGTAATGTCATTAAGACCTTCCAGTCCTACCACCTTTCCGTCGCTAACACCCGGCAAATTATTCACGTCCTCCTCCGTGAAGACAGAAACAAAAAAGTTATTCAATACCTTAGCCATATCCCCATCCCCTACCACTGGGTCATCAACAGGAGAACCATTGATGTCATCTATATGGATTTCAGTAAGGCGTTTGACAAAGTCCCTCACGGTAGGCTGGTAGAAAAGGTTAAGGCGCATGGGATACGAGGCCAGGTAGCTAGGTGGATTGAGAACTGGCTGGGCAATAGGAGACAGAGGGTAGTTGTGGAGGGGACCTTGTCGGGCTGGAGGCCAGTGACCAGTGGTGTGCCGCAGGGCTCAGTACTGGGACCTCTCCTCTTTGTAGTCTACATAAATGACTTGGAAGAGAGCGTAGGTGATGTGATTAGCAAGTTTGCTGATGACACCAAGATGGCAGGGTTGGCGGGTACGGAACTGGATTGTCAGGTGATACAACAGGATATAGATAGGTTGGTGCAGTGGGCAGATAGGTGGCAGATGGCATTTAATCCTGACAAATGCGAGGTGATGCATTTTGGACGGAATAATGCAGAGAGGAGCTATGGGATTAAAGGGAGGCCGATTAGGAGTATAGACATACAGAGGGACCTGGGAGTGCAGGTTCACAAATCAAGAAGGTTGCGTCACAAGTGGAGAAGGTTGTTAGGAAGGCTTATGGGATGTTGGCCTTTATAGGAAGGGGCATAGAGTATAAAAGCTGCCGTCTAATGCTTTAGTTGTACAGAACGTTGGGTAGACCGCATTTGGAGTACTGCGTCCAGTTCTGGTCACCTTACTACCGGAAGGACGTGGAGTCTCTGGAAAGGGTGCAGAGGAGGTTTACCAGGATGTTGCCTGGCATGGGGGGACTGGGTTACGAGGAGAGGTTGAAGAAACTGGAACTATTTTCCTTGGAAAGACGGAGATTGAGAGGGGACATGATAGAAGTATATAAGATAATGAAGGGAATGGATAGAGTTAATAGTGAGAGACTGCTCCCTAGACTGTGTAAGAACACCAGAGGTCATCATTTAAGGGTGAGGGGGGAGAGGTATAATTTGGAGGTGAGAAGAAGGTTCTTTACGCAGAGAGTTGTGGGGGTCTGGAACGAGCTACCGAGTAGGGTGGTGGAGGCAGGAACGTTGGACTCGTTTAAGATGCAGTTAAGATAGGCACATGAGTGAAACGAGAATGGAGGGATATGGTAGGGGATATTAAATAGGGTTAAACCTCGGGAGACACCGGAAAGGCAGGCTGTAAGATTAATATTTTTGTCTTTATTCCACAGGTGGAGGTCCACCTCGTGTCAAACGAGGGGCATTCACACGGCGGGTTGTGCGTGGGCTGCTCTTGGAAGTTCCAGGAGTGGCCTAGTACTTCATGTCGGTGTGTGTGCTTGATCCTGGACCGGTAGATGGGCGCCGCAACAGCTCAGTGACTAGCACTGCTGGCTGTGCAGGCACATGGATTTGGGCCTGTGTCTGTGGGAGTTTGCGCATTCTCCCTGTGGTTGCGTGGGTTTCCTCCGGGCGCTCCGGTTTCCTCCCACACTCCAAAGATGTGCTCTCAGGCTAATCGGTTTTTACCAAATTGACACTATTTCTTCCCTGAATCTGACTGAGTAGGGTTCCATTCATAGATATGCAGGGTAGAATAGGTGTAGGGTGATGTGGCGGCGCGGGCTCGTTGGGCCGAAGGGCCTGTTTCCCGTGCTGGGTTGTTCTTTGTTCTTTGTTCTTGTTCTCATCCTCTAAAGGACCAACGTTCACCCTAGCCAGCCTCTTCCTTTTTATATATTTATAAAAACTCTTGCTATTCTTTTTTATATTAAGCGCTAGCCCAGCTTCATAGTTTCTCCTACCCTCCTTTATCAACTTCTTTGTCAATCTTTGTTGACATTTAAACCTCTCCCAATCCTCTTCTCGGCCACTACTCTTAGCTACTCTAAATTCCTCCGCTTTTAATTTAACACTTTCCCTTCACCTCCTTCGTTATCCACGGCTTATTACCTCTCCTCCTGCAGTCCTTTTTGACCATTGGAATAAATTTCTGCTGAGCACCAAGAAAGATCACCTTAAAGATCCTCCACTGATCCTCAGCAGACTCTCCCTCCAATGCACTCCCCCAGTCCACATTCGCCAATTCTTCTCTCATCCAACCGTATTCCCCTCTATTCAAACAAAGGACGCGTGTCCGGGAACCCACTTTCTCCTCCTCCATCTGCACCAGAAACTCCACCATACAATGATCACTCTCTCCAAAAGGATCCTTCACTGCAAGGTCCCTAATTCTACCCGTCTCATTACATAGCACCAGATCCAAGATAGCTCGCTCCCTCGTCGGCTCCAACACACACTGTTCAAGGAAATTATCTCGGCAGCATTCCAAGAACTCCTCCTCGAGCCCACCGCGCCCAACATGGATCGACCAATCAATATGCAGATTGAAATCCCCCATAACTCCGGCCGTCCCATTCCTGCACGCTGCATTTATTTGCGCGTTAACAGCCCACCCCACCTCCAGATCATTATTCGGGGGCCTATAGACGACACCCACCAGCGTCTTCCTCCCTTTGCTGTTCCTAATCTCGACCCACAACGATTCCACGTTCTGCTCCTTGGCTCCAATATCATCCCTTGATACCACCTTGATGCTATCCTTAATCAGCAGAGCTATGCCCCCCCCTTTTCCCTCCCGCCTATCCTTCCTAAACACTTGATACCCTTGGACATTCAGCTCCCAGTCCCTGTCACCTTGCAGCCACGTCTCTGTAATGACCACCAGATCATATCCATTTGTGTTGATCTGCGCCACCAGCTCATCCACTTTTTTCCGAATGCTTCGTGCATTCAGATACAACGCTTTCATCCCAGCCTTCACCTGGACCCTATTTGCCGTAACGCCACCAACCATACTCACGCCCCCTACTCCCTCTATTATTGGGACATCCTCGGCCTCTTCCCTTACCTGTACCCTCTCCTTAACTTTAGACCTCGTAAGGTCACCTACCCTCGCACCCTCCCCCCCCCCCTAATTAGTTTAAAGCCCTGTCTACAGTCCTCTTTACTCGATTCGCCAGCACTCTGGTCCCAGCATGGTTCAGACCAACCCCATCCCGCCCGAACAGGTCCCACCTACCCCAATACTGGTGCCAATGCCGCATAAATTCAAACCCCTTCCTCCCACACCAATCTCTGAGCCACCCATTCATTTCCTTAATCCTGTCAACCCTACGCCCGTCTGCACACAGTTCAGGCAGTAGCCCAGAGATGACCACCTTGTCGGTTCTACTTTTTAATTCCAGTCCCAGCTTCTCATACTCCCTCACCAGATCCTCAGTCCGCACTTTGCCTACGTCATTGGCACCCACATGTACCACAACGACCGGATTCTCACCCTCCCACTCCAGGTTCCTCTGAAGCCCAGCTGCGACATCCCGAGCACCAGGCAGACAACACACCCTTCTGTGCACTTTGTAATTGTGACAAAGGACAGTGTCAATACCCTTCACCCCACTGTCCCATTACTACTGCGTTCCTTTTCCCCTTCTTTTTGCCTCTGTCCTGCTGCATCACTGTACCGTGTGCAATTTGCTCACCAACCTCACCTGCCTCGTTCTCTTCCAGACTGGCAGCAAGAACCTCAAACCTGTTTTGCAGGTTAAGAGGCTGAGGCCTCTGCTCCTTACCCCCCATCCTCTTCCCAGCAGTCCCTGACCCTTAGAGTTAGCCAGTCTAGGGGTGGATGTCACTTGCATCCCATTGACAATGGCACCCTCTCTCCCCCTGATGAGCCTCAGTGTCTGTAGCTCAGAGGTCAGCTCATTTACCCTGAGCTGGAGCTCCTCCAGCAACCTACACTTACTGCAGACATGGTCACTGGGGAGGACCCTGGGGTCCACCAGTTCCCACATCATACAGAAACCACACATCACATGCCCCTTCATTATTCACTGTAGTAGGTTTGAGAAAAAAAATGTTTTCCTTGTTTTTTCAAACAAACTCACCTTTTTTTCCTTCAAGCCCTTTTTTGATATTAAGCCCTATTAACTCACTCAGCTTCCCTTTCACTCCACTGCCCGCTCAGACGCTGCCCGCTGTCTACACCAGGCCTCCTTTTAAACCTGGCGCTGATTTAAAGCAGGTTGGTCCACAACTCTTTCTAAACACTCCCTCAGAATTCTTAAAGCAGTAAATACAATAAAATAAATGCTTTAAACAGTTCTACAAAGAACAAAGTGCTTTAAACTTATTTTAAACAGGTTTTTAACAGGTAAAATCTTAGCTCTCTCTCTACTCCTTCACTCGTCTGCTCCAGCAAACAATGGAAGGCTTCACCGTGTGGCCACCTGATAATTAATTAAATTAAAGCAGGCTGGTCCACAACTCTTTCAGGCTGGTCCACAACTCATCTCTCGCCCAAGCATTCTTTCCGATAAGAAAACCCTTTCATCCCCGAAATCAATCTACTGAACTTTCTCTGAACTGCCTCCGATGCAAGCAAGGGGCGACAACTGATCAAATAGCAGTTACCGGGTCTACGGTTAGCTCTGATGAAGGGTCATTCAGACTTAAAACATCGGCTCTGTTCTCTCTCCACAGATGCTGTGAGACTTGCTGAGATTTTCCAGCATTTTCTGTTTTTGTTTTGGATTCCAGCATCCGCAGTATCTATGCTTTTAGCTACGCGTTCAGTTTACTGGCTTTCACTGTTTAGCTTACTAGCTTTCTCTCTGTTTCTCGCCACAGTATTTGAGACCAGAATCATAGCACTTTATAAATATCATCCTCTAACCCAATACACACATTTGTCTTCAGTAACTGTGTCAGTTGGAGGAATATACTTTACCAGTGCCAGTTAGAAGAATACACTTCAGATGAGACATTTGACTGAAATCCAATCTGGTTAGGTAGATGTAAACAAAAAACACCTCGGCTAAATGAAGATCAGCAGAGACGTGGATTCATTGTTTATAATCTTCCGACGTTCCCGAGATTCTCCCACCAGATTGGAAAATTGCATATGCAACACTTTTATTCAAGAAAGGAGGAAGCAGAAAGCAGGAAACTGTAGACCAGTTAGTCTAACATCTGTCATTGGGAAAGAGCTGGTATCTATAATTAAGGAAGTACTTGCTAGACGTTTAGAAAATCATAATACAGTTAAGCAGAGTCAACACGGTTTTACGAAAGAAAAATTGTTTTTGATAAATTACAGTTCTTTGAGGATGCAACAATAAACATAGAAACTAGAAGCAGGAGTAGGCCATTTGACTCTGTGAACCTGCTCCGCCATTCATTTTGATCATAGCTGAATTCAATATCCTAATCCCCCATATCCCTTGATCCTTTAGCAGCAAGAGCTATATCTAATTTCTTCTTGAAATCAGACAACATTTTGGCCTCAAAAACATTCCGTAGCAGTGAATTCCACAGAGTCATAATCCTCTCGGTGAAGAAATTTCTCCTCACCTCAATTCTAATAGGTTTATCCTCAAACTACAACGCCTAGTTCTGGACTCTTCCAGCATTGGGAACAGTCTTTCTGAATCTACCCTGTTAGAAGTTTAAGTTTATACGAGAGCCTCGCTCACATTTCTAAACTCCAGTAAATATAATCCTCACCGACTCGTACGACAGACCCGCCACTACAGGAATCAGCCTGGTAAATAAACCTTTGCCGTATTCCCTAGAAAGGACATCCTTCCTCAGATAAGAAGACCAAAACTTCACACAATACTCTATGCAATTGCAGAAAAACATCCCTACGCCTATATTCAAATCCTCTCGCTACGAAGGCCAACATACCATTTGCCTTCTTTACTGCTTGCTGTACCTGCGCGCTTACTTTCAGTGACTAACGCACGAGAACTCCAAGGTCTCGTTGAGTATCCATCTCTCAATTTACACCCATTCAAGTAATAATCTGTCTTCCTATTATTGCTACTGAAGTGGATAACCTCACATTTATCCATATTGTACCGCATCTGCCATGCAGATGTCCACACACTCAGCCTGTTAGAATCACGGCGAAGCATCTCTGTATCCTCCCCAAAGCTCACCCTCCCTCCCGAATTTGTATCATCTTCAGATTTGGAGATAATATATTTAGTTTCCTCTTCCAAATCATTAATATATAATGTGAACAGTTGGGAGTCCTAGCACAGATCCCTGCGGAACCCCACTAGTCACTGACTGCCAATCAGAAAAAAACCCGTTTATGCCGACTTTTTGCTTCCTACCTGCTAATCAGCTTTCTATCCATCTCAAAATATTACCATAAAGAAAAAAGGAGAAGTAGATGCACTAGTTTGGACTTCTGTAAGGCATTCAACAAAGTGCCAAATGAAAAGATTATGACATAAAATAGGAGTTCATGGTGTCGGGGCTGATATTTTAGCACGAATTGAGGATCGGCTGACAAACAGAAAACAGGATCAGGATAAGCGGGCCGGTTTCATTATGTTGACAAACTGTAACTAATTAAGCGCCTCAGGGATAAATGCTGGGGTTTAACAATTCACGACCTATATTAAGAACTCGAATGAAAAGAATAAGTGTAATGTAGTCAAATTTATTGACAATACAAAGATAGGTACAAAAGCAATTTGCAAAACGGACACATAGAGCTTGCAAAGGAATACAGATGTGAGCAAGCAAAAATCTGGTAGATGGAGTAAATTGTGGGAAAGGTAAGGTTGTCCACTTTGACAAGAAAAATAGAAAAGCAGAATATTATTTAAATAGGGATAGATTGCAGAATGTAGTGTGCTCTTGCACGTGACAAATGTGAGGTAATGCATTTTGGAAGGTCTAATTCAGATAGGAAATATACAATAAATGGCAGAACCCTTACGAGTATTGATAGGCAAAGGGATCTGGATGAATAGTTAAACAGATCACTGAAAATGGCAACGCAGGTGGAGAAGGTAGCCAAGAAGGCACACGGCATGCTTACCTTCATCGGCCGGGGCACTGAGTTTAAAAATTGGCAAGTCACGTTGCAGTTTCACAGAACCTTAGGCCGCATTTGGAATACGGTGTTCAATTCTGGTCACCGCACGACCAGAAGGACATGGATGCTTTGGAGAGGGTACAGAAAACATTTACCGGGATGTTGCCAGATACGGAGGGCGTTAGCTACGAGGAGAGATTGGAGAAACTTGGTTTGTTCTCACTGGAGCGACGGTAGTTGAAGGGAGGCCTGATGGAAGTCTACAAGATTATGAGAGGCATGGACAGAGTGGATACAGTCAGAAGCCTTTTCCCAGGGTGGAAGAGTCAATTACTAGGAGGCATAGGTTTAAGGTGTGAGGGTCAAGGTTTGAAGGAGATGTACGAGGCAGATATTTTTACACAGAGAGTAGTGAGTGCCTGGAACTCGCTGCTGGGGGAGGTAGTGGAAGCAGATACTTTTAAGGGGCATCTTGACAAGTACACGAATAGGATGGAAATAGTGGGATATGGTCCCTGGTTAAAATCCAACCAGTTTATTTGATAGTAATCCCACAAGCTTTCGGAAACGCTGTGCCTTCGTCAGGTGCGTGCACACTTGTGGGATTACTGTCAAATATACCGGTTGGATTTTAACCTGGTGTTGTGAGACTTCTTGCTGTGTTGACCCCAGTCCAATGCCAGCATTCTCCACATTTAAATGCAAATACAGGTGTTTCCTTATTTCACTTTTAGATCAGTTCGAATTAACGTGTGCACAATTCAGTGAATGTTTTTCCACAAATATACTTTATTCATTAATCTTTGAGAACATCACAAACGTTCCAAATGCTGTCTCACAATAAGCAGTAATATTCAGGTTCTTTACACGCATCATGTAACATTCTGAGATGCTTCAATACTGTGAAGGAATATTTCAGACTTTTTACAATGGTCTTACAAGCGTTGCCAAGTAATTTTAAAGACTGTCTGCATAGAAAATGTTGCACTCCCGGGTGCTTCAGTACAACTGAGATGCACGTATCATTCACTGCATACACTCAGTGAGTCATTTGGCCCAAGAAGGTTCTGCTAGAATCACAGAATCCCTACAGTGCAGAAAGAAGCTCACCAAATCTGCCCTGACCACAATTCCACCCAGATCCTATCCCTGTAACCCCACATATTTACCCTGCCAGTCCCCCGACACTACCGTCTACTCTACATCAGAGAAATCAAATGCCTCTCTGAGGGTGGCTGCTTTGCTGAACAAATTTAGTCCAGCCACAAGCAGAGCTGAGACTTTCCTGTTGCTTGCCACTTCAACACACTGCCCTGCTCTCCTGTCCACATGTCCTTCCTTAGCCTTTTCTAACGTTCTAACAAACCGCAATGCACATAGGCGAAGCAGCACCTCGTCTTCTGATTGGCCATTTTACAGCCTTCCGGACCGAACGTCGAGTTCAACAACTTCAGAGCGTGAACTCTCGTCTCCACCTTCACCCCATTTTCACTGATTTTGTTTCACCTCATTCATCCATTTTTCTCTCTCTCATGTTTCCACTATTCCATTGCAGCTCTCCTTCTTGCCCCCTCCCCATCCTCTCGTTCAGGGCAACTGTCATTATCCCCAGACAATCCTTGAACCATCTGTATCACTACTATGCCATTCACACATTCTGATTGTTTAATGGACACTTTTAGCATCTTTTTAGTTTCTGTACCCTCATTTACATTCTCTTTGTCCCATTCCACACCCCCCCCACCCATCGGATAAATCTCTGCTGATTCTCTTTGCTCTCAGCTCTGATGAAGGGTCATTGAGACTCAAAAGATTGGCTCTATTCTCTCCTCACAGGCACCGTGGGACCTGCTAAGATTATCCAGCATTTTCTGTTTTTGTTTCAGATTCCAACATCCGCAGTATTTTGGTTTGGTATAAGGGGCAATTTTGCACGGCCAATGCCCGGCAGCACAACGTTGAGCATTGTTGCTTCGCGGCACTAGGAACTCGGGTCCGATTCTCAGTTTGGGTCAACGACGGTGTGCAGTCTGCACATTTTCCCCACGTCAGCGTGGATTTCCTCCCTTAGTTGAAAAGGCATACTAAAAGCCATGCTAAATTCACCCTCAGTACTTGGACAGGTGCCAGAGTATGACGACTAGGGGCTTTTCACAGTAACGTCAGTGCAGTGTTAATGTAAGCCTACCTGCGACTAATAAATAAGTTTTAACTTTAAGTAATCAGCACATCTTTGGAGGAAACCAGGGCACCCAGAGGAAACCCACAGAGACGCGGAGAAAGCGGAAACTCCGCAGAGTCAACCAAGGTAGGAATCAAACTCGTGTCCTTCGCACCGTGAGGCAGCAGCGCTCACCACTTGTGCTGCCGTGCTACCCTTGAGTCACTGTGGTTTGGGAGAGTAACCTGCCCCTCTGCCGCCACCACCCCAAGCTTGAGTGTGTCCCTCAGTATGTAGTTATGGGTTTTGGAATGTGCCAGTCTGCAACACGCTGTCAGGGATTACTCCTTGCGTCCTGGACTTCTGGTGCAGACCCTCAATGAAGGTCCCATCAGCTCCGGCTGAGTGGTTGGGGGTTTTAACCACATAACTTCCAGGCAAGTCAGAGAGGAAGAAACACAGTGTGAGGGAGGGAGAGGGAATTAAAAAAACTCGCTGACAGTCCCGAATGCACTGCAGTGTGCAGGTTGTCAACAAGCCTCTTCGGCAAGGAGGCTTTCCGCCGCTGACTGAATCCAAGAACCCGCCCCCTCCCAATGGAGTAAGCGCGCATGCGCCTCACGACCAGCCCCGCCCATCCACCCGCGCCGACCAATCAGGACGTCACGCCCGGGAAGCCGCAGCCAATCACTGTTCAGCTTACGAGGGGGTGCAGAAGGAGCAGTTGCTTGTCAGCGCTCCAGCGCTGAGCGACCGCTAGACGGCCAAGTGGCGTCGAGCTGTGAAGAGGAACGAAGCGCGAAGGAAGTTTTTTTTTAATATATACACGTATATATTTCTAAGAAAACGGGACGCCTCTGGGTCGGAGTTTACCGCTCTTATTTTTTCACCCCCCCCCCTCCTCCCGGCAGACGGTGGTGGCGATGCCTGACGCATGCGCGGGGACGGGCTGCGGGCTGGCCGCGCAAGCGCGGTGAGGCCCGGCTCTCTCCCCTCCCCTCCCCCCCCCACCATCCGAGGCTCCATTCGGCAGGCGGCCCCGGGGCACCGTGAGATGAATCACAAAACCGGGCCTCTCACGGAGGATGATGATGACGGCTGCGGCGGCGGCAGCAGCGGCAGCGACAACGGCGAGCCAGGGCAGCCCGGTAAAAACCTACGACTACCTGCTGAAGTTCCTGCTGGTGGGCGACAGCGACGTGGGCAAGGGAGAGATCCTGGAGAGTTTGCAGGACGGGGCCAGCGAGTCCCCCTACGCCTACAGCAATGGTGAGTGAGGGAGGGAGGGAGGGAAGCCGGCCAGCTACACTGGCACAAACAGTGCAACCTTCACTTGCAGTATTTATAATCCCACTCCAGCACGCTGAACCCACCATCTGGATACTTGAAGGACTCTGGCATGCTTAACTTAGATGTAGTTTTCAAAAAAAAAGACCAGGGTCAAATAAATGTAAAAACAAATTACTGCGGATGCTGGAATCTGCAACAAAAAAAAACAGAAAATGCTGGAAAATCTTAGCAGGTCTGACAGCATCTGTGGAGAGCGAATAGAGCCAACGTTTCTGGATGACCCTTTGTCAGAGCTTAGATAAATGTGCTGGTGTAGCATGGTGTAACTACCGCAATCTAGTTAATACTTCTTCTGCTCCCGATATGACCTGTTTGCTCCCTTGGAGGAAAGCTGCCGTGTTTGCAAGGATTCATGATCAAATATCTTTATTTTATTTTTTATTTTTATATCTTGTGTAACATTCATAAAAGCATCACCTGACTGCTAAAGTGCAAGTGATGACAAACTCTTCTGCGGTTTTCAAGGGCATATTTGAAATCTAACCTGGATTAGCAATAGCGATGTTAATATTTATTTTAAAATTTGACGTAAATTACTAATGTAAAATGAAAAGTGCTGATCATGTAAGAACATGCTGAATCACACTAATTGAACTCTGCTGTTGGTGTGACAGCTAATTTCTCTTTTTCATTGAGTATTAACTTCAAAGATCTATCAGTTGTTTTAAAATCTCCACGTACTTCAACTGAAAGGGATATTCTTGAAAGCCTAATTTGTATTGAATGCTGGTGATGTGTTGCTTCTGATTTGTAAGTGGTTCAGAAATTACATGCTGCTGTTTTTCTTGGTGACGGATCTTGACAACGCATTTCTACTATTTCCAGAATTTGCCTTTGGCTACTGTGAAATAACGAGTGGTTGTTAATAATCAAGGTGCTTTAAAATTGACAATATGTGATCCTTAGTTTTGGTAAATGATGCAAACTGCAAACTGATTCTTTTTAAATATCCTTTTATATATTATCAATATGTGAACTGGGAAGCAAATATTTTTCCATTGGAATTGTAGCCTAGTATGTACGTTACAGTTGGTGAGGCAGATTCAAATGTTTTGAGCTTTCCAAAGGGACTGAAGGTCCTACCTGCTGACAGAGAAAGCTTCAGTGCAGGTACACGGTGTCAAGTAGCCAAGTTATCTACACATTTCGTTAAATACGTATTTAAACTGTTGTATAAATAAACTGTCAATTATTGAATATTTTATTAATATATTGAATATTTTTCTTGCGTGTGTCATTGCCCTCAAAGCAGTTTGTTGTGAAACACTTGATGTTTTGAAGTACAAAAGTGCAAGAAAAATGAAAGCAGTTTTTAAAATTAGCTAAATTTAGATTCTTGGAAGAAACAAATTTTGGTTACTGATGTGGACAGTGCAAGTTTGCATTAATATCTTGCGTAAAAGCTTGGCACAAATGTTATGAAATTCATTTACATACTAAAGTTTTGGGTAATCCATTGAGGCGATGTATACATCTGAATAATTATGTGAGACAAATATTTAGGAAACTGCTCTAACGTGCAAAAGAGGATTGATTGGGTTAGCCTGCTATTAACTGTGATTGGTACACAGCTGCAGAGCGACAGGGAAACGGTTAACGTTTCAGATTGACGATGACCTTTTTCGACGAAAGGTCACCGTCGACCTGAAACTTTAACTACGTTTCTCTCCGCAGATTCTGCCTGACCTGCTGTGTATTTCGACTCTTTTTCTGTTTCTAATTTCAGGTTTCCAGCATTTGTCGTATTTTGCTTTGGAATCGATCCTTGTGTAAAATCAATTGTGACATTGGTGTTTTTTTTGATACCAAAACAGTTCATTGTTAGTCTTCTCCCTCTTGCTGGGATGACAAGGTGACAATATTTTGATCTTCACTGTGAACAGCTGGCAGAAACTGTCATTTGAGTAGGGCATCTTGCTTTTGTGTGACATTACTTTTACAACTTGGTCACAACAAACAAGTCACTAATTGAGATAAGTAAGTTCAAACGCTTGTGGCTTTGGAGTTCCTAGCTTATTTGGAAGAGTAGTTTTATTTCAGTTTTGAATTGCTGTTTTAAAATGATTGATTCTAGTGTATTGCACGCCATGTGGTGATAACCCAATTTGATTTTCATTTGCGAGTTAGGGTGTAGTTTATGAAGTGTATGTTTCATAATTATTAGTGTTTGGAATTTTTCTCGACATGTAACAAACTGCAGGAGTTTACATTGTGTGTTTAAATATATACACGCTTCTGTAATTTGAATTTATCTATTGATAGGTTGAGTGTTCTGTCAATATAGAGGTATTATCTGAACAATTTTCCTAAAGTGATTTTTAGTCTGTATGAGAAAATATACGTAGATTTGAACTGGCTGTGGTGACCAGCGTGATTGAGGAATTTCAATGATGAAAAGAAAGTGGGAATTTGTTGAACTGTACAATATTATCTAGACGCATGCAAATTCACAGACTACACTTTGCTTAATACGTTCCTACGATTTTGCCGTGTGAACTTTACGTTCTAATTTGTATTTTACCGCTGTCCAGATGTCAACAAAAAGTGAGCCTTGTCATATGGGATTGGATTTTGAATTAATGAGTTTTAATATAAAATGTGGTCTCAGTTGGAAAAATATGATAGGTTCCACCAAGATATTAACTATCCTGTGCATGTTTATGGTTTTTTTAAACCTTCTATCTCTGTATCTATTCATCTTCCCTGGCAACTCTTCCAGATTGCCAGGTAATCAAAAGAACGACGTTGTTTATCGTCACTGACTCCCTCGCTTCCGTCATCACTTTTCTTTTGCTAGGTAACTGCGCGTCAAGTTTAACTTTTTAAAAAAATGGGAATGTTTATTGATTAGCATTTCATTTTGTGACAAATATTACCAAATATTACTCATTTTTAAAAAATCGTCCTTGTGTCTTGGCTTCAATTAACAATTTGGGATTTTCTGGATTTGTGTTTTGTTTGAAAGTATCATAATTTTTTTTATATGGACAACCGTGTATGGCCATTGGAATATTGTACTATAATATATGCATCTTGGATGTTTGGTAACACACACTCTTTCCTCTGCATCAGTAAATTGAGTTTGTATTCCACTCTAGAAATATGAACTGACAACACTTCAGTAAAATATTGAGTGCTGCAGTGCTCGGTACAATTAGATGAAATGTTGGATCGAGGCCCTGTCTGCCCACTTCAGCATGATGCAAATGATCCAATGGTATTATTCAAGGAAGGGCAGAGATTTCTCCGTCGCTGCTCAATGTTTATTTGTTTTTAAAATTTTTACTCGATTTCGAAGTTACAGAACCGGTGCCCAGAGTGAACCAGGCAAGTTCAAGTCCAGCTCCTTGCTTGTTCCGAAAACCTAACTCAAACTGAATCCAATTGATGGTCCCCGCAAGAGAGACGTACACTATCCAAGCTGATAGAAAAGACATTACACCCCATCTGGGGCTTGATCTTAGCCAAGGCTGAGAAGCAGTGCCAATATGCAGTAATTGTCATATTGCTATATATGGGATCCTGCTGTGCTCAAGTTGGCTTTGCTGTGTTTCCTTCATTTGAAAGTATTGGTGACGAATCAAAGGCGATTGTGGCAGAGACCGAAAACAATGGCTCCAACCTTCCCAGTATTAGAGTCCTCCAGGATTAGACGTTGAAGCAACAAACGAGACGCAGGAAGGATCGGGAGTTGAACTGGATGTCGTCAGCGAACGTTGTATTTTCAACCCTCGATGAGGATCGACATTTTAGACGAGAGATATGAGGGCATCGAGTGTAATTCTGCCCCTAGTAGGCCCCTCTATTCCAAGGGGTACAGGCTTGATGTTTCTGACACAATACTGTTTTTGCTGTCTTATCATCAGGTCTGGCTGGACCATCTCAATATTACCAGGCCTCACTGTCCATATTATTAAGGGATTTAGGGATAAACGAGGGAAGGTGGAGTTGAGGTTAAAAATTTTAATGAACGGAGAGGGGGGAGGGTAAACGAGGCTTGAAAGACCAAATTGCCACTTGCTCCTATATCCTATTCTCTGTCTGAGCCATCCACAAATTCAAATTCATCTTTCATAATGAAGATAACTCTTGAGCTTCTTTTCTCCTTTTAATGTCTTCTCTCTTCCACCTTCAGCTCTCACGATTGCAAGAAGCTCACGGACTTCTTTGTTACTAAGATTAAGCCCAATCGACTTGATTCATTAGTTCTGTGATAGAGGACTATCCGACTTTGCTTTTTGTTAACTTACATGTGAATGGCTCCTGTCACTTAAGTACTATCCATTCCTTTCAAAACTGCTATCTTCACCACCCTCTTCACGTAATTACCTTTTATACCCTTTGTTCTTGCAAACTACTGTCTAATTTCCTTTTCCCTGTCAGAGTCTTTGCACGTGCTGTTGTCTCAAAACGATGTCTGAAATTCCCTACTTGAATTATTTTGATTCCCTTCCAAAGCAGCTAGTCGTGGTCGCGAATGTCTCATGACCGTGGCCCTGGTCTTTTTTTCCTCCTCGATCCCACTATTGTCTTTGACAGAGTGAACCGTGTTGTCCGTTTCCAATGCCATCTCCGTCGTTTAGTTCACTGAGACGAGACTTGCTCGGCTTTCCTCTTGTCTGTCAATGAGGACCTTGATCATCCCTCTGCCTATTGGTAGAACTCCCTCGTTGACCCTGAACTGACCTTCTGAGCCTCTGTTCTCTCTGTCACAAAAGTGAATGTATTTCCACCTCAGTAGTGTAACCTAAATACACTATTGAGTCTCTAAACTACGCTTTTACGACTTCCAAACTTGCTGTCTTGGTTTCCTCCCATCCTCCACAATACGTTCTCTTCAATTCATTTGAACTTCAACTGTCCATGTCCTAATGTGCAGTAAATTCTGTTCATGCTTGACTCCTGTCCTCACCGATCTGTATCGCTGCCAGTCCCCAACACCGTAAGAAGTCTCAGGACACCAGGTTAAAGTCCAACGAGTTTATTCGACAGTAAACCCATAAGCTTTCGGAACGCTGCTCCTTTGTCAGGTGAGTCGCTGCGGTGACGTCACTCTGAGTCAGGCGTCGTGAGACTTCTTACTGTGTTTACCCCGGTCCGACGCCGGCTTCTCCACGCCGTGAGTCCAGATTTAAATTCTCATCTTTGTCATTACCCCTCCCTACATTTCGCTGTCCTCCCCAAATCGGGCCTTTTCTTGACGCTGCCGTCGGCGCTCATACTTTCAAACTCCTACTCTACGTGCAGTGGAATTTACCGAACCTTTCTGCCTACTCCTCCAGCCTTAATATCGCCTTCTTGGTTTAGTGTGCCTTCCAAATGTGCCTCTAAACACCTTGGGATGTCTTGCGACGTTAAAATTGTTTTATAGATGCTAATTGTTCATAAACCCTCTTGTACCTTGTGTGCTCATTGTATGTCCTTGGATATAAGTGGATCATCCTCAAAAGAAAATAATTCTTCTGAGATGTGTTATCTCGCGTCCCTGTGTCTAACTTGTAACGTTATCAATTTTCAGTCACGAGGACCTTGGATTGGGCGCTGCGTGTATTAGTCGAATTAATAACGCAGCATTGAACACACAAATATGGGAATGCCAGTAGATTGAAGTTGGGCTGGGAAAGAAATATATTCTTCCCCACCTCACTTCCTAAGTAAATATCAGATGTTTTGAAACTAACAGCAAAATTAGAACTAAGTTGTCAAGCAATGAATGTCCTGTCCAGGAAACTAAGATGGAAGTATGGATAAGCAGCATTGCCCCAGAACTGGGAACTCTCCAGGAACAATATGCAAAGACATTACTTGTGTCCAGATCCTACAAAATAATGGGAGAACATCTGCTATCTTGAGACCCTGTCCCCCACATCCTCCTCTCCTACTTTTTGCTCCGCTAATTTCTCTGCCCTTTTAACTTGCCTCTGCTTCCGTTTCCACCTTGCTTTCTGCTTGTTTGCTGCTTTGTTCTCTCCACTCCCTAATCCTTTCATAATGAAAAATAGGAGCAGGAGTAGGCCATATGGCTCCTTGAGCCTGCTCCACCATTCAGTAAGATCGTAGCTCATCCTTTATTTGCACTCCATAACCCGTGATGTCTTTTAGTGTTTCGAGATCTATTTCCTCCTCAAATTAATTCAGTGACCTGGTCTCCTCAGCCTTCTGCGGTAGACAATTCCACAGGTTCACTGCCCTTGAGTGAAGAAATTTCTCCTCATCTCAGTCTTAAACGGCCTACCCCACGTCTCGCGAGTGTGACCCTTTTAGACAAACAGGGGAAACGTCCCTTCGTCCAGTTTGTTCAGTCCTGAAATAATTTTATATGGTGCAATGAGATCCTCTCATGCTGCTGAACTCCAGCGAATACGGGCCTCATCGACCCGATCTCTCCTCGTACGACAATCCTGCCATTCCAGGAATCGACCTCGTCAACCTTTGCTGCGTTCCCTCTTTGACAAGTAAATGCTTCCTTCGGTAAGGAGACTAAAGCTGCGCACGCTCCTTCAGGTGTATCGTAATCTACATAATATTTAGCCATTCTTTTTTTCCTACCGAAGTGGATAACTTCACGTTCGTCCAAATTATACCGCCGCTGCCACGTATTTGTCCATTTACTCAACTTGTCTAAATCGCTTTGAAACCTTTTTGCGTCCTCTTCACCACTCGCGGTCCAACCTAGTTTTGGAAAATCAGATTACTTGGAAACTTTACGTTTGGTCGCTTGATATCTGGTGTGAATAGACGAGACCCAAGTACTGATCCTTGCAGTACCCCGCGCTGACCATGGCCTACTACATTGAAAAAAACACATTTATTCTTCTTCTGTTTGCTGATGGGTTCTTAATCCATGCCAGCATATTACCCCAATCCCATGCACTTTAACTTGACACACTGTCCTCTTAATGAGACTTTATTAGAAGCTTTCTGAAATTACAAATACACTGCATCTACTGGTTCTCCCTTATCAGTTCTGCTACTTACATCCTGAAATAAAACCTCACTGGCTTGTCAAACATGATTTCTCTTTCATAAATCCATTTTGACTTTGCCTAATCTTGTTGATATTTTCTAAATGTCCTGTTATCACATCCGTCATAATGGTCTGTAGCATTTTCCTCACGAGCTGCGTCAGACTAACCAGCCTGTAATTGTTTTCTAGATTTCTTCCATCCCTTTTTTAAATAGCGGGTTACGTTTGCTACCCGTCAATCTGCTCGACTGTTCCGGAATCTTTGTGCTCGGCATTAACACCAGATGAGCAAAGCTACGAGAGGTTGATGGGTTAGAAAATAAAAACAGGAGTACTAGAAGTACGCCAGGACAGGCAGCATCGAAAGAAGAGAAAATGAGTTAATCTTTCAGATGTATTTCTGAAAAGCTTTTAAGTTTGCAGATGATGTTTAATCTGTATTTCCAACGTCGTGTGTTTTTATTTCAGATTCCTCATATCTGTAGTTTGTGTACGTCGTTGTGATTATCGAACGAGATTGTCATACTACTTTTCGGTTAGATCCATTCCATTTGTTTGTCGACCTTGCTTCCGGTATATATGCAAGAACTAAGAACTGGATATCTAAAATAAATGTGAAGTAGCTCATCTAGTTTTCAAAAGGAGAAAAAAGTTGTCGTTTTATCAGAACCTGGGGTTTCAAATGGAACCGTTATCCTATTTCCCATCAAACATTGATGACCTAGTATGTGCTTCCAGCTTTTTCTTGTGTTTATTCCTTTTCGCGTCTCGATATAAATAACCACGTGATGTCGAGCTTCCTAGAAAGAAATGATCGCGACGCTAATAACGAAAGTTTCCCAGATTACATTCATTGCAGTAGTTATATTTAAAATCACCAGCTGTAGGTTTAATGTGCAGATCTTTTAAATATTTGGTCATGCTTCCAGCTTTCGAGTTTAAGTTGTTCTTTGTGGCTTTTGCGTTTTGAAAGGAAATAACTCTTAACCCCATTAAAATAAGATCATTGTTTAAGGGCAGTAGTGGAACATTCGGTTGAAATTTTGTCGAAAAATCTGCAGGTCACGATTGTTTGCAGTAAATCTTTAAATTAACCCTGTCAAAATTATTTGAGGACGAAAATAAAACCTTGTTATTTTCATAGCCTTTTTGTTCACTAAATAGACAGTAAGATGATTAACCACGTTAATTTGTATTGTTCATTTATGACATAACCGGCTTAAAATAACATTCTTTGTTTAGTAGTGATTGGTGCAGCTCCCCATTCCTAACTCATTCAGGCACTATCTTATTAAATAGTGGGTCAGAAATCCAGCAGTTTATCTGAAAGATACTGTTTATTTTGGTGGTTCTTTGATACGGTCTTTGCCAGGAAATGATCAGTCCGACAGTTTAATCTAAATATATCTGCAAAATAGTACGGGATACAGAGTAAAATCGTGGATGTTTGTTTTTTTGTAACGTACTGGTTGTAACTGTTGTGCAGTTTTTGGTTCAGTAGTTTGACAATTGCCTGCCAAAGTAAGTATTTGCAAGAGGTTACGGTAATGTTCAAGCTGTTATTAAATTGCATTGTTTATAGGGAGCAGTTAGATATTGTTGTTCGGTATTCATTTTCATCACTTAGGCGTAGACCGATGCGCAGCGATACGATAAATCATCCTGTCGAGTAGGAGAAATTTCTGTGAAACGTGCTCAAGAGTCCTGCTGTGTTTGGAATAGCAGTGTGTTTGGAGGACGTGCAGCAGATTGGCTCAGTAAACAGCTGAGGTACCTCTTGTAATGTACTGCTGTGATTTGTAAGTTTTTAATTACACGACTCCTGATCTCAATTATCGTTCCCGTATTCACATTGTTAATTATGCACATTGCGGACTTCTGTCCGTCGGCTCAGTTTTGCCAACTTGAATAGCACAAGATTGTGATTTAAACATAAACCAGCGCACTCTACGGTCTTTGTCACATTTTGGAACGCTTCCACGTTGCACAATAGACTTTGTTCATAGCTCCTAAACACAATTCCTCTATAGCTGTCTATATAGCTGAATGCGTGTCAAATGAGTTCATTTGGCACTGGTGATTATTTTTCAACTGAGGGGGAAATAATTGTGTTGGGGAAATTGTGCTTTCAGTATTTTTCACTGTAGCGGTTTGAAATTGAACTATTAATAAAATAACTTTTGTAGTCTCTGTTACCTCTGAGAATTAAGAGCAATATCTGACGCTTGATGCTCCACGTCACTACAAATCCTGGTCACGCAGTGATCGTGTAAGTCTTGATAAATTGCATAATTAACCTCTATGTATCCTCTTGTCTTTATTTATTTTCAGAAACCTAATTATTTGTAAGTGCCAATGCTAAATATTGCACTGAAATAAACTAGTTGCGTTCCTAGTTATAATACGTTCTTTGTTCTTAGTTCGAATAAGTGGTGTATTTATTTCAAACGTACGAACTGCAGATAGCTGACTTTTGATCGAGAATCTTCAGCATTACTCTCGAGACCGTAAGAGTCCAACCTTTTGCCTTGAGGGAATGCTGCTTAATAGGTTTGGCACAAAAAGGAGAGTTTTCATTACAGCTTCAAAAGATTTTTACAAAACTACGATGGTGTCGGACTAAAGGATAGAGACAGATGCCTCATCTGGCAGATTGAAGCCTTTTGGCATTCTGCTCCCCTCTTCGTGAAACATGAACTCCAAATAATTGAGATTTGATATTTTAATCCTACTCGAGTAGGTATACATAATAGGAGCATCTGGCCCATGCATTAGCTTGTTTGGAGAATTTTACATTTTCTGCTCTGTTGTTTTCCCTCGCTATCCTATTTCCAGGCCTATTCGTTGATTCCAGCAGATTGTTTGCAATATTTCAGCTTGCTCGGTATTTTGAGGTTTCTAAATTTTGCAATTAAGTACTCTTGAAATCTAGGTTAAAGTATTTGGAGAGTAAAGAGAAGTGAATTTAACGGAGTGCATATGTCAGAATGGGAGTTATGTCTTTACATCAGCAAGAATATTCATTGTAACAGAAAGCAGTAGGCTGCTAACATATTAAAGCGACCTGTAGTACAGGTAATCTATATGGCAGGTCGGCATAGTGGTTGCACTGCTGCATCACAGCACCAGGGACCCCAGTTCCAGTCCCGGGTGACTGTGCACGTTTTCCCTGGGTTTCCTGTGCAAGTTAAGTGGTTTGGCCGTGCTAAATTGCCCTTTACTGTCCAAAGATGTGTAGGATTGTTGGGGGAAGTACATGGGTTAGAGACCGGGTAAGGTGATCTGTCAGAGAGCGGGTGCAGACTCGATGGGCCAAATGACGGATTCCTGCACTGCGGAGATTCGATGATCTGAAATGAAGCGTTTTGTCTGAGAGAGCGATAATGCCCGAGTTTTAGAATAATTGTACTTCATTTTTTTTTGTCTGCTTTGTATGATACACGAAACTCCATTATTAGATCACTCTCCTCCTCCTCATTTCTAACTCTCTGAGGTGCTCCTCCAAAAAATGCCTGACTTTAATTGCTACACTATCAGTTACCTGGGCTCTAATCTCTGGAATTCCATCCTTGAACTCCTCTGGATCTCTCCCTCTCTTTTGTCCTCGAAGACATTCTGTAAAAAAAGATGTGTTTTTAATGAACAAAGAACAATCCAGCACGGGAAACAGGCCCTTCGGCCCAACGATCCTGCGAAACAACTTGAGACATTTTAGGATAAATGACGTTGCATAAACATAAGTTGGCTATGTTAGTCAGTTAGTTTGTATCATCAGTGCACCATTGATTCCATGTTTTATCTGCTTTTCCTGATATGGTATCCTACCAATTGAGAACTCCTGTGCTGTTTTATAAGGACTAATTTGACACTCCACTTAGTTCAGAGCAGCATGAATCAGTGAATACGACTTGTCTGCTGTTGTGGAGGGAGGAGAGTACAATATTGAGCAGGTGTATTTACACTCTCTTGTATAGAACGTAGAACATTCAAATACATGGGCGTAATTGTATTTGCACAACTTGGTATTGACAATTTTAAAGTTTGCTTTTACTGGGTATGATTATAGATGTTATGAAGCACAGGTTCCTTGACAGCAACTGAATAAACCTGAATGAAAAATTGTTTGGCATTATTAAGACGGGCTGACAAAAGCTGTCTGTCATTGCATTTGTGCTATTTATAGATTACGCGGTACAACTCCTTTCGATACAATTTGTTTGAAAAGAGCATAATCTGTACAAAAGATGGGAAAATTTAAGTGCAAATAGAGTCCCTGTAATCATTTGCTAGTTTACAAGATAGTTTGCTGGAAATCTAAGGTGGTGACTGCACCCCAGTGGGTTACAAATGATTCTGTATTATAAAAAAAAGTCAGTAACTAAAATTCAGGGTTACTCAGTCGACGGATTGACACCTATTTAACAATTGTTTGTTTTTTGTGAAATACATTTCCGTTGCATTAATCAAACCACGATTATTACACTTAAAATATACCTTCGTATATTTTAAATAAACTTTCAAGCACTGCCCGATTGTGCTGGTTTTTGGAAGATTTTTGTCTTCGATGATATACAAATGAGTTCGAGGGGAAGAGAAACACTCGAAAATAGGCGCGTCGCGTCCAGAGTGGAAACGTTACCTCTGAATGTTTGTAGTTGCGGGTTATCCTTTGTGTTTTTGATCTGTTAATACTACATATTTTTAGCTGCTCCATAAAAATAACTATCATTAGGGAACTATTATTTCTAAGATTTTAGTTTACAACTTGGAACGACAGGAAAGTAATGACTGTGAATTGACACAGTGCTTTTCGTGTCATCAGGATAGAGCAGTGTGCTTTGCAGTAATATCTGGGCTAGAAACCGGAATGAGTTTTGCCTGGTTTTCGAGTGTAAAACAGTGTGACGGTGATACATTTTGCAGTTTGATAGCCGCAGCTCTATCTATTCACACTATAAGCTCTTAGAAACATCAAATGAGATAAACATCGAGTTAATCAGTTTTGGTTGAGAGTTGAATGTTGATCAGTACACTCGAAGGATGAGCGATTAGGTTATTTTGAGATACGCTGGCTGTTTTGTGCATCCATTTGGTAGAATGGGGTACAGCACGTGTCCATGCTGCCTTCATTAGGATCATGACAAAACATTGTATACGGTTTTGGATACCACTCGCCATTTTGGTCACAAAGTACTACTGGTCCAGTTATTAAAGATTCTGATCTGCTGTTGAGTGTTACCTCGTCGGCAATGGCCTCGTTTTGAGGGGGTGATAGTCGAGGGATAAGTCGAACAATTGGAATCAGTCCACAATGCGTCAGGCATTTTTGACGGTGCACCGTAACAAGATTTGACCATTTTACTCTTCAGGCCTGGTTTAGTAAGATTTTTGCCTGACCTGATTGTGATCTAACTCCACTTTGCCTGCTTCACAACCCTTGACTCCCTTGCAGATTAAAAGCAGCTCAGCCTCGTGCTCGCTGAGACAGAGAATCCAACGATTATCTCTGACAAAATAAATTCATCCTCGTCTCTGTCTTAAATGAAGACTCCTTGTTCAAGATCAGTGGTGGGCAACCTGCGCCTGGGGGCCACAGGTATTCTAAGTGAGATCCATGAGATATTTATTTGATCACTGCCCATACACACAGTTGCCACATTCTGCTGATTTATGTCCAGTTCATTTTTTCCTACTGGTATGACTGAAGCGATACGCACGTAAAGCAAGGGCAAATGAAGTGAGGTGTGTGCCGGTTGCACACAACATTGACTATGAGAGCCATGGACTCCCTCTGTATCCAAAGTGTCAATATTTATTTTGCCATTTGAAGTTGATAATTCTATTAATATATAAACGAGTAAGCGTGTCCTAAAACCTGTAACGAAATCGTCGGCACGTATTTAATCTTATTCACGAAGCCGTGGTTCGCGAACAAGTCTGATTTCAATCTTGCAGCCCGCTGAGATGGCGGGCCACTCACGCGGCTCGCTCAGTAGCCGAGATTGCTCATCATTTTTTGGATTCTCCCACGAGAGGGAACTTGCTCTCGGCATCCACCCTGTCAAGTCCCCACACGTTTTAATAAGATCACCCCTCATTCTTGTAAACTCCAATGGTTTTTAGACCCAATCTGCACAGTCTTTCATCATAAGATATTCCTTTCATCTCAGAAATTAACCTAGTGAACTTTGTAAGTAAGACCAGGCAATCTGATTCATTACTGAAAAAGATCAAACAGCTATTTGTAGCTGATCCACATTGTTCCAGGCATCTTTGCATGAACTGTGAACTGACGGTTTAACTCGTGGCTGTTCGAGACAACTTAATATCAGAGAATGGCACGGTGACGGGCCCTTTGGCCCAAACTGGCCCACATCAACCAAAATGCCCATCCAAGTCGACCCTTTTTACCTGCATTTTGCCCATATCCCTTTTAACCTTTCCTATCCGTGTTCGCAGTAACTTCATTGCAGTGTTACTCTTTAACTTTAATTGTTCGATGCCTTTTAAATGTTACAGAATCACAATTACTTGGCTCGTGTTTTGTTACATCAGGATTCCCAAACTGCATTCAGCGAAACCCTGGGATTCTTGTGAATACATCCGGGCTGTAGTATTTGAAAAAGAACTAGGAGCCGGAGTAGATAACTCGGCCCCTCGAGCCTGCCGTGCCAGTTAATACGGTGTTGGCTGATCTCATCTCAGCCTCAACTTCACCTTCCTGTCCGTTCACCACAGCCCTTCAAACTCTTAACTCGTTAAAAATCTGTCCGCCTCTTCCTAAATTTACTCAATGTCCTGGCATAAGAACATAAGAAATAAGAGCAGGAGTAGGCCATCTGGCCCTTCGAGCCTGCCCCGCCATTCAATAAGATCACGGCTGATCTGTCGTGGCTCAGTTCCACTTTCCGGCCCTCTCCCCATAACCCTTAATCCCCTCTCTTATCAAAAACCCATCAACCCGCTTCTTGAAAATATTTAGCGAGGCAGCCTCCACCACTTCAACGGGTAGAGAGTTCCAGAGATTCACCACCCTTTGAGTGAAGAAGTTCCTCCTCAACTCCGTTCTGAAACGCCCCCCCTTTATCTTGAGGCTGTGCCCCCTAGTCCTACTGTCTTTTTTGAGCGGGAAGAGTCTCTCCACCTCTATCCTATCCATCCCATTCATCATCTTATACGTCTCAATGAGATCTCCCCTCATTCTTCTAAACTCCGAGTACAAGCCTAGTTCATTCAGCCTCTCCTCATAGCTCAACCCCCTCAACTCATCTACCACACTCTGGGGGAGTGAATTCCATAGGCTCACAATCCTTTGAGAGAAATAATTTCCCCTCATCTCTGCCTACACTATCTGAAAACTATGACCTCTTGTTCTAGATTGCTCTACAAGAAAAAAAATCCTCTCCACGTCTACTTTGTCAATCCCCTTTATCATTTTGTACAGCTGAATTAGATCTTTCATTCTTCTAAACCCCAGGGAGTATAGACCTAAGCAGGTCAATCTACAAAGCTGTTTGTCCACTCAGACTCTGGCCTCTGCAGAACCCAGCCTCTGAATGGATGAACTAGAATTGGCAAGGAAGTCTTCAAATTTCTACGTCAGGGTGACGGGACAGCGAAGCGACGTTCAGTAGACAACGGAAGCGATGGGGAGAACGGACAATTTGGGACGACAGGAAGCGGCCGTCAGGTGGGTGGGGAAGAAGCCGTGGAGCAGGAGCGAGTGGGCGAGTAAGCCTCTGTGCGGGAGTAATTGTGCAGCAAGAGGAAGCGTGCATGTATCTGAGAGCTGGGGGGTGTGTGTATGGCGGGGTGGGGGGTTGTATGTCGCGGGGCTGTGTGTGGGGGGTGGCGGTATGGTGTGTTGGTGTGCGCGCGCACCTGCGTTGAGAGAAAGTTGTGCCCGTGTGTCGAGGTGTGGAGTGCTGCTCAAGGGAGAGGAGAAGGGGTGCGAGGGAGGAGAAGGAGGGGCCCGCATGCGTGTACGAGGGGGAGCAGGGAGAAAGCTGGGGGGAGGAAGGATGGGGTGGACACGTACCAGGAACTCTGTTTCGGTTTCCAGCTTGGGTCACTGTGCGGACTCTTCACGTTCTCGCGTCTGCGTGAGTTTGCCCCGGGTACTCCGGTTTCCTCCCGCAGTTTGAAAGACGTGCTGGTGACGTGCATCGGCCGTGCTAAATTCTCCCTCGGTTACTCAACCAGGTACTGGAGTGTGGCGGCTTGGGCATTTTCAGTTACTTCGTTGCAGTGTTAACATAGGCCGACTTGTGACATTAATAAATAAACATTTTTAAAAATCTTGATGTAAACTGCTGGCATGATGACTGAGAAGTATGTGCAAGTAATACATAATAAAAGTAAACATACTGGAAGCAGGGCTGAGAAAGCAGTAAATTATCAGACTTGAAATGTTAACTCCCTCTCTGTCTCTCTCGTTATTGGTGCCTGACATGCTAAGTATCTCCTGCATTTTCTACTTTTATTTCAGATTTCTACATCTGCAGTATATAAGCCAATTTGTTACTGTTGAGCAACTTAATAGACTTGGACAGATGGGCCAATGTTTTTTATTGCATTATCAAAGATTACGACCCACTAGTTACGAAGCAAGTAACCTGCCCCAGCTTAAATACTTTGAGATGCTGGCCAATACAAAGAACGAAGAACAACCCAGCACGGGAAACAGGCCCTTCGGCCCTACAAGCCCGCGCCGCCGCATCACCCTACACCTATTCTACCCTGCGTGTCTACGAATAGAACCCCCGACTTAGCCAGATTCAGGGGAGAATAGTGTCAATTTGGTAAAACCAATCAGCCTAAGAGCACATCTTTGGGGTGTGGGAGGAAACCGGAGCGCCCGGAGGAAACCCACGCATCCACGGGGAGAATGCACAAACTCCCACAGACACAGGCCCAAATCCATGTATCTGCACAGCTAGCAGTGCTAGTCACCGAGCTGTTGCGGCGCCCTTCCACCGGTCCAGGATCAAGCACGCACACCGACACGAAGTACTAGGCCGCTCCCGGAACCTCCAAGAGTAGCCCACGCACGACCCACCGTGTGCGTGCCCCTCGTTTGACAACGAGGTGGACCTCCACCTGCGGAATAAAAGACAAAAACGTTAATCACAAGCCTGCCTTTCCGGTGTCTCCCGAGGTTCTAACCCTAACTTGATAACCCCTACCACAACCCTCCATTCTCGTTTCACTCATGTGCCTATCTAACTGAACCTTAAACGAGTCCAAAGTTCCCGCCTCCACCACCCTACTCAGTAGCGCGTTCCATACCCCCACAACTTTATGCGTAAAGAACCTTCCTCTCGTATCCAAATTATATCTCTCCCCCCTCACCCTTAAATCATGTCCTCTTGTACTTGTAACCAATCTAGGGAGCAGTCTCTCACTATTGACTCTGTCTATTCCCTTCAGTATCTTATATACCTCTATCATGTCCCCCCTCAATCTCCGTCTTTCCAAGGAGAACAGAACCAGTTTCTCCAACCTTTCCTCGTAACCCAGCCCCTCCATGCCAGGTAACATCCTGGTAAACCTCCTCTGCACCCTTTCCAGAGCCTCCACGTCCTTCTGGTAGTAAGGTGACCAGAACTGGACGCAGTACTCCAAATGCGGTCTAACCAACGTTCTATAAAACTGAAGCATTAGACGGCAGCTTTTAAACTCTATACCCCTTCCTATAAAGGCTAGCATTCCATAAGCCTTCCTGACAACATTCTCCACTTGTGTCGCAACCTTCATGGATTTGTGAACCTGCACTCCCAGGTCCCTCTGTGTTTCTATACTCCTAATTTGTCTACCTTTAATCACATAGCTCCTCTCTGCATTATTCCTTCCAAAATGCATCACCTCGCATTTGTCAGGATTAAATTCCATCTGCCACCTATCTGCCCAATGCACCAACCTATCTATATCCTGTCGTATCACCTCACAATCCACTTCGGTACCCGCCAACCCTGCCATCTTGGTGTCGTCAGCAAACTTGCTGATCACACCACCTACGCTCTCTTCCAAGTCATTTATGTAGACTACAAAGAGGAGAGGTCCCAGTACTGAGCCCTGCGGCACACCACTGCTCACTGGCCTCCAGCCGGACAAAGTCCCCTCCACAACTACTCTCTGTCTCCTATTACCCAGCCAGTTCTCAATCCACCTAGCAACCTGATCTCGTATCCCATGCGTCTTAACCTTTTCTATCAGCCTACCATGAGGGACTTTGTCAAACGCCTTACTGAAATCCATATAGATGACATCAACGGCTCTCCCATCGTCAACCGTTTTTGTCACCTCCTCAAAATTCCACCAGATTCGTAAGGCAAGACCTCCCTCTGACAAAGCCATGTTGCGTATCCCCAATCAGACCGCAACGCTCCAAATGCTCATACATCTTACCCCTAAGTACTTTTTCCATTAATTTCCCTACCGCCGATGTCAAACTCACCGGCCTATAATTTCCAGGGTTATCCCTGCTACCTTTTTTTGAACAGCGGTACCACATTTGCTACCCTCCAATCTTCTGGGACCTCACCTGTGTCCAAAAAAGAGACAAAGATTTGCGCCAGAGGCGCAGCAATTTCATTTTTCACCTCCTTAAGCAGCCTGGGATAAATATCATCAGGCCCCGGAGCTTTATCCGTCCTTACGCTACCTAAAAGCCCGAGCACTTCCTCCCTCGTAATAGATATTTCCTGCAGCTGATCCTCAGCTCCCTGTAACAGACCGCACGATTCCGAACCCCTCTCCTTTGTGAATACCGACGCAAAGTATTCATTCAGGAGCTCCCCCGTTCCCTCCGACTCAATACATATCTCCCCACTTTTGTCCCTAATAGGACCAATTTTCCCTCTAACTACTCTCTTGCTTCTAATATAGGAATAAAATGCCTTTGGATTTTCCTTAATCCTACCAGCCAAAGCCATCTCATGCCCTCTCTTTGCCCTTCTAATTCCCCTTTTTAGCTCCCTCCTACTCTCTCTATATTTCTCCAGCGCACTCTCCGTACCCAATCGTTTCGACCTAACATACGCCTCCCTCTTCTTCCTGACCAAGTCTTCAATACCCCCTGTAATCCAGGGCTCTCTAATCCGACCTTTCCCATCCTTCCGCTTAACCGGAACATACCTCCCCTGCAACCATTTCATTTTGCCCTTAAAAGCCTCCCACTTGCCAACCGTGGACTTGCCAGCTAACAGTCCCTCCCAATCAGCGTCCTGCAGCTCCCTCCTAATCCTGCCACAGTTCACCTTTCCCCAGTTCAGCAAACTCCCATTCGGCCGGCACTCGTCCCTTTCCATTTTTATCCAAGTAGACGGACTTGTGGTCACTGTTAGCCACACGTTCGCCTACCTCTACCTCTCCCACCTGCCCCGGCTCATTACCCAACACTAAATCCAGTATAGCCCCTCCCCTAGTCGGACTAGTTACATACTGCTCTCGAGACCCTTCCAAAACACATTTCACAAACTCCTCTCCCTCCGTATCCCCAGCTCTAGGCCCCCTCCAATTCACTCCAGGAAGATTAAAGTCACCCACTACAACCACCCTATTCTTCCTGCACCTATCCAAAATGCCCCTGCAAATGCTTTCCTCCCCTGACCTTTGTTTATTCTGAATATTGTTTATTCTGCTGGAAATTGCATTCAGTTTCTTAGTTCAATGATCTGCCATCTGCGATGTGGATTTGCATTTGACAAATATCCATTTGCTACATTGTCATTTTGAGTAGACACAAAAGGTTTTAAGACGATCAGCAGCATGACGTGGAGGAAAACCCATGCCATTTCTAAATTCTAGTGAGTTCAGGATTGGAGTTTCCTGTGCCCGTCAGTAAGACACCTTATCTAAATATTTTGGCTGACGGCCCAGTACTTGGGGCTGGGGCGCAAATCCAGTTTCAACTACATTACTAAAAAGGTTGAAGTAAATCTCTAATCTCCTACTGAATTCTCCTTGTTATATTCTACTTTACAGGCAACATTCTGCTCAAAATTGATGGGAAACATTATTAGTCAACTGGAATTGTGTTTTCTTTCATTAAATTACAAGTAAAATGAGAATTAATATTTATATTGGATTCCTTAGTCTGTAATTGTTTGAAATTTAAACCAGTCATACTTGAGAATATATTTATTTCATTAGTTTGTACACCAGCTTAGCGTTTGTAGCCTAGGCTGTCACGATAAAATACAATTTGTAGGAAATTTTAAGTGTGTTGATTTTGTGATGTAACAAAGCAACCTGTGTGTGATGAAGTGCTTTGTGTCTGAGAGTTTGGGAGGGATGCATTGTTTTATGTTACGTGTGTATGTTTATGAACGAACGTCACTATCTGTTAGTGAGTATTGATGGGATGGAGATGTGGATTAATCTGTTTTGTCACGTGAAAAATAATCGCTCAGTCACAGCTGCATTTTCTGGTGGACATATTTTGACCTTATTAGGAAGGTGACCATTTTATGCAAATTAGATCATTAACTAAGTAATTCAGCTGTTCTTTCGCTCGCGCGCTGTCTCTCTCTCTCTCTCTCTCTCCCTCTCTCAATTGTGGTCTAACTAAAACGCCCGACAGCAAATATTCATTGAGTCCTGTGGGAACATTACTGTTTTAAAATAGCTATGTGAAAGAGAGAGCCCAGATTTTAAAACTAATTTGGAGCTGCAGCCTGTGTAACATCATTGATAAATGTCATGCATTTATTTAGATGGGCAAAATCATGTTTCCTGCTTCTCATTAATTCCTTTTTGCCAATTCATCAATGGTAATGCTCATGAAGGTTTCACATTGTTTGTTTCTTTAGTACCTTTTCATTTATGTGCTATGTAGGTGGGAAGAATGTAAAGTGGAACGCAAGCATATGAAGAAACCACAAACTGAACTCTCAATTTTGCATCAGTTTTCTCTTGAGTCTCTTGCAGCTGTGTTGCAGTCCCATTCCCCTGCCACAGGTTTGTTTTTGCAAACCTACCCTGTTGTGATGCACGTACTTTTTTTTTAAAGCAGTAGTTGCAATGGATGATTGATTTAATCTAATTTATGAACGGTCATAAATTGAGATTTTCTCGAAAGAAAATTTACGCATTGTATTCTGGTGGTTTAGTTTTACTGTAAACTGATCTTTCATATTTAAACACCAACAAGATTAATAGATTCAAGCAATGGAAGAAACCTCTTGGGATTGGCTAACTAATAGTTGGATAAGCTTTTAGTGTGACATAAGGTACATCCTTATGTAGTACATTTGGTGTACACATTCTGTTCCTGCTTGGTCTCTGTGTGATGTATTTTACCACGTATTTCAATGTTATTTTAAAGACTTAAAGAAGCAATATGAAGTAAAAGAGGGAAAAGTGGGCAAGCTTTGGCATCAGCCTTGGAGTTAATGTTCATTATTTAAACACAGTGGCCAAATCATCAGTAGATTTGTTGCCGAGAAAACTTTTGTACCACGGCTGTCAAAAATCGAGAACGGAAGCGAGCGTTCGATAACATGGCCTGTAACTGGATGGAATTCACGCCGTTATATTTTTCATGAATTAGGTGAATGTAGATATTTATGTTCTCGGTAAGTTTGTGTTACGTGAAGAAGTAACGAGCAGTGTGGATAACGTGAACCTGCAGATGTGGTGTATTTGGATTTCTAATTTTCTAATTAATCTAACCTCGTATCCTTCGGGGAAGGTTGGGAGAAGACGGTTCCAAATTTCCACTACCCTTTATACGCTTACACCCAAAACTGCGTTCTGACCGATCCTAGCTGTGATATCCCTTATTCTGAAGTCTTTCACCAGAGGAAACACTGGTTTTCACAAACTTTCCCTTGAAAGAACATATTTTTTGTAATGTTCCAAGTTTGATGTGGTAAAGGTGACCTGAAAGTAAATTTAAATGAGTGATGGAAAAGTAGATGTAGGTCAGGGTTCATTGCAGCAATTTGAGCGGATACGTAAAGTGCAAATCCACCAGAGTTGTCCGTTAAGTTAAACAATGCACGATAACTTGTCGCTCCATTTGCACGTACTGTATTAACTGTCTTTTATTCTCTGCTTGTCCTTGGCACTCTGACCATAATTGCAACCTTGACTATAACGCTAAGTCATAGTGAATCATTGCAAGAAATAGAGTATGCGCTTGGTATATTCTGTCCTTGGTTTGAAGATACGGTAATTTTTACCATATAAAAGCAAAATACTGCAAATGCTAGAATCTGAAACAAAAACAGAAAATGCTGGAAAATCTCAGCAAGCCTGACACACACCTGTGGACACAGTAAAAAGTCTGACGACACCAGGTTTTAGTCCAACCTATTTATTTGTTAATATACTCACAAGCTTTCGGGGTTAGCCCCTTCGTCAGGTGAATAAAGAACAAAGAACAAAACAGCACGGGAAACAGGCCCTTCGGCCCAATGAGCCCGCGCCGCCGTCCCATGGTCAGTGACCTATTCATGACTCTAGTCTATGCCTAATGTGTGAGGATCAGGGAGGTCCAATATAGGGACAATTTGTTACCCAATCAATCAGCCTAAAAGCACATTTTTGGGATGTGGGAGGAAACCGGAGCACCCGGAGGAAACCCACGCAACCACGGGGAGAACGCGCAAACTCCCACGGACACAGGCCCAACTCCATGTGTCCGCACAGCAACAGAGATAGCCTCTGTGCTGCCATGATGCCCTCGAGATGGTAAGTGCCTGTGGATAAAAATTTCATTTTTAAAGACTCTATATCCCTGAGACTAAAACTGACCCCAAGCCTACAATGCTTAATAAGGCCTGCTATATCCCCCTATATGTAAACCGCTCATGTGGCTGTCCAAGTGACTCTTGAACAACCCTAGCGTGCCTGCTTCCACCACCTTCCTCGGCAGTGCATTCCACATCCCCACTACCCTTTGTGTGAAAAACTGCCCTCTAACATTAGTCTTATATCTAGCCCCCCTCACCCTAAGCCCGTGACCCCTCGTTCTATCCATTTCTAATAGCGGAAAAAGCTTATCACCATCTACTCTATCTGTCCCCTTCATAATCTTATAAACCTCTATCAAATCCCCCCTCAGCCGACGTCTCTCAAGGGAAAACAGCCCAAGTGCGTTCAATCTTTCCTCGTAAGACAGCCCTTCCATACCAGGCAACATCCTGGTAAATCTCCTCTGCACTCTCTCCAGGATCTCTACATCCTTCCGGTAGTACGGCGACCAGAACTGGACGCAGTACTCCAGGTGAGGCCTAACCAACGTTCTATACAACTGCAACATCAGACTCCTACTCTTACATTCTATACCCCTTCCTATGAAGGCTAACATGCCATACGCTTTCCTCATCACATTCTGCACCTGCACCGACACCTTCAGGGACTTGTGTACCTGCACCCCCAGGTCTCTCTGCGTATCTATACTCCGGATAGTTCTACCTTTTATCATATAACTCCCTTCCACATTATTCCGGCCAAAGTGCATCACCTCACATTTCTCCGGATTAAATTCCATTTGCCATCTATCTGCCCAATCTACCAGCCTATCTATGTCCTGTTGCATTGCCAGGCACTGCTCCTCAGTACCCGCCAATCCAACCATCTTAGTGTCATCAGCAAATTTGCTGATCACACCACCTACCCCCTCTTCCAAGTCATTAATATATACTACAAATAGTAGAGGTCCTAGTACAGAGCCCTGCGGCACCCCACTGGTGACAGACCTCCAATTGGAAAAGGAGCCCTCCACTACTACTCGCTGTCTTCTCCTCCCAAGCCAGTTCTTCACCCATCTACATACCTGGCCTTGTATCCCATGAGCCTTCACCTTTTCTATCAGCCTACCGTGAGGGACCTTGTCAAACGCCTTACTGAAATCCATATAGACAACATCAACGGCTTGTCCTTCGTCAACCGTTTTTGTCACCTCTTCAAAAAATTCCAATAGATTCGTAAGGCACGACCTCCCTGTAACGAAGCCATGCTGCGTATCCCTGATCAGATTGCAGCGCTCCAGATGCTCATACATCCTATCCTTGAGGATCCTCTCCATTTTCTTGCCTATAACTGAAGTCAAGCTCACTGGCCTATAGTTCCCTGGGTTATCCTTCTGACCCTTCTTAAACAACGGTACAACATTTGCAATCCGCCAATCCTCTGGGACCTCACCTGTGTCCAAAGAAGAGACAAAGATTTGCGTCAGAGGCCCAGCAATTTCATCCCTCACCTCCCTTAGCAGCCTAGGATAGATGCCATCAGGCCCCGGAGATTTGTCCGTCTTTATGTTGTCTAAAAGTCCCAACACCTCTTCCCTCGTGATGACTATTTCCCTCAACGGATCCTCAAACTTCTCAAGCACAGCAGCAGAGGACTGACCCCTCTCCTGAGTGAATACCGACGCAAAGTATTCATTCAAGATCTCCCCCATTACCCCAGGCTCCAAGCATAGTTCCCCTCCTCTGTCCCTGAGAGGACCAATGTTCCCTCTAACCATCCTTTTGTTTCTAATATAAGAGTAAAATGCCTTAGGATTTTCCTTAATCCTACCCGCCAAAGCCATTTCGTGGCCCCTTTTTGCCTTTCTGATGCCCCTTTTAAGTTCTCTCCTACATTCTCTGTATTCTTCTAACGCTATCTCTGTCCTCAAATGCCTCGATCTAGTGTACGCTTCCCTCTTTCTCCTGACCAGGTCCTCAATATCCCTAGTTACCCACGGCTCTCTAATCCTACCTTTCCCATCCTTCCTCTTGACCGGCACATGTCTTTCCTGTAAAGATTGTAGTTTTCCCTTGAGAGACTCCCACATACCCAGCGTCGACCTACCGTTAAATAGCGTACCCCAGTCCGTATCTTTAAGATCCTGCCTAATCCGGCTGTATCTAGCCCTCCCCCAATTTAACACCCTCCCCTTAGGACAGGCTTCATCTTTATCCATTAATATCTTGAACCAGACAGAGTTGTGGTCACTGTTAGCCACATGCTCTCCTACCTCAACGTCAACCACCTGCCCAGGCTCATTCCCCAGAACCAAGTCAAGTATAGCCCCCTCCCTGGTCGGTCTATCCACGTACTGCTCCAGGGATCCTTCCATTACACACTGTACAAATTCCTCCCCGTCAGCACCCTCTGATCTCAGTACATTCCAATCTACCCTGGGGAGATTAAAATCTCCCACTACCACCACCCTATTCTTCCTGCACTTATCTAGAATGTCCCTGCTTATCCCTTCTTCCACAGCCCTCGGGCTGTTGGGCGGTCTGTAGTAAACACCCAGCATAGTAACATCACCCTTCCTATTCCTCAACTCCACCCATAGCGACTCGATTCCTATATCCTCCGTACCTCCCTCCCTCTGCACTGCTACGATGCAATCCTTAACTAACAACGCCACTCCCCCACCTCTCAGCGACCCACCCCTATCTCGCCTGAAACACTTATACCCAGGAACATTCAACTGCCAATCCTGCCCTTCCTTTAACCAAGTCTCTGTCACCGCCACCACTTCCAACTTCCTTTCAAACATTAATGCCTTCAGTTCATCTGTTTTGCCAGTCACACTCCTAGCATTGAAACACATGCACCGAAGACCCTCAGAAACAACCCGATCCTTCTTCCTACCCTCCGGGCCTACCCTATCCCCAATCCCAGTTCCGTCTACCTCCCCACCCCCCCCCCTCCATATTAGTTTAAACCCTGCCGATACACACCAGCTAACCTTCCAGCTAAGATATGTATGCCCTTCCCAGTTAACTGTACCCCATCCCTCTTGTGGAGGGTTCTGGCCTCAGACAGAGCATATAAAGCACAGACAGTTTAGAGATTACTGATTTGAATGCGAATCCTTACACCTAACCTGCTGTTCAAGACCTGAAGTGGCTGATAATGTGAGTGGAAGGAGCACTGATCACAGTTTAAAGAGATGTGTATTGTCTCCAGACAGTACAGTAAGTGAGGTTTTGCAAACCCGGGCAAGTCACGGGGGTTACAGATAGCGTGACATGAACCCAAGATCCCTGTTGAGACCGTCCTCATGTATGCGGAACTTGGCTATCAGTCTCTGTTCAGCGACTCTGCGCTGAACACCTGTGGAGACAGAATAGAGCCGACGTTTCAAGTCAGGATGACCCATCGTCAGAGTTCCGAAAGTTCATAAATATTAGGTCTGGTATGTTCAATAAAATATGATTACGTCGCATTACTAAAGTGATCACGAGAATCTTTAAGGAAAAAGGAGGTTTGAAATAAGGTGGAAAGAAGACGGTTAATTGTTTTTTTTAGCAGAAGCCGATGGTATGTTTTAAGGGGAGCAGGATAACTGCTATGGTCCTGATACACGGTCAGTGAAGGAAGAAACCAGAACGTATCTTTAATTGGCATCAATTTATTCACAGTGAATCATTCCAGAAATATATCTCTTAGCCTGACACACTTTGTGTTGGTAAATGTCTGTTTGTCTGTGTTCAAATATGATGTGGGTATGCCGGCGTTGGACTGGCGTGAACACAGTAAAAAGTCTGACAACACCAGGTTTTAGTCCAACCGATTTATTTGATAATATTCTCACAAGCTTTCGAGGGGGCTGCCTCTTTGTCAAGTGAATGGAGAGTTCTGGAAGAACTTGTCAAGAGAATGGAGAACTCTCCATTCACTTGACAAAGAGGCAGCCCCCTCGAAAGCTTGTGAGAATATTATCAAATAAATCGGTTGGACTAAAACCTGGTGTTGTCAGACTTTTTACTGTGTTCAAATAACCAGCCGATTGGTGTTTTCCATTTGTATATTCTTCAGCTGATAGAATTCTAAGTATTAACAGGGCAAAACCCCATTCCCTACATTAGCTAGCTTGAATACTTGGAAAATAATTTGAGTGATCAGGAATTGCATGAGTTGGGGATCACAAGTGTTGGAGATGTATTTCATAATGTGGAGATGAAACTTGAGAAAGGTGGGGGATTCAGGAGCTTTGGGAGCAGAGGAGAGATTTGATATCTTTGGTTTTGTTTTGTCCCCTCCCCTCAGCAAGGGTTACTGGAAGTGTGTTTTAGAGCAGTGATGAGACATTTCGGAGGGCAGCAAGAAGGAGTTGGCAGAGAAGTTGATAACAAGATGATTAAGAGGCGTGTATTTTAAGTGTCAGTCGTGGCTCAATTGGTAGCATTCTTCCCTCTGTCACAAGGCTCTGGGTTCAAATATCACTGCCGGGTTTGATTTTTGTGATGTGAAACATCATCCCTGCAGCTAGTCTGAATAGCCCTGCCAGAACTAATGTGATATAATGAGATACCTCCTCATTCTTTAATCGACTCAATATCTCCTCGTACAATAATACTGCCTTCCCAGCAATCGGTTTGTCGAGCCTTCGCTGCATTCTCTCTGTCAAGTACGTTTTTTCCTTAGATAAGGAGACCAAAACTCCACACGCTACTCCAGGTTATCGTGTAATAAAACCGTGCATTTGTTACTCGGCTCATCAACTCAAGTGCTCGTCGTGTTCAAAATGCAAGAGTGGAAGACGCAAAGAAACCGTGCTTCTGTTAGTGGAAGCGTCAAGCCCCAGCCAACTCTGATATAAAAAGATTCGCGTAAGAACTGAAGGCGAGATGAGGAAAAATTTGTTGATGTTGCTCAGTGGTAATGATTTGGAATTGATTGTCTGAAAAGTTGTTAAAGGCAGATTCAATCATTGTTTTCAAAAGCAAACGATAAACACTTGCAGGGCTATAAGGAAAGGGTGAGGAGTGGGACTGACTCTTGTAGCGTCAGTGTGGGCCAAATGACCACCACCTGAGCTGAAACTATTTTGTAGTAAATAAAAAATGAGGTTGTTATTTTCACTTTTTATCACAACGGTACCTATAATTAACAGGCGTCTTGCAGCGTGTCATGAGCCAATACCGTAACAACCACGTAAAGAGAGTTTCTATTACTTTCTGCCAGATGGCTGTGAGAGATTATACAACAGCAGGGTTAAAATATCCCCCACTCTAATTAGTAGTTGCCTTGAATTTATTGTCAAGGCACAGCTCATGGCGTCCAGGAAACAGGATGTCCTGTCACAACCTACTTCAGCTTGCCCAGTGTTATTTTGCATGAAATGCAATTAACGTTGAAGGCCAGGGTGTCTCTTCAATTCACTGTCAGTAGAATTAGTGGGCTTTAATTAGGATTTCAAGTACAGTATTTTTATCCGACAGCGTCACTGAAAGATTAAATTAATACATTCAGAAGTTGGAGAGAATAATTTGGTCATAAAAACCAAAGAAAAACAAAAATATTACACTGAGGATCTCGTATTCTGCGTAAGTTGCAGTTTACCTTCCAATGTTTTATTGTAAGAAAAAAGAGAATCTAAATTACATCTTTATATAGAAATCAAGAATGCCTACAGTGCAGAAAGAGGTAATTTGGTCCATCCGAGTCTGCACGGACCGTAATCCCAACCGGAACCTATCCCCGTAACCCCGTTTATTTACCCTGCTGGTCCCCTTGACGTTAGGGACTATTTACTACGGCCAAACAACCTAACCCGCACGTCTTTGGACTGTGGGAGGAAACTGGAGCACCCAGAGGAAACCCACGTGGACACGGGGAAAATGTGTAAACTCCACACGGTCAGCCAAAACTGCAATTGAACCCTGGTTTCCGGTGATGTGAAGCAGCAGCGTTCACCATTGTGCCACCGTTACGCCTACGCTTACTGGACTGTTTAACAAAACCCAATTTTAATTATTGAGTGGTGATGGCTGATGGCTTTGTCAGCAACGCAATTAGCTTTGTTTAATTCTTCTGTGCTATGTTTATGTGTGGGAAAGTGCCTTTTTCTTTGGGCTAGCTATACATTTTGAACATTTGATCATTCTTCTAGACTGACTCGATTCTCTGACATCACACGGTACACTAAGATGAACAATATTATTGTTGTGAGTATTGCACCTAATTATTGAGGGTATCTTTTAGAAGTGGTGGCATCTTTCAGATTGAGGGTTCGCAGCTTTGAATAATTATTTCTGTTCCTCCTTCCGCTTTTTCGTTTGGGTCTCGGGCCATTTCGTTTCAAATTTAGAAGGCAGGTAGATGAACAATTTCTCACAACCTTTCGCACTCTTAAATTAGATATGAGAGTGGCCAGAGATACTGAAGCACCTGATCTCTAAAGTATTCTCCAATAAAAGTGAGCTAGCGTGAGAAATTACCTTGTCAGATTTCAGCAGCATATGGATATACTGTGCAATCTTTGCTTCCGGTGAAGTAAGCTACGAAAAGGGTAATGCAGCTGACCACAGGTCGTGGAGCCACGTGAAACGAAGTTCAGTTTCTACTGATGCTAATAGGGGAGTGAGTCCTAAATGCAATAGCAGATGCCTAGGACGTAGGGTTAGATTAAAATCATTGAAAGTAACGTTCTACTATCTGAGCCACACAAGATCTCATTTACCATTATTCTCTCGGTAATAGATTGCCACGTATTAAGTTTAGGAGCCAGCAGTGTCCATATAGATAAAAATGTGATATTTTCACAGAATCACAACGTTACGGTGCAGAGAAGGCCCTTCGGCCCATTGAGTCTGCACCGGCGCGTGCAAGGCCTCGACTTTCCACCTCACCCCACTTGACGGTAGCCTCGAACGTTACGGTGCGCCAGGTACTCGTCCAGGTACTTCTTAAAGCGTGTGAGGCATCCCGCCTCCACGTGCTCCCAGGCAGTGCTTTCCAGACCATCGTCACCTTCTGAATAAAAAGGTTTTCCTCAATTCTCCACTAAACCAGCCACCCACCCCTCACTTGTGTCCCCTTGTAACTGACCCTCAACTAAGGGAAACAGCTACTCCCTATCTACCCATTCCATACCCCTCATAATCTTGAACGTCTCAATCTTGTTGCCCCTCGGTCTTCTCTGCTCCGACGAAAACAACCCAAGCCTATCCGACCTCTCTTCGTAACTTAAATGTTCTGTACCAAGCAGCTTCCTGGTAAATCTGGTGCAGATGGAGGAGGAGAAAGTGGGTTCCCGGACACACGTCCTTTGTTTAAATAGAGGGGAGTACGGTAGGATGAGAGAAGAATTGGCGAATGTGGACTGGGGGAGTGCGCTGGAGGGAGGGTCTGCTGAGGAGCAGTGGAGGATCTTTAAGGAGATCTTTCTCGGTGCTCAGCAGAAATTTATTCCGATGGTCAAAAAGGACTGCAGGAGGGGAGGTAATAAGCCGTGGATAACGAAGGAGGTGAAGGAAAGTGTTAAATTAAAAGCGGAGGAATTTAGAGTAGCGAAGAGTAGTGGGCGAGAAGAGGATTGGGAGAGGTTTAAACGTCAACAAAGATTGACAAAGAAGTTGATAAAGGAGGGTAGGAGAAACTATGAAGCTGGGCTAGCGCTTAATATAAAAAAGGATAGCAAAAGTTTTTATAAATATATAAAAAGGAAGAGGCTGGCTAGGGTGAACGTTGGTCCTTTAGAGGATGAGAAAGGGGACCTAGTGGTAGAGGATGGGGATATGGCTAAGGTATTGAATAACTTTTTTGTTTCTGTGTTCACGGAGGAGGATGTGAATAATTTGCCGGGTGTCAGCGACGGAAAGATGGTAGGACTGGAGGGTCTTAATGACATTACTGTTACTGGAGAGGCGGTGCTCGACAGACTGGAGGGGCTGATTGTGGACAAGTCCCCAGGACCGGATGGAATGCATCCGAGGGTTCTGAAAGAAATGGCGGAGGTTATAGCGGATGCATTGGTGGTTATTTTCCAGACGTCGCTGGATTCCGGGGAAGTCCCGGAAGATTGGAAAACGGCTAACGTTACGCCGTTGTTTAAGAAGGGTGCCAGGCAAAAGGCAGGGAATTATAGGCCGGTTAGTTTAACGTCTGCAGTAGATAAAATGTTAGAATCCGTCATTAAAGAGGAAATTGAGAGGCATCTTGAAGGGAATTGCTTGATAGGGCAGACGCAGCACGGTTTCATTAAAGGGAAGTCGTGTCTGACAAATTTACTGGAGTTCTATGAAGATGTGTCTAGGGCGGTGGATAGAGGAGAGTCAGTGGATGTGGTCTTTCTGGATTTTCAGAAGGCGTTTGACAAAGTACCTCACAAGAGGTTATTGCAGAAGGTCAGGGGACTTGGAGTTGGGGGTAGGGTGTTAGCGTGGATAGAGGATCGGGTGTCAAATAGGAGGCAGAGAGTGGGGGTCAACAGGTGCTATTCGGATTGGCGGATGGTGACTAGTGGAGTGCCCCAGGGGTCGGTGCTGGGGCCTCAGCTTTTTACCATTTATATAGATGATCTGGAGGAGGGAACCGAGCGTAGGGTGTCAAAATTTGCGGATGACACCAAGATCGGGGGAACGGCAAATTGCGCGGAGGGTGTGGAGAATCTGCAGAAGGATCTAGATAGGCTGGGCGAAAAGGCCAGGAAATGGCAAATGGAATTTAATGTTGGCAAGTGCAAGGTGGTCCACTTTGGTAGGAAGAATGGTAGGAAGGACTATTACTTACGTGGCGAAAAACTGCAGCAGGCGACGGTGCAGAGGGACCTCGGGGTCCTTGTGCACGAGTCGCAAAAACCCAGCTTGCAGGTGCAGCAGGTGGTCAGGAAGGCGAATGGGATGCTGGCCTTCATAGCGAAGGGGATTGAATATAAAAGTAGGGAGGTCTTGCTGCAGCTGTATAGGGCATCGGTGAGGCCGCAGCTGGAGTACTGTGTGCAGTTTTGGGCGCCGCACCTGCGCAAAGATATTTTGGCCTTGGAGGGAGTGCAGAGGAGGTTTACTAGGCTGGTACCGGAGTTGAGGGGGTTGAGCTATGAGGAGAGGCTGAATGAATTAGGCTTGTACTCGTTAGAGTTTAGAAGAATGAGGGGAGATCTCATTGAGACGTATAAGATGATGTATGGGATGGATAGGATAGAGGTGGAGAGACTCTTCCCGCTCAAAAAAGACAGTAGGACTAGGGGGCACAGCCTCAAGATAAAGGGGGGGCGTTTTAGAACGGAGTCGAGGAGGAACTTCTTCACTCAAAGGGCGGTGAATTTCTGGAATTCTCTGCCCGTTGAAGTGGTGGAGGCTGCCTCGCTCATTATTTTTAAGATGCGGGTTGATAGGTTTTTGATAGGCAAGGGTATTAAGGGTTATGGGGAGAGGGCCGGAAAGTGGAACTGAGCCACGACAGATCGGCCACGATCTTATTGAATGGCGGGGCAGGCTCGAAGGGCCAGGTGGCCTACTCCTGTTCCTATTTCTTATGTTCTTATGTCCTCTACTCCCCCTTCCAGTGAGTTCGCATCCTTCCTATTATGTGGCGACCAGAACTGTACACAGTAGTCCAACTGCAGTCTCACCCAAGTTCTGTACGACTCCATCGTAACGAAGAAAATTACAATACCTCTCTACTTTTGTAATCTATACCCTGACTGATAAAGGTGAGTGTGCCACGTGCCTTTTCACCACCCTATTGACCTGGCTTTCCACCTTCAGAGATGAATGGGCAAACATGTCAAGATCCCTTTGTTCTTCAGAACTTCCCAGTGTCAGACATTTCATAGTATACTTCCTTGTTAAATTATTCCTTCCAAAGTGCATCACCTCACTTTTCGGGTTAAATTCCATCTGCCGCTTGTCCGCCCGTTTGACCGTCTCGTCTATATGTTCCTGTAGCCCGAGACATTCTGTTGTCAGCAGAGTCTTTAAACTGTCATTATAAAAGTGGCTTGCAGAAAATTTGACAAGCTGTGTGTACGCTCTGCTTCGTGTAGAATGTTGAATCCATCCACCGGGTTACCAATGTACGACATCACGTTAAGGGGAAAAGTGACCAGGGAAGGCGATGTACTCTGCTCGAGGATGAGGCATGTTAGATATGTTCCCACTTAGCTATTTTCTGGCGTGAACTGGGAAAATGGTTGTCACGGTCTTCTGGACTGAAGAGATTTTTTTTAACAAAGTATTTTGTCTCTGCTGGGAGGAAATGAATGTTAATTGATGGGAATGAAGCCGTCATTCCTCTCTGATGAAGCAAACTGAAAAGGAGGGAACACCCTTGGAAGTCATTCTGAGTCTATTTTGGGACAGGAATCTGTAGTTCTTGGCCAGTGCCTTTAAGGAAACAAGCTGTTAGTTTTCATGAAGCGAAATAATAAATTCTATTAGGAAAACATCTGCCCCAATTCTCCCAAGAAACAGACTGTTCTATGGGAATTTTTTAAAAACTTGGCTTCCAAGTACGTGTAATTGTTTGGGTGTGTTAACCAAAATTGCTTGCGCGTTGTTATCGTTGAAAGTAAGAGCAAAATACCGTGGATGCTGGAAATTTGAAATAAAACAAAAAATGCTGGAAAACCTCAGCTGGCCTGGCAGCATCTGTGGAGAGGAAAAACAGAATTAATGTTTTGAGTCCAATATGACTACTTTGGTTCTGTAATTCTGTTTCCCTCTCCACAGATGCTGCCAGACCTGCTGAGGTTTTCCAGCGTTTGCAATTTTTATTGTTGTACGCTATAATGAGAGGTGGACTTAATCCATCAGGCATCTCTGTTCTGTTTATCCTTTGCTTCCCCTGAGACCGTTGGAAAGCTGTTAGAAGATGACGCCGGGGTACTTAGTCGGTGAAACAGTTTTCAAGTATCGATAGTCAGGCAGGAGCAAGGACGGGGAGTTAATTTGGTCAGCGAATCTGGAGGTGTCTCGGAAAGATTCGACTCGGCTTCGGACCTCGTTACGGTTTTGATGCAAACGTGGACAAAGGAACCGAATTCCAGAGGTGAGGTGAGTGTGACTGCCCTCAACATCAAGGTAGCATTTAACTGAGGATGGCGTCAGAGCACAAGCGAAGTCGAGTCAATAAAAATTAATGAGAAAGATCTCCGCTAGTTGGAATCGTGAATAACACTAAGGAACGTATTTGCCAGGAGGCAAATCATCTCATTTGGGGATCCTCAGGATAGTTAGTGACCTGTGTCCTAACCATCTTCAGCTACTTTGTCATTTACTTTCTGTCAATCCTGAAGTCAGAAGTGAGGACGTTCACAGTTGATTGCACAGTCTTCAGACACTGAAGCAGTCTGCGCTCAAATGCAGCAACCACGTCCCCTTGACATTGTAAGAACGTAAGAAATAGGAGCAGGAGTAGGCCGTCTCGCCCTTCGAGCCTGCCCCGCCATTCAATAAGATCGTGGCTGATGTGAAGTTAATCAGTTTAACTTTCCCGCTTTCTCCCCGTAACCCTTAATTCCCTCGTCTGTCAGAAATCTATCTACCCGTGACTTAAATATGTTCAACGAGGTAGCCTCCGCCACTTCAGTGGGCAGAGAATGCCAGAGATTCACCACCCTTTGAGTGAAAAAGTTCCTCCTCGGCTCCATTCTAGTCCCGCTATCCTTTCTAAGCGAGAAGAATCTCTCTACCTCTACCCTATTTAGCCCCTTCATTATCTTCATTAAGTCTCAATAAGATCCCCCCTCAGCCTTGTAAACTCGAATGAGTACAGACCCAGTCTATTCAATCTCTCTTTATAAACTAACCCCATCACCTCCAGTATCAGCCCGGTGGACCTTGTCTGTACTCCCTCCAAGGCCAATATATCCTTTCTGAAATACGGGGACCAAAACTGCACAGAGTACTCCGGTTGTAGCCTCGCCAGTGCCCTGTACAGTTGCAGCAAGACCTCCCTGCTTTTTATTTTCCACCTCCCTAATTTTATATTGTGACACTGCCATTGCTGAATTCTCCGCTATCAACATTGTGGGGGTTACTATTGAAGGTAAATTGAACTGGACTAGTCGTATAAATGCAGTGGCTACAAGAGCAGGTCAGAGGCTCGGACTGCAACGGTGTTTAATTCTCCACGTAATTCACCAAAGCCTGTCCACCATTTGCAAGGTAAAAGTCACAGGCGTGATGGTATGTTCTCCACTTGTCTGGACGAGTGCAGCTCCAGAACTACTCGGGAAGCTTGACGCCATCCAGGACAAAGCATCTGGCTGGATTGTTAACGATCGACCCTATTACTGTGGATCTTGAGTCATGTGTAGGCCAGATATGCTTCTGTAAAGGACTTTAACCAGATAGTTTCACGGGCAACATTTCTATCTTTTAATTCCAGATTTTATTTCCTCTTTAAATTCCATTAGATGTCATGGTGGGATTTGAACATGGTGGAGGGCATCATGGCAGCTCAGAGACTATCTCTGTTGCTGTGCGGACACATGGAGTTGGGCCTGTGTCCGTGGGAGTTTGCGCGTTCTCCCCGTAGTTGCGTGGGTTTCCTCCGGGTGCTCCGGTTTCCTCCCACATCCCAAAAATGTGCTTTTAGGCTGATTGATTGGGTAACAAATTGTCCCTATATTGGACCTCCCTGATCCTCACACATTAGGCATAGACTAGAGTCATGAATAGGTCACTGACCATGGGACGGCGGCGCGGGCTCGTTGGGCCGAAGGGCCTGTTTCCCGTGCTGTTTTGTTCTTTGTTCTTTGAACTCTTAGCTGCAGAGAATTAGTGTGGGCCTTTGGGTTACTAGTCCAGTGACGTGGTCACAATGCCGCTATACCCCACTGCAGGCAGGCCAAGGGTGGTGCCATCCAGGGATACAAATCAAAATCAAAAAGTTCTATTTAAAATATACTTTTCTATTTCTTAACTGATATTCTGTGGTCTTTTGCAAGAAAATAATTATTTAATTTTGTTCTTAAATTATTGCATCAAAAGATAGTGCAGTCATTCACTTTACTCTTAGTTGCAGAAAATGTGAAACGTGAAGGACAACATAGAACCCTACAGTGCAGAAACAGGCCCTTCGGCCCATCGAGTCTGCACCGAACACAATCCCACCCAGACCCTATCCCCATATCCCTACACATTTTACCTGCTAATCCCTCTAACCGACACATCCCAGGATACTAAGGGGCAATTTTAGCATAGCCAATGAACCTAACCCGCACATCTTTGGACTTGAGGCTTGAAATTGAGGCTTTTTTTGTTTTTTGCATTCAGAATGGTTAGCACTGCTGCTTCACAGCTCCAGGGTCCTGGGTTCGATTCCTGGCTCGGGTCACTGTCTGTGTGGAGTTTGCACATTCTCCTCGTGTCTGCGTGGGTTTTCTCCGGGTGCTCCGGTTTCCTCCCACAGTCCAAAGATGTGCGGGTTAGGTTCATTGGCTATGCTAAAATTGCCCCTTAGTGTCCTGGGTTGGGTAGGTTAGAGGGATTAGCAGGTAAATGTGTAGGGATATGGGGATAGGGTCTGGGTGGGATTGTGTTCGGTGCAGACTCGATGGGCCGAAGGGTCTGTTTCTGCACTGTAGGGTTCTATGCTCTATGCTATGCTGATCTCGTTTAATATTAGTTGATGTAGGTTGAGGCTCTACAAGTTAAATGCATCGTATGTACACCTTGGATATTATTTTGATGCTGTTTGTGGCATCTGTATTTCAGCAACGTCCTCCAACTGTGTCAGATCGATGGGAATCTGCACCTAGCACCCTTTGATTTAGTAATCTTTTTATTCCAGCTTATCTCCCTAAATTTCAATCCTGTTCTCGAGGTCTTTTTTTTTAATTTTGCTTTGTGCTTTTTGGTATTGCTCCCAAGCTGTGCTTTCCCATCCTAATTCAACATAGAAAGGTGACAGTCCCATGGTAGGCAGTCAGGAGGGAGTTGTTCTGGGAGCCCTTGACATTGACAGTGACTGTGGGTCCTGTGAATCACGGCACCGATCAAGCACGGGCAAGGAAATCTGCTGTTGATTGCGATCTACCGTCGTCCCTCAACTGATGAATCTGTACTCCTCCGTGTTAAGTATCACCTTGAAGAAGCATTGAGAATGACAAAGACACAGAATAGGACTTGAAAGTCCTCCACCAAATCTGGGTCAGTAACATCACTACTGGCTGGGCCTGACAGACACGTCTGCCAGACTGGACCTCTAACAGTCAGCGAAGGAATCAACAGAAGGGAAAGATGTATTATACCTTGTCCTCACAAGTCTATCTGTCACTGATACATCCGTCTATGACGGTATCGGTAGAAATGACCACCACAATCCTTCTGGAGATAAAATCCAATCTTTGCACTGAGATAGTCCTCCGTTACGCTGTGTGGTACAGTACTACCACTGTGCTAAATGGTATTGATTTGGAACAGATCTGGCAACTCAAAACTGGGTACTCGTGAAACTTTACGGTCAATTGGCAGAGCAGAATTGTATTCGACTACGATTGACTTCAAGATTGCTATCTTGCTAGGAGATCAACCCTAGTTCAATGCAAATGCAGGAGGGCACGCCAAGAGCAATACCAGGCGTATCTAAAACAGGTGCCAACCTGGTGAAGCTACAACACAGGACCACTTTTATCTCAAAGTGGAAGCAGAATGTTTGCAGACACAGTTTGGGTCTAAGTTCTGGTCTGCCACACCCAGCTATCAATAGTCATAGAAATTAAACAATTGAGCAAAGGAGCTGGCCCCACAAATATTCCCATTCTCGATAATAAGAACAAAGAACAACACAGCACAGGAAACAGGCCCTTCGGCCCAACGAGCCCGCGCCGCCGTCCCATTGTCTCAGTGACCTATTCATGATTTTAGTCTATGCCTAATGTGTGAGGATCAGGGAGGTCCAATATAGGGACAATTTGTTACCCAATCAATCAGCCTAAAAGCACATTTTTGGGATGTGGGAGGAAACCGGAGCTCCCGGAGGAAACCCACGCAGCCACTGGGAGAACGCGCAAACTCCCGCGGACACAGGCCCAAATCCATGTGTCCGCACAGCAACAGAGATAGTCTCTGAGCTGTCACGTTGCCCTCAAGATGGTCCAGTTGAAGCACACCGATGACATGAAGCAGTAGGCAACTCCCGAAGCAACATCCAAGAGCAGCCCACCACAACCTGCCGCACGCATGCCCCTTTCTGGTCAACAAGGTGGACTTAAATGCCTGCGGAGACAAAAAATTCGTTATTAAACAGGCGAAGACTCTACATCCCTGAGGCAAAAACGGAATCCCAAGCCTGCAATGTTTATATCCCCCTATATGTAGACCGCTCATGTGGCTGTCCAAATGACTCTTAAACAACCCTAGCGTGCCTGCTTCCACCACCTTACTCGGCAGTGCATTCCACATCCCCACTACCCTTTGCGTGAAAAACTGCCCTCTAATATTTGTCTTATACCTACCCCCCCTCACCCTAAGCCCGTGGCCCCTCATTGTATCCATTTCTAATAGCGGAAAAAGCTTACCACCATTTACTCTATCTATCCCCTTCATAATCTTATAAACCTCTATTAGATCCCCCCTCAGCCGACGTCTCTCAAGGGAAAACAGCCCAAGTTCGTTCAATCTTTCCTCGTAAGACAGCCCTTCCATACCAGTCAACATCCTGGTAAATCTCCTCAGCACTCTCTCCAGGATCTCTACATCCTTCCGGTAGTGCGGCGACCAGAACTGGACGCAGTACTCCAGGTGAGGCTTAATCAACGTTCTATACAACTGCAACATCAGACTCCTACTCTTATATTCTATACCCCTTCCTATGAAGGGTAACATATCATACGCTTTCCTCATCACATTCTGCACCTGCACCGACACCTTCAGGGACTTGTGCACTCGCACCCCCAGGTCTCTCTGCGTATCTATACTCCGGATAGTTCTACCTTTTATCGTATAACTCCCCTCCACATTATTCCGGCCAAAGTGCATCACCTCGCATTTCTCCGGATTAAATTCCATTTGCCATCTATCTGCCCAATCAACCAGCCTGTCTATGTCCTGTTGCATTGCCAGGCACTGCTCCTCAGTACCCGCCAATCCAACCATCTTAGTGTCATCAGCAAATTTGCTGATCACACCACCTCCCCCCTCTTCCAAGTCATTAATATATACTACAAATAGTAGAGGTCCTAGTACCGAGCCCTGCGGCACCCCACTGGTGACAGACCTCCAATTGGAAAAGGAGCCTTCCACTACTACCCGCTGTCTCCTCCTCCAAGCCAGTTCTCCCCCCATCTACATACCTGACCATGTATCCCATGAGCCTTCACCTTTTCTATCAGCCTACCGTGAGGGACCTTGTCAAACGCCTTACTGAAATCCATACAGACGACATCAACGGCTTGTCCTTGGCCAACCGTTTTTGTCACCTCTTCAAAAAATTCCACTAGATTTGTAAGGCACGACCTCCCTGTAACGAAGCCATGCTGCGTATCCCTGATCAGATTGCAGTGCTCCAGATGTTCATACATCCTATCCTTGAGGATCCTCTCCATTATCTTGCCTATAACTGAAGTCAAGCTCACCGGCCTATAGTTCCTGGGTTACAAAGAGAACAAAGAACAAAGAACAACCCAGCATGGGAAACAGGCCCTTCGGCCCAACGAGCCCGCGCCGCCACTTCACCCTACACCTATTCTACCCGGCACATCTATGAATGGAACCCTGCTCAGTCAGATTCAGGGAAGAAATAGCGTCAATTTGGTAAAAACCGATTAGCCTGAGAGCACATCTTTGGGGTGTGGGAGGAAACCGGAGCGCCCGGAGGAAACCCACGCAACCACAGGGAGAATGCGCAAACTCCCACAGACACAGGCCCAAATACATGTGCCTGCACAGCCAGCAGTGCTAGTCACCGAGCTGTTGCGGCGCCCATCTACCGGTCCAGGATCAAGCACACACACCGACACGAAGTACTAGGCCACTCCTGGAACTTCCAAGAGCAGCCCACGCACGACCCGCCGTGTGAATGCCCCTCGTTTGACACGAGGTGGACCTCCACCTGTGGAATAAAGACAAAAATATTAATCTTACAGCCTGCCTTTCCGGTGTCTCCCGAGGTTTAACCCTACTTAATAGCCCCTACCATATCCCTGCATTCTCGTTTCACTCATGTGCCTATCTTAACTGCATCTTAAACGAGTCCAACGTCCCTGCCTCCACCACCCTACTCGGTAGCGCGTTCCAGACCCCCACAACTCTCTGCGTAAAGAACCTTCTTCTCACCTCCAAATTATACCTCTCCCCACTCATCCTTAAATGATGACCTCTCGTGTTCGTACCCAGTCTCGGGAGCAGTCTCACTATTAACTCTATCCATTCCCTTCATTATCTTATATACTTCTATCGTGTCCCCTCTCAATCTCCGTCTTTCCAAGGAGAATAGTCCCAGTTTCTTCAACCTCTCCTCGTAACCCAGTCCCCCCATGCCAGGCAACATCCTGGTAAACCTCCTCTGCACCCTTTCCAGAGACTCCACGTCCTTCCGGTAGTAAGGTGACCAGAACTGGACGCAGTACTCCAAATGCGGTCTAACCAACGTTCTGTACAACTGAAGCATTAGAAGGCAGCTTTTATACTCTATGCCCCTTCCTATAAAGGCCAACATCCCATAAGCCTTCCTAACAACCTTCTCCACTTGTGACGCAACCTTCATGGATTTGTGAACCTGCACTCCCAGGTCCCTCTGTATTGTCTATACTCCTAATCGGCCTCCCTTTAATCACATAGCTCCTCTCTGCATTATTCCGTCCAAAATGCATCACCTCGCATTTGTCAGGATTAAATGCCATCTGCCACCTATCTGCCCACTGCACCAGCCTATCTATATCCTGTTGTATCACCTGACAATCCAGTTCCGTACACGCCAACCCTGCCATCTTGGTGTCATCAGCAAACTTGCTAATCACACCACCTACGCCCTCTTCCAAGTCATTTATGTAGACTACAAAGAGGAGAGGTCCCAGTACTGAGCCCTGCGGCACACCACTGGTCACTGGCCTCCAGCCCGACAAGGTCCCCTCCACAGCTACCCTCTGTCTCCTATTTCTCAGCCAGTTCTCAATCCACCTAGCTACCTGGCCTCGTATCCCATGCTCCTTAACCTTTTCTACAAGCCTACCGTGAGGGACTTTGTCAAACGCCTTACTGAAATCCATATAGATGACATCAACGGTTCTCCCATCGTCAACCGTTTTTGTCACCTCCTCAAAGAATTCCACCAGATTCGTAAGGCAAGACCTCCCTCTAACAAAGCCATGTTGCGTATCCCTAATCAGATCGCAACGCTCCAAATGCTCATACATCCTACCCCTAAGTATTTTTTCCAGTAACTTCTCTACCACCGACGTCAAACTCACCGGTCTATAATTCCCAGGGTTATCCCTACTACCTTTTTTGAACAACAGGACCACATTTGCTACTCTCCAGTCTTCTGGGACCTCACCTGTGTCCAAAGAAGAGACAAAGATTTGCGCCAGAGGCCCAGCAATTTCATCTTTCGCCTCCCTAAGCAGCCTGGGATAAATACCATCAGGCCCCGGAGCTTTATCCGTCCTTACGCTACCTACACTTCCTCTCTCGTAATAACTATATCCTGCAAATAAACCTCCACTCCCTCCAAGAGACCAGACGATTCCGAACCCCTCTCCTATGTGAATACCGACGCAAAGTATTCATTCAGGAGCTTCCCCATTCCCTCCGACTCAATACACAACTCTCCACTCTTGTCCCTAAGAGGACCAATTTTCCCTCTAACTACTCTCTTGCCTCTGATATAGGTATAAAATGCCTTTGGATTTTCCTTAATCCTACCAGCAAAAGCCATCTCATGTCCTCTCTTTGCCCTTCTAGTTCTCCTTTTTAGCTCCCTCCTACTCTCGCTATATTCCTCCAGCGCACTCTCCGTACCCATTTGTTTTGACCTAACATACGCCTCCCTCTTCTTCCTGACCAAGTCTTCAATATCCCCCGTAATCCACGGCTGTCTAATCCTACCTTTCCCATCCTTTCGCTTAATCGGAACATACCTCCCCTGCAACCATTTCATTTTGTCCCTAAATGCCTCCCACTTGCCAACCGTGGACTTGCCAGCTAACAGTCCCTCCCAATCAGTTTGCTGCAGCTCCCTCCTAATCCTGCCATAGCTCGCCTTTCCCCAGTTCAGCACAGTCCCATTCAGTCGGCACTCGTCCCTTTCCATTTTTATCCTCAAGTAGACGGACTTGTGGTCACTGTTCGCCACATGTTCGCCTACCTCTACCTCACCCACCTGCCCCGGCTCGTTTCCCAACACTAGATCCAGTATAGCCCCTCCCCTAGTTGGGCTAGTTACACACTGTTCTAGCGACCCTTCCATAACACAGTTCACAAACTGCTCTCCCTCCGTACCCCCAGTTCACTCCAGGAAAATTAAAATCACCCACTGCAACCACTCTGTTCTTCCTGCACCTGTCCAAAATGCCCCTGCAAATGCCTTCCTCCACTGACTTTGGGCTGTTGGGTGGCCTATAGTACACCCCTAGCAATGTGATATCTCCCTTTTTATTCCTCAACTCCACCCACACTGACTCAATCCCTATCTCTTCCATATCATCCTCCCTCTGCACTACTGTGATGCTTTCCCTGACTAACAGTGCCACCCCTCCACCTCTCTTCAACCCTCCTCTGTCACACCTAAAACACTTGTACCCAGGAACATTCAGCTGCCAGTCCTGCCCCTCCTGTAACCACGTCTCCGTTACAGCCACCACATCGAACTGCCTCACAAACATCATGGCCCTAAGCTCATCCGTTTTCCCTACCACACTCCTAGCTTTGAAACAGACACAGTTCAACCCACAAGTGTTCCTCAGAACCACCTTCTCCCTGATACTTTTCCTTTCACCCGACTCTCTCCCAGCCACCTCCCCACTCCCCCTCCATATTAGTTTAAACCCTTCGTAAACACCCCAGCTAACCTCCCCGCTAAGACATTAGTTCCCCTCCCGTTCAAATTCTCCCCACCCTTCCTGTACAATTGCCCTTCTCTCTTAAACACCTCCCAGTGATCCACAAAAGTAAAGCCCTCTACCCTACACCAATCCCTCAACCATGCATTCAGCTGCATGATCTCTTCATTCTTTGCCCTGCTGGTACCGGGCAGCAACCCAGAGAGTGCCACCCTGGAGGTCCTACTCTTTAGTTTGGCCCCCAGCTCCCTAAATTGCCTACGTACCTCTACCCTACTCCTCCTTCCTATGTCCCCCTCCCCTACATGTACTATGACCTCAGCCTGTGCCCCCTCCCCCTTCAAAATTCCCTCTACCCTGTCCGATACGTCCTTTACCCCTGCTCCAGGGAGGCAGACCACCATCCTGGAGTCACGCCTCTGTCCACAGAACCTCCTGTCGATACCTCTGACCCTCCCGTCCCCTACCACTATCACCTTACCGGCCCTCTTCTGTCCCTCTAAGTTAGTCTCCCCCTCCTGCCTATCTTTCTGTGCCCCTGTCGACGAACCTTGGGGGGCCTCTGGGGAGGCCGGGGGACCCTGACTGCTCTTCTTCTTCCCCTTTCCCCTCCTCATAGTCGTCCATCCTCCTTCTCTTCAGCCCTTGAGACCTCCTCCTTCTCATGGTTCCCAGCCATTATCTCCTCGTTCTCCCTTACAAGAAACGCATCCTCCAGCCGCCCCTCGAGTTGCCTGACCCGGGCCCTCAAGCGCTGCAGTTCCAAACATTTACTGCAAATGTGGACCTTGGGGACACGTGACACCACCATGAACTCCCACATGTGGCACCTGACACAACTTACATTCCCTCTGACCCTTTTTAAACAACGGTACTACATTTGCAATCCACCAATCCTCTGGGACCTCACCTGTGTCCAAAGAAGAGACAAATAATGGGGGAAGCCCAGCATTTCAGTGCAAAATATGTAATTGAAATGTTCGCAACCATCTTAAGGCAGAAGTGTGGAACGGATGATCCATCTCTGTCTCCTCCGAAGGCCCCGGTATCACACGTGCCATCCGATTTAATTACCTCCACGTAATATCAAGAAATGACAGAAAGCGTTGAACATTACAAAGGCCTGACCACATTCTGGCAATGCCATTGAAGACTTGCACCCCTGGCCAAAGTCTTCCGGTACATCTACAACCCTGGATCTACCAAAATATGTCCAAAATTACTCAAGTGTATTCCGTCCACAAAAAAGCAAGACAAATCCAGGCTGGCCGATTGTGGCGCTTGCTCAGTAATTCTAGCCCGACGTTTTCAATTTCACTCAAAAATTTGCCTCTAACTCTGTCTTCTAAATTCATCTACGTTGACAATACCTGCAGTGCCTGTCAGGCTTAGACATTTTCGAAACTAGAGGCGACACTAAACGACAATGTAGCAAAGCTGGCCAGCTGCCGTAAGACCTAGCAAAACCATCTCGACTGTATGCCACCCCCACAGTGCTAGCGCCTAGAGGAAACTTAATATCTCCTTGAACGGCGAGAAATTAAATCGTGAACGGCATCCCGTTTATCTTGGTGTTATCCTTGACCTAACGCTGACAAACAAAAATCATCTGAGCGAGACAGCAGCAAAGATCAAAATGCAAAACCTGCTGGGCAAACTTGCCGACTCTTCGTGGGACGCGGATGCCCAAACTTGAAGGACCTCGGCTCTCCCCGTTGTCCGCTTGGCTGCGGAGTACTGTGCACCGATAGGACACAAGACCTCCTTCTCGGAGGTATCCAGCTCGACGCGACAAGGAGCATCGTTTCGGGTATCCTCCGATCGACTCAATTCCCCTCGCTCCCAAACCTGAGCGATATCCCGTCTCCTCTCAAAACGGGAAGCTTTTGGAGACGGTTTACATCAACCCAAGACTGCTGCTCTGTGAGGACTTTACCAGTCTGCCTGCTGCTTGCTTCCTATCACTCCAGCCTGTGGGGCTAAGACCACCGTGCCAATGGTTAATAGCAGAGGCCCTGTGGAAGCAGGAACAGAGCATTATGCCAGCACTAAAAACCACTTTGTCGTCACAGATCCCACCCAGTTTCACCCTGGCGCACTGACATTGGGCACTCCTCCACTGTTTCCGCGTAAAACTGTTGGCACAAGTGGAGTCTTGCAGGAAACCTGGACAGCGGCTGCGGTGCACCTCGACGAGTAACGCCATTGAAGATTTCCCCCGATAAAACTCAGCAGAGGACTCGGAGCTCCGTTCGGCCACTGTCGGAGCTCATGCCCGGCTTGATGATTACTGCACGTGTTTTTAAAAAAATAGACAGGATCGGCATGCTCACTTTGGATTCTGCCAGGGTCGGTTGTCTCAGAACCTCATTTCAAGTCCTATTCTGTGAATTCTCAAGACGAAGCGAGACTGACCGACCTGAACGTCGAGGCAGCATTCGACCAAGCGTGTCATCGAAGAGTCCTGGCAAAATTTTAAAATCAAACGGGAGAATTTCCACCGGCTAACGTCCTACCTGACGCAAAGAACGACGGTCGTGATCGCTGGAGGTCTATCATCTCAGTCCCACTACGTGACTGCCAGAGTTGCTCAGGGTAGTGTCGAAGGCCCGACTATTTGCTTCATCGATACTTTCTCTCAGTCATTTAGCAGGAGTGGGATATTTGCTGATAACCGAACGTCGTTCAGTACAATTTGCGACTGCTCAAATACTCGGCAGTCCACGTGCGGAGTACGTATATAGAAAGACTTTCAGGCTCGGGCTAACGAGTAGCGTTCGTGCGATGCAAGTGCTGGGGAGGACCATTTCCAACAAAAATGGATCACCCACCCCTTTGTGACATTCAGTGGCATTACTATCGCTGAATCCCCCATTTTCAACATGCTGGCACTTGCATCGGCCAGAAACTAAACCGGATCAGCCACCGGCATACTTTGGCTGTACAAATAGATCAGACGCAAAGATTCTGTGGCGAGTAACTCACTTCCTGATTTCCCCAAAGCCTGTCCCCAAGACACAATTTAGGAGTGTCTGTAAGGCACAATTCAGGAGTTTGATGAAGTACTCTCCACTTGACTGACGCGTTTTCAACAGCGCTTCAGAAATGTGACACCATCCAGCAGAAGCCGCTCACTTGATCGACAGACATTCATCAACTTAAACACCTCCAACGCCGATGCACGGTGACAGTAGCGTGTGCAATGTGCAAAATGCACTAGAGCAACTTACCAGGACTCCCTCAACAACACTTCCTACACTTGTGACATTTCTCACCGAAAAGGACACAGGTAGCATTTGCATCGGAACACCGTCGCTTGCAAGATTCACCTCGAAGCCACAGTCCGTCCTGACCTGACCCTATATTGCTGTTCCTTCACTGTCACGGGATTAAATTTCCAATTTTTTCCTTTCCTAGCAGCACTATGGGTGTGTCTGCAGCACATAAACTACAGCAATTCAAGAATGAAGCTCGCCAGCACTTTGTCAAGGGCATTTAAGATTGGGCAACAAATGCTGGCCTCGCCAGCGACATTCGTACCCCATAAAAGAATAAAGGGCATTCTAACATACTTCTGTAATCCAGAAAATTCTAAAATGAGCAGTTGACACCCTAAGTATTGTGGACTGCTGAAGTTACAGGGTACTCTGTAAAAATACGTTGTGGTCATTGGGCATTCTGAGGAAGCGAAAGGCACCGTATAAGTTTGTTCTTTGTATGTTCAAATTAATTTGGAAAATTGTCTTTAATGATGCAATGACGTTCACTTTGTCATCACTCCTGGTAGAAAAGTTAAAGTTTCATTGGAGGAGGGTTGTAATTATATTACGGTAGTAAACTGTCTATGTAATTGATTATAAATGTGGAGACTGTAATATGGAGTGGAAATATAAAAATCAGAGCGGAGTATTTCAAATGTGGCGTAAATTACATCTTGGCACCCTGTTCTAGTTATTTTCCTGCCCTCAAACTTCAATTTAAACCGCATAAGCATCAAAAGATTCACTATTACCAAATGCTGTTGTGGAATTGGATTTCCGTGTTCAAGTGGGAACATGGTCCACACGGAGAAGAAATAATAATTTTCTATTTTAACTGAGGTTTCCTAATTCCTGTTAGTGATTCATGCGTAAGGAATATAAATATCAAGTTGTAACGTTCGGTAGAAATTATGCACTCCGTTTCTAATTTACGATACAAATACAATCTACCTGAAAAATATCTTCCCTTCGATCGTTAGGCTCCTTGCGTGGGCTGATATGGCTTGTTTAATATGGGATTGCATGATGTGTATTGTGACGCATTATTGCGTGATTCTGTGCTGTTGAGCCAGTCGCTATGCATGACTAATCAGCGTGTAGCTTTTACCTCTGTTTTTGCTGGGATTTCCTTACGTGGGTCCGTATGTGTTTGGTTCCTGAATTGAATTAAAATATTGGTTTTCTTATTTTAGTCTACTGATATCTCTGACGGTCAGCCTTTTGAATGTTCTCTTCAAAATCAAACCTATTTCAGTTTGTGACATGGCATTTTCTACAAAGACGATCACTCCTGCGCGATCACCCCTTCCCCCTTGTCCATCACTTTGTATTCCCTCTATACTTTAATTCCCCTCTCTTGCAATTCGAAGAAAATATCGATGCAAATTGTTGGACGTGTGATGAATTATCTACCGCGTGTTCACTGTCAGTCCACCTTTTCACTGACAGTTATCTGAAATGCTTATCTTGTTGGTTACCTGCTAAAGTTGTTGTTGAGCTTTTAAAAATGAAATTACTGAGTGAGAACGTGCAGTCTAATTGTGAATTAGCTATTTACTGTTGGTTAGTAAATGGAAATACGTTAAACCCGCGCGGTGTTTTACAGGTGTGTGTTTATTTGCGACAGGAATGCCGAATCGTAGAATTTTACAAAAGGGATTCAGCTTATCGTGTTCATATAATCACAGAGTGTTAGAATCCCTGCTGTGCAGGAGGAGACCGTTCGGCTCATCGAGTCCCCACCGATAACAATCCTACCCAGACCTCAGCCGGTAACCCTGCTAATTTACCCTGCTAATCTCCCTGACGCTAAGGAGCGATCGAACCTGCGCAGCTTTGGACCGTGGGAGGAAACCGTAGGACCCAGAGGAAACCCACACAGACAAAGGGAAGAACGTGCAAACTCCGTGCAATCGCCCAAGGCCGAAAATGAACCCAGATCTCTGGCGCTGTGATCCAGTAGCGCTGCAACCGCCGCGCCGTCCACTTTGAAAGAGCAGGTGCAGATTTCTATGCAGATCTTTCCCTATCGCCCTGTAAACTTTTCCTTTCCGTGTATTTGAACGATCCTATTGAATCTGCCCCTATCGCTGCTTAGAAGTCCTAATTTCCTGCCGACCAATATTTTTGCTCATCTCCCTCAGGTTCTTCTACAAATTATCTTAAATCTGTGTCCTCTGGGTATTGAATTTGGCTGGTAGAAACAGTTTCTCCTCTACTCGATCGAAACCCCTCATCGATTTCGCCACCGTCCTCAATGTTTAAAGCAGCGGTTCCCAGACGCTTTAACAGCGTGCTCGACTTGCCCTGCCAACTTCTTTGTACTTTTTGCACTACGACCTACATCTTTCATTTTGTTACATTATTAGGACCTAGCTTGCCGTGACTTTATACCATAGTTGATTCTAGCGCACGTCCAGTGTTAAATCCACAATTTACCATGATTTTGATGAGGGCACGGCTAAGATTGTATTATCCGGTAGTGCTTAAAAATGTCCCAGAATGACTTTGAACTTTAAAAGATACGCCTGTGGTGAAACTGGGAAGAAGTTGGATAATTGAGGATTGGTTTGGAAAGCTGCACTGGTACGTTTAAACAATATTTAGTTTAAACAGTATTTGGAAAAAGCAGGAACTTGAGTTGAGTGAAATATTCTTTGTAGTCAAATTATCATAACAATGAAACTGTAAAACTTGTTGGACTTTGTCTTTTGTGTAGATTGTTTCTAATGCTCATAGTGTTGTGGGTACAAAAATCGATTTAATTCAGGAATTTTTTTTCTAACTGCTTAAGTAAACTGGTCTGACATCTTGAAAACGACATTCTGTCAATTTTCTACGCAGTTTCTAGCTCACGTTCTTGCGAATTGTAGATATTCCGGGTACTACAAAAAAATCTGTTCAGCTGCACAAACGTAGGCAGGATTCTTGTATTCTGGACATTTACTGGAAGAAATAGCAAACGGTAAACGCCGCAAACATTACGGTTCCATCAAGGGGGTTGGTGAAATTGATATTTGGTGATAGGGGGAAGCTGCTAATAGGAAATTCACAATATTTTATCCATTTAAGTCAACAGAAAAGAAAATTGGACGGTGTATAAAGCGAATTGATTCATTTTGCCTGTATGGGTTATCGCCCAAGGTCACTTCACCCCCAAGATGTTTAAATTGTACTAGGTCTAAAATCCAGATGTTAAATCTCCTCCTGGTGTGTATATTTTTTTTACGGTATTCTTTTTAAGTAAAACCACTTTCCCAAGGACTGAGGTAAAATAAGACCTCTTAATTGCACAACAATGTGTTGCTGAAGTGACCAGCTGCTCTGGCCTTTTTTTTATGTGAATAAGACATGCCGAAGAGAACGTCAAATAAACGATTACGGTCTAAAGCGTTACGTATTCTCGCGAGTAAATTTGCTCTCTTTTTTTGAAGAAACGTTTTAAAATGATTCTGTATGTCGGTGCTTGTGGGATTTCCTCAAATGTTAACAGCACAACTCTTAAGCAAGATCAGTTAACGGGAATTCAAATTTTGTAATAATCTGGATTTCACAGTTTAACACAAGCTAGCAAGGGAAGGCAAGTAAGGATAATTTACTTAGACAATAGTGACCATTTAAGTGACCTTATGACTAAGTACTGAATTCTTCACTATTTTATGGTGATCTGTAGAGACAATTTCCTCGCTCTGCCGTCGGGCTTATCAGATATAACATTTTCAAAATCGTGCGGTTTCTATTTTATAGCGTTAAGACATTGTCCAGCGTCGTACAGAAAATCAATCGTCTCCATATAACGTGACACCAAAATAATATTTTTCTGCAGTTGAGAATATATTGAGTTTTGACCTATGCTGCCTCCAGTCGACGACCGATAAACGAACTTGACGTTGACGAATGGACAGGTGACCGTCGTGAAGGCCGGAGTAATCGATATTTTGTCAGAAGACAGCTGGCGCGTCAGATTTGGCACACGCGGTACAAGTAAATGTTGCGATTAGCGTACGAGGTACGCGAGCTGTTTTGGTCGATTTGAGCTTCAGCCTAAGAAGAACAAAAATGTAGTGAGATTAATCTTGCAGTATTTCCCTCCATTCTGTATGGAATTTGATGTTCTAGCAGTAAATGTAATAATCTTTCTACCTTTAGGAACAGACTTGCACAGATAGAACATGATTCCGATCTATTAAACATCTGTCAAATGTGAGGTGTGCTGAATTTACAAAGAACAATCCAGCACGGGAAACAGGCCCTTCGGCCCAACGAGCCCGCGCTGCCACATCACCCTACACCTATTCTACCCTGCATGTCTACGAATGGAACCGTACTCAGTCAGATTCAGGGAAGAAATAGTGTCAATATGGTAAAAACCGATTAGCCTGAGAGCACATCTTTGGGGTGTGGGAGGAAACCGGAGCGCCCGGAGGAAACCCTCGCAACCACAGGGAGAATGCGCAAACTCCCACAGACACAGGCCCAAATCCATGTGCCTGCACAGCCAGCAGTGCTAGTCCCAGAGCTGTTGCGGCGCCCATCTACCGGTCCAGGATCAAGGACACACACCGACACGAAGTACTAGGCCACTCCCGGAACTTCCAAGAGCAGCCCAGGCACGACCCGCCGTGTGAATGCCCCTCGTTTGACACGAGGTGGACCTCCACCTGTGGAATAAAGTCAAAAATATTAATCTTACAGCCTGCCTTTCCGGTGTCTCCCGAAGTTTAACCCTATTTAATATCCCCTACCATATCCCTCCATTCTCGTTTCACTCATGTGCCTATCTAACTGCATCTTAAACGAGTCCAACGTTCCTGCCTCCACCACCCTACTCGGTAGCGCGTTCCAGACCCCCACAACTCTCTGCGTAAAGAACCTTCTTCTCACCTCCAAATTATACCTCTCCCCCCTCACCCTTAAATGATGACCTCTCGTGTTCGTATCCAGTCTAGGGAGCAGTCTCTCACTTTTAACTCTATCCATTCCCTTCATTATCTTATATACTTCTATCATGTCCCCTCTCAATCTCTGCCTTTCCAAGGAGAATAGTCCCAGTTTCTTCAACCTCTCCTCGTAACCCAGTCCCCCCATGCCAGGCAACATCCTGGTTGGTGACTAGTGGGGTGCCCCAGGGGTCGGTGCTGGGGCCTCAGCTATTTACCATTTATATAGATGATCTGGAGGAGGGAACCGAGTGCAGGGTGTCGAAATTTGCTGATGACACCAAGATTGGGGGAAAGGCAAATTGTGAGGAGGGTGTGGAGAGTCTGCAGAAGGATCTAGATAGGCTGGGCGAATGGGCCAGGAAATGGCAAATGGAATTTAATGTTGGCAAGTGTGAGGTGGTCCACTTTGGTAGGAGGAATGGTAGTAAGGACTATTACTTACGTGGCGAAAAACTGCAGCAGGCGACGGTGCAGAGGGACCTCGGGGTCCTTGTGCATGAGTCACAAAAACCCAACTTGCAGGTGCAGCAGGTGGTCAGGAAGGCGAATGGGATGCTGGCCTTCATAGCGAGGGGGATTGAATATAAAAGTAGGGAGGTCTTGCTGCAGCTGTATAGGGCATTGGTGAGGCCGCAGCTGGAGTACTGTGTGCAGTTTTGGGCGCCGCACCTGCGCAAAGATATTTTGGCCCTGGAGGGAGTGCAGAGGAGGTTTACTAGGCTGATACCGGAGTTGAGAGGATTGAGCTATGAGGAGAGGCTGAATAAACTAGGCTTGTACTCGTTAGAGTTTAGAAGAATGAGGGGAGATCTCGTTGAGACGTATAAGATGATGTGTGGGATGGATAGGATAGAGGTGGAGAGACTCTTCCCGCTCAAAAAAGACAGTAGGACTAGGGGGCACAGCCTCAAGATAAAGGGGAGGCGGTTTAGAACAGAGTTGAGGAGGAACTTCTTCACTCAAAGGGTGGTGAATCTCTCGAATTCTCTGCCCGTTGAAGTGGTGGAGGCTGCCTCGCTAAATATTTTTAAGAAACGGGTTGATGGGTTTTTGATAAGAGAAGGGATTAAGGGTTATGGGGAGAGGGCGGGAAGGTGGAACTGAGCCACGACAGATCAGCCATGATCTTATTGAATGGCGGGGCAGGCTCGAAGGGCTAGATGGCCTACTCCTGCTCCTATTTCTTATGTTCTTACGTTCTTATATTAAACCTCCTCTGCACCCTTTCCAGAGACTCCACGTCCTTCCGGTAGTAAGGTGACCAGAACTGGACGCAGTACTCCAAATGCGGTCTAACTAACGTTCTGTACAACTGAAGCATTAGACGGCAGCTTTTGTACTCTATGCCCCTTCCTATAAAGGCCAACATCCCATAAGCCTTCCTAACAACCTTCTCCACTTGTGACGCAACCTTCATGGATTTGTGAACCTGCACTCCCAGGTCCCTCTGTATTGTCTATACTCCTAATCGGCCTCCCTTTAATCACATAGCTCCTCTCTGCATTATTCCGTCCAAAATGCATCACCTCGCATTTGTCAGGATTAAATGCCATCTGCCACCTATCTGCCCACTGCACCAACCTATCTATATCCTGTTGTATCACCTGACAATCCAGTTCCGTACCCGCCAACCCTGCCATCTCGGTGTCATCAGCAAACTTGCTAATCACACCACCTACGCCCTCTTCCAAGTCATTTATGTAGACTACAAAGAGGAGGTCCCAGTACTGAGCCCTGCGGCACACCACTGGTCACTGGCCTCCAGCCCGACAAGGTCCCCTCCACAGCTACCCTCTGTCTCCTATTTCCCAGCCAGTTCTCAATCCACCTAGCTACCTGGCCTCGTATCCCATGCGCCTTAACCTTTTCTACCAGCCTACCGTGAGGGACTTTGTCAAACGCCTTACTGAAATCCATATAGATGACATCAACGGTTCTCCCATCGTCAACCGTTTTTGTCACCTCCTCAAAGAATTCCACCAGATTCGTAAGGCAAGACCTCCCTCTAACAAAGCCATGTTGCGTATCCCTAATCAGATCGCAAAGCTCCAAATGCTCATACATCCTACCCCTAAGTATTTTTTCCAGTAACTTCCCTACCACCGACGTCAAACTCACCGGTCTATAATTCCCAGGGTTATCCCTACTACCTTTTTTGAACAACGGGACCACATTTGCTACCCTCCAGTCTTCTGGGACCTCACCTGTGTCCAAAGAAGAGACAAAGATTTGCGCCAGAGGCCCAGCAATTTCATCTTTCGCCTCCCTAAGCAGCCTGGGATAAATACCATCAGGACCCGGAGCTTTATCCGTCCTTACGCTACCTAAAAACCCTAGCACTTCCTCTCTCGTAATAACTATATCCTGCAAATAAACCTCCACTCCCTCCAAGAGACCACACGATTCCGAACCCCTCTCCTTTGTGAATACCGACGCAAAGTATTCATTCAGGAGCTCCCCCATCCCCTCCGACTCAATACACAACTCACCACTCTTGTCCCTAAGAGGACCAATTTTCCCTCTAACTACACTCTTGCCTCTGATATAGGAATAAAATGCCTTTGGATTTTCCTTAATCCTACCAGCCAAAGCCATCTCATGCCCTCTCTTCGCCCTTCTAATTCTCCTTTTTAGCTCCCTCCTACTCTCGCTGTATTCTTCTAGCGCACTCTCCGTACCCATTTGTTTTGACCTAACATACGCCTCCCTCTTCTTCCTGACCAAGTCTTCAATATCCTCCGTAATCCACGGCTGTCTAATCCTTCCTTTCCCATCCTTTCGCTTAACCGGAACATACAAAGAACAAAGAACAAAACAGCACGGGAAACAGGCCCTTCGGCCCAACGAGCCCGTGCCGCCGTCCCATGGTCAGTGACCTATTCATGACTCTAGTCTATGCCTAATGTGTGAGGATCAGGGAGGTCCAATATACGGACAATTTGTTACCCAATCAATCAGCCTAAATGCACATTTTTGGGATGTGGGAGGAAACCAGAGCACCCGGAGGAAACCCACGCAACCACGGGGAGAACGCGCAAACTCCCACGGACACAGGCCCAACGCCATGTGTCCGCACAGCAACAGAGATAGCCTCTGTGCTGCCATGATGCCCTCGAGATGGTAAGTGCCTGTGGATAAAAATTTCATTATTAAAGACTCTATATCCCTGAGACTAAAACTGACCCCAAGCCTACAATGCTTAATAAGGCCTGCTATATCCCCCTATATGTAAACCGCTCATGTGGCTGTCCAAGTGACTCTTGAACAACCCTAGCGTGCCTGCTTCCACCACCTTACTCGGCAGTGCATTCCACATCCCCACTACCCTTTGTGTGAAAAACTGCCCTCTAACATTAGTCTTATATCTAGCCCCCCTCACCCTAAGCCCGTGACCCCTCGTTCTATCCATTTCTAATAGTGGAAAAAGCTTATCACCATCTACTCTATCTGTCCCCTTCATAATCTTATAAACCTCTATTAAATCCCCCCTCAGCCGACGTCTCTCAAGGGAAAACAACTCAAGTGCGTTCAATCTTTCCTCGTAAGACAGCCCTTCCATACCAGGCAACATCCTGGTAAATCTCCTCTGCACTCTCTCCAGGATCTCTACATCCTTCCGGTAGTACGGCGACCAGAACTGGACGCAGTACTCCAGGTGAGGCCTAACCAACGTTCTATACAACTGCAACATCAGACTCCTACTCTTATATTCTATACCCCTTCCTATGAAGGCTAACATGCCATACGCTTTCCTCATCACATTCTGCACCTGCACCGACACCTTCAGGGACTTGTGTACCTGCACCCCCAGGTCTTTCTGCGTATCTATACTCCGGATAGTTCTACCTTTTATCATATAACTCCCTTCCACATTATTCCGGCCAAAGTGCATCACCTCGCATTTCTCTGGATTAAATTCCATTTGCCATCTATCTGCCCAATCTTCCAGCCTATCTATGTCCTGTTGCATTGCCAGGCACTGCTCCTCAGTACCCGCCAATCCAACCATCTTAGTGTCATCAGCAAATTTGCTGATCACACCACCTACCCCCTCTTCCAAGTCATTAATATATACTACAAATAGTAGAGGTCCTAGTACCGAGCCCTGCGGCACCCCACTGGTGACAGACCTCCAATTGGAAAAGGAGCCCTCCACTACTACCCGCTGTCTTCTCCTCCCAAGCCAGTTCTTCACCCATCTACATACCTGGCCTTGTATCCCATGAGCCTTCACCTTTTATATCAGCCTACCGTGAGGGACCTTGTCAAACGCCTTACTGAAATCCATATAGACAACATCAACGGCTTGTCCTTCGTCAACCGTTTTTGTCACCTCTTCAAAAAATTCCAATAGATTCGTAAGGCACGACCTCCCTGTAACGAAGCCATGCTGCGTATCCCTGATCAGATTGCAGCGCTCCAGATGCTCATACATCCTATCCTTGAGGATTCTCTCCATTATCTTGCCTAAAACTGAAGTCAAGCTCACTGGCCTATAGTTCCCTGGGTTATCCCTCTGACCCTTCTTAAACAACGGTACAACATTTGCAATCCGCCAATCCTCTGGGACCTCACCTGTGTCCAAAGAAGAGACAAAAATTTGCGTCAGAGGCCCAGCAATTTCATCCCTCACCTCCCTTTGCAGCCTAGGATAGATGCCATCAGGCCCCGGAGATTTGTCCGTCTTTATATTGTCTAAAAGTCCCAACACCTCTTCCCTCGTGATGACTATTTCCCTCAACGGATCCTCAAACTTCTCAAGCACAGCAGCAGAGGACTGACCCCTCTCCTGAGTGAATACCGACGCAAAGTATTCATTCAAGATCTCCCCCATTACCCCAGGCTCCAAGCATAGTTCCCCTCCTCTGTCCCTGAGAGGACCAATGTTCCCTCTAACCATCCTTTTGTTTCTAATATAAGAGTAAAATGCCTTAGGATTTTCCTTAATCCTACCCGCCAAAGCCATTTCGTGGCCCCTTTTTGCCTTTCTGATGCCCCTTTTAAGTTCTCTCCTACATTCTCTGTATTCTTCTAACGCTATCTCTGTCCTCAAATGCCTCGATCTAGTGTACGCTCCCCTCTTTCTCCTGACCAGGTCCTCAATATCCCTAGTTACCCGCGGCTCTCTAATCCTACCTTTCCCATCCTTCCTCTTGACCGGCACATGTCTTTCCTGTAAAGATTGTAGTTTTCCCTTGAGAGGCTCCCACATACCCAGCGTCGACCTACCGTTAAATAGCGTACCCCAGTCCGTATCTTTAAGATCCTGCCTAATCCGGCTGTATCTAGCCCTCCCCCAATTTAACACCCTCCCCTTAGGACAGGCTTCATCTTTATCCATTAATATCTTGAACCAGACAGAGTTGTGGTCACTGTTAGCCACATGCTCTCCTACCTCAACGTCAACCACCTGCCCAGGCTCATTCCCCAGAACCAAGTCAAGTATAGCCCCCTCCCTGGTCGGTCTATCCACGTACTGCTCCAGGGATCCTTCCATTACACACTGTACAAATTCCTCCCCGTCAGCACCCTCTGATCTCAGTACATTCCAATCTACCCTGGGGAGATTAAAATCTCCCACTACCACCACCCTATTCTTCCTGCACTTATCTAGAATGTCCCTGCTTATCCCTTCTTCCACAGCCCTCGGGCTGTTGGGCGGTCTGTAGTAAACACCCAGCATAGTAACATCACCCTTCCTATTCCTCAACTCCACCCATAGCGACTCGATTCCTATATCCTCCGTACCTCCCTCCCTCTGCACTGCTACGATGCAATCCTTAACTAACAAAGCCACTCCCCCACCTCTCAGCGACCCACCCCTATCTCGCCTGAAACACTTATACCCAGGAACATTCAACTGCCAATCCTGCCCTTCCTTTAACCAAGTCTCTGTCACCGCCACCACTTCCAACTTCCTTTCAAACATTAATGCCTTCAGTTCATCTGTTTTGCCAGTCACACTCCTAGCATTGAAACACATGCACCGAAGACCCTCAGAAACAACCCGATCCTTCTTCCTACCCTCCGGGGCTACCCTATCCCCAATCCCAGTTCCGTCTACCTCCCCACCCCCCCTCCATATTAGTTTAAACCCTGCCGATACACACCAGCTAACCTTCCAGCTAAGATATGTTTGCCCTTCCAGTTAACTGTACCCCATCCCTCTTGTATATTTGCCGTTCTTTCATAAAGACTTCCCAGTGGTCTATGAATATAAATCCCTCTGCCCTACACCAATCTTTAAACCAAGCATTTAATTGGATTATTTCATTATTTCTAGCCCTGCTGGCCCCAGGCACCGGCAGCAGCCCAGAGAACGCCACCCTGGAGGCCCTACATTTCAGCCTGGCCCCCAACTCCCTGAACTGCCTGCGTATGTCCCCCCTGCCCTTTGTTCCTACATCCTTCTCTCCTACATGCACTATCACATTCGACTCAGTCCCTCCACCCTTCAAAATTCCCTCTACCCTTTCTGAGATGTCCTGTACCCCTGCTCCAGGGAGGCAGATTACCATCCTGGAGTCCCGCTTTTGCCCACAGAATCGCCTGTCAATCCCCTTGACATTCCCATCCCCCACCACTATCTCACACCCTGCACTCTTCACTTTCTGATCTCCCTCCCTTACCTTCTCTACCCCCACTGTCACCCCACCCTTGACATTCCGGGGTAATTCATCTGGGGCATTCCTAGTACTTTTCTTTTTGCTCTTCCTAACTGTAACCCAACCATCTATACTTGTAGGTTCTGGTATTAGCTCAGTGTTGCCGTTCCTCTCCATTACCTCCTCATTTTCCCTAACTAAAAACATATCCTCCAGTCTCAGTTCCAGCTGCCTCACCCGGGCCCTTAATCGCTACACCTCGAGACATTTCCCGCATATGTGGGCTTTCGGGAGATGTGCTGTCTCCAGAAATGTCCACATATGACAACGAACACAGTGCACACGTGTAACCCTAGACCCTGGCATTATGGTTGACCCCTGCTAAGGTGTGATATGAAGCCCTGTTATCAAGCCTGCGCTCGCCCAAGCCCAGTGAGCTTAAGCCCTTTTACCTCTCACTCTGCTTCCCTCCTCACTCCGCTGCCCGCTACCTACCTTGGCCTTCTTTTTATACTCCCGCGCTCCCTTCCCAGCAGCCCCTGCGCCTATCTCCCGCTACGGAGCACCAAAACAAACAAAAACCCTCCCGAACTAGAAGTAAGTCAATATGCAGTAATTACAAGGCAGCACACTCCCCAAAAGGCAGTCACTCGTCGAAATCTCTGTTCCAGAGAACAGTGAGGTGGGTCCTCGGGTGAGTGACTGATTTATACTCCCGCGCTCCCTTCCCAGCAGCCCCTGCGCCTATCTCCCGCTACGGAGCACCAAAACAAACAAAAACCCTCCCGAACTAGAAGTAAGTCAAAATGCAGTAATTACAAGGCAGCACACTCACCAAAAGGCAGCCACTCGTCGAAATCTCTGTTCCAGAGAACAGTACCTCCCCTGCAACCATTTCATTTTGTCCCTAAATGCCTCCCACTTGCCAACCGTGGACTTGCCAGCTAACAGTCCCTCCCAATCAGTTTGCTGCAGCTCCCTCCTAATCCTGCCACAGTTCACCTTTCCCCAGTTCAGCACACTCCCGTTCGGACGGCACTCGTCCCTTCCATTTTTATCCTAAAGTAGACGGACTTGTGGTCACTGTTCGCCACATGTTCGCCTACCTCTACCTCACCCATCTGCCCCGGTTCGTTTCCCAACACTAGATCCAGTATAGCCCCTCCCCTATTCGGGCTAGTTACATACTGTTCTAGCGACCCTTCCATAACACAGTTCACAAACTCCTCTCCCTCCGTACCCCCAGCTCTAGGCCCCCTCCAATTCACTCCAGGAAAATTAAAATCACCCACTACAACCACTCTCTTCTTCCTGCACCTGTCCAAAATGCCCCTGCAAATGCCTTCCTCCACTGACTTTGGGCTGTTGGGTGGCCTATAGTACACCCCTAGCAATGTGATCTCTCCCTTTTTATTCCTCAACTCCACCCACACTGACTCAATCCCTATCTCTTCCATATCGTCCTCCCTCTGCACTACTGTGATGTTTTCCCTGACTAACAGTGCCACCCCTCCTCCTCTCTTCATCCCTCCTCTGTCACACCTAAAACACTTGTACCCAGGAACATTCAGCTGCCAGTCCTGCCCCTCCCGTAACCATGTCTCCGTTACAGCCACCACATCGAACTGCCTCACAAACATCAAGGCCCTAAGCTCATCCGTTTTCCCGACCACACTCCTAGCATTGAATTTGTACCAGTTTATACAGACTTGAAATCCCTTTATATTAACATTGCTTGCAGCAGGCAAGGTTACAATTAGCAAATCGGGCAATATCTACGGACAGAGGAAGTTATTGTTTTAAGATGCTCTTTCATCAGAATTGGAAGATGTTCGAAAGTAACAGCTTTTGGAGGTCGTCCAGGGCCTGAAAAAAGAGTCAGGAAAGAAGGGGAAGGTTTACGATCAGACAGAGGGCAGGAATTAGTAAATGACAGAAGGAATGCTGGTGCAATGGAAAAAGGGGTAAATAATGACAGAAGTAGTAGACGATGGTAACGAGGGGGTCGAACGGTTCGATCTGAGCATCAGCGAGGGAAACGTTGTAAATCGGGCGAAAAAGGAAAAGACATCCTTGGCCAAGAATGTAGCAGGGAAAATTGGATAAATCACTCCAAGCGTCAGCCCCACACCACCTTCATTTCTTCTAGCGACTCTGACGTAGCCACCCTAGAACCTGCTATTTGAGAAAATGGAAGCGACGGTCAGGTCTGAAATTGTTAAACTTGACGTTAGGGCTGTAAAGTGACTAAATGAAAAATGAATTGATTTTCTTCAAACTTTGAGCTTAATTAGGGCTGCGTAAGAGACCAGGGGCTGAGAGGTCAGAGTCGAATCGAGAATTAAATTGGCGAGCAACTGGACTGAACGTAAGTGTTCGTTCAGCTAAGCGACCAACCGATCTTCGGTTTGTTCTCTCCCCCTTAGGGTAGGCAGTAAATCCTAGCCTCGCCAGCAATGCCCGTACCGCGTAGGTTCGTTGCACAGAACGGTACGTTTGAGAATTGAGACTGTGTTTTAGAAATGTTTAAAGAGTAATAAAGACTAGAAAAATACAACGTGCAAATTAGCCAGGAAGATAAGAATAGATTGGAAGTATACGAGAAGAAGGAGAGCGTTTTTAAAAAAGTAAGCATCAGCTCCTCGAAGGCAGAGACAAGAAAAACTATCGTGACGAAAGTCAGAGACTTCAAACGTCGCGAGTGCCTTCACGGTAGAAGACGAAATGATATACCTGAAATGGAAAGTAATCTGTGGACACTGTCGGGATGACTAGCATTTATTGCCCACCCTAAATACTCTTATGACGACCGTGGAAAGGTGCTTCTACTCTGAATGTTGAGACCGTGACCACTATTCAAGAAAAGGGAGAGAGAAAATGGGAAACTACAGGCCAATTATCAAGAAATGTTAGAATTATTAATAAGGACATCTGATCAGAAAAGCGAGGTGACAGATGGAATGTAGTGTGGGGAAACGAGAAGTCATTCACTTTGGTGGCGAAAATGCCAAAGCAGAATTTTTTTTGTCAGGCGTGAAAGTTGCCGGTGTTATTGTTCTGAGACTTTGGCGTACTTAGATAAGAACATAAAAACATAAGAAATAGGAGCAGGAGTAGGCCATCTGGCCCTTCGAGCCTGCCCCGCCATTCAATAAGATCATGGCTGATCTGTCGTGACTCAGCTCCACCTTCCCGCCCTCTCCCCATAACCCTTAATCCCTTCTCTTATCAAAAACCCATCAACCCGTTTCTTAAAAATATTTAGCGAGGCAGCCTCCACCACTTCAACGGGCAGAGAATTCCAGAGATTCACCACCCTTTGAGTGAAGAAGTTCCTCCTCAACTCTGTTCTAAACCGCCCCCCCTTTATCTTGAGGCTGTGCCCCCTAGTCCTACTGTCTTTTTTGAGCGGGAACAGTCTCTCCACCTCTATCCTATCCATCCCATTCATCATCTTATACGTCTCAATGAGATCTCCCCTCATTCTTCTAAACTCTAACGAGTACAAGCCTAGTTTATTCAGCCTCTCCTCATAGCTCAATCCCCTCAACTCCGGTATCAGCCGAGTAAACCTCCTCTGCACTCCCTCCAGGGCCAAAACATCCTTGCGCAGGTGCGGCGCCCAAAACTGCACACAGTACTCCAGCTGCGGCCTCACCAATGCCCTATACAGCTGCAGCAAGACCTCCCTACTTTTATATTCAATCCCCTTCGCTATGAAGGCCAGCATCCCATTCGCCTTCCTGACCACCTGCTGCACCTGCAAGCTGGGTTTTTGCGACTCATGCACAAGGACCCCGAGGTCCCTCTGCACCGTCGCCTGCTGCAGTTTTTCGCCCCGTAAGTAATAGTCCTTCCTACCATTCCTCCTACCAAAGTGGACCACCTCGCACTTGCCAACATTAAATTCCATTTGCCATTTCCTGGCCCATTCGCCCAGCCTATCTAGATCCTTCTGCAGACTCTCCACACCCTCCGCACAATTTGCCTTTCCCCCAATCTTGGTGTCATCAGCAAATTTCGACACCCTGCACTCGGTTCCCTCCTCCAGATCATCTATATAAATGGTAAATAGCTGAGGCCCCAGCACCGACCCCTGGGGCACCGAGCAGTTAGTAAGGCAAATGACTTGTTGGGCTTTATTGCAAAGCGATTGAAGTGAAAGAATGAAGTCTTGCTACAATTGTAGAAACCACACCTGGAGTATAATTTTGTCTCCGTCAGTTAAGGAAGGATATACTTCCGATGGCAGCAGTGCAGTGAACGTACACTAAATTGCAATGAGTCAGTCGTACGACGAGAAGTTGAGTAATTTGGGCCTATACTCTGTGGAGCTGAGAAGAATGAGGTCATCGAAACAGAAGATTCTGAAAGGTTATTTCGGGACAGACACTGAAAAGTTGTTTCCCTGGCTGTGGATCTAGAACATTGGACACAGTCTCAGGCTAAGGGGCTGATCGTTTCGGAGCTCGACACGTAGGAAGGTTCCTTAGGAATTCTGGATCTTGACTAATTCTTTCAAAATAGATTTTTCAAAAGTTTCAGAGCCTTTAAAAAGGGGGACCCTGATGGGAGTTACGTACAGGCCGTCCAGCAGTAGTCAGGACGCGGGGCAGAAAATAAATCAGGAGATTGAAAAGGCACGTAAAATAAGGCAATATCACAATAATCACGATGGACTTGTATATACAGGTGAATTGGGAAAATCAAGTAGATGGTGGACCCCAAGAAAAGGAATCTGTGGAACGCCTAAGAGCAGCTTCTGACAGAGCCTACCGGGGAATAGGCAATTCCGGATTCGGTGAAGTGTATTGACGTAGACTTGATCAGGGAACTTAAGGGGAAGCAACCCTTAGGGAGCAGCGACCGCAATACGATAGAATTTACCCTGCATTTTGAGAGGGAAAAGCTGGAATCGGACGTAACGGTATTACAATTAAATAAAGTAACAACAAGAGAGGAGGGAGGAGCTGGCTAGTGTTGATCGGAAAGGGAGACTAGCAGGGAAGACAGTGGATCAGCAACGGCAGTAGTTTTTGAGAGTTATTCGGGAGGCACAACAGAAATGCATCCCGAGGAGGAAGAAGCGAGCTAAGGGGAGGACGAGGCACCCGTGGCTGACGAGGGAAGTCGAGAACGGTATAAAAATGAAAGAAAAAGCGTACAAGCGGCAAGGATTAACGGGAAGCCAGAGGACTTAAAAGCGAGCAGAGGACAACGAAAAAAGCAATCAAGGGGGAGAAGATGAAGAATGAGTGGAAGCTAGCTAGTAATATAACAAGATAGGAAGAGTTTTTAAATATATGAAAGGCAAGAGAGAGGCAAAAATAGCTATTGAACCACTGGAATATGAGGCTGGAGAAGTAATAATAGGAAACAAAAAGCAATGGCTGAGGAACCGAATAGTTACTTTGCACCTTCACAACGGAAGACACCAGTGGGATGCCAGAGCTCCAGGAGAGTCAGGGGGCACGGTGAGCGCACTGGCCTTCACTAAGGAAAAGATTATTGGGAAACCGAAAGGTCTGAAGGTGGATAAATCACCTGGACCGGATGGACGACACCCTGCCGCGCAATAAGAGATAACTGAGGAAATTGTGGACGTCTCGGTGGTGATCTTTCAGGAATCACTGGAGGCAGGGAGGGTTACAGAGGACTGTAAAGTCGTTAGTACAGCACCTCTGTTTAAGAAGGGAGAGAGGCAGGAAATGGGAAATTATCGGCCGGTTAGCCTGACAGTCGTCGGCAAGATTTTAGAGTCCGTTGTTAAAGTTGAGATCACAGAGCATTGGAAGCGCGTGATAAAGCAGCGATGAGTCGGCACGGCTTAGTAAAAGGGAGGTCGCGTCTGGCAGATCTGTTAGAGATCTTTGAGGAAGTAACAAGAAAGTTATCTTAAGTTAGTTAAAGGAGAACCAGTGGACCTGGTTTTATTTAGATTTCCAGAAGGCCTTTGACAAGGTGCTGTGCAGGAGACTGTTAAGTAAGTTAAGGGCCCGTAAAGGATCGGCTGACCGGCAGAAGGTAGAAAGTGGGGATAAAGCAGTCTTTTTCGGGACGGCAGCTGGTGACGAGCGGTGTGCTTCGGGTCAGTGCCGGGACCGCAACTTTTCACGATATACATTTCGGTTTGAAGGAAAGAACTGAAGGCGTTGTTGCTAAGTTCGCAGACGGTATAAAGATACGTGGAGGGACAGGTAGTACTGGGGAAGCGGGGGCTGCAGAAGGACTTGGACAAGTTAGGAGAGGGGCAAAGAAATGGCAGGTGGAACGCAGTGTGGAAAAGTGTGAGGTTATGCAGGAGGATTGGAGGCGTAGGCTATTTTCTAAACGGGAAAACGTTTAAGAAATCGGAAACACAAAGGGACTGAAGAGAATCTCGAACAACGACTCCTAAGGTTAACGTGCAGTTGTAGTCGGCAGGTCGGAAGGCAAGCGCGATGTCGGCGTTCGTTCGAGAGGGCTAGCGTACAAGAGCAGGGATGTACTTGCTTTTTAAGGTTCTGGTCAGACCCCGTTTGGAACAGCAAGCAGTTTTGGGCCCCGTGTCGAAGGAAGGACACGCTGGCTTCGGAAAAAGTCCGGAGGAGGTTCACGAGAACGATCCCTGGAACGAAAAGCTTGTCGCACGAGGAACGGTCGAGGACTCGGGTCTGTACTCGTTGAAGTTTAGAAGGACGAGGGAGGATATTCTTGAAACTTACAGGACACTGCGAGGCCTGGATATAGCGGGAGTGGAGAGTACGTTTCCACGAGTAGGAAAAACCAGAACCAGAGGGCACGATCCTTTAAGACAGAGACGAAGAGGAATTTCTTTGGCCAGAGAGTGGTGAATCTGTGGAACTGTTTGCTGCAGAACGCTGTGAAGGCCAGGTCATTGAGTTTCTTGAAGGGAGTCCAGGGTTACGGGGATGAGAAAAGTATCTGCGACGATCGAGTCTGCTCTGCCGTTCAAGAGGCCGAGCGGCCTAATTTTGCTCCTGTGTTTTACGGTCTTACAGATTTGATCGGTTAAGATACTCCCAAAGTAGAGGGAGAACAGAGACGTGATTTAGGGGAAAGAATTTTAATTGTGCGGTGAAGAGGATGCTCGTATGTTAAACCTACAACCTGTCATAATTTTGGTATTTTAGTGGCACTGTAATATAATACATGTTTCTTTTGAAACTTTCCTTTGGTTTACTCCCTCTCAGTGATTTGATTAGCGTGCTGTGGGAATTGAAGCTGGCCCATTCCTCTTCTAACAATGTTAAATCTCATAACTAGGATTATTCCCTGCTGGTGCATGTGCAGGTTTATGAAAATTGCTATCTGATTTCCCCTCTTTCCTGATTGCTACTTAGCATATCCTGTATTATTGACCAGTGAGGAAAATATTAAATTTATGGATGATCTCTGGATCCATATTCAAACTTTATACAATGTAAAGAGAGAATATGTACCTGAATGCAATATTTTGGTTTGGTTTTACGTGGTTTATGTGGCATTAAACAGGCCTTTTTATCGCTGCGTGGGATGTGGGTGTTGCTGGCTGGGCATCCCCAATTGCCCTGAATCGAGTGGCTTGCGAGGCAATTTTTCAGGGGCCGTTTAAGAGTTGACATCATTGCTGTAGATCTGGAATCTTACAGGCCAGACCAGGTAAGGAAGACAGAGTTCCTCACCTAAAGAAAATTAGATGGATTTTACGGCAGTCGACGATGGTTTTACGATCGTACTTTTAATTTCAGATCGTTATTGATTTCAACATCCGGCATGGCGGTCATCAGAGTTACTAGTCCAGTGACAATACCACAACGCCATTCCCTTTTCATATTTGGCCCAACCAGTCCACGTCACACGTGTTTATGCTCCACTCGAACCTTCTTCCTCACGATACGTGCTAAGTGGTACTTTTGTCGAGGACAAATTTCACAGACTTTCAATATCGTAACGTAAATCGTAAGAAACGTTTTGGAGAACCACCGGCCGAAAATCATATTCTGAAATCTACCGGAAGGTCTCGTATATCGTATCTGTTGCCGCTCGCCTGAAATATAGTAGTTCTCTGATCGTTTTATAGCACGTCGACCGCTACAGGTCACCATTACATTGAATTCCAAGTTGCTGACGTTTGTATATTTGAGGAACGTATCAAGAGAACGTTCAGCTTTATTTTTGGTGCGGTGAGTTTAGTGCACTGTGTTCACACCGTATCACGTGCTGTAAGTGCAATGTTTGAGTTTCTTAACTGACCGTGGATTTTATTACAAATGGGAAGCGGCACTTTTTTTGTCCGAAGTACCCAGCTCAATAGAAATAAGGAGAATCGGTCAGGACCGTGTATGGAAGTTATAATTCAACTGTCCCTACAAGGTAAACAAAGGACAGCATTGACGGTGTGAAGTTTTGATCGTCTGTTCTGTTCAACTGTTGGACTTTTCACACAGGAGACTCCAGGAGATAAAGTTGCATTAAAAAACTGAATTCGGTTATCAAGAAACTATTTTCCTGTGTACCTATTTGTTAAATTTAAAATTGTGCTGCGTTGACCCGGAGGAATTTGTGTATAAATCAGCATTTAAATTGCTTACCGTAGATGGAATTACAAGTCTTTGATGCATTGCTTTTGTTCTAAATTGCAGTCTCCCTGTGGTATTGAATAATTTAGAGCATTAATAATTCAAGATCGCTCACTGCATCTTTCTGGAATGTAGCAGTGGAGAAAGTGTAGACAGTTTTTAATGATGCACTTTGAAATAGAATAAGGATGAGGCTAAATGCTAGTAATCAAATCACCAAATCCCTGAAGTTCTAAATTGTTTTCCTTGATCTCTGTGCAATTACCTAATCCCATTGGTTTAAAAAAACCGGAACATTTTTTTGTTTCAATTCTACCAGCGGTACAGTCGGTAACGGCAAAACAAAGGTCTCTTTTTCAGCAGTCTATTTCCTTTTAGTTTCCAGTCTTATTTCCCAATTTCTATAAACTACAAACCGTTTAAACTAATATTACAATATGAAGGATTTCACATAAATAGATATATTATAAATAAATAGATGATTTGTTCTGAGAACCAGGCCAAAGGTAAAATTCCTCCTCTGGTTTTGATGTGAAATGGTCAAACAATGCTTCTGTTTAGCTTCGGTAATATTTTAAATACGGAACAAAATACAGAATCCTCGTGTGTAATGTTTAACGGGAGAATTTTAATTGCCAAAGATCTCAATGCAGTCCACTTAGTCTCGGTACGTGACACCAGACGAAGTAGAACGGTACGACGATATTAAAATCACGATTCTTTATGTCGCGAATCGATCTTACTCGTACAATCAGCTACAGCCGTTAGATCAATCGCTCCAACGCGGGGAGAACGTTTGTCTGCAATTCTATACTTGTGAATTAACTGTGGACATACTGTGAGCTGTCGAGGCCTTTTAATAAGTAAGAAACTCTACAAAGTACAACGCGCTCCGGGGAATCGGGCTCAGAATTTCTTCTTTATTCTATAGACCTTGCTTTTTCTCGGAGGGTACGGTGCCATTAGTAGCTCTGTAAAACAGATTGTCGTGTGTTTGCGGAGAAAGGAATTTCCCCAGAGAAAGCTTTTTAGCTGATGCACGCGGTGCCTTTATTGACCCTGGCATGCAGAAAGGAATGGATTCAAAAGATAGCTGCAGGCACATCTCAAAAACTTGTTAATGAATACAATTTTTATCATCCTGAAGTTGTGCAAAATTCACAAATGTATTTTTCTAAATTTCAGTTCAATTTTTGGAATTTGTTCTCGACGCTCACGTGGAAACTGAACCTGTGGTGCAGAGTGGTTTTAGCTTTAATATTTGATTTGCGCGATATATGAGCTGCTTTCAAATAAACTAAAACCTATATAGTTATTGAGTAGCTCACGCCGACATAGGAGACGACCACAAGTAACTCTACGTAACCCTCTCGTGGTACAGGCAATGAAGAACAGGAAAAATTGGCAAATGAGTGGTAAATTATACTGGATGATCTTCCTTTGATGTAAAGTCAAGCCCCTCCTCCTAAGTCTCGTTTGCCGGTACTACCTGCTGACCTTTTACGTTTACAATCCGAGTCCATTTCAGAACAAACTTATTTCTTATGTTCTTACGTTGATTTCTGGATACGATCGCCAAAGTTGTTACGGGACTCGGTGTGAATAAAGCAGTGATTTGGTTTCAGAAAGCAGTTAAAAAAGAACAATATTACTCATTTATCTGTCATCTTACCTTTTGAGCGTACTTTTAATAGTTGATGAGGTTTAACCTGAAATATTTGACACACGAGGAGTATACGGCTGGCACGTCCCCAACGTAATCTGCCGGTAAAGAGTAGATTATTAGCCCTGAGACATGCTAAATTTAGTTCGCTCCGTATTTGTTCGTAGGCATGAGTCTGTGTGTGAAAGCTGCCTTTGTTACAGCAAACGTCATGTTTCTGCCGATGGGCTGCATTGAAACATTGATTCCCTATTTGTTTTTTTTTGTTAATTTTCAAAACCAAGAGTTGTTCTGGAATTATTTTACCATTGTTTATTTCCCATTCACCTGGGGAGAAAAGCCTGACTTCAGGAAAACTGCACTGATGACGTGAATTTAAATTTTGTTGTTGTTTTGAGGTCTCCGTCCAAAATGACATTTTCATTACACCGGTCTGTGAAAAATGTCTGGTGATCGATGCGCAGACAGGAGGCATAGGATTGAACTAATGGACTTGGAACATTTTTGCATTAGTTCAATGGGGATGCAATTTCTATGAACTTGGGAAAATTGATCTTGGTTATTAGTATTTGGTTAAAGTCAGCATTATTAGGGGGACGGCGGGCGAGCGTTGCATTGCAGAGTCTCGATACAGCACGAAACGACGGAAAAAGAAAAGGCCGCGTAATCCCTTTATCTCTCGTGGACATCCGTTTCCTGTCAGAACCCCGATCTATCGTATTCGACTTGCAGGATTGGAAATCGTACCCGTTTACTGCATACGGAAATTGGGAATTAACACCGCTCTTATTCACAATCTACCGGAAGAGTCGAGTCGTTGATCGCTGAGCGGAGCTAATAGAAATTCTTCGGCTCTTAATCCTTTGTTTTTACCTTTCTACTTTGTACAGAATCCATCGCTCCACCATCAATTGTATTTGTTATTATAAAAGGTGCTCTTCTGTGAACTTAATTCGAATTGTTTTGCATTTCTGAGTTCTCTTCCTGTTAAGTAATCTAAAATTTCCTTGTGAAATCTTCATGTTTTGTAGTACAATGATTACAGATGGACACAGTGTAGTGTCTCACTAACGCGTGGCAGAATGTCCCCATCCCTTGAATAGGAGATACTTTATAGATGTACTCGGATGCCCTAATGAATAATCAAATACTGCACCATTATTTCCCCTCTGGCATGCTATATTAACCCACAGAAGAATGGTCTGAGGCACACGTGAGCTGCCGATCACCAACGCGGCATGCTGTAATGTATTATTTTGTGGATTAATACTTCTAAATGCGTGTCAAATTCCGCCTGCGAGCAGGTGAATCTGTTTCACGCGGCCCAAAGTCGACGTCGAGGACTCCCCGGGCGACCCACTCTGGGACCGTGCGACACCGTGCCACCGCTCTTGTTGGATCTGACCTGTCATTGGGACAGGGCGTATTTAAGGATGGTCACGTCTGGGTCACGGTTATACCAACGGAACGACAACCCACGACAATGTCAACCCGTCGCTCGACTGGACATTATGGTAGTTCTCCCAATTTTGGCACGAGCTCCCCAGATGTTAACGAGGAGGACTTGGCAGGTTCAACGGTGCTGCGTTTGCTATTGTCGTTCCCAGCGTGCAGGTCCATGCTGAGTAGGCTGCCCAGTTTCATCGTTTTGAGATTTTCTTTTAGCGGTTTGACGCAAGTGAAATGCCATAGCAAGCCAGAGGAGAATTAAAAATCAACCGCGTTGCCGTGAGTGTGGAATCATATGTAGGCCAAACCGGATAAGGATGCCAGATTTCCTTCCCTAAAGGATAGTAGTGAACCAGATAGGTTTTTACTACAATTGGCAACGATTTCACGGTCATCGTTAGACTTAAGTTCCATAATTTTTATTGAATTCAAATTCTACCGCCTGCTGCGGTGGGATTTGAACCTGGTTTCACAAAGCTTTGGATTACTGGTGATTCTCAGAATGTGACTAAATAATGATGGGAGCATTGTGGAATACTGCTAAATATTTGAGCTTTAGGACTCCCAATCGTAGCAAAGATGCGATGAGTCGGTTACCAAACCCCCAGGGGTGGGATTTTCCGGCCTCGCTCGCTCCAAAGCGGGTTAAATCCCGCACGAGGTCGACAGATCTTTCCACGGTCCGCCCCTCGCCTACTACGATTCCCGTAGCGGGCAGAGCAAGAAAATTAACTGTTCTCGAAAGTTTATAAATCTGAGATTTCCCATTAATGGTTATTTGAAGCTCAGTTGTTTAGTCAGTAACTTTCTGATTTTTAAGCATACGTTCCAAAAATTGTGCTCTGAGTAATTTAGAATTAGAAAGTTTCCAGCTATTATAAATACTTTCGTATTTTCCGAAACGTGTTCGACGCCGGTGCCCTCAAAAAGGCGAGCAGCTTACGGTCATCTGGGACTGTGGTGCCTTTATCTTTGTCTTTTACAGATTATTGTTCACAGCTGTCCAGTGAGAGCTGCGCTGTATGTCGATCACCTCTCTGAAGAAGCCGTTCAGATTCGAAACGTTGACTCTCTTTTACGACAGATGTCGCCGGACCTGCTTTGCGTTTTCAGCATTTTCTGTTTTTGTTTGATTTCCAACGCCAATGCTATTGGGTTTACTATTTAGCCGATAATTATCCAATTTACTCCTCTTAACCCCCGTCATCTCCTTCTGATCGGTTCCTGCCACTTTCAGTTTTGCCACAAATTTCTTCTGAGGCGCCTGATGTCGTGGTGCCGTAAGGTATTTAGTACGTTTGTAAGTGAAATGCTGAACTTGAACCAAAACAGAAAATGTTACCAGAATTTGCAGAAAATTGATATGTTTAATGACAAAAAAATTGAGAGGTTCACAAAGTTGTCCTGTTGTACTGAAAAAAATATCTTCTGTTTTTGCAGGAATTGACTACAAGACCACTACAATCCTGCTGGACGGCAGACGTGTAAAGTTAGAGCTCTGGTAAGATGATTTTTTTTGGTCGGTACGAATTACTGTGCAGTCCTCGATGCAATATTTTTCAGAACATTGACGCAGGAGCATTCAGTAACGTCTACAGTTTTATTTTTAGATATTGCCCAGGCCCATTTCTTAAACTAGTATACAATGAACGAGGACAGCCACAGCACTCGTTTCCTTCAAACCTGCACCTAATCCTTGTGACTACGTACGGTCAGAAGTTTGCAATGTACTTTCACTTAAAGACCAGTCCTTGGAACTTTACACTGCTGCCAGTTTAAGATTGGCTGAATTCGATAAGTGTTTCGCATTAAATGGTTAAGAGACAGTTGCAAGCTAACTTGAATTCGTATACCATATGGTTATATGTACACAGATCCCAAATGTGTAGTTCTGGCAAATATGCTTCACTTTGAAAATATTTAAGCGCACGCTAATGGAAAGACAGTGACAGTACTTTGTATTTATAGTCTTCGTAATTGTGAAATAAAAGCTTATCTGTTTTAACCAATTTAATGAAGATTCATTTGCTACGAGAAGCAAGCAGTTAAGATGCAACTGAGTGACTTACTGTGCCGATTTAAAGTACAGTTCAGAGTCAGCCAAGTAAATGTGGGTGTAGAGTCAGACAAGCCAGACCAAGGAAAGACAGCAAGTTTTGTTCCCCAAAATCAGTGAAACAAATGGGTTTTTAAGACAGTGCAACAACTTTAGCGTCATTATTGCTACCTTACAGCCTCCTCTTCCTAAATTTTGTAAATTGATATAAAGTCCTGAATTCCAAAAAACAATGAAAACTTTCAAATAGTTACGATGCAGTTTCAACTCTAGTTCTCTGGATTGTCGGTTGCGCTTCAGCGACAGCAGTCTCGTCTGAGTCGAAGTCAACTCCAGAGACTTGAGCACGTACTTTAGACGAACGACGATTCGGTGCGTTGTCGGAGACGCTGTCTTCCGGATGATTGACGTGACTGTGAGATCCTGCGAACCCCCTCAGGTGGATGCAAAATCCCCCCAGGTGCTATTTGAAGAAGAATATGGGTATTTGCCTGGCACTCTGGCCAATTTTTTTTAGAAGTTTATTTGTCAGTGTCACAAGTAGGCTTACGTTAACACTGCACTGAAGTTACTGTGACAGTCCCCGAGTCGACACACAGTGGCACCTGTTCGGGTACACCGAGGGAGAATTTAGTACGGCCGGTGCACCTAACCGGTAGTACGTTCGGACTGTGGGAGGAAAGCGGAACGCCGAGAGGAAACCCTGCAGACGCTGAGAGAACACGCAGACTCTGCGTAGACGGTGACCCAAACCGGGAATCAAACTTGTCCCTGGCGCTGAGGCAGTAGCGCCAACCGCTGTGACGTCCGTTATCTTGTCAAAATGAAAACGGATTATTTGGTCACGTCGCTGCTTTGTCGGACTTGCCGTGCTCAAATTTTGTTGCTCAATTTCCCTACTTTACAGCAATGACTACACTTCAAAAGTACTTCATTTGACTGTAAAGCACTTTGGGCCATTTTAAGATTGCAAATGGTACAATATAAATGCAAGTTATTTTTCCTAATTTTTTTCTATTTTCCCTCTTTAGCGCTCCCCAGACAGACCTTTAGTCCCTCAAATTGTTCCGCCGTTCAAGTAGATCACAGTCGCTAATGTCAGCATTGAATTACACGCCTCGTGGCAAAACTAAGGCTATTAGAAGTTTCTCGATAGAGTGCAGTGTAGCGACCCTCCGTAAATGAATGCAATCTATCGCTGCGACAAAAGGTTAACCGCTGCTTGTCTGCCAAATGTCATTCGCCCGAGCGTTGTTTGTACGATTAGCCACAGAGTATATAAAACTGTTTGTGGCCCCATCTAACTAAAACAAAGTACAAATTGCTTTAGAAGAACAACGTCAATACTCCTTTTACACCACGAAAATGATGTCAGACGCTTGCTGTAACCTCCCCAAGGAGCTGTGGTCATTCCGGGTTTACTTCTGCGCACTGATTCAGTGTAGCGTTACGTACGTTAGTCACGCAAAAATATCAGAAACGGAATAGAACATTTCCAAATGGCACAGTTTCAAAGATGTCCTTTTAGGCTGATTGATTGGGTAACAAATTGTCCCTATATTGGACCTCCCTGATCCTCACACATTAGGCATAGACTAAAATCATGAATAGGTCACTGACCATGGGGCGGTGGCGCGGGCTCGTTGGGCCGAAGGGCCTGTTTCCCGTCCTGTGTTGTTCTTTGTTCTTTGTCCTACGATACTTTTTTTTCCTTCTGGGAAATTATACCTAACGATCAACCTATGAAAACTTGTTACTAGGTTGAATTCCAGATACTGAACGTGACTCTGCTCTGAAGGAAGAGGGAACATTCTTTGCAAATTTGCGAACGGCAGAATAACAATCCTTCCAATAACGTTAACGTAAAATCTTTACTCGTAACAATTCGACAAAATATCTTGATGATATTCACAGATGTAAAAGAAACATTGAAAGGAAGAAACATTGCAAGTCAAAAAGTGTAGTTACCTCACAGATTGCATGTTATTTCCTAATGTCCAGGGACCATGATTTGAAAGTTTATTCATTTAGCTTTACCTCATCTACCATTATTTAATGGAGAAAATGGGCTGGTGACTTCCTTGTAGGTCTGCCAATTCTGCTCAGTGAACTGCTAGAAATTGTACAGGAATGTCCTTCTAACTTAGTTTTCTACATTTTTTGCTGGTAAATGCAAAAAGTTTCTGATTGGATACCTCGCTGTTGACAAAGTGGCATTGAAATTTCATCAAATTGAGAAATTAAGCTTGTTTTATTTCATCCCCCTTACAATTTTCTCAAAATAAAAGCAAAATACTGTGGATGCTGGAATCTGAAACAGAAAATGCTGAAAATCATAGCAGGTCTGACAGCTTCTGCGGAGAGACAATAGAGCCAGCGTTTTGAATCTGGACGGCTCTGCTCAGAATCTACTCGAATTTGGACGACTCCGAGCTCTCTTCTGACGAAGGATCGTCCAGGCTCGAAACGTTGACTCTATTCTCTCTCCACAGATGCCGTCAGACCTGCTAAGATTTTCCAGCGTCTTCTGTTTTTATTGTGGCGAAAGGAAGTAAATTGAAAAGAAAGGCTTTTGCACCAGTGAAATTCAATTTGATCTCTTTTTCTTAAAAGGAATGGCTTTAATACGTAGGATCGGTGACTAATTTTCATATTGAACCTTAGAATCCTGGATCCTAGATAAATTAAATTGTACCCACCCATAATTTGGCATACTGTACTGAGAATTAAGTTACTAGATGGTGATTTTTACGAGAGGTGATTATAAAATCCAGAATTTCAAGAAACGGTGAAAATGTCAATTGTCTTCCATCCCGTTTGAGGAACGTAAGTCAGAGGAACATATTTTATTGAGCAGCTCGCGTCTGACGTGGAAATCGGTGTTACTTTTCGTAACGTATCGTGCACAAATTTAGGCGTGGAAATCTGGGGCGCTTTGAGTAGATTCCTGATGTGATGTCACAGAACATCGAATCCCTACAGTGCAGAAGGAGGCCAATAAGCCCATTGAGTCTGTACTGACCACAATCGCACGCAGACCCTATCCCTGTCACCCCACGTTCTTACCCTTCTAATCCCCCTGACTCTAAGGAGCGATTCAGCACGGCCAGTCCATCTAACCGGCACGTCTTTGGACCGAGGGAGGAAACCAGAGCGTCCGAGGAAACGCACGCGGACGCCGGGAGAATGTGCAAACTCTGCACGAGCAGTGACCTGAGGCTGGAATTGAACCTGGGTCCCTGGTGCTGTGAGGCAGCAGCGCTAACCAGTATGCCACCCCTAGGATGTCAATCCTAATACTAATCGTAAACGTGGCGTACGAACGTACAAATTAGAACGTAAGAAATAGAAGCAGGAGTAGGCCATCCAGCCCTTCGAGCCTGCCCCGCCGTTCGATCAGATCACGGCTGATCTGTCGTGTCTCACTTCCACGTTCCCGCCCTGTCCCCATAACCCTTAATCCCCTCGCTTATCAAAAACCCATCAACCCGCGTCTTAAAAATATTTAGCGAGGCAGCCTCCACCACCTCAACGGGCAGAGAATTCCAGAGATTCACCACCCTTTGAGTGAAAAGTTCCTCCTCGACTCGGTTCTAAACCGCCTCCCCCCCCCCCTTATCTTGAGGCTGTGCCCCCCCTACTGTCCTTTCTGAGCGGGAAGAGCCTCTCCACCTCTATCCTATCCGTCCCATTCATCATCTTGTACGTCTCAATGAGATCTCCCCTCGTTCTTCTGAACTCTAACGAGTACAAGCCTAGTTTATTCAGCCTCTCCTCATAGCTCAACCCCCTCAACTCTGGTATCAGCCTAGTAAACCTCCTCTGCGCTCCCTCCAAGGCCAAAATATCCTTGCGTAAGCACGGCGACCAAAACTGCACACAGTACTGCACCTGCGGCCTCACCGATGCCTTGCACAGCCGCAGCAAGACCTCCCTACTTTAATATTTAATCCCCCTCGCTACGAAGGCCAGCATCCCATTCGCCTTCATGACCCCTGCTGCACCTGCGACTCGTGCACGAGGACCCCGAGATCCCTCTGCACCGTCGCCTGCTGCAGTTTTTCGCCCCGTAAGTAATAGTCCTTCCTACCGTTATTCCTACCGAAGTGGACCACCTCGAGCTTGCCGACATTAAATTCCATTCGCCCAGCCTATCTCGATCCTTCTGCAGACTCTCCGCACCCTCCACGCGATTTGCCGTTCCACCGATCTTGGTGTCGTCAGCACATTTCGACACCCTACGCTCGGTTCCCTCCTCCAGATCATCTATATAAACGGTAAATAGCTGAGACTCCAGCACCGACACCTGGGGCACTCCACCGACCGCCGATCCGAACAGCACCCGTCGACCCCCCGCTCTCTGCCTCCTATTTGACAACCGATCCTCTGTCCACGCTAACACCCTACCCCCAACTCCATGCCCCCTTACCTTCTGCAATAACCTCTTATGAGGTACCTTGTCAAACGCCTTCTGAAAATCAAGAAAGAACACATCCACCGGCTCTCCTCTATCCGCCGCCCGAGACACGTCCTCGTAGAACTCCAGTAAATTTGTCAGACACGACTTCCCCTTAACGAAACCGTTAAATTATTAGGAGCGGCAGTCGGCCATTTGGCCCATTGAACTTTTTCTGCTTTTCAATAAGATCGTAGCTCATCTGATTTTACTCTCTACGCCACTTTTATGCTTACCCGCTGTAATCTTTGACACCCTTGTTCGTTAACAATCTACCTCTACCAAAAAAAATCCAATGAATTGGCCTCTTCTGCAGTCTGAGAAAGGAGTTCGATGAACCTACGATCCTTTCGAGAGAAAATATTTCTCCTAGTTTACGTCTTAAACGGGAGGCCCCTTATTTTTAAACTGTCTGTTAGTTCTAGTCACTCCCACAGGGTAAAGATCTTTCTCGCATCTGTCCACTCAGGATGCGATTCAAGAAAATCACCGTCGATCTTCTGAATTCCAGTCAGTCCAACTTTGAGTCTCGTAACCGCCTTATCCCAGGAATCGGTCGAAGAGCCTTCTCTGAACTGATTTTAATGCAGTTCTGTCGTCTCTTAAATGAGGAGTACTGTACGTAGTACTGGAGACTGGTCTCGCCGGTGACCACGTGAAAGATCCCTACTTTTATATTCCGTTCCCCTTGCAATAAATTACAACATTTCATTTGTCTCCCTCATCGTTTGCTGCACCTGCACCATAATCGTTGGAAAGTATTTCTTGTGATCCGTGTATCAGGGCACTCAGATTCCACTGAAGCATAGAGTTCTGCAATCTTTCTCCATTTAGTTCATTTGCTGCTGTTCTGTTCTTCAAAGGTTATCCTATTTCAGCCCCACCCATTTGAAAATAGAACAAATATATAAATTTAAACCAGGGGTTGGGAGGTAGAAAAATAACTAGATAGCTATAAATTAATCCTTAGCTGCAGGAAAGTATTTCTGAGATGACGGAGGTTTTATTTAAAGTAGTTTCTTTTTTTTAACTTGTTTGCAGCACTTGGATAGTTTATACAGGTCGTTACACGATCAGTAAGATGTCTCAAGAGACTTGCCTAGATAACTTATTCCTAGCCAATTATCCTACGACAAGAAGTGAAACTGAGAAGGACATCGAAGGACTTCAAGTCGGTAGAATGGGCAAACAGGTAGCAGTTGGCGTTCAGTGCGGAGGGTGAGGTGAATTTATTTTCACGAGAAAGGCACGGACAGACAATTCTGAGAAGGGTGCAGAAGCAGAGGCATCTGAACGTATATGCGCGTAGATCATTGAAAGCGGCAGGACAGGTAGAGAGAACAGTTACTAAAGCGTACAGTATCAAAAGGCACCCGATAGACCTCATCTGGAATCTTGTGTACAGTTCCGGGTGCCACACTATAGGAAGGATGCGAAAGCACCGTGCAGAAGAGGTTTACGAGAATGGGTTAATTGAGCAATTTAAGTTTACGAGGATAGATTAGAGAAGTTGGGACTGCTCGCGCTAAGAGGAGATTTGAGGTGCTCAAAATCACGAGGGGGCTAGACAGAGTCGACGGGGAGAAATTGTTCCTACTCGTAAAAGGATCAGGCGCAAGAGGGCACTGGTTTAAAGTGATTTGCAAAAAAACTTCTTTGCACGACGAGTGGTGTGGGTTTGGAACGCACTGACTGGAAGTATGGTGGGGGCAGATTCAAGAGGGCCTTAGTGGTTTGCTTGAATAGAAATAGTGTGCAGAATACGAGAAAAAGACAAAGAATGACAGTAAGTCAAAAAGCTCGTTTGGAGAGCTGGTGCCGACACTACGAGCCAAATGACCACCATCTGTGCCGTAACAATTTTGTGACTCTGAAGATCGAACGATGTCTTTAGCTGAAAGGAATTGAAGGGCAGGAGACGATCGGTCTGTGATTTGCAAATGTAAATCCACCTCCATTTTAAAGTAATACATTCTGACCATTTTTATTACCGACGTATGAATTTGTGAAGCAGAGAACTAAATTGCTCGCAGAGTCCCTTCTTTGCAATATTGGCAATTGAATAGTTTATGTAGTAAGACGCAAGACAGAGGGGCGACTATCGAAGCCGGAGAGGTTTGTAATCCCAGCGTACCAAGTTTCCATAACCACTTTCCATTATAAATGCTTACGTCAGAAGTTATGTGAAAAGCGTTGACACAAAGTGCACACGAGCGCACGTATGTTCGTTACCTTGTTGCATTACCTCAATTTTGTAAAGAATAAGTCATTACTAGCTTCTCGACTAATCTGAACGTACCTGACATCTGTCGTGCAAATCTTTTCGATCCACGTCCGCAAACAGCTGGACGTCGGCCACCGTTTCGGAATCGGGAAGTCCCGAGTAGTCAAATTTTTAAAGTAGGGATTCCGCTAAAACCGAACTTAGTAATTATTGAAGGAGAACTAAAAGTCAGCTTTAAATTAAGTCAGGTGACTCGTATGGAAAAACATAGTGTGTTACTTCTATGCAGTTTAGTTGAATCGAGTGAGAGTAGATCGATGGATGTTAGCTGCTGTGCTGTATGTTCACTATACTATGAAATTAAGTAATTTAATTCACGTGTATCTTTGTCCCTCTGTTTGCTTGTTCCACTCCTAAAATCTCAAATACACAAGTGGAAAACGCTGAATTTCGATCACAAGGAAGGAATTATCGCACTCTCGCGTTACGCTGTAATATGCAGATATACGATACAGCACGAGTCAGCTTGCGTAAAAGTAAGATGCTCCAATTACGTACAGAAGCGATTATCACTGAACCCGGCGAGGCATCGATAGCAGATCCAAGTTTAATTTTAGTCTTTTGCTCTCGCGCTTGTTTTTTTCACCGTTTGTCCTTTTATAGTTGCGGTCAGTTAAAATTAGTTTTCAAATGAAGTACGTTCGAAGATCAATTCAGTTTGAGCGTGAAAGAATATTTTGCACGTTTCACGTGCGTGCAGTTGCCGGTGTGGAAGAAGTATTTGTGACTCTAGACTCACGTTTCCCATCGGCTGACGCACCTCGATTTCGTTAACGGGAGACGATACCGTCGTCGACGACGGCACCGTGTATAGAGCGATCCTGCGCACGGTATCGTACCATTGGAACGCCTACGAGACCTTCAGAGTATCGCTTGAAGCACTGTTTCTGGCCTCCGTTTGAGTGCTTTTCTTGAGTTCGCTTATGCAAGCGAACTTTTTGGCTTATTCTGGAAACGTGTAGTGCTCATGATATCTGAACTTTCAGATTGTGAATGATAGGAAGGTTGGTGTTCAAAACTTTGGGCTAGATTTTACAGGGCACCATAGTGTGCGCCCAAGTAAAGGTCAGCTATCAGACGGCTGTTTGATGCCTCAGTGGCTGTCTGACCCCAGCAAGATGAAACCCATAAACTACTCTCGCTTTTGGTAATATCACACTGGAACGGGAAGGCAACGGACAGTCTGCAGCTGGATTTTACGTATTCGCTCGCTTTTATACCGAGCGGCAGGGAAATGCAAAATCCAGTCTTTCAGCTTGCCGTCTGACCTTAATCACTGCTAGCAGGCTACGTGAAAGCGGTGTAACTTGTTCACGTGTCTCGAGTAAATCATCCACTCGAGCGTACGAGGGAGCAGACAAAATCACTCTGTATAACTTCACTTCAAAGAATCAAAGAACCCTACAGTACAGAAAGAGGCCCTTCGGCCCATCGAGTCTGCACCGAACACAATCCCACCCAGGCCCCACCCCCATATCCCTACACATTTACCCACTAATCCCTCTAACCTACACATCCCTGGATGCCAAGGGGCAATTTTAGCACGGCCAATCGACCTAACCCGCACATCTTTGGACTGTGGGAGGAAACCCACGCAGACACAAGGAGGATGCGCAAACTCCACACAGACAGTGACCCGAGCCGGGTCCCTGGAGCTGTGAAGCAGCAGTGCTGACCACTGTGCTAGCTACCGTGCCGCCCCTTGGTTGGGTGACTTCTCTCAACTTTTAATAGCTTTCCAAAGGCAACTTGGCCTTAGCTATTCTGGCATTGACTTTGTTGCCAGTGTGAACTTTTTGTGATGATCGTGAGACCGAGGTTATGACGTGTGACAGATGAGAAAAGGTGCGTTCTTTGTTGCAAATCTTGTTCTCAGCAGGCATTTAGGCACAAATATCCGTGCAAAGCAAGTTACGCACCACAGTTCCATGCACTTTGGTTTGACTTGTTGGCTTATTTAAATTGAAAACTTTGCCCTTTGTGAGTTATCTAATCTGGGTCTGTTTTTGCTAACAGATGGGAGGGAGCATCAAGACACGGAGGAAACCCAGAGTGTCTCCACAGTATCCACGTGTGTATGTACGTGCGCGCGTGTGTGAGAGACTGTGCAATCTCTCCAGCTCACCCAGCCAGCAGACAAACTAAGGGCAGAAATTCTACCCAGCAACAGTGCTAAATAACCCCACCCCCTATCAAAAAAACCCCAAAATTGCTCAGTATGCACAGTGCGATCCAAACAAGGGTAACAGTTGTTTGAATGTTGTGCCCTGTTTGAAAGAAAAATCGTTTTAATCTGGTTTCTCCTGACCAGTCACTATCTGTAACCCCCGCGACTCGCCTGGTCTTGCAAAAATTTCAAACCGTCCTGGCCGGAGACAGTACACATCTCTTTGACCCGCGCTTAGTCCTCTCTCCACTCACACCGCCTGTGCCTTTAAGATTTGTTTACCTGTGAAGACTCACATTCCGACCATTATCTTGTAAATTGAGTTTGTGTCTATATATGCCCTCTTTGTGAACACAACTCCCACTCGCCCGATGAAGGGCCAGTGCTCTAAAAGCTTGAACCGGCAAATAATCCTGTCGGACTTTAACCTGGTGTCGTAAGACCTCTTAGTGTGCTTACCCCGGTCTGATGCCAGCATCTCCACGTCTCAGTGGGGCGGCACGATAGCACGACGGTTTGCACTGCTGCTTCACGGCTCCAGGGACTGGGATCGATTCCTGATTCGGGTCACTGTCTGTGTGGAGTCTGCACGTTCTTCTCGCGTCTGCGTGAGTTTCCTCCCACGGTCCAAAGAATTCAGTCGATTGGCCGTGCAAAAGAAAAATTGCCCCTAGGTGTCCTGAGATCCGTAGGTTAGAGTGGTTAGTGGGGAAAATATGTAGGAAGATGGGGTAGGGCCTGGGTGAGATGGTGGTCGGCGCAGACTTGATGGGCTGAATGGCCTCTTCCTGCACCGTAGGGTGTCTGTGATATCTACAAATGACCTCTCCTGTGTCGTAAACCTCTACAGTAAACCGGAAGTTAGAACGATGCAGTTGGCCTGTACTTGCCAGTTCTTTTCTCTTCCCTCAACTGCCTCAGTCCACGCTCCAACTCCCTGGAAAAAGTTCTGTTAACGTCCTCGGTCTAATGTCAGACACTGATGTCTGAAGAAAGTTTTTTTTTCAATGCACGTCTGTCTGCTACGTGATCCGGACGATTTGAGTCGGTCAGAATCAGTTCCTACACTCTCAGGGTGGAAATATTTCACCTAATCTATTTAAACAGGACTGTCACATCGTAGAATATTGTATATGACGGAGATCGAAACCATATTTTCAAGCAATAAGCTAGTTCAGTCTGCTTAAAGAAATTAAATACAATATAGTTTTATGTGCTATTAATTTCTACAGTTGGTAGAACCAAGTTTCCTTACCCCCCTCTCAGTTGAATTATTGAGGAGGTATACTTTATTTATGTGTATGTGGAATTAACAGAAAGCCCCAGAGGATCGGCTAAATGCATCAAAAACCGCAAATGCTCTTCTACGTTCAGCTTTTGTCCTACTAAGTTATGAGGTTCAGATTATTCTGTAGTTTTCCTCACCTCTCCTAAAGGCTGGTTTGTTTTTATTATCTCACTCAAGTGGCCATTCATCAGCAAGCCGTTGTATTACACTTTCGTTACAGCGGAGCCAGTCCATTCCTCACCTCGAGCGTTCGTGCGCGTGCAACAGTGGTCATTAGGCTACACCAGCATTGACAAGAAATTCAATCTGAGACACTGCTGTTTCTGAGGTGGAAGTTCCTTAGTCTATTAAGCTCAGTGCATCATAAAGGAATCCTGTAAATATCATGTTTAATTGAACTTGTTTCTAAGTATGTTACATAGAAAGTTACATAGAACATTACAGCACAAACAGGCCCTTCGGCCCTCGAGTTGCGCCGATCGCATCAACCCCACCAATCTATAGACCTATCTATAACCCCCAATCCCATTAAACCCCATATACTCATCCAGAAGTCTTTTAAAAGACCCCAGCGAGTTCGCCTCCACCACCGACGATGGCAGCCGATTCCAATCACTCACCACCCTCTGAGTGAAAAACTTACCCCTAACATCACCTCTGTACTTCCCTCCCCGCACCTTAAATCTGTGTCCTCTCGTAGCGACCATTTCAACCCGGGGAAATAGCCTCTGAGAGTCCACCCTATCTATTCCTCTCAACATTTTATAAACTTCTATCAGGTCGCCTCTCAACCTTCGCCTCTCCAGGGAAAAGAGTCCCAGCTCCCTCAACCTATCTTCATAAGGCATGCCTCCCAGTCCAGGCAACATCCTTGTAAATCTCCTCTGCACCCTTTCAATAGCTTCTACGTCTTTCCTATAGTGAGGCGACCAGAACTGCGCACAGTACTCCAAATGAGGCCTGACGAGGGTCCTGTAAAGTTGCAGCATTACCTCCCGACTCCTAAACTCAATCCCTCGATTAATGAAGGCCAGTACACCATACGCCTTCTTGACCACCTCCTCCACCTGCGAGGCCGATTTAAGAGTCCTGTGAACCCGGACCCCGAGATCCTTCTGCTCTTCAACGCTACTAAGACCCCTGCCCTTAATAGTGTACTCGTTCATCCCGTTGGTTCTGCCGAAATGGACTACTACACATTTATCCGCGTTGAAGTCCATCTGCCACTTCTCCGCCCATTCCTGCATCCTATCTATGTCCTGCTGCAACTTTTGACATCCTTCCAGACCATCCACAACACCGCCGACCTTCGTGTCATCAGCGAACTTGCTAACCCATCCCTCCACTTCCTCATCCAGGTCATATATGAAAATGACAAACAACAAGGGTCCCAGAACAGATCCCTGGGGCACCCCACTGGTGACTGACCTCCATTCCGAAAAAGACCCATCCACAACCACTCTCTGCCTTCTGCAGGCAAGCCAGTTCTGGATCCACAAGGCCAAAGGCCCTTGGATCCCATGCCCTCTCACCTTCTCAAGAAGTCTTGCATGGGGGACCTTATCAAAAGCCTTGCTGAAGTCCATGTACACTACGTCCACGGCACTTCCTTCGTCAATGTGTTCAGTCACATTATCGAAGAACTCAACTAGGCTCGTAAGGCACGACCTGCCCTTGACAAATCCATGCTGACTATTCCTGATCATGTCAAACCTCTCCAAATGGTCGTAAATCTTGTCCCTCAGAAGCCTCTCCATCAGCTTACCAACCACTGAGGTCAGACTCACCGGGCGGTAATTTCCCGGGCTATCTCTGTTCCCTTTCTTGAAAATAGGGACTACATCCGCAATCCTCCAATCTTCCGGAACCTCTCCCGTCTCCATTGACGACGCAAAGATCATCGCCAAGGGCTCTGCAATCACTTCCCTGGCCTCCCACAGTATCCTGGGGTACATCCCATCTGGTCCCGGCGACTTATCTACCTTGATAGAATTCAAAAGTTCAAAAACATCCTCCTCTTTAATGTCCACGTACTCAATCTTTTCCACCTGCTGCAAGTCCATAGCAAGATCTCCCAAATCAGCTTCCACTGTGAATACTGATGCAAAGTACTCATTAAGCACCTCCGCCATTTCTTCTGGTTCTACACAGACCTTTCCCCCTTCATCTTTTATAGGTCCTATCCTTTCCCTTCTCACCCTTTTACCTTTCACATACTTATAGAAGGCCTTGGGATTTTCTTTAATCTTACCCGCCAAGGTCTTCTCATGACCCCTTCTGGCTCTCCTAATTTCCCTTTTAACCTCCTTTCTACAGTCCTTCTCTTCTTCAAGATCCTTAACCTCTCCTAGTTCCCTGAACCTTTTGTATACCTTCCTTTTCCTCCTGACTAGGTTCAACACAGCATATGTATTTATTTGTGAAGAGAGAAGCTCATGTTTGTTTTTCAGCTGCTGCGGTGGGTTTTGTTTTAGATCAGGTTTAATTTGTAATTTTTAGTATCTAAATATAAAAGTGATACTAAAAAGAAAACACAGATTTTTTTTATCACTGGAGTTCATCCGGTGCAAACGCCAGCCAAGATGTAAAGAAATGGGTAATAAGGCATAGCAGGCAGTAAGTATAGCAGAGTTAAGATGTAAAATATTAAAGTCTTTAAAAATGCTCTTTTGAAAAAGTGGCCGTGACATCTCAAGACAAGTGAGACATTCTTCAGGAACATCACTAAAAATGGAGCATTAAGAAAAAGGCTGATAGATCGAGAATAAATGAAATTTATTTCATAAAATGTAGGTGGCACGTAACAATACGGTAAAAGGTCATATAATTTTGTTTAGTTTCTCCAGACGAGTATGAAGAATTCAAACGGTAACGACAGAATTTGTCCAATCTTATTAGTAAAATAAAATCTGTAGGCTAAATTGCTCTCTTCGATGGGTCAGAAATTCCACAACAAATGGAGCTGGGCAGTCTTCATTAGCTGATGATCTATTGAAGTCAAAGGCACAATTGCTCCACGTATTAAATTTAGCACAAGACCGTACTTCTCGGCAAAGACGAATCATCAGTGTTTGGATCGAGGGCCTTTGTCATTCTCGTCTGTAGCGCGTGGTACGTTGTCGCCGCGCGCCGGGGAAACGATCGTAAGCGGGTCAGCTGGATTTGTCAGTTAAATAGAAAGTTGTTCTACTATTACGTCCAGCAGTTCTCACCTCCCCTCAGCTCATGGTTTTTCTGAGGCTCGGGAGACTCGTCGGCCAGGATTAATTTCATAAGAACATAAGAAATAGGAGCAGGAGTAGGCCATCTGGCCCTTCGAGCCTGCCCCGCCATTCAATAAGATCATGGCTGATCTGTCGTGACTCAGCTCCACCTTCCCGCCCTCTCCCCATAACCCTTAATCCCTTCTCTTATCAAAAACCCATCAACCCGTTTCTTAAAAATATTTAGCGAGGCAGCCTCCACCACTTCAACGGGCAGAGAATTCCAGAGATTCACCACCCTTTGAGTGAAGAAGTTCCTCCTCAACTCTGTTCTAAACTGCCCCCCCTTTATCTTGAGGCTGTGCCCCCTAGTCCTACTGTCTTTTTTGAGCGGGAAGAGTCTCTCCACCTCTATCCTATCCATCCCATTCATCATCTTATACGTCTCAATGAGATCTCCCCTCATTCTTCTAAACTCTAACGAGTACAAGCCTAGTTTATTCAGCCTCTCCTCACAGCTCAATCCCCTCAACTCCGGTATCAGCCGAGTAAACCTCCTCTGCACTCCCTCCAGGGCCAAAATATCCTTGCGCAGGTGCGGCGCCCAAAACTGCACACAGTACTCCAGCTGCGGCCTCACCAATGTCCTATACAGCTGCAGCAAGACCTCCCTACTTTTATATTCAATCCCCCTCGCTATGAAGGCCGAAATTAAACCTGAGACGCGCGGCCTTTTTAGAATATCTAAACGACCGACCCGTCTCCGTTGAAACAGAAATCGGCAGGTTCTGTATCCACGTAATCGCCCAACTCCGTCACCTGAACAAATGGAATTCGGCCGTTTGAGAAACTTGGACGTCAAAGCTGTCGTAAATCTACATACAAACGTAAAAATGTTAATAATTTCACTGAGTATCGTGTCCCCGTACTAGTTTACGGAATCGAATTAATTTGTACGATTCTCCTCTTTGTCAGAAACTCATTTATTAATCTCGAAAGAGAAGTTTTAACAATTAAATTATTGCCATCTGTAAGTTTATCCCAACAGCAGATAGTAAGCAATTCTACCGTCAGTATTGAGGTAATCGCTTTGAAAGAATGTTATTGCTAATTAATCTGTTCTTGGTTTCAGGGATACTTCAGGTCAAGGGAGGTTCTGCACAATCTTTAGATCGTATTCCAGGGGCGCACAGGTATGCAAAACTTTGTATTCGATAGTAAGAATATGTCACATCTTAAAAAAAAGTATCGAAATATCTAGACTACTTTTTATTTCAAAAAGACAGCCACCATTTGAAAGAAATCGCAAAGCTTACTTAGCGCGTAGACTAACGAATTGCAAAGCAGCCTGATGTCGCGTTAACAATCGGCTTCCACGCGACTGTGTTTTTTTAAATGACAATAATTTGCCAGTTGGCGTCCGCTGGGTAGGCACATCCGACCGTTGAAGTGAAACGGACTGTATTAAGTGTCTGTTTTCCATTAACTGCAGGTTTAATTTTAGAGACCCGACGAGTAGTTTCTCGGTATTGGGAAGGGAATAAAAAGGTGAGCCTTCTGGTACGTTGTTAAAACGCATCCTTATTATTAGTGCAAAATCGGAAACGGAAGCGAGGAAAAGAAATTGACGTATCTCGAATTTTAAATTTTGCCAAATTAAGCATTAAATTATTTCATTAATAAATCTATCTCCGGTACAGTAGGGATACGGATGTGCCTAACTCGGGTTGCAGCGGATCCATTATCTAGGAAGCTATACCGTACGTCGAATACGTTATCTGCGAGTGCCGGATGCAAATATCGTGCGCCTAAAATAGAGAAATATTCTTTTCCCCAATTCTCCCATCGTTCTGCGTAACGAAGACAGAAATTCACTTTAATTGTTGAAACCGAGACGGCGGTAGAGATTTGGCAGTAGTCGTTACTCCACTGAAACGGACAGTAACTTTTTAGATTTCTGCATTTCTCTGTGCGTGTGCCAACTTGCCGAGTGATTTTTGTACTTCTCCAGGGAGTATGCTGTTGAGGCACAAGGTAAGCCGAGATCAAGTAAGAATCGACTGAATTGACGCAACTTCCATTTTTACTCTGTTAGCCTTCATTAAAAATCTCGGAGAAAGTTGCCTTTTGTCGAATGAGGTTTAATTAGGTTTTAATGGCATCGTAACTTCATAATTACTGCTTAAAAAAACCTCACTGACCCTGAAAATCCCAGGCAACGTCGTGGTGAACCTCCTCTGTTCCCCCCTAGCGCGATCACATCCTTCCTGTAGCGAGGTGACCGGAACCGTACAGTATTATAGCTGTGGCCTAACCGATACTCTGTACAACTCCACGGGGGACTTTAACTTTACAAATATTGACTGCCAAACTATAGTTCGGGTACTTTAGAGGGGTCAGTTTTTGTCCAGTGTATGCAGGAAGGTTTCCTGACACAGTATGTAGATAGGTCAACAAGAGGTGAAACCACATTGGATTTGGTATTGGGTAATGAAACAGACCAGGTGTTAGACTTGAAGGTAGGTGAGCACTTTGATGATAGTGACCACAATTCAGTTATGTTTACCTTAGAGATGGAAAGGGATAGGTATATACCGAAGGGCAAAAGTTATAGCTGGGGGAAAGGAAATTATGAGGCAATTAGGCGAGATTTAAGATACATAGGTTGGAGAAGGAAACTGCAGGGGATGGGCATAATTGAAATGCGGAGCTTGTTCAAGGAGCAGCTACTGCGTGTCCTTGATAAATATGCGGTCGCGCGAGGGAACCGTGGTTTACTAAGGAAGTTGAATCTCTTGTGAAGAGGAAGAAAGAGACTTAAGTAAAGATGAGACGTGAAGACTCAGTTAGGGCACTGGAGAGTTACAAGTTAGCCAGGAAGGACCGAAAGAGAGAGTTAAGAAGAGCCAGAAGAGGACACAAGTCTTTGGCAGGTAGGATCAAGGAAAACCCTAAAGCTTTTTATAGGTATGTCAGGAATAAAAGAATGATTAGGGCAACATTAGGGCCAGTCAAGGACAGTAGTGGGAAGTTGTGCGTGGAGCCTGAAGAGATAGAAGAGGCACTAAATGAATATTTTTCGTCAGTATGCACACAGGAAAAAGTCAGTGTAGTCGAGGAGAATACTGAGATACGGTCTTTTGGACTAGGCAGGATTGAGGTTAATAAGGAGGAGGTGTTAGTAATTCTAGAAAGTGTGAAAATAGCTAAGTCCCCTGGGCCAGATGGGATTTATTGTAGGATTCTCTGGGAGGCTAGGGAGGAGATTGCAGAGCCTTTGGCTTTGATCTTTATGTCATCATTGTCTACTGGTACAGTACTAGAAGACTGGAGGATAGCAAATGTTGTCCCCTTGTTCAAGAAGGGGAGTAGAGACTATCCTGGAAATTATAGACTGGTAAGCCTTATTTCTGTTGTGGGCAAAGTTTTGGAAAGGATTGTAAGAGATAGGATTTATAAACATCTAGAGAGAAATAATTTGATTAGGGATAGTCAACACGGTTTTGTGAAGGGTTAGTCGTGCCTCACAAACCTTACTGAGTTCTTTGAGAAGGTGACCAAAGAGGTGGATGAGGTAAAGCAATTGATGTGGTGTATATGGATTTCAGTAAAGCGTTTGATAAGGTTCCTCATGATAAGCTACTGCAGAAAATACAGGTGCATGGGGTTGAGGGTGATTAACAGTTTGGATCAGGAATTGGCTAGCTGAAAGAAGACAGAGGGTGGCGGTTGATGGGAAATGTTCAACCTGGAATTCAGTTACTAGCGGTGTACTGCAGGGATCTTTTTTGGGGCCACTGCTGTTTGTCATTTTTATAAATGACCTGGATGAGGGTGTAGAAGGATAGGTTAGTAAATTTGCGGATGACAGTAAAGTCGGAGGAGTTGTGGACAGTGCGGGTGGATGTTGCACTTTGCAGAGGGACATAGAAAAGCTGCAGAGCTGGTCTGAGAGGTGGCAAATGGAGTTTAATGCAGAAAAGTGTGAGGTGATTCACTTTGGAAGGAGTAACAGGATTGCAGAGTATTGGGCTAATGGAAAGACTCTTGGTAGTGTGGATGAGCAGAGAGATCACAGTGTCCATGTGCATAGATCCCTGAAAGTTTGCACCCAGGTTGACAGGGCTTTTAAGAAGGCGTACAGTCTATTAGCTTTTATTGGTAGAGTGATTGAGTTTTGGAGCATGAGATCGTGTTGCAGCTGTACAAAACTCTGGTGCAGCTGCACTTGGAGTTTTGCGTATAGTTCCAGTCACTGCATTATAGAAAGATGTGGAAGCATTGGAAAAGGTGCAGAGGAGATTTACCAGGATGTTGCCTGGCACGGTGGGAATGTCTCATGAGGAAAGGCTGAGAGACTTGAGGTTGTTTTCGTTAAAGAGAAGAAAGTTAAGAGGTGACTTAATTGAGGCATATAAGATGATCAGAGGATTAGATAGGGTGGACAGCGAGAGCCCTTTTCCTCGGATGGTGATGGCTAACACGAGGGGACATAGCTTTAAATTGAGGGGTGATAAATATAGGACAGATGTCAGAGGTAGGTTCTTTACTCAGAGGGTAGTAAGGGTGTGGAATGCCCTGCCTGCAGCAGTAGTGGACTCACCAACTTTAAGGGCATGCAAATGGTCATTGGATAGACATATGGATAATATTGGAATACAAAGAACAACACAGCACGGGAAACAGGCCCTTCGGCCCAACGAGCCCGCGCCACCGACCCACGGTCAGTGACCTATTCATGACTTTAGTCTACGCCTAATGTGTGAGGATCAGGGAGGTCCAATATAGGGACAATTTGTTACCCAATCAATCAGCCTAAAAGCACATTTTTGGGATGTGGGAGGAAACCGGAGTACCCGGAGGAAACCCACGCAACCATGGGGAGAACGCGCAAACTCCCACGGACACAGGCCGAAATCCATGTGTCCGCACAGCAACAAATCCATGTGTCCGCACAGACAGCCTCTGAGCTGTCATGATGCTCTCGAGATGGTCCAGTTTACGCACACCAACGACATGAAGCAGTAGGCAACTCCCGAAGCAACATCCAAGAGCAGCCCACCACAACCTGCCGCCCGCATGCCCCTTGCTGGACTTAAATGCCTGTGGATAAAAAATTCATTATTAAAAAGACTCTATATCCCTGAGGCTAAAACTGAACCCCAAGCCTACAATGTTTAGTAAGGCCTGCTATATCCCCCTATATGTAGACCGCTCATGTGGCTGTCCAAGTGACTCTTGAACAACCCTAGCGTGCCTGCTTCCACCACCTTACTCGGCAGTGCATTCCACATCCCTACTACCCTTTGTGTGAAAAACTGCCCTCTAATATTAGTCTTATATCTAGCCCCCCTCACCCTAAGCCCGTGACCCCTCGTTCTATCTCCTTTGACCTATGTCCCCTTGTAACTGACCCTTCAACTAAAGAGAACAGCTGCTCCTTATTCACTCTGTCCATGCCCATCACAATTTTGTACACCTCGATCAGGTCACCCCTCAATCTTCTCTGCTCCAACAAAAACAACTCAAGCCTATCCAACACCTCTTCATAATTTACATGTTCCATTCCAGGCAGCATCCTTGTGAATCACCTCTGCACCCTCTCCAGTGCAATCACATCCTTCCTATAATGTACTGATCAGGACTGAACACAATACTCCAGCTGTGGCCTCACCAAAGTTCTATACAATTCCAACATGACTTCCCTTCTTTTTTAATCTATGGCTTGATTGATAAAATAAGTGTCCCATATTCCTTTTTCATCACCCGACTAACATACCTGAATAGTTTGGGTTAGAGGGTCATTAGATTGGTTTCACTGGTCAGCGCAACATCGAGGGCCGAAGGGCCTGTACTGCGCTGTAATGTTCTATGTATAAGTGGTGATACCACTTTGAGGTGGTAATAAGGAAGTGAGATAGAGAACCAATGGACAGGATTTATTTAGATTTCCAGAAGGCTTTGACAAAGTGCCGCATAGGAGACTGTTAAATAAGGTAAGTACCCATGGTGTTAAGGGTAAGACCCTGGCATGGATAAAGGATTGACTGACTGGCAGAAGGCAGAGAGTGGGGATAAAGGAGTCTTTTTCAGGGTGGCAGCCAATGACTCGTGGTGTGCCTCAGGGGTCGGTGCTGGGATCACAATACACATTAATGATTTGGAGGAAGGAACTCAAGGCACTGTTGCTAAGTTTGCAGATGATACAAAGATATGTGGAGGGACCGGTAGCATTGAGGAAACAGATAGGCTGTAGAAGGACTTGGACAGGTTAGGAGAGTAGGCAAAGACGTGGCAGATGGAATACAATGTGGAAAAGTGTGAGGTGATGGAATACAGTGTGGAAAAGTGTGAGGTTATGCACTTTGAAAGGAGGAATGGAAGCATTAACTATTTTCTAAATGGGGAAATGCTTAGGAAATCAGAAACACAAAGGGACTTGGGAACCCTTCTTAAAGATTCTCTTAATGTTAACATGCAGGTTGAGTTAGCAGTTAGGAAGGCAAATGCAATGTTAGCATTCACGCTGAGAGAAATAGAATACAAGAGCAGGAATGTACTACGAGGCTGTATAAGGCTTTGGTCAGAAACCTGGAAAGAGTGGGAACCTGCTGTCACTCTGCAAGAGGGATCGGTGGGGGAGGGAGTAAGAGGGTGATTGGGGCTGGCCATGGAGGGAGTTACGGGTGGCGTCAGGTGGGGAGAGAGGGCCTTGCCTGGGAGGGGCGGAGAGGCAGGGCCAGCAGGCTAGCAATATTTGGGGGGGGGGGGGGGGGGGGGGGTGTTGGGAGGCCAGTGGGCCAGCGATCAGAAGAGGGGTGGCCAGCAATCAGGTGGGGGGAGGCCAGCAATCCAGAGGCCAGTAATGGGGGTGGGGGGAGGCAATGCGCACGTGCCGATCACCGCAAGGACAGATTGGCGCTTCGCAGTGGCCCACTCAGCGTGTTGATTCGGGCCTTTTGGGCGGGACGAGGCCCCGTCCCCCACTTTCCGGCGTGAATCATTCCGAGATACTCTGTGTTACTAAGTGTCGGAGATTCGTTCAGTTAAGCCCAAAAAACAGGTGGGATATTCTCCCTTTTACTTACCTGTTACGTACTTAGTTTTATTTTGCGAGAACCCCAGCTACGGTGTTAAATTTGCCTAGATGTTAAGATAGGTTGGAAAATAAGTTGTGAGAAGGATGTAAGGAGGCTACAGAGGGACTTTTTAAAATTGTTTTATAAGATCTGGGTGTTGCTGGCTCACCCAGCAATTATTGCTCATCCCTAGTGCGGTTGATGTAGTTTACATGGATTTCAACAAAACCTTTGACAAAGTCCCACACGGGAGACTTATTAAGAAGACATACAGCTTGATCTGATAAGGTGGATTCATAATTAATGTAGCCACAGGAGACAGAGGGTGACTGGAGGCCAGTGACCAGTGGCGTACACCGAGATCTGTGCTCGGCCCCCTATTCTTCATCATTTATATAAGTGGCATAGCTGACTATGTGGGGGGTAGGATTAATAAGTTTGCCAATGCCACAAAGTTGGCCAAGTGGTCAACAGTGGGATTAAGTGTCTTGGGTTACAGGAAGATATAGATGAGTTGGTCAAATGGATATATAAGTAACAGATTAAATTTAACCTTGAGAAGTGTGAAGTGATGCACTTTGCAATGAGTAATTTGACGTGGTAATGTACTATGAAAGGTTTGACACTGGGAAGTTCTGAAGAACAAAGGGACCTCGGTGTGTTTGTTCATAGACCTTTGAAGGTAGAAAGATAGGCTAACAGGGTGGAAAAAGGCATATGGCACATTCACCATCAATCGGGGTATAGATTACAAAAGCAGAAACGTCTTGATGGAGTTGTATAGAACTTTGATCTTTGACTTTGGATTTTTGACTTTATTCCACAGGTGGAGGTCCACCTCGTGTCAAACGAGGGGCGTGCCTGGGTTGCTCTTGGAAGTTCCAGGAGTGGCCTAGAACTTCATGTCGGTGTGTGTGCTTGATCCTGGACCGGTAGACGGGCGCCGCAACAGCTCAGTGACTAGCACTGCTGGCTGTGCAGGCACATGGATTTGGGCCTGTGTCTGTGGGAGTTTGCGCATTCTCCCTGTGGTTGCGTGTGTTTCCTCCGGGCGCTCCGGTTTCCTCCCACACCCCAAAAATGTGCTCTCAGGCTAATCGGTTTTTACCAAATTGACACTATTTCTTCCCTGAATCTGACTGAGTAGGGTTCCATTCATAGATATGCAGGGTAGAATAGGTGTAGGGTGATGTGGCGGCGTGGGCTCGTTGGGCCGAAGGGCCTGTTTCCCGTGCTGGATTGTTCTTTGTTGTATTACCTCTTTGCTCACGTGCTCTGTGCCGTGACCGATAAAAGCCAAAGCGCGTCACCTTATACGTATCAGGGTTAAATACCATCTACCACTGCATTGCCCATCTGACCGACGCACGTACGTCTTCACGTCGTCTTCACTAACTATCCTATCGATCTCGGTGTCGTTTGCAAACGCGCTTAATGTTCTCCTTACGTTTTCACCTGTATCGTTTACGTACGTAACAAAAAAATAAGGGTCCCGGTACAGACACTCGAGGTACGCCAGCCTCCGGTAACTCGAACGGCTTCTGCCATTACACTTTGTGTATTACTGAGCCGGTTTCTGATCCATTTTACTGCTTTTCACTGAATTCCATACGCTTTAACCTTCTTGTTCAGTCTCCCGTGCGGGACCTTGTCAAAAGTTTTGTCTTTCTGCTATTTGTAGGATACTGTCTTTCCGTTGTAGTTTTCTCAAAGTGCATCACTTCACGTTTCTTCTTACTTAAATCCGTCTGCCATTTTTTTTAACATCCTTAATTGCCAAGAGACTTGAAATCCACTTACTGACTCCCAAAATAATAACAGAATTCTAAAATAAAAGGTGACGGTAGAAATTCAAGCCTATAATTTAGTCACGCAGTTCTATTATTCACGTATACACCGTGCTCTTGCAGCTCTGTCGTCGGAGCCCTTTAATTTAAATTGTCACAGTTTTTGAAAAACTAATTGTTCGGAAAGAATACTGAGCGTGTGAATGCAAGTATTTACTCTAAGTTGCAGTTTGTATAGAAACGCGCAGCAGCGTAATTTTGATTTTACTGTTTTATAAGCTCCTTGGGTAGCCGCCTTCTGTTTTCCTTAAATCCCGTTGCTGAAGTAAATTCAGGAGGTCAGACCTCGAGCTTTGACTTAATGTTGCGACTAAACCGTTTATCAGCGCGTTTGGCTTTGCTCTGAGAAAAAATGATGCAAGTTAATGAAATTGTGGAATTCTTTGTTTCTCAGGGTATACTCTTGGTTTACGACATCACTAATAGGTGGTCCTTTGATGGGATCGATCGCTGGATCAAGGAAATTGATGAGGTGAGGTGCTTTTCTTTTGTCTATGTGTAACACTTGGACCTCTGCTGGAACTACCACTTAAGCTAATTTATATCTGCTTTCACGCGCCTTGTTTGTTCGGACGTGATTTTTTTCCAAGAGCAAAACGTCGAAGGTGCCGGAAGTCTGAAGGGTGGGATTTTCCACCGGCTGAGGTGGTTCATCGTCGGTCACCGGCAGGATCTTCACGAACGTAACCCGATCTATCACGCAAACCAGCCTCCCGTTCATTGACCCTCCTTACGCTCGCCGCTGCCTTGAAAAGCAGCCGGCGTAATCAAGGACCCCGCACACCGCGAATATATTCTCTTCCGCCACCGCCACCTGTCGGGGAAAAAGCAAACGTCTGAGGTCACGTACCAGCCGGCTCAGAACAGCTTCTTCCCCGCTGCCCTACTTCACGCTCAGTTGATTTTTCTCTGCACCCTAGCCTAACGCTACATTCCGCACACTCCTTTCCTTTTCTATGAACTGGAAGCTTTGTCTGCATAGCACGCAAGAAACGATACTTTGCACTGTCAGTGCACGTGACAAGGATATCAAACGGCGGAGGAGTCTAGGACCTTAAAATCAGAGTCAGGGTGTTCTGGAGAAAAGTTAGGAAATCGTCTTTAAAATTTCTATTAAAATCTGGCCGGTCAAAGGACATTAAGTGACACGGAACCAAGGAAGGCGAACGAAGTAAGATTACAGATAAGTCACGATCTTACGGAACGACAGAATAGACTGAAGGGGCCCGACGGCCTCTCTCTGTTCTGTATAAAAAACGCATTCCGATTTGATTTATCAGCGTCACGCGTACAGTGAAAAATATCGTTTCTCGCGCACTACACAAAGCGTACCATACATGGGAATTCAACTTAAATCGGGTTAGGTCCATTCGAAAGACTGATCGCAGTAGGGAAGAAGCTATTTTGGAGTCAGTGCAAGATCTCAGACTTTGGTATCCTTCACCCAACGGAAGAAGGCGGAAGGGAGTATTTCCGAGGCGTGCTCGCCGCTTTTCCGACAGGGCGGGAAGCGTCGACGGACGGGAGGCTGGTTTGAGCGACGGATCGGGCTTCGTTCGCGACCCTTTGTACTTTATTGCGGTTTCGTACGAACGGCAGCCGTACCGAGCCATCCTGACGTAACGAGAAAGAACGCATTCTACGACGCGTCTGTATAAGTCGGGGAGAGTTGTAGCAGACGTGCCAAATTTCCTTAGTCTCTCGAGAAAGTAGTGACGTCGGTGGGCTTTCTTAACTATAGCGTTGGCACGGAGGGACCGGGACAATCGTCGATCTCGACACCCGAACGCTCGAAGCTCTCGACCATTTCCGCTTCGTCCCGTTGACATAGCCGGGAGCACGCGGAGGATGTGGAGAGTCTGCAGAAGGATCTAGATAGGCTGGGCGAATGGGCCAGGAAATGGCAAATGGAATTTAATGTTGGCAAGTGTGAGGTGGTCCACTTTGGTAGGAGGAATGGTAGGAAGGACTATTATTTACGGGGTGAAAAACTGCAGCAGGCGACGGTGCAGAGGGACCTCGGGGTCCTTGTGCATGAGTCGCAAAAACCCAGCTTGCAGGTGCAGCAGGTGGTCAGGAAGGCGAATGGGATGCTGGCCTTCATAGCGAGGGGGATTGAATATAAAAGTAGGGAGGTCTTGCTACAGCTGTATAGGGCATTGGTGAGGCCGCAGCTGGAGTACTGTGTGCAGTTTTGGGCGCCGCACCTGCGCAAGGATATTTTGGCCCTGGAGGGAGTGCAGAGGAGGTTTACTCGGCTGATACCGGAGTTGATGGGATTGAGCTATGAGGAGAGGCTGAATAAACTAGGCTTGTACTCGTTAGAGTTTAGAAGAATGAGGGGAGATCTCATTGAGACGTATAAGATGATGAATGGGATGGATAGGATAGAGGTGGAGAGACTCTTCGCGCTCAAAAAAGACAGTAGGACTAGGGGGCACAGCCTCAAGATAAAGGGGGGGCGGTTTAGAACAGAGTTGAGGAGGAACTTCTTCACTCAAAGGGTGGTGAATCTCTGGAATTCTCTGCCCGTTGAAGTGGTGGAGGCTGCCTCGCTAAATATTTTTTAAGATGTGGGTTGATGGGTTTTTGATAAGCGAGGGGATTAAGGGTTATGGGGAGAGGGCAGGAAGGTGGAGCTGAGTCACGACAGATCAGCCATGATCTTATTGAATGGCGGGGCAGGCTCGAAGGGCCAGACGGCCTACTCCTGCTCCTATTTCTTATGTTCTTATGTTCTTACGCTTCCTGAAGACAAAGACTACCTCCTTCATTTTATCTCCTCCTCGTTCTCCTTCTCAAACCGAGGGACGCGAAGATTGAAGTTTAAGAACGTAAGAAACAGGAGCAGGAGTAGGCCATCTAGCCCGTCGAGCCTGCCCTGCCATTCAATAAGATCACGGCTGATCTGAAGTGGATCAGTTCCACTTACCGCCTGCTCCCCGTAACCCTCGATTCCCTTATCGATCAGAAATCTATTTACCTGTGACTTAAACGTATTCGATGAGGTAGCCTCCGCCACTTCAGCGCGCAGAGAATTCCAGAGATCCACCACCCTCTGAGAGAAGTTGTTCCTCCTCAGCTCTGTTCTAAACTGCGCCCCCCACCCCCTTATTTTGAGGCCGTGCCCTCTAGTTCTGGTTTCTTTTCTAAGTGGAAAGAATCTCCCCGCCTCTACCCTATCTTGCCCCTTCGTTTACGTCACGCGTCTCTGTAAGATCCCCCGTCGGCCTTCGAAACTCCGAGCACAGGCCCGATCCGCTCGATCTCTCCTCGTAAGCCGACCCCTCGTCTCCGGTATCCACCCGGCGAACGTTCTCTGCGCTCCCTCGAAGACCGGCGTATCCTTTTGCAAATAAGGGGACCGGAATTGCACACAGTACTCCGGTCGAGGCCTCACCGGTGCCCTGTACTGTCGCAGCGAGATCTCCCTGCTTTTACGTTCAATCCCCCTCGCGATAAAGCCAACGTTCGATTCGCCTTCTCGATCACCCGCAGACTGAGTTTTTGCGTCCCTCTGCACAGTAGCACGCTGCAACTTTTCACCATTTAAATAATATTCCGTCCTAATATTATTCCTTCCAAAGTCGATGACCTCACACTCCATCTGCCAGGTCCTCGCCCGCACGCTCAGCCTATCCGAATCTCTCCGCAGACTTTCCGTGTCCTCCACGCGATTCGCTTTTCCAGTCGTCTTCGTGTCATCGGCGACCTGTCAACCGACAGTCAGTCCCCTCCTCCAGACGGTCTACGTACGCGGTAAACGGTCGAGGCCCCGGCACCGATCTGTGCGGCGCTCGACTGGTCACCGACTGCCGACGGAAAAGACCTGTTTGTTCCGACTGTCTGCTTCCCGTCAGATAGCCGATCCTCGATCCACACTGACACTTTACCCCCAACTCGGGACACCCTAACCTTCCGCAGCAATCTTTCGCGAGGCACTTTATCGAACGCCTTCTGGAAATCTAAAAACGCCACTGAAAACTAAAAAGTTTGCGGTTGCGATCTTTCACTTTCTGTTCTCTTTAATCATCTGCACGGTTAACCCACGTTGATCGTCTTTCCTCAGTGGTTTAATTCCCTTTTTAATATCTTTGTTTAGTTACGTTCTTGCCTACTCGCGTATGGCAAATGTATCGCGCGCAGCCGCCTCGGGTCTGCGTAAGGTGTCGTACTCAGTCCTGCTTTTTCTCACATTGGTGTTATTTGTAAGCGTGGGACTGGTTTCAAACGATTGTCGACGACACTCAATTTTACTTCTGTCGACGACATCCGATTCATTTCTCGAACTAAAGTTCAGCGAGATCGAAGCGATCACGTCTTGTTCCTGCCAAAAGTTCCACACCCTATTATATTTCCCTCTGGATGTTTGTTCAGGCTGAAACTTACGTCTGCAGTATTGTGCTTAACCCCGAGCTGACGTTTAAATCTTACGTTCTGGACGTTTTACCCACAATTACCCGCTGCCACTTAATCCACGTCGTCACAGTTTCGCAGCTCCAAAGATTCGCCCCCTTCCGAGAGAAGTTGATCGTCCTCGACTCTTCAAAATCGACTCCCCGTTATTTTGAGACCGTGCCCTCTAGTTCTTGTTTCCTTTCTAGGTGGAAATAATCTCTCTACCTCTACCCTGTCTCGCCCTTCGTTATCTTACTTGTCTCTACGAGATCCCCCCTCGGGGTTCTAAACTCCGAGTACGGGCCCGATCTACTCGATCTCTCCTCGAAAGCTAACCCCCTCTTCGGTATCGACCCGGCGAACCTTCTCTGCGCCGCCGCCGAGGCCGATATATCCTTTTGCAAATAAGGGGACCAAAATTGCACACAGTACTCTGGTTGCAGCTTCGCCAGCACCTTGTACAATCGCAGCCAGACCTCCCTGCTTTTATACTCCATTGCATTTGCCTTCTTGATCACCTGCTGCATCTGCAACTAGACTCTTTGCGATTCATACACGAGGACCCCCAGGTCCCTCTGCACAGTAGCACGTTGCAATTTTTCACCATTTCAATAACAATCCTATTATTATTATTGGTGTACTGGCCTTCATTAATCGAGGGATTGAGTTTAGGAGTCGGGAGGTAATGCTGCAACTTTGTAAGACCCTCGTCAGACCTCATTTAGAATATTGTGCGCAGTTCTGATCGCCTCACTATAGGAAAGACGTAGAAGCTATTGAGAGGGTACAGAGGAGATTTACAAGGATGTTGCCCGGACTGGGAGGCGTGCCTTACGAAGTTAGGTTGAGGGAGCTGGGACTCTTTTCCCTGGAGAGATGAAGGTTGAGAGGCGACCTGATAGAAGTTTATAAAATGTTGAGAGGAATAGATAGGGTGGACTCTCAGAGGCTATTTCCCCGGGTTGAAATGATTGCTACGAGAGGACACAGATTTAAGGTGCGGGGAGGGAAGTACAGAGGTGATGTTAGGGGTAAGTTTTTCACTCAGAGGGTGGTGAGTGAATGGAATCGGCTGCCGTCAGTGGTCGCGGAGGCGAACTCGCTGGGGTCTTTTAAAAGACTTCTGGCTGAGTATATGGGGTTTAATGAGATTGAGGGTTACAGATAGGTCTGTAGGTTGGTAGGAGTTGACGTGATCGGCGCAACTCGTGGGCCGAAGGGCCTGTTTGTGCTGTAGTGTTCTCCGTTCTATTATTCCTTCCAAAATCGATAACCTCACGCTCGCCGACGTTACAGTCCATCTACCGGATCCTCGCCCGCTCGCTTCGCCTATACAAATCTCTCTGCAGACTTTCCGTGTCCTCTACGCGATTCGCTTTCCCGCTCATCTTTGCGTCGTCAGCAAACTTTGCTCCCCTACGCTTGGTCCCCTCCTCCAGATCGTCTGCTTATAAGGTAAACGGTCGAGGACCCGGCGTCGATCCCTGCGGCACGCCGCTAGTCACCGACTGCCGACCAGAAAAGCACCCGTCCGCTCCGACTCCGCGCTTCCCGTTAGATTGTAAATCCTCGATCCACGCTAACGCTTTACCCCCAACTCCGCGCACCTTAATCTTTCGCGGCGACCTTTCGTGAGGCACCTTGTCGAAAGCCTTCTGGAAATCTAAAAACGCCACATTCACCGGTTCCTCTCTGTCACTCGCACTCGTCAGTAAGGTCGTCAAACGCGACTTGCCCTCCGTGAATCCGTGCTGCGTCTGCTCGATTGAACCGTTCTGCTATTTCTTCTTTAATGACGGATTCCAGCATTTTCCCAACTACGGGTGCTAAGCTGACTGGCCTGCGGTTACCCGCCTTTTGTCTACCACACGAAATGCCATTTGTATTCCCACTGTCTCTGCTCCGCCTTGATCGGCGGAGCCTTCGGTCCCTCGCACGCGCAAAAGAGGCTATCTCTTTCTTTTAAAAGTCTCATCACGACCTGCTTCCCTCAGAACGCCTAACCGACGTTTCACCCCATCTGAACTGTCGTCAGCTGTCGGCTTAGTGACGTGCTTTGGAACGTCATATTACTTTAAAGGCACCGTAACAACAAAGCTACGTCTGGCTAATGCCGTCCGGCCGACACCAGCCAGCTCTCTAAGATAAGAGAAAACGACTAGAAACTCGTGCGTCTGCCTCATCCACTTGCCGGTATTGGGAAACAATGTTCTACGTCTTTCGGGATTAGATTTTTAATTATCGCGAAGGGCGGTTAAGGGTGAGTAAATCCTGGAGCTGGAGTCTTGTAATTCCCCAGGTTATTATGCAGAATACAAGATCTAATAAGTCTATTGTTGCTTTTGTGTCGCAATATTAAGCGGCGTAACTAGAAAAACCTGTAGTCCGAGTTTGTCTAACGTTTTGGTAAACGCTAATTGCAACGCTGCCATTTTCACTTCATAGTAAAGTAACTGGGATCCATTTTGGAACGGCGTAGTATGAAACGGAGATGTTATTTGTCGAGACTGCCGTGTTTTTTTATTCGTGCGATTCACTAAATGTGGTTTTTAGTCGGTTCGACGAGAAGGCAGCAGGATCATCGTTTTATTTTCAGTAACTTTCGTAACACGTAGAAACGTGTATCGTATTGAAATGTCTCGATCGTGAAACGAGGCTGAAAAACCGACCTGTCGTTTACAGCGGAATAGAGTACATAAGAACATAAGAAATAGGAGCAGGAGTAGGCCATCTAGCCCTTCGAGCCTGCCCCGCCATTCAATAAGATCATGGCTGATCTGTCGTGGCTCAGTTCCACATTCCCGCCCTCTCCCCATAACCCTTAATCCCCTCTCTTATCAAGAACCCATCAACCCACTTCTTAAAAATATTTAGCAAGGTAGCCTCCACCACTTCAATGGGCAGAGAATTCCAGAGATTCACCACCCTTTGAGTGAAGAAGTTCTTCCTCAACTCTGTTCTAAACCGCCCTCCCCTTTATCTTGAGTCCTACTGTCCTTTCTGAGCGGGACGAGTCTCTCCTTCTCTATCCCATCCATCCCATTCATCATCTTATATGTCTCAATGAGATCTCCCCTCATTCTTCTAAACTCTTAACAAGTACAAGCCTAATTTATTCAGCCTCTCCTCATAGCTCAACCCCCTCAACTCCGGCATCAGCCTAGTAAACTTCCTCTGCACTCCCTCCAAGACCAAAATATCCTTGCGTAAGTACGGCGCCCAAAACTGCACACAGTACTCCAGCTGCAGCCTCACCAATGCCCTATATAGCCGCAGCAAGACCTCCTTACTTTTATATTCAATCCCCCTCGCTATGAAGGCCAGCATCCCATTTGCCTTCCTGACCACCTACTGCACCTGCAAGCTGGGTTTTTGCGACTCATGCACAAGGACCCCGAGGTCCCTCTGCACCGTCGCCTGCTGCAGCTTTTCGCCACGTAAGTAATAATCCTTCCTACCATTATTCCTACCAAAGTGGACCACCTTGCACTTGCCAACATTAAATTCCATTTGCCAGTTCCTATCGCCCAGCCTATCTAGATCCTTCTGTAGACTCTCCACACCCTCTGCGCAATTTGCCGTTCCACCAATCTTGGCGTCATCAGCAAATTTCGACACCTTGGTTCCCTCCTCCAGATCATCTATATAAATGGTAAATAGCTGAGGCCCCAGCACCAACCCCTGGGGCACTCCACTAGTGGATTGTGATTGCAGAGGGAATGAATGTAGGCTGTCAGGTTCTTCAGAATTGGAACAAATAGGAAAACATTCAATGACGTCAAGCAAAGTTCAAAGTTAAGTACAGACACCACTGATACGCAGGCATAGATCTAATGTTCATCTGCCGCACCTTCTGAGAAACACAGGCAGTGGATAGAGGAAGATATGGCAAACTAAGTCCTATTGACCCGTCATCATGTTCTTGCTGACCTAAGCTGGCTGCCCATATAAAATCTGAAATTCTCATCTTTAGATCCCTCCATGGCTTTGGCCCACTCTACTTTAGTAACTTCCTCAAATCCTAAAACCCTGTTCACCGATGCGTTACTCTTCTGATTCCACCCTTTTGTCCACTCTGTCCTTCTTTGCCCCACTGACAGCAACAGAACTTACAGTTCTCGAGACACTAAATTTTTAACACTCTCTCCCTTTGAAAATCACTGCACCAGACACTCTCATTCCTGATTCACTGTCTGTTTTCCTTAAACCATCATCTAATGTACATTGTTATCTTTCTTAAAGATACCATATAAATGCAATTTGTTGTTGTACACACGGATTTCAGACAGCAAAAACTTCTGCACAGGGAAACGTTGGCTAAAACTGAGGTGCACAAAATTGGAGGTAGATTCAGGGAGGAGCTGGAAACTGAACATAGAACATATAAAATAGGAATAGTGTAGACCATTCAGCCCCTTGGGCCTGTTCCACCATTTGATAAGATTATGGCTGATCTGACTGTAGCCACAACTCTAATTCCCTCTCTATCCCTATACTCTTAGATTCTTGATTGACAAAGGATTCAATCTAACTCAGTCTTAAAAACTATGAATTTGACTTTACTGTTCTCTATTCTACAGACTAAAGACCCTTGGACAGGAAGAAGTTTTCCTCAACTACAACTTAGTTGCAGAGACTATTTCCTCAGGTGGATGTAGCTGTTACTAGGGGGTATAACTATAAGGTTCATCGTGGGAGATATAGGAGGGATGTCCGAGGTAGATTCTTTACTTAGAGAGTGGTTGGGGTGTGGAATAGACTGTCTGCTGTGATAGTGGAGTCGGACATTTTAGGAACTTTCAAGCAGTTATTGGATAGGCACATGCAGCCATCCAGAATTATAGGGAGGGGATAGCTTGATCTTGGGATTGGACACAGCTCGGCACAACATTGAGGGCCGAAGGGTCTGTACTGCGCTGTAATGTTCTATGTTTCTATTTAAATGAGAGACTCCTTATTTTTAAACTGTTCCTCTATTTCTAGTCTCTGCCATAAGGGGAAACATCCTCTAAGCATCCACCCTGTCAAGTCCCTTCAAGGCCTAAAGTTGTTTCATAAACGTTTGTCCACTGCTGTCATCGGTACTTATTTCCGGAGTTTAATATTTAAAAGAAGAAAGCGACGTTGGATCGTGTGCGGGGAATTACGTTTGGCGTGAAACATTTTTTGCGTTAAGATATTCCCAGTTTGCGGACGGCACGCAGATATACAGTAGATATAGATAGATAGATATACAGTAAATACGCAGACCAGATTCTTGAACGGTTGTACCTTTTTAAGAAACGGGTACTTGTAATATTCCACAGCGGGGGATTCGAGGTTCGACATACCGTTCTTCTAGTATAGTATTTATCAGTACTTGTGTAATGGAAGGATCCCTAGAGCAGTACGTGGATAGACCGACCAGGGAGGGGGCTATACTGGACTTGGTTCTGGGGAATGAGCCTGGGCAGGTGGTTGACGTTGAGGTAGGAGAGCATGTGGCTAACAGTGACCACAACTCTGTCTGGTTCAAGATATTAATGGATAAAGATGAAGCCTGTCCTAAGGGGAGGGTGTTAAATTGGGGGAGGGCTAGATACAGCCGGATTAGGCAGGATCTTAAAGATACGGACTGGGGTACGCTGTTTAACGGTAGGTCGACGCTGGGTATGTGGGAGTCTCTCAAGGGAAAACTACAATCTTTACAGGAAAGACATGTGCCGGTCAAGAGGAAGGATGGGAAAGGTAGGATTAGAGAGCCGTGGGTAACTAGGGATATTGAGGACCTGGTCAGGAGAAAGAGGGAGGCATACACTAGATCGAGGCATTTGAGGACAGAGATAGCGTTAGAAGAATACAGAGAATGTAGGAGAGAACTTAAAAGGGGCATCAGAAAGGCAAAAAGGGGCCACGAAATGGCTTTGGTGGGTAGGATTAAGGAAAATCCTAAGGCATTTTACTCCTATATTAGAAACAAAAGGATGGTTAGAGGGAACATTGGTCCTCTCAGGGACAGAGGAGGGGAACTATGCTTGGAGCCTGGGGGAACGGGGGAGATCTTGAATGAATACTTTGCGTCGGTATTCACTCAGGAGAGGGGTCAGTCCTCTGCTGCTGTGCTTGAGAAGTTTGAGGATCCGTTGAGGGAAATAGTCATCACGAGGGAAGAGGTGTTGGGACTTTTAGACAATATAAAGACGGACAAATCTCCAGGGCCTGATGGCATCTATCCCAGGCTGCTAAGGGAGGTGAGGGATGAAATTGCTGGGCCTCTGACGCAAATCTTTGTCTCTTCTTTGGACACAGGTGAGGTCCCAGAGGATTGGCGGATTGCAAATGTAGTACCGTTGTTTAAGAAGGGTCAGAGGGATAACCCAGGGAACTATAGGCCAGTGAGCTTGACTTCAGTTATAGGCAAGATAATGGAGAGGATCCTCAAGGATAGGATGTATGAACATGTGGAGCGCTGCAATCTGATCAGGGATACGCAGCATGGCTTCGTTACAGGGAGGTCGTGCCTTACGAATCTATTGGAATTTTTTGAAGAGGTGACAAAAACGGTTGATGAAGGACAAGCCGTTGATGTTGTCTATATGGATTTCAGTAAGGCGTTTGATAAGGTCCCTCACGGTAGGCTGATAGAAAAGGTGAAGGCTCATGGGATACAAGGCCAGGTATGTAGATGGGTGGAGAACTGGCTTGGGAGGAGGAGACAGCGGGTAGTAGTGGAGGGCTCCTTTTCCAATTGGAGGTCTGTCACCAGTGGTGTGCCGTGGGGCTCGGTACTAGGACCTCTACTATTTGTAGTATATATTAATGACTTGGAAGAGGGGGTAGGTGGTGTGATCAGCAAATTTGCTGATGACACTAAGATGGTTGGATTGGCGGGTACTGAGGAGCAGTGCCTGGCAATGCAACAGGACATAGACAGGCTGGTAGATTGGGCAGATAGATGGCAAATGGAATTTAATCCGGAGAAATGCGAGGTGATGCACTTTGGCCGGAATAATGTGGAAGGGAGTTATATGATAAAAGGTAGAACTATCCGGAGTATAGATACGCAGAGAGACCTGGGGGTGCAGGTACACAAGTCCCTGAAGGTGTCGGTGCAGGTGCAGAATGTGATGAGGAAAGCGTATGGCATGTTAGCCTTCATAGGAAGGGGTATAGAATATAAGAGTAGGAGTCTGATGTTGCAGTTGTATAGAACGTTGGTTAGGCCTCACCTGGAGTACTGCGTCCAGTTCTGGTCGCCGTACTACCGGAAGGATGTAGAGATCCTGGAGAGAGTGCAGAGGAGATTTACCAGGATGTTGCCTGGTATGGAAGGGCTGTCTTACGAGGAAAGATTGAACTCACTTGGGCTGTTTTCCTTTGAGAGACGTCGGCTGAGGGGGAATCTAGTAGAGGTTTATAAGATTATGAAGGGGACAGATAGAGTAGATGGTGATAAGCTTTTTCCGCTACTAGAAATGGATAGAACGAGGGGTCACGGGCTTAGGGTGAGGGGGGCTAGATATAAGACTAATATTAGAGGGCAGTTTTTCACACAAAGGGTAGTAGGGATGTGGAATGCACTGCCGAGTAAGGTGGTGGAAGCAGGCACGCTAGGGTTGTTCAAGAGTCACTTGGACAGCCACATGAGCGGTCTACATATAGGGGGATATAGCAGGCCTTACTAAGCATTGTAGGCTTGGGGTCAGTTTTAGCCTCAGGGATATAGAGTCTTTTAATAATGAAATTTTTATCCACAGGCACTTAAGTCCAGCAAGGGGCATGCGGGCGGCAGGTTGTGGTGGGCTGCTCTTGGATATTGCTTCGGGAGTTGCCTACTGCTTCATGTCGTTGGTGTGCGTAAAGTGGACCATCTCGAAGGCATCATGGCAGCTCAGAGGCTATCTCTGTTGCTGTGCGGACACATGGATTTGGGCCTGTGTCCGTGGGAGTTTGCGCGTTCTCCCCGTGGTTGCGTGGGTTTCCTCCGGGTGCTCCGGTTTCCTCCCACATCCCAAAAATGTGCTTTTAGGCTGATTGATAGGGTAACAAATTGTCCTTATATTGGACCTCCCTGATCCTCACACATTAGGCATAGACTAGAGTCATGAATAGGTCACTGACCATGGGACGGCGGCGCGGGCTCGTTGGGCCGAAGGGCCTGTTTCATGTGCTGTGTTGTTCTTTGTTCTTGTCCTGCCACACGCAGGAATTGACGAGGTCGTAAACGCTCAGATCGTTCATCGCGTGACGCGATCACGTTTGTAATTTTTTACGACGTGGAGATGCCGGCGTTGGACTGGGGTAAACACGGTAACAAGTCTCAACACCAGGTTAACGTCAGACAGGTTTATTTGGTAGTAAACGCCACCAGCTTTCGGAGCGCTGAGGTCACCTGACGAAGGGTGACCCAGAAGCTCGTGGTTTGCGCTACAAATAAACCTGTCGGACTTTAACCCGGTGCCGTGAGACTTCTCTCCGTGTCATTTTTTTACGCGCGGATTCAACTCGACAGTTAAAATCGTTCTGGAACGACACGTTCTGCGCAACGAGCAAAGATTTGCCATTATTTTGAGTTCGAAGCACGTGTCCTCTTCCGCACCGAATTACGTCGAGCTAAATTAAATAAAAAAGTACGGAACAGGAAAATTCTTGCCCATTGGGATTTCCGAGGTCTGCTCGAGTCAGCCAGTAAAAAAAATCATCAAACTCTCCACGGGGACCGGCGCAGTTTCATTTTTTGTGTTTCTCGAAAGAATGTTTGCACTACTTTGTATACATTGTCAATAAGGAAACACGGCACTCAATCGTACGTAGCCACGATCTGTAATGCGACGTATTACTAGGCGATCTGTCTTTGGTGGCGTTTGACATTCTGGTGAGGACACCTGGAGTATTTCCAAAAAATTAGCCAAAGAGAGTATTTAAGGAACATTTTAAAGGAGGAGAAAGAGGCACAGAGGTAATCCTAGGCTTGAGGCGGCTAAGGCATGGCCACTAACGACAGAGTGATTAAAATCCAGCCTGAATTAGAGGAGTGCAGGAATCTGAACGTTGTAGATCTGAAGAGGTTACACAGATAGGGAGAGTTAGGCCACGGAAGAATGTAAAAACCAAGGTGAGGATTTTAAAATTTAGGCATTATCAGACAGGCGGCGAGCGCAACGACGCCGAGCGAACAGAACTTAGCACGAGCTACGACGCAGGCAGCAGGGGTTTCCGATGAGCGCAAACAGTCGGAGTGTCGGAGATAGGAAGCTGGGCAAGTTTTGAAACGGTGAAGGACAGCGGTACGATTTTTCAAAAAAATGCCGAGCTGACCGACCAGCAAGGGCCTCGGTTTAAGCATCTCATCCACACATCAGGTCAGGGAGGCTGACGTTGTCAGACGACAAAGTCTCTGGAAGGGTTTGATACCGTCTGGACGCGAGTCAGGAATAACTTTAATCAGAAAATTTCATTTAACGCGTCAATATCGTTTGTCTGAAAAATACAAGAACGGGTTTTACACCAGCAAACGTGCACAGTGTACAAAATATCAACCGGTTTTATGTTTTCTTTGCAGCACGCTCCAGGCGTACCAAGAATCTTGGTCGGCAACAGGTTGCATCTCGCCTTCAAGCGGCAGGTTCCCACCGAACAGGCACGTGCGTACGCCGAGAAAAACGGGATGACGTTCTTTGAAGTCAGCCCACTCTGCAACTTCAACGTGACCGAGTCCTTCACAGAACTGTCGCGAATTGTGCTGATGAGACACGGCATGGAAAGGTTCTGGAAACCAAACAGAGGTAAGAAACGTCATTTGATTTTTAACGTTCGTTCTTCGGAACGTTACAGCTAAAGCATATCGATAGGCGTATTCGGTCACGACTGATCTTAAAGCAAACGACCTGAGCGATCCCGAACTATCCTTTTATTCCCGCTTGAAAGCGCTCAGGTGTGCGGACGTCTGCTGAGATCCAGATTTGACTCCGCTCCAGTTCTTTTGGCACTTAGTTTGCCATTACGTCTGTTGTCATTGTTTAGATCGGGCCTGTGTCCAAAACCGTCACCGGTTTGAATCGCTCCAAGATAAAACACGCACGGTCGTCGATTCGTCGTAACTCGATTTATTTGGCATCCGACGTTTTCTATAAATTAGCGCTCACGACTAATATATTATTGCTACGCGGCGGAAAGAAGAATCTCTGGGCATTGAACCGGTACGAATGCAAACGATGCTCTCGCTACTGTAATTCTTCACTGTTTTTATAAGACAAATTCCCCAGATGAAATCTTGAAAATTTGCTTGTTGTCTTTGAAACCACATTACAGTATCGCTAAAGCTATAACTTAAATGGCTTCTGCGTGGGTGCAGACATCCACGCAGAAGCCCTCGCTTGAGGTGTGGCGAATCTCAGGTCAAACCACCACCAGCGAGCTCTCCTCCTCAAAAGGGAGAGCACACTCCGGTCGTCCGGTTCCGCGACGACTTTACCTTTTTAATTAGAGTAACAAGACCGTAAGAAATAGGAACGGGGTAGGCCATTTAACACGATCACGGCCGATCGAACACGTCCGCTTTCAGACCTCCTCTCCGTAATCCCCGACCGATTAAAAGCCTATCGATCTCGGCCCTGAAAACGTTCAAGGATTCGGCCTCCACTTCCTGGGGTAAAGAATTCCAAAGACGCACCACTCTTTGAGAGAAGAAATTCTTCCTCAGATCTGTCTAAAGCGAACGCTCGGTTATTCGGAGCGTGTCCCCTCTGGTCCTATGCTCTCCCACGAGTGGAAAATCCTCCCGACGTTTATCCCGTCTCGCCCAGTAGCAATCTTAACAGTAAACCCTTTAAAGAAAGTGGGGGATTACTTGTTTCCATTTTTTCGGGAGGGAGGGAGGGAGGGAGGGGGAGGGAGCAAGAACGGCAGAGGGATCGAGTGGGAATCGAGAAACAGATTTTATGCCCGTGGGATTTCCCCTGTCGATTGCCCTCACCCCAGCCCAGATATTACTTATCGGGAAGGGGTTCACGCCCAGCCGCCGCCCTCCGGCACTGTCGCTCGTTCAAATCCCGCGTGCCGTTACGGGATCGACTCCGTCGCTTATCGTCGACGAGGCCGTTAAAACACGACAGGAAAAGCCAGCTGCGAAGCTGATGCGCTACCCTCTGCTTTTCCTGCCTGTGGTGACACCACGGTAAAAAAGGCAAAATTCAGCCCAGCGAAGCGTCGCCTCTCGTCCACCGTCTTCGGTAATTTATCCGGCCGGTCAAAACGAGACTTTAACACGTCCGCGCTCAAAAGTAATCGACGACGGTGCGGTTTTCCGGCGGATTCGGGTTAAATTTAAGCTTCGTCTTTTTCTTTCTTTCCACAGTTTTCACGCTGCAAGACCTTTGTTGTCGAGCCATTGTTTCCTGCACGCCCGTTCATCTTATCGACAAGCTACCGCTACCCGTCGCCATAAAAAGTCACCTCAAGTCTTTTTCTATGGCCAACGGAATGAACGCCGTCATGATGCACGGACGTTCGTACTCGCTGGCCTCCAGCAGCGGCGGCAGCAAGGGGAACAGCCTGAAGAGATCGACGAAACCCCCTCGGCCGCCACAGAGTCCACCTCAGAGCTGCACGCGCACTAACTGCAAAATCTCTTAGCGAAAAGGTTTCGTTTCGAGCTCTCCCGTTCGACGATAACTTCGTCCGGCCGGTCAAGCTCGGAACCCGAACTCCCGTGAAACGGTTCTCGCGGCTTCCCCCCGGACCAAACGAAGACGCGCTCCCGCATTTTTCAAAGGAACTCGTCCCTTTTCGATCGACGAGTAAACACGCCAGTCGAAACAGACGCTCGTCAGATTTCGTTTTGACGATTTGCACTGAAATTTCAAACTGGAGCGTTTTGAAGGTTTGCAGGTGCCGCTGTTAATAAAGGGACGAGCGATTTTAAGAAAGGTGGTATTGGCACGTTTACACGGCTTTGATCAGAACGTAAATCTTTACCTTTGTCCTCGTGACTGATATATGATCGCTACGCTGCGGAAAGAAGAATCTCCGGGAATCGAACCAGTACAAACGCAAAGAACGCTCTCGCTACTATAATCCTCACTAGCGTCACTAAAATCCGTGCCTTGTTAACATTATAGACTATATCTAGCCTGCGACGGCCTGCATGTGGCCTTTCGTACCTTAACCACGCCTTGCATCTTTATCTTCTACAGACCGGGACAACTCGAGATAAAAGGTTGACTGACGAGGTCAATACGTTTTCCACGATTCTTCATAATTAATAATACCTATTACTATTTAATTTATACGCTACAGACTAACAGCTGATATTTTTCTCCGTCGTAACGTACGACGCCATCGTCGATCGAGCGCTACTTTAACCGTCTTCCACGTCGGCAAAAGTCGTCTCCTCGTTGAAGCGACGAGGATTTATTCTCCGTCTCCGACTTCCGGACAAATCGAGCACGACATTATTTTCGGCGACCTCGAGCGGCTCGAAGTCGAGGACGAAAAATTCTCCCGGCGAAATCGAAGCGTAAATGAAAAATCTCTAAATCGACCGAACGGAAACTTTTCGGTCGGCCTTTTCGCGTCCTTTCGGATCGTCGGACAACGTTAGCGTTTGTAGTACACCGGAAGGACCTTGTCCCTTCTCTCACCCCCTTTCACCCTTTCTAATAACGGGAAAGAAATAGAATCGTCTCTCTCTTTTGTAAGCGTTTCTCTTCTTTCTGTAAAAAAAAAATTGCATTTTGCCCACTAATTGTAACAGCTTTCTATCGCGACGACACTTTGTCAAAGGTAAACGGAGAGAACGCATAGGAGAGACCGACCGTAACACTGAAGATAGGCCACCTTCTGCATCTGAACTGGATAATAGTTGCAGTATCACGTAGTCTTTTTGAAAAAAAAGGGAACAATTGAAGTAAAATGGTTAATTACGTAAAACACTATTTCACATTTATTATAGCTGCTGTGTGACACTTGAGAATGATTTTTAAGTGTTTTATTGGCATTTTTCTTTGTACAGTTTCAACGTTCAACTGTGAAATACATTTTTTTTTGCAAAATAAGTTGCCTGGTCTGTCGTCTTCCAATTATTGAATTACGAAACTCGAGAAACGATCGTCGTAGACGGCCGTTTACATCTCCGTGCCCAGCACGGCAGGACAGTATCACAGGTAGGCGAAGTCCACATCGAAGAGCAATCGGCTGCCACAAAGCGCTCAGAAGGTGCGCAAAATGAAATAGATGTCACAGGCCACACAGGTTCACAAAGCGCAAGCAGCAGGGCACACGATCCAAACTACGTCCCCTCCCCTATGTCCCCTCCCCTATCACCCTCTCCCCTCCCCATCTCCCGTATCTCCCTTCCCCTATCTACCCTCCTCTATCTCCTCTCCCCTCCTCCTCTCCACTCCTTTCCTTTCCTCCCCTCTCACTCCTCCCCTCCCTCTCCCCACCCACCCCTCCTCTCCCCACCCACCCCTCCTCTCCCCACCCACCCCTCCTCTCCCCACCCACCCCTCCTCACGTGCTCACTGTGTCCTCTCCCCACCCACCCCTCCTCTCCCCACTCACCTCTCTTTTTAACGTTTTATTTACAGTTTTAAAGTTGCGACTTTTCGGCAGGTTTTTTTTTAAATTAGTTAGCAGCCGGAAGTCGTCACTAGACGCTTGCCGGAAGTTGTAATTATTTTTTCTCGGGCCCCTAACCCTATAAATGAGCGCAGAGAGGATACCCGATTCTCTACACGGGTAGAGAAACCACCCTCCCACCTCCTCTAACCTAATAATCCCCTTCATAGAACATAGAACATTACAGCGCAGAACAGGCCCTTCGGCCCACGATGTTGCGCCGACCAGTTACAAAACAATGACCCACTAGCCTAAACCAATCCCTTTTCGTCCATAAACCTATCCACAAATCTCTTAAACGCCCCCAAACTAGGTGCATTTACAACTGCAGCTGGCAGGGCATTCCAGTCCCTCACCACCCTCTGGGTAAAGAACCTACCCCTGACATCTGTCCTATAACTACCCCCCCTTAATTTAAAATCGTGCCCCCTCGTGCTAGCTTTCTCCATCCTAGGAAAAAGGCTATCACTATCTACCCTGTCTAAACCTCTAATCATCTTATATGTTTCAATGAGATCCCCTCTTAGCCGCCTTCTTTCCAGCGAAAACAACCCCAAATCTCTCAGTCTCTCCTCATAGGATCTCCCCTCCATACCAGGCAACATCCTGGTAAACCTCCTCTGCACCCTCTCCAAAGCCTCCACATCCTTCCTGTAATGTGGGGACCAGAACTGCACACAGTACTCCAAGTGCGGCCGCACCAGAGTTGTGTACAGTTGCATCATGACGCTGCGACTCCTAAATTCAATCCCCCTACCAATAAACGCCAAGACACCGTATGCCTTCTTAACAACCTTATCTACTTGATTCCCAACTTTCAGGGATCTATGTACACATACACCTAGATCCCTCTGCTCCTCCACACTATTCAAAGTCCTCCCGTTAGCCCTATACTCAACACATCTGTTATTCCTACCGAAATGAATTACCTCACACTTCTCCACATTAAACTCCATCCGCCACCTCTCAGCCCAGCTCTGCAACCTTTCTAAGTCATCCTGCAAACTATGACACCCTTCCTCACAATCTACCACACCTCCGACTTTGGTGTCATCAGCAAACTTACTAATCCACCCAACTATACCCTCATCCAGATCATTAATAAAAATTACAAACAGCAGTGGCCCCAAAACAGATCCCTGAGGCACACCACTTGTAACCGAACTCCATGACGAATATTTCCCATCAACCACCACTCTGTCTCCTATCTGCTAGCCAATTCCTGATCCAATTACCTAGATCACCCCCAATCCCATACATCTGCATTTTCTGCAGCAGCCTACCATGGTGAACCTTATCAAACGCCTTGCTAAAATCCATATACACCACATCAACTGCCTTACCCCTATCCACCTCTTTGGTCACTTTCTCAAAGAACTCGATAAGGTTAGTAAGGCACGACCTACCCGCTACAAAAGCATGCTGACTGTCTCTAATCAACTCATTACTTTCCAAATAACTATAAATCCTGTCTCTAATAATCCTTTCCAAAACCTTACCCACCACAGAAGTAAGACTCACCGGTCTATAATTCCCAGGGAAGTCCCTTCTCCCCTTCTTAAACAATGGGACAACATTTGCTGTCCTCCAATCTTCCGGTACTATACCTGAGACTAACGATGACCTGAAGATCAGAGCCAGAGGCTCCGCAATCACCCCTCTTGCCTCCCAAAGAATCCTAGGGTAAATCCCATCTGGACCAGGGGACTTATCTATTTCAAACCCTCTAAAATATCCAGCACATCCCCCGTATCAACTGCAATACTATCTATTTTACACCCCTGCACCCCAGTGTCCTCCTCAGCTACATTCATTCCCCTCTCTCCCGTTCTCTCTCTCCCTCTCCCGTTCTCTCCTCTCTCCCTCCCCCCTCTCTCCCCACTCCCCCCCTCTCTCCCCACTCCCCCCCTCTCTCCCCACTCCCCCCCTCTCTCCTCTCTCCCTCCTCTCTCCCCCTCTCTCCCCAATCCTTCCCCTCTCGCTCCCCAATCCTTCCCCTCTCTCCCACTCCTTCCTCTCTCGCTCCCCACTCCCTCCCCACTCCCTCCCCACTCCCTCCACACTCCTTCTCCACTCCCCTCCTCTCCCCTCCTCTCCTTTCCTTCCCTTCCCTCCACTTTCCTTCCCTCCACTTCCCTTCCCTCCACTTCCCTTCCCTCCACTTTCCTTTCCTCTGCCCTCCCCTCCTCCCCTCCCCACCCCACTCACCCTCCCCTCCCCACTCACCCTCCCCTCCCCACTCACCCTCCCCTCCCCACTCACCCTCCCCTCCCCACTCACCCTCCCCTCCCCACTCACCCTCCCCTCCCCACTCTCCCCCCCTCCTCTTCCCTCCTTTCCTTCCCTCCTCTCCCCTCGTTTCCTTCCCTCCCCTCCCCACTCTCCCCTCCCCTCCCCACCCACCCCTCCCCACCCCTCCCCACCCCTCCCATCCCCATCCACTCCTCCCATCCACCCCTCCCATCCCCACCCACCCCTCCCCACTCACTCCTGCCTCTCCCCACTCACCTCTCCTTTTAACGTTTTATTTACAGTTTTAAAGTTGCGACTTTCGGCAGGTTTTTTAAAAATTAGTTAGCAGCCGGAAGTCGTCACTAGACGCTTACTGGAAGTTGTCATTTTTTTCCTATAAGTGAGCTCAGAGAGGATACCCGATTCTCTACACGAGTAGAGAATCCCACCCTCCCACCTCCTCTAACCTAATATTCCCCTTCTTCCCCTCTCTCCCGCACCCTCCCGTTCTCTCTCTCTCTCTCCCTCCCCCCCCTCCTCTGTCTCTCCTCTCCCTCCCCCCCCTCCTCTCTCTCCCCCCCCTCCCTCCCCCCTCGCTCCCTCCCCCTCCTCTCTCCCCCCCTCCCCCTCCTCTCTCCCCCCCTCCCCCTCCTCTCTCCCCCCCTCCCCCTCCTCTCTCCCCCCCTTCACCTCCTCTCCCCCCCTCCCCTCCCCTCCTCTCCCCCCCTCCCCTCCCCTCCTCTCCCCTCCCCTCCCCTTTCCTCCCCTTTCCTCCCCTCCCCTTCCCTCCTCTCCCCTCCTCTCCCCTTCCCTCCTCTCCCCTTCCCTCCTCTCCCCTTCCCTCCTCTCCCCTTCCCTCCTCTCCCCTTCCCTCCTCTCCCCCTTTCCTTCCCTCCTCTCCCCTTTCCTTCCCTCCTCTCCCCTTTCCTTCCCTCCTCTCCCCTTTCCTTCCCTCCTCTCCCCTCCCCTCCCCACTCACCCCTCCCCTCCCCTCCCCACTCTCCCCACCCCACTCACCTCTCCCCACCCCACTCACCTCCTCTCCCCTTTCTTTTCCTCCACTCCTCTCCCCACCCCTCCCCCCTCTCTCCCTCCCCCCCCTCTCTCCCCAATCCTTCCCCTCTCTCCCCCAATCCTTCCCCTCTCTCCCCCCAATCCTTCCCCTCTCTCCCCCCAATCCTTCCCCTCTCTCCCCCCAATCCTTCCCCTCTCTCCCCCCAATCCTTCCCCTCTCTCCCCCCAATCCTTCCCCTCTCTCCCCCCAATCCTTCCCCTCTCTCCCCCCAATCCTTCCCCTCTCTCCCCCCCAATCCTTCCCCTCTCTCCCCCCAATCCTCCTCCTCTCCCCACTCCCCCACTCTCTCCCCATTCCTTCCCCTCTCGCTCCTCTCCCCTCCTTTCCATCCCTCCCCTCCCCTTCCTTTCCCTCCTCTCCCCTTCCTTTCCCCCCTCTCCCCTTCCTTTCATCCCTCTCCCCTTCCTTTCCCCCCTCCTCTCCCCTCCCCTCCCCTCCCCTCCCCTCCACTCACCTCCCCTCCCCACTCACCTCCCCTCCCCACTCACCTCCCCTCCCCTCCCCTCCCCTCCCCTCCCCTCCCCACCTCCCCTCCCCACCTCCCCTCCCCACTCACCTCACCTCCCCTCCCCACTCACCTCCCCTCCCCTCCCCTCCCCACCTCCCCTCCCCACCTCCCCTCCCCACCTCCCCTCCCCACTCACCTCACCTCCCCTCCCCACTCACCTCCCCTCCCCACTCACCTTTCTTTTTAACGTTTTATTTACAGTTTGAAAGTTGCGACTTTCGACAGGTTTTTTTTTAAATTAGTTAGCAGCCGGAAACCGGAAGTCGTCACTAGACGCTTACCGGAAGTTGTCATTTTTTTCCTATAAGTGAGCTCAGAGGATACCCGATTCTCTACACGAGTAGAGAATCCCTCCCTCCCACCTCCTCTAACCTAATATTCCCCTTCTTCCCCTCTCTCCCTCCCTCCTCTCTCCCTCCCTCCTCTCTCCCTCCCCCCTCTCTCCCTCCCCCCCTCTCCCTCCCTCCCTCCCTCCCTCCCCCCCTCTCTCTCTCCCCCCCTCTCTCCCTCCCCCCCTCTCTCCCTCCCCCCCTCTCTCCCTCCCCCCCTCTCTCCCTCCCCCCCTCTCTCCCTCCCCCCCTCTCTCCCTCCCCCCCTCTCCCCCCCTCTCTCCCTCCCTATCTCCCCTTCCCTCCTTTCCCTCCCTCTCTCCCCTCCCCTCCTTTCCTTCCCTCCCCTCCTTTCCTCCCCTCCCCTCCTTTCCTCCCCTTTCCTCCTCTCCCCTTTCTTTTCCTCCACTCCTCTCCCCTCCTCTCCCCGCCCCTCCCCTCCCCACCCCTCCCCTCCACTCCTCTCCCCTCCACTCTCACCTCCCCTCCCACCTCACCTCCCCTCCCCTCCCACCTCACCTCACCTCCCCTCCCACCTCACCTCCCCTCCCCTCCCACCTCACCTCCCCTCCCACCTCACCTCACCTCACCTCCCACCTCACCTCCCCTCCCACCTCACCTCACCTCCCACCTCCCCTCCCCTCCCCACTCACCTCCCCTCCCCTCCCCACTCACCTCCCCTCCCCTCCCCACTCACCTCACCTCCCCTCCCCACTCACCTCCCCTCCCCTCCCCACTCACCTCCCCTCCCACCTCCCCTCTCACCTCCCCTCCCCTCCCCTCTCACCTCCCCTCCCCTCCCCTCTCACCTCCCCTCCCCTCCCCTCCCCTCCCCACTCACCTCCCCTCCCCACTCACCTCCCCTCCCCACTCACCTCCCCTCCCCACTCACCTCCCCTCCCCACGCACCTCTCTTTTTAACGTTTTATTTACAGTTTGAAAGTTGCGACTTTCGACAGGTTTTTTTTAATTAGTTAGCAGCCGGAAGTCGTCACTAGACGCTTACCGGAAGTTGTCATTTTTTTCCTATAAGTGAGCTCAGAGAGGATACCCGATTCTCTACACGAGTAGAGAATCCCACCCTCCCACCTCCTCTAACCTAATATTCCCCTTTCTTCCCCTCTCTCCCGCACCCTCCCGTTCTCTCTCTCTCTCTCTCCCTCCTCTCTCCCTCCCCCCCTCTCTCCCCCCCTCTCTCCCTCCTCTCTCCCTCCCCCCCTCTCTCCCTCCTCTCTCCCTCCCCCCTCTCTCCCTCCTCTCTCCCTCCCCCCCTCTCTCCCTCCCCCCCTCTCTCCCTCCCCCCCTCTCTCCCTCCCCCCCTCTCTCCCTCCCCCCCTCTCTCCCTCCCCCCCTCTCTCCCTCCCCCCCTCTCTCCCTCCCCCCCTCTCTCCCTCCCCCCCTCTCTCCCTCCCCCCCTCTCTCCCTCCCCCCCTCTCTCCCTCCTCTCCCCCTCCCTCCCTCCTCTCTCCCTCCTCTCCCCCTCCCTCCCTCCTCTCTCCCTCCCTCCCCCCTCTCTCCCTCCCTCCCCTCTCTCCCCAATCCTCCCCCTCTCTCCCCAATCCTCCCCCTCTCTCCCCAATCCTCCCCCTCTCTCCCCAATCCTCCCCCTCTCTCCCCAATCCTCCCCCTCTCTCCCCAATCCTCCCCCTCTCTCCCCACTCTCTCCCCATTCCTTCCCCTGTCGCCCCATTCCTTCCCCTCTCGCTCCTCTACCCTCCCCTCCCCTCCCTTCACCTCCCTTCACCTCCTCTCCCCTTCCTTTCCCTCCCCTCCTGTCCTCCTCTCCCCTTTCTCCTCTCCTCTTTCCTTTCCTCCACTCCCCACCCCTCCTCCCAAGACCCCTCCTCCCAAGACCCCTCCTCCCAAGACCCCTCCTCCCAAGACCCCTCCTCCCAAGACCCCTCCTCTCCTCCTGTCCCCTCCTCTCCCCTCCCCACCCCTCCTCTCCCCTCCCCACCCCTCCTCTCCCCTCCCCACCCCTCCTCTCCCCTCCCCACCCCTCCTCTCCCCTCCTCTCCCCTCCCCACCCCTCCTCTCCCCTCCTCACCCCTCCTCTCCCCTCCTCTCCCCTCCTCTCCCCTCCCCACCCCTCCTCACCCCTCTCTCTCTCCCTCCCTCTCTCTCTCCCTCCCCCCCCCTCCCCCCCCTCTCCCTCCCCCCCCCCTCCCCCCCTCTCTCTCCCTCCCCCCCCTCTCTCCCTCCCCCCCCTCTCTCCCTCCCCCCCCTCTCTCCCTCCCCCCCCTCTCTCTCCCTCCCCCCCCTCTCTCTCCCTCCCCCCCTCTCTCTCCCTCCCCCCCCTCTCTCTCCCTCCCCCCCCTCTCTCTCCCTCCCCCCCCTCTCTCTCCCTCCCCCCCCCTCTCTCTCCCTCCCCCCCCTCTCTCTCCCTCCCCCCCCTCTCTCTCCCTCCCCCCCCCTCTCTCTCCCTCCCCCCCCATCTCTCTCCCTCCCCCCCATCTCTCTCCCTCCCCCCCCTCACTCTCCCTCCCCCTCTCTCCCTATCTCTCCCTCCCTATCTCTCCCTCCCTATCTCCCCTTCCCTCCTTTCCTTCCCTCCCCTCCTTTCCTCCCCTTTCCTCCTCTCCCCTCCCCTCCCCTCCTCTCCCCGCCCCTCCACTCCACTCCTCTCCCCTCCACTCCTCTCCCCTCCACTCTCACCTCCCTCACCTCCCACCTCACCTCACCTCCCCTCCCACCTCACCTCCCCTCCCACCTCACCTCCCCTCCCACCTCCCCTCCCCTCCCCACTCACCTCCCCTCCCCACTCACCTCCCCTCCCCACTCACCTCCCCTCCCCTCCCCACTCACCTCCCCTCCCCTCCCCTCCCCACTCACCTCCCCTCCCCTCCCCACTCACCTCCCCTCCCCTCCCCACTCACTCACCTCCCCTCCCCACGCACCTCCCCTCCCCTCCCCACTCACTCACCTCCCCTCCCCACGCACCTCCCCTCCCCACTCACCTTTCTTTTTAACGTTTTATTTACAGTTTGAAAGTTGCGACTTTCGACAGGTTTTTTTTAATTAGTTAGCAACCGGAAGTCGTCACTAGACGCTTACCGGAAGTTGTCATTTTTTTCCTATAAGTGAGCGCAGAGAGGATACCCGATTCTCTACACGAGTAGAGAATCCCTCCCTCCCACCTCCTCTAACCTAATATTCCCTTCTTCCCCCCTCTCTCCCGCACCCTTCCCCCTCTCTCTCTCCCTCCCCCCCTCTCTCTCTCCCTCCCCCCCTCTCTCTCTCCCTCCCCCCTCTCTCCTCTCCTCCCCCTCTCTCTCCTCTCTCCCTCTCCCTCCTCTCCCTCTCTCTCCCCTCCCTCCCCCTCTCTCCCTCCTCTCTCCCTCCCCCCCTCCTCCCCCCCTCCCTCCCTCCCCCCTCTCCCCCCTCCCTCCCTCCCCCCTCCTCCCTCTCTCCCTCCCTCCCCCCCTCCTCCTCTCTCTCCCTCCCCCCCTCCCTCCTCTCTCTCCCTCCCTCCCCCCTCCCTCCTCCTCTCCCTCCTCTCCCCCCTCCCCCTCCCTCCTCTCTCCCCTCCCCCTCCCTCCTCTCTCCCCCCTCCCCCTCCCTCCTCTCTCCCCCTCCCCCTCCTCTCTCCCTCCCTCCCCCCCTCTCTCCCTCCTTCCCCCCTCTCTCCCTCCTTCCCCCCTCTCCCCAATCCTTCCCCACTCTCCCCAATCCTTCCCCACTCTCCCCAATCCTTCCCCACTCTCCCCAATCCTTCCCCACTCTCCCCAATCCTTCCCCTCTCTCCCCAATCCCCCCCTCTCTCCCCAATCCCACCCTCTCTCCCCAATCCCACCCTCTCTCCCCAATCCCACCCTCTCCCCAATCCTTCCCCTCTCTCCCCAATCCTTCCCCTCTCTCCCCAATCCTTCCCCACTCTCCCCAATCCTTCCCCACTCTCCCCAATCCTTCCCCACTCTCCCCAATCCTTCCCACTCTCCCCAATCCTTCCCCACTCTCCCCAATCCTTCCCCACTCTCCCCAATCCTTCCCCACTCTCCCCAATCCTTCCCCACTCTCCCCAATCCTTCCCCACTCTCCCCAATCCTTCCCCACTCTCCCCAATCCTTCCCCACTCTCCCCAATCCTTCCCCACTCTCCCCAATCCTTCCCCACTCTCCCCAATCCTTCCCCACTCTCCCAATCCTTCCCCACTCTCCCCAATCCTTCCCCACTCTCCCCAATCCTTCCCCACTCTCCCCAATCCTTCCCCACTCTCCCCAATCCTTCCCCACTCTCCCCAATCCTTCCCCACTCTCCCCAATCCTTCCCCACTCTCCCCAATCCTTCCCCACTCTCCCCAATCCTTCCCCACTCTCCCCAATCCTTCCCCACTCTCCCCAATCCTTCCCCACTCTCCCCAATCCTTCCCCACTCTCCCCAATCCTTCCCCACTCTCCCCAATCCTTCCCCACTCTCCCCAATCCTTCCCCACTCTCCCCAATCCTTCCCCACTCTCCCCAATCCTTCCCCACTCTCCCCAATCCTTCCCCACTCTCCCCAATCCTTCCCCAATCCTTCCCCACTCTCCCCAATCCTTCCCCACTCTCCCCAATCCTTCCCCACTCTCCCCAATCCTTCCCCTCTCTCCCCAATCCCCCCCTCTCTCCCCAATCCACCTCTCTCCCCAATCCTCCCTCTCCCCAATCCTTCCCCTCTCTCCCCAATCCTTCCCATCTCTCCCCAATCCTTCCCCTCTCTCCCCAATCCTTCCCCACTCTCCCCAATCCTTCCCCACTCTCCCCAATCCTTCCCCACTCTCCCCAATCCTTCCCCACTCTCCCCAATCCTTCCCCACTCTCCCCAATCCTTCCCCACTCTCCCCAATCCTTCCCCACTCTCCCCAATCCTTCCCCACTCTCCCCAATCCTTCCCCAATCCTTCCCCACTCTCCCCAATCCTTCCCCACTCTCCCCAATCCTTCCCCACTCTCCCCAATCCTTCCCCACTCTCCCCAATCCTTCCCCACTCTCCCCAATCCTTCCCCACTCTCCCCAATCCTTCCCCACTCTCCCCAATCCTTCCCCACTCTCCCCAATCCTTCCCCACTCTCCCCAATCCTTCCCCACTCTCCCCAATCCTTCCCCACTCTCCCCAATCCTTCCCCACTCTCCCCAATCCTTCCCCACTCTCCCCAATCCTTCCCCACTCTCCCCAATCCTTCCCCACTCTCCCCAATCCTTCCCCACTCTCCCCAATCCTTCCCCAATCCTTCCCCACTCTCCCCAATCCTTCCCCACTCTCCCCAATCCTTCCCCTCTCTCCCCAATCCCCCCCTCTCTCCCCAATCCCACCCTCTCCCCAATCCCACCCTCTCCCCAATCCTTCCCCTCTCTCCCCAATCCTTCCCATCTCTCCCCAATCCTTCCCCTCTCTCCCCATTCCTTCCCCTCTCTCCCCAATCCTTCCCATCTCTCCCCAATCCTTCCCATCTCTCCCCAATCCTTCCCATCTCTCCCCAATCCTTCCCCTCTCTCCCCATTCCTTCCCCTCCCCTCCTTTCCATCCCTCCCCTCCTTTCCATCCCTCCCCTCCCTTTACCTCCTCTCGCCTTCCTTTCCCCCCTCTCCTTTCCTTCCCTCCCCTCCTGTCCCCCTCTCCCCTTTCTCCTCTCCCCCTCCCCACCCCTCCTCTCGCCTCCCCACCCCTCCTCTCGCCTCCCCACCCCTCCTCTCGCCTCCCCACCCCTCCTCTCGCCTCCCCACCCCTCCTCTCGCCTCCCCACCCCTCCTCTCGCCTCCCCACCCCTCCTCTCGCCTCCCCACCCCTCCTCTCGCCTCCCCACCCCACCTCTCGCCTCCCCACCCCACCTCTCGCCTCCCCACCCCTCCTCTCGCCTCCCCACCCCTCCTCTCGCCTCCCCACCCCTCCTCTCGCCTCCCCACCCCTCCTCTCGCCTCCCCACCCCTCCTCTCGCCTCCCCACCCCTCCTCTCGCCTCCCCACCCCTCCTCTCGCCTCCCCACCCCTCCTCTCGCCTCCCCACTCACCTCCCCTCCCCACTCACCTCCCCTCCCCTCCCCACTCACCTCCCCTCCCCTCCCCACTCACCTCCCCTCCCCTCCCCACTCACCTCCCCTCCCCTCCCCTCCCCTCCCCTCCCCTCCCCTCCCCTCCCCCCCACTCACCTCCCCTCCCCACTCACCTCCCCTCCCCTCCCCACGCACCTTTCTTTTTAACGTTTTATTTACAGTTTGAAAGTTGCGACTTTCGACAGGTTTTTTTAAAATTAGTTCGCAGCCGGAAACCGGAAGTCGTCACTAGACGCTTACCGGAAGTTGTCATTTTTTTCCTATAAGTGAGCGCAGAGAGGATACCCGATTCTCTACACGAGTAGAGAATCCTTCCCTCCCACCTCCTCTAACCTAATATTCCCCTTCTTCCCCTCTCTCCCTCCCCCCCTCTCTCCCTCCTCTCTCCCTCCCCCCCTCTCTCCCTCCTCTCTCCCTCCCCCCCTCTCTCCCTCCTCTCTCCCTCCCCCCCTCTCTCCCTCCCCCCCTCTCTCCCTCCCCCCCTCTCTCCCTCCTCCCCTCTCTCCCTCCCCCCCTCTCTCCCTCCCCCCCTCTCTCCCTCCCCCCCTCTCTCCCTCCCCCCCTCTCTCCCTCCCCCCCTCTCTCCCTCCCCCCCTCTCTCCCTCCCCCCCTCTCTCCCTCCCCCCCTCTCTCCCTCCCCCCCTCTCTCCCTCCCCCCCCTCTCTCCCTCCCCCCCTCTCTCCCTCCTCTCTCCCTCCCTCCCCCCTCTCTCCCTCCTCTCTCCCTCCCTCCCCCCTCTCTCCCTCCCTCCCCCCTCTCTCCCCAATCCTCCCCCTCTCTCCCCAATCCTCCCCCTCTCTCCCCAATCCTCCCCCTCTCTCCCCAATCCTCCCCCTCTCTCCCCAATCCTCCCCCTCTCTCCCCAATCCTCCCCCTCTCTCCCCAATCCTCCCCCTCTCTCCCCAATCCTCCCCCTCTCCCCAATCCTCCCCCTCTCTCCCCACTCTCTCCCCATTCCTTCCCCTCTCGCCCCATTCCTTCCCCTCTCGCTCCTCTACCCTCCCCTCCCCTCCCTTCACCTCTCTCCCCTCCTTTCCCTCCCCTCCTGTCCCCCTCTCCCCTCCCTTTCTCCTCTACTCTTTCCTTTCCTCCACTCCCCACCCCTCCTCCCAAGACCCCTCCTCCCAAGACCCCTCCTCTCCCCACCCCTCCTCTCCCCACCCCTCCCCTCCTGTCCCCTCCTCTCCCCTCCTCTCCCCTCCCCCACCCCTCCTCTCCCCTCCTCTCCCCTCCCCACCCCTCCTCTCCCCTCCCCACCCCTCCTCTCCCCTCCCCACCCCTCCTCTCCCCTCCTCTCCCCTCCCCACCCCTCCTCTCCCCTCCTCTCCCCTCCCCACCCCTCCTCTCCCCTCCCCACCCCTCCTCTCCCCTCCCCACCCCTCCTCTCCCCACCCCTCCTCTCCCTCCTCTCCCCTCACCACCCCTCCTCTCCCCTCCCCACCCCTCCTCTCCCCTCCCACCCCTCCTCTCCCCTCCCCACCCCTCCTCTCCCCTCCTCACCCCTCCTCTCCCCTCCCCACCCCTCCTCACCCCTCTCTCTCTCCCTCCCTCTCTCTCTCCCTCCTCTCTCCCTCCCCCCCCCCTCCCCCCCTCTCTCCCTCCCCCCCCTCTCTCCCTCCCCCCCCTCTCTCCCTCCCCCCCCTCTCTCCCTCCCCCCCCTCTCTCCCTCCCCCCCCTCTCTCCCTCCCCCCCCTCTCTCCCTCCCCCCCCTCTCTCCCTCCCCCCCCTCTCTCTCCCTCCCCCCCCTCTCTCTCCCTCCCCCCCCTCACTCTCCCTCCCCCTCTCTCCCTCCCTATCTCCCTTCCCTCCTTTCCTTCCCTCCCCTCCTTTCCTCCCCTTTCCTCCTCTCCCCTCCCCTCCTCTCCCCGCCCCTCCTCTCCCCGCCCCTCCACTCCACTCCTCTCCCCTCCACTCCTCTCCCCTCCACTCTCACCTCCCCTCCCCTCCACCTCACCTCCCTCCCCTCCCACCTCACCTCCCCTCCCACCTCACCTCCCCTCCCACCTCACCTCCCCTCCCACCTCACCTCCCCTCCCCTCCCTCCCCACTCACCTCCCCTCCCCTCCCCTCCCCACTCACCTCCCCTCCCTCCCCTCCCCACTCACCTCCCCTCCCCTCCCCTCCCCACTCACCTCCCCTCCCCTCCCCACTCACCTCCCCTCCCCTCCCCACTCACCTCCCCTCCCTCCCCACTCACCTCCCCTCCCCTCCCCTCCCCACTCACCTCCCCTCCCCTCCCCTCCCCACTCACTCACCTCCCCTCCCCACGCACCTCCCCTCCCCTCCCCACTCACTCACCTCCCCTCCCCTCTCACCTCCCCTCCCCTCCCCTCTCACCTCCCCTCCCCTCCCCTCCCCTCCCCACTCACCTCCCCTCCCCACTCACCTCCCCTCCCCACTCACCTCCCCTCCCCACTCACCTCCCCTCCCCACGCACCTCTCTTTTAACGTTTTATTTACAGTTTGAAAGTTGCGACTTTCGACAGGTTTTTTTTAATTAGTTAGCAGCCGGAAGTCGTCACTAGACGCTTACCGGAAGTTGTCATTTTTTTCCTATAAGTGAGCGCAGAGAGGATACCCGATTCTCTACACGAGCAGAGAATCCCTCCCTCCCACCTCCTCTAACCTAATATTCCCCTTCTTCCCCTCTCTCCCGCACCCTCCCATTCTCTCTCTCTCTCTCCCTCCCTCCTCTCTCCCTCCCCCCCTCTCTCTCTCCCTCCCCCCCTCTCTCTCTCCCTCCCCCCCTCTCTCCCTCCCCCCCTCTCTCCCTCCTCTCTCCCTCCTCTCTCCCTCCTCTCTCCCTCCTCTCTCCCTCCTCTCTCCCTCCCCCCCTCCCTCCCCCCCTCTCTCCCTCCCCCCCTCCCTCCCCCCCCCCCTCTCTCCCTCCCCCCCTCTCTCCCTCCCCCCCTCTCTCCCTCCCCCCCCTCTCTCCCCCCCTCCCCCCCTCCCTCCCTCCCTCCCCCCCTCCCCCCCTCCCTCCCTCCCTCCCCCCCTCTCTCCCTCCCCCCCTCTCTCCCCCCCTCCCTCCCTCCCCCCCCTCCCTCCCTCCCTCCCCTCTCCCTCCCCTCTCCCTCCCTCCCCCCTCCCTCCTCTCTCTCCCTCCCTCCCCCCTCCCTCCTCTCTCTCCCTCCCTCCCCCCCTCCCTCCTCTCTCTCCCTCCCTCCCCCCTCCCTCCTCTCTCTCCCTCCCTCCCCCCTCCCCCTCCCTCCTCTCTCCCCCCTCCCCCTCCCTCCTCTCTCCCCCCTCCCCCTCCCTCCTCTCTCCCTCCCTCCCCCCTCTCTCCCTCCTTCCCCACTCTCCCCAATCCTTCCCCACTCTCCCCAATCCTTCCCCACTCTCCCCAATCCTTCCCCACTCTCCCCAATCCTTCCCCACTCTCCCCAATCCTTCCCCACTCTCCCCAATCCTTCCCACTCTCCCCAATCCTTCCCCACTCTCCCCAATCCTTCCCCACTCTCCCCAATCCTTCCCCACTCTCCCCAATCCTTCCCCACTCTCCCCCAATCCTTCCCCACTCTCCCCAATCCTTCCCACTCTCCCCAATCCTTCCCCACTCTCCCCAATCCTTCCCCACTCTCCCCAATCCTTCCCCACTCTCCCCAATCCTTCCCCACTCTCCCCAATCCTTCCCCACTCTCCCCAATCCTTCCCCACTCTCCCCAATCCTTCCCCACACACAGTGAGCACGTGA